>CM064351.1:7187003-7787003 GCA_032595735.1 Pelochelys cantorii | reverse complement strand
ACAGAACAGGGAATCCTCACGTGATCCCTCTCCTATCATCCATTTCCAGACAAACAGAGTCTAGGGACACCATTCCTACCAATCCTGGTTCATAAGTATTGATGGACCTAACCTCCATGAATTTATTTAGTTTTTTTTTAACCCTGCTAAAGTCCTGGTCTTCACAACATCCTCTGGAAAGGAGTTCCACAGGTTGACTGTACAATGCATGATCAAAAACTTCCTTTTGTTTGCTTTTAAACCTGCAAGCTATTCATTTCATTGGGTGACCCCTCGTTCTTATGTTCTGGGAACAAGTAAATAAGTTTTCCTTATTCACTTTCTCCAAACCGTATAGGATTCAGACCTGTAGATTTCTTGCATTACAGCTAAATGCAATGAATAACTTTAACAAAATACCTACTAGAGCATTTTTTCCTTCCTCCCTCTCCCTTTTCCCCATTTTATTTTGGGTCTGCACATCCTAAACTCAAAACTCCGGTCATCTGAAGAAGTGGGCTGTGCCCACGAAAGCTCATGATGCCATCTACATGTTTTGTTGATCTATAAAGTGCTACCATTGTTGTTTTTTAAGTTTATCCTGTACAGACTTACTCGGCTACCCCATGAAGCTTCTAAATATAACGAATACAAGAATGGGTATAATACAGGTTGAACCTCTCTGGTCCAGCACTCTTTGGTCCAGAAACATCTGTCGTCCGGAATTATTTTAGTTACTCAGATGTCCACTTGTCATGGGTGTGGCTAAGTTTCCCGCAGCCCCATAAAGTTTGTTTACAGCCACCAGGCCTGGCTCTCAGTGGTGTGTGCTGTGATTTAGCTCTAATTTACCCCTCAATGTCTGCTAAGAGCCCAGTAGGCCGTGGAAGTGTTGGTCAAGCTTCTAGACCATATTGACCTCCCGCGGTCCAGAATATTCTCTGGTTTGGAACCAGTCAGGTTCCAAGGGTGTCCGACTAGAGAGGTTCCACCTGTGCTAAGTTAATATAAATCAGCCTATAAATCTGGATGGAAGAGAACCTTTACAGCTGAAATATTATGTGTGGGGGGGGGAGGGGTGTTGTACCGAGCTGTGTGTTGGTATCGAGTGGTAGACCTCTACCAAGGGCCCATCCCGGTACCCTCTGTAGAGTGTCTCTCTGAGCCCAGCCTCTCAGTCGGTTTCACCTCCATCTCATTCTCTGCTCGGTAGGAGAACGGTGTCTCCAGGCCTTCTCCTCCTGGAGACAGTGTCCTCAACAGCTCCCCACTCTGAGCTGTCCCCGGATCTGCCAGCCCCCCCTTCTAACCTTCTTCCTTCAGGTCTGGGCTGCAACTCAGCAGCCTCTGATGCTGCAGCTTCTCTTATAGTCCTCCCCATCTCCTGATTGGTGGGTTACTTCAGGACCTCTCTAGCCTCCCAGAGGACCTCTCTATGGCCTTAGGGCCTACCTCCGTTACATCCCATTACACTATTTCACTAGGAGGGTGGTGAAGCACTGGGATGGGTTCCCTAGGGAGGTGGTGGAATCACCACCATCCCTAGAGGTTTTTAAGTCTCAGCTTGACAAAGCCCTGGCTGGGTTGATTTAGTTGGGATTGGTCCTGCCTTGGGCAGGGGGCTGGACTTGATGGCCTCCTGGGGTCTCTTCCAGCTCTATGAGTCTATGACCTAGCACCTCAGTGGGCCGAGTATTTCTGTAATATCAGCCCTCTTCTTGTCAATTTGTGTGAGCAGGGCCTGCCTCTCACTCACAGCTTCACTCTGCTTTCTGTTAGGAAAGTCTTGACCACTGCTGTCTAGGCCTCCAGCCTCACACCCAGCCTGGGATACCCAGGCTTATGTTTCAGGCCCTCATCCCGCTACAATGGAGTCCCTGTCCTGACTACCTCTGCATCCGGTGCCGCAGAAGGTCATGGCAGGACTCGGTGGAATTGCTGATGTAAGGGGTAAGGCTCTGGGGAACTCCTGGACTCACCGTTCCCATCCCCTTTGTGGCCTGTGGTTTTTGTGTGAGCTTTTTCCGCCCGTGAGAACCATCTTCCAGCTTCCTTGCTGAGCTTTCAGGAACATGCCAGTTTCTGCTGTAGTCAGGGACTTTGCTGGCCTCTTCTCACATGCTGGTGTGTCTTCGAGGCAGGAAACAAGTGCAGGAGGGGGCCTAATTCATATTTCCAACAGGCTGGGCAAAGGTAAGTTTGAAGTCATAGAATCCTAGAATCATAGAACACTAGAACAGGAAGGGACCTCGAGAGGTCACCCAGTCCAGTCCCCTCCGCCTGTGGCAGGACGAAGCACCATCTAGATCATCCTTGATAGATGTCTATGGTGGACCGTGCAAACATGAGCCTTACGAGAAAGGTTCAGTCATGTCCTTGTTGCCACGTGGCTGGGTGCAGGTCACATGGGCTCAGACCCACACTGCTGAATCATAGAATAATAGGGTCATAGAATCCTAGGGTTGGAGGAGACCTCAGGAGTCATCACATCCAGCCCCATGCCCAAAACAGGACCAACCGCCAACTCAATCATCCCAGCCAGGGCTTTGTCAAGCTGGGACTTCAAAACCTCTAGGGATAGAAATTCCACCGCCTCCCTAGGGAACCCATTCCAGTGCTTCCCCACCCACCTAGGGAAATCGTTTTTCCTAATATTCAACCTAGACCTCACCCACTGCAACATGAGACCATTACTCTTCATTCTGTCATCTGCCACCACTGAGAACAGCCTCTCTCCATCCTCTTTGGAAACCCCCTTGCAGGAAGTTGAAGGCTGCTGTCAAATCCCCCCTCACTCTTCTCTTCTGCAGACTGAACAAGCCCAAATCCCTCAGCCTCTCCTAGTAGCTCATGTGCTCCAGCTCCCGAATCATTTTGGTTGTCCTCCCCTGTACTTTCTCCAACTTGTCCACATTCTTTCTGTAACAGGGAGCCCAGAATTGGATGCAATACTGCAGATGTGGCCTCCCCAGTGCTGAATAAAGGGGAACAATCACTTCCCTAGATCTGCTGGCAATGCTCCTCCTAATGCACCCTAATATGCCATTAGCTTCTTGGCGACAAGGGCACACTGTTGACTCATATCCAGCTTCTCATGCACTGTAATTCCCAGGTCCTTTTCTGCCTAACTCCTGCTTAGCCAGTCGGTCCCCAGCCTGTAGCAGTGCTTGGGATTCTTCTGTCCCAAGGGCAATACTCTGCCCTTGTCCTTGTTGAACCACATCAAATTTCTTTTGGCCCAGTTCTCCAATTTATCTGGGATTGGTCAATGGCTGAGTGCTGATGTGTGTACATTCTCAGTGGTTCAAAAGAGATTAAAAAGTATATATGAGAGGTGACAGCTCCTTTCTAGTTGAATAGTGGGAGAAATTATTCTGTTAGCTGATAATAAAGTGAATGGAGACTTGTTTAATACATTGATCCAATTAATGAATTTCAAAAATGCTGATAATCTGATTTTTTTTTAGGACAGCGATTAGATAAGGCCACTCAACCCTATCAAATGCTTTCTCTGTATCTAGAAATACATCTGATTTCAGAGTTTTCTGGATCAAGGGACAGATTTTTCTTATGTCATCAAGCAGTCAATCTCCCTTTAATGACTCCACCTTAATCAGTGTGTACAATCAATGAGATGCTAGTGTTCAGTTGCACTACTGAATTATTTACAATTATTTTGTAATTTGTGTTCAGTAGAGACATGGGGTGGAAGTCGCCTAAGTTTCAACCTTCATTTTCCCTCTGTAATATTCAAGTAATTAAAGCAGGTCTCGTGTCATGAGACATGGATCCTTTTTAGAATATTTCAGTAAGGACTTTTCTGCAAATAAGGATTAACAGCGAAGCGGGGACCACAAAAATAAAAATGTTGAGAACCTGAAGGCTTAAGGAGGCTTTGAGTTGTCAGACAATTGCTTCAATAGGGTACATGGAAAATGTAAGCACAAAGCAGACAGCTACGCTTTATGCGAAAACTAATATGGCTAACATAATTTAGAGGCACAAAAAGTGTAAGGGTTACATTGTAGAAGGAAGGCAAACTCCCATGAAATGTAGTGTTTTTCACAAACAGGCAAAACAACTGTAAACAAGACATGGTATTTAATTAAAAGCACATAAAGCCTTCAACAGAGAGCCAGGATAGGTTTTACTTTCTTTTTCAGAGGGTCTCATGGGCCACACTTAGAAATCCACAGGGATACATTCAGTCCGTAGGCCACAAGTTGCCCCCCAACTCCCATAGGCTACATGTACTCGCGCAGACTCGAGCGATGCGGAGGAAGTCATGGACTGCACCCAAGAAAACCAAGGCAATGACAGGACCCCAAGACAGAGGCATGGCTGAGCCTGCTTGGTGTCTGGTCAGGTGGTGTTATCTGAGCAGAACGTTGTCGATGAAGATCCGCCTAATGACTTAGGCATGGCTGGAGCAGAGTCGAGGTTCCCTGACGGTGTCGGTGCCGGGCGATACGGCCGCTTCCAGGCCCCTGCGGGAGGAGGCAAAGCAGAAATTGACCTGTCTGCAGACTCTGACCCTGGAGCTCCCTCCTACGCCTGAAGTCAGTGTGTGCTGGGGGCAGGGACTGGGAATCGAGGCTGCGAGCAGATTCCCACCACACTGCTCTCCAGCCAGGGCTCAGCCCGGAGCCCCAGGGATCCCAGGCTAAGCAGGGCCAGGCTGATGGGTACTTGGCTGGGAGAGGGCGGCTCGCCCCTGCTTCTTATTGCTGACCCAGGGTAGTCTCTAGGGGGCGCTGTGCTCCTGGGAGCATCACTCATCTGGCCTCTTCCACAGGAACAATCCCAGGGCCCCGACTGCCAGGGCAGCGAGGACGCAAGCAGCCACGATCCACGGGACAGCAGCCAGGCTTGTGGACTGGGAATCTGGAAATGTCCCAAAACAGACTGAGTCAAGGGTCCTCCTTAGACAACACATCCGGGAGCCCCCGACCCTGCACCCTGTCCTCAGCCAGATGTGACTCTCCACCAGCCAGTTGAGTAAAAGGGTTTTGTTGGTTGTCAGAGAGACAGCGCAACACAGGCTGGATGTTGACATAGGAGCCAGGGCAGACAGCATGAGTCCTCTTCTGGGGAAGGGGTTTTCTGGCCCCTGAACTCCCCTGTCCTGGACTTTTTTCTTCATGCTTCCCCAACCAAGACTAAAACAACTCCCAGCAATTGGTCACCCAGGCAGCTCTGCCTCCCGCATTGTCACCTGGTCCCCAGGAGGAGAGACACTGACATACTTCCACAGTGAGTCATGCCTGGCCTCTTCCCCCTCATGCAGAGAGAGCTGCAAAGGGGAGGGGGGAACTGAGGTACACACACTTCAGCAGTGACTGTAACAGTACCCCACTATGTCACACCTCTGCACTCCCTGAGCCCCACCCCTCCCACGAGGCCTTTCCCACCCCCACGTTCCCTGCCTGGGAATCCTGAACCAACTTCTCCTTCTTTCTGCCGGCCTGCCCCTCAGTTATGTGCCCACCTTACAGTAGCCCCATCTAGGTTGCATTTCCCTAGTCTATTGATAAGAAGATTGTGCAAAACCGTATCAAATGCTTTACGAAGGTCTAGGTATCCCACGTCCACAGCTTCTCCCTTAGGCATAAGATTTGTTAACCTACTAAAGAAAGCGATCAGATTGGTTTGACATGAGTTGCTCTTTACAAATCCATGCTGGCTGTTACTTGTCACCTTAGTATCTTCCAGATGTTTGCTCATGATTTCCTTAATTACTTGCTCCATTATCTTTCCTGGCACAGAAGTTCAAATGACTGGTCTGTAGTTTCCTGGGTTGTTCTTATTTCCCTTTTCATAGATGGGCCCTAGATTTGCCCTTTTCCAGGGTTCTGGAATCTTTCCCAACTTCCATGACTTGTCAAAGCTGATAGCTAAAGTCTCAGATACCTCCTCTATCAGCGCCGTGAGTATTCTAGGATACATTTCATCAGGCCCTGGTGACTTGCAGACATCTAACTTCTCTGAGGGTACATCGAGATTGCAAACCTATTTCAGGATACTGGAGGTATCCCGTAATAGCTACCCCACATCCAATGATATGTCCGATATTCCTAAATACATTTTGAAATAACGGACACACTATTTTGGCATCCCGGTAAACCTCATTCCGTGATGAATAAGGGATATCTTTCAAAATTTCAAAAATTTGGCGCCGTGTAGATACACGTTTGCGTATCTTATTTCGATTTTAGAGTGCAGTGTAGATGTACCCTAAATAATTTTAACTTGTTCTTTCCCTATTTTAACTTCTAAACCTACCCCCTTTCCACTCACATTCACCATTCATCCTCTTGGTGAAAAGCAAAACAAAGACATCATTAAGCAACTCTTACATTTCCAGTTTCTGGTTATTGTTTCTCCCTCTTCACTGAGCAAAAGGTCTATCCTGTCCTTGATCTTCCTCTTGCTTCTAATATATTTGTAGAATGTTTTCTTGTTTCCCTTTATGTCTCTGGCTAGACTGAGCTCATTTTGACTACGTCTAGACTGCAAGCCTCTTTCGAAAAAGAGCATAGAGACTACAACCAGTACTTCTGAAAAAGCAAGCTGCTTTTTTGAAAGAGAGCACCCAGGCAGTCTGCACAGTTTGCATTACATAACACCTTTTTTTGAAAAAGCACTTTCGAAAAAAGGCGTTATTCCTCATAAAACGAGGTTTTCCGCAGTCGAAAAAACTGCCACATTCTTTCGATTTACTTTCGAAAGAACACAGCAGCAGTCTAGATGCAGGGGAAGTTTTTTCAAAAAAACCCTGTAGTCTAGACACACCCTTTGTGACTTCACCTTTCTAATTTTGCACCTAGATACTTGTGTTACTTGTTGATATTCATCCTTTGTGATTTGACGTAATTCCCACTTTTTATATAACTTCTTGATTTTTACATTTTGTAAGATCTCCTGGTAGAACCAAAGTGGTCTCCTGCCAGACTTTCTATCTTTCCTACACAGTGGTATAGTTTGCTCTTGGGCCATTAATAATGTCCCTTTGAAAAAATGGCAACTCTCTTCAGTTGTTTTTCCTCTTGCTTCCCATGGGACCTTATCTACCAGCTCTCTGAATGACTAAAATCTGCCTTCCTGAAATCCATTGTCTCTGTTTTGCATTTCCCCCTCCTACCATTCCTTTGAATCATGAACTCTATGATTTCATGGTCACTTTCACCCAAGCTGCGTTCCACTTTCAGATTCCCTACCTGTTCCTCCCTATTTGTTAAAATCAAATCCAGAACAGCTTTCCCCTCCAGTAGCTTTTTCCACCTTCTGAAATCAAAAATTGTCTTCAGCGCAGTCCAAGAACTTGTTGGTTAGCCTGCTGTGTTAGTTTCCCAATCGATGTGTGGATAGTTGAAGTCCCCCATCACCACCAGATCCTGCGCTTTGGATGATTTTGTTGTTTCAAAAAAGCTGCATCCACCGGTTTTACCTGGGTGGGTGGTCTGTAGTAGATTCCTAGCATGACATCACCTTTGACTTTCACACCTGTTAACTTCACCCAGAGACTCTCAACATGTCTGTCTCCTGCGTCCATCTCCACCTCAGTCCAAGTATAAACATTTGTAATATACAAGGCAACACCTTCTCCCTCTTTTCCTTGCCTGTCCTCCCTGAGCAAGCTGGACCCTTCTAACCAATATTCCAGTCGTGTGTATCACCCCAACAGGTCTCTGTGATACTAGCTATGGCACAGTTATGTTCATTTGTTAGCACTTCAAGTTCTTCCTTGCATTTGTACACAGGCCTCTAATTGGAGTTTGCCCCCCAGTTCTCCCTTGTCCCCTTTTATCTCTGCTATTCTAACCCATGCTCCCTCCTTTGTCTCTTCCTTTCTCTGCCTCTCTCTTCTGCTGTGAGAGCCCTCAGTACCTCCCTCTACTTCCCCTCCTCTCTGAGCCCCTCAAAGCTTCTCCCCACACCCCTGTAGGCCTCCCTCTGTCTACTTATCCCCTTGTGCCCCCAAAATGCCCTTTCTGATTTTCCTGCCTTCCTTTCCCCCCAACCCCATGTGCCCATCTCTGCCACAGCCTTTCCACCAGTAGCCAGCGCCCCCTTCCCAGCCTCTCCCCGTGCCCTGCCCCCCCAGTACTCACCGCATGTCACTCTCAGGGGGGTGTTCCCCAGGCTGCTGTGTCTCACCACACACACGTGCTCTGCAGGGTCAGCCTCCTCCTGCCCCAGCTCCATGGACACCTGGATCTGGAAGGTGGGATCCCCATTGGGCAGGATCCCACTGCTCAGCTGCTCTGCCTCGGCCATCTGGCCCCCCCGCTCCCAGGTCACCTCGATGTCACGGGGGTAGAACCCCGTCACGTGGCAGACGAGGCGGCGCGGTCGGGCCTGGGTCCCTGGGATATGGGCCACATGGACTTTGGGCTGGGCTGGGGGGAGAGGAAGAGGGTCATTGGTTACAGGAAATGGGAGAGCAGGAGATGTGGGTCGGGATTGAGGGGCATCAGTAGAGCTCTCACCCATCTTCCCAATGACGAATAGCCTACTGTCCTCGATAATGAATATGCAGTGCTCAGGGGGGAGGTCTGCAAAAATCTCCCTAGCCTGGTTCCAGCGCTCCACCAGGGGCCAGGCTGCAGGATGCACCGAGAACCAGCGGTTCTGGTCCGACTGGTACCGCAGCACCTCCTCCCCATTGAGGGAATATCTGGTGATGGCTTGGATGGCGCTGGTGGCATTGTCCCACGCACAGCTGTGCAGGATCTGCATGTAGTAGGGCTCTGTGGGCAGAAGGGCCGGCGGAATGACCCAGTTCACACCACCCAGATGTGGAGGAGGAGGGAAGTTCTCCCCTGCATGGGACTCCGGAGTCCTACAATCCCCCACCCCTGACCTATGCACACACCAGAGTCCACCAGACCCTACATCCCTTGCAGAGTTGGTAATAGGACTGAGTCCTAGCTCCCAGCATCCCCTGCTCCAACTCTGGCAAGTGGGGGCACAGAGATCCCCTTGGGATTATCACTTGATGGGCTGAAATACCCACCTACCACCCCCTGGGGCACCCCACCACCCGTCCTGCTGGGCCAGACCCTCTGGTGTCCTCCAGCAATGGCCCAGAGTTGAGGTCATACCAACCACAAGACCCAGGGACAGAGCCTGAGATGCCTGCATCTCACGCCCTTCCCCCACTCTAACAGCACCTCACTCCTTTGAGCTGCCCACCAACCCCCTTCCTGAGCCAAGTCTGGGCCCAAGGGACTCATTGGCCTGTGGGGTGCTGGTGTTCACCTCCCGCACCAGGAACTGGTAGGTATTCTCCATCCAAGAGTCCCAGCCCAGGCACTCAGCACTGCGCTGTCTCCAAAAGTGCTGCCTGTCCTGGTTGTAGCCATTGCGAGGAACTAGCCTCCTGGTGTCACTATCATAGACTGAGAGCAGCAGGTCATCCACCCTCTCCACACTCAGCCACTTGGGCAGTCCAGGGGCGGCCGCCTGCGGGGTGATGAGCTGGAGATAGGAGAGACGGCGCACCCCTACAAAAAGGAGAGAGACTGGGATGGAAAAGGCACCCTGAGATTGGAACGGTGTCCCAAGGGGCCCGTCCAGGACCCAGCCCTGGCTGAAAGGGGCTGGGATGTGGTATGGGGCCCAGGCATCTGGCAGAACAGAGTCTACTTATCAGCCAAGGTGATGAAGCAAAGAGACAAGAGCCAGATAGACACCGAGACAGGCTTGGCCCAAGGAGCCATGCCCCTGGATGGGTCGGGATGTCAGCTCTATGGGGTGAGGCCGAGGACTGGACCCAGAGAGCTGGAGATAGAGCGGCTGCCTTCCCTGCACTGGGCTCTCTGCTGCTCTGTGACAGGAAACACAGGAGGGGAAACGCACACCCACAGACTGAGGAAACATTAAGCAACACAAATCAGCCATCCCTCCCCCACCTTTCTCACTGTCTCACAAGAAGCCTGGCTCCCCACTCAGACAATTAACAGTTTCCAACTCCAGCAGCTCTCTCCAAGTTGCCTGCAGTGCAGTGTGTGTTTATTTTCCGGGGAGGTTTCTGTAAGTGCCACAGAACAGCCCCCAGCCACTCCAACCCGCAGCTGTGAGCATCGACTGGGCCTTGCCAGGGACACAGGGTTTTGCAAGTGAGTGGAGGGGTCAGGAAAAAAGCTGTACAGGTTGAGGCCTAGGTCTGAACCCAGTGAGCTGAAGAACACACGGCCGCCTGCCCTTCTATCGCCCTGTACTGAGCTTACTGCTGCTCTGCCAGGAAACACAGGAGGGGAAACCCACACCCACAAGCTGAGCAAATGACAAGAAAAGAAATCAGCTGTTCCTCCCCTGCCTTGCTCGTTGCCTCATGAGGAGCTTCGCTCCCAACTCACAACTTTGCTCTCTCCAAGTTGCTCTCGGCACAGTGTGTGTTTATTTTCTGGGGAGGTTTCTGTGAGGGACGCAGAACGGCCTTCAGCCGCTGCAGCCCGCAGCTGTGAGTGTCGGCCAGGCCTTGCCAGGGACACGGGGATTTGTGGGTGGGTGCAGGTGGATGGACAATCGTTGCCTCAGTAACTGCTCTTCGGGCCACTGAAGCTTTTCCAGCAGCTCAGGGCGTCTGTCCCTACAGCTCCCGAGGGGGCCAGCAGTCCAGTGTTACAAGGGAAATCTCTTAGTTCAATGGGAAATGGCCCATCCTGCACTCAATCAGCATGGGGCACCACTAGTCCAGTGTTCCCACTGGGCTGGTACCCACAGGTGCATCTTTCCTCTCCCGTCCCAATCCTGGGACTTCCATGCAGATGGGACCAAGCAGCAAGAAACACCCCTAGGGAATGTAGATTTACCTGGTGTGGTCCCGGGGCTGGGATTGGCCTGGGGTCATGGGGGCTGTGAAAGTAAGGAGGGGGCATGTGTCCCTGCAGGAGATAGGGGCGCCAGCAAAGAGCCTCAGGCAGAACTGAACCACAGGGGCTGCTTACCCGCCGAGGTGATGGAGCAGAGAGACAGGAGCCAGAAAGACACCGAGACTGGCTTGGCCCAATAGGCCATGCCCCTGGAGGGGTCAGGATGGCAGCTCTGTGTGGTGAGGCCGATGTATAGACCCAGAGAGCTGGAGACAGAATGGCTGCCCGCCTGCAGGGAGGTTTCTGCTGCTCTAACCAGAAACTCGAAAGGTGAAACCCACACCCACAAGCTGAGCAAATACCAAGCAACACAAATCAACTTACCCGCCGAGGTGATGGAGCAGAGAGACAGGAGCCAGGTAGACACGGAGACAGGGTTGGCCCGAGGGGCTACGCCCCTCGAGGGGTAAGGATGGGAGCTCTATGGGGTGAGGCCAAGTTCTGGACCCTGACAGCTGGAGATAGAACGGCCGCCCCTGCCTGTGCTGGGCTCTTTGCTGCTCTGACAGGAAACACAGGAGGGGTAAACCCACGCCCACCAGCTGAGCAAGTGTCAGTAACAGAAATCAGCCATCCCTCCCCTGCCTTGAACAGTGCCTCACAAGAAGCCTGGCTCCCGACTCACACAATTAACAGTTTCCAACTCCAGCTGCTCTCTTCAAGTTGCACCTGGCACAGCGTGTGTGTATTTCCTGGGGAGGTTTCTGTGAGGGATGCAGAACAGCCCCCACCGTGCCAACCTGCAGCTGTGAGCATCGGCCGGGCCTCGCCAGGAACTCGGGGGTTTGTGGGTGAGTGGGGGTGGGTGGACAATCATTGCCTCAGTAAATGCTCCTTGGGCCACTGGAGCTTTTCCAGCAGTTCAGGGTGTCTGTTCCTGCAGCTCCCAAGGGGGCCAGCAGTCCAGTGTTACAAGGGACAGCTCTTAGTTCAATGGGAAATGTCCCGTCCCGCACTCAATCAGCATGGGGCACTGCTAGTCCAGTGTTCCCACTGGGCTGGTACCCACAGTGCATCTTTTCACTCCCCTCCAAACCTGGGCCTTCCATGCAGATGGGACCAAGCAGCAAGAAACACCCCTAGGGAATGCAGGTGAAGCCTTCTTGGTGTGGTTGTTATTCTTCATAACTAGAAGATTTACCAAGTGTTGCCAGGGTCCAGGACCAGTCTGCAGTGGTGGGAGCCATGCTACCGACCAACAATTGCCCCCTGGTACTTGCTGCCCCCCTGAGGTCATTCCTGTGTATAACTGTTCCTTCTATTACACCCCTCCCTTTTTGTCTGCTGCAAAACAGTCCCATTCCAGGCACATCCCCTTTTCCTGGCACAACCAACCCCTGACCTTGCTTAAGTTACCATAAAAGGAAGCTGCATCCCAAATTTGGTGGCCCTGGCTCTTACTGTTTATGAGAAGTTCTTCGACAAACAGACTCGCAGACAAATGGATGGATACACAGACAGAGAGACAGATACACAAATTCTCTAAAATATAGAAATAGTAATAATACCAGGAGCAGGGGTTACTGAGAAAATAACCCCTTATTTTGGAAATACCACATTGGCCACCTTCACTCCTAGCAACAGAATTTCTTCCCCTGTTCAAAAAAACGGGGACATTTAATGTCAAAAACAAAACTGCTCATGCTGCGTGAAGGTGGCCTGGTGGTGGGGTCATGCCACAGCAGAGCAATTGGATGAGCAAACCTCAAACTTCTGGAAACCAAACAATTCCCAGGTAGGGTGACCCCAACCCAGTATATAGAGGAAGAAAAGCCTGTTGAGAATCTATGGGTTAAGTTTAGAGGTGGAAGCAACAGGGGTGATGTTGTGGTTGGTGTCTGCTATAGACCACCAGATCAGGTGGATGAGGTAGACGAGGCTTTCTTCAGACAACTGGGAGAAGCTTCCAGACCACAGGCCCTGGTTCTCATGTGGGACTTTAATCACCCTGACATCTGTTGGGAGACCAGTACAGCAGTACACAGACAATCCTGCAAGTTTTTTGAGAATATTGGGGTTAAAGTGTTGGTACAAATGCTGAAGGTACCAACCACAGGCCATGTGCAGCTTGACCTGCTGCTCACAAACAGGGAGGAACTAGTAGGGGAAGTAGAGGTGGGTGATTATCTGGGAAGCAGTGATCATGAGATGGTAGATTTCAGGATCCTGACCAAAGGAAGAAAGAAGAGTAGCAAAATATACACCCTGGACTTCAGAAGAGTAGACTTTGACTCCCTCAGAGAACTGATGGGCAGGATTCCCTGGGATGCTTACATGAAGGGGAAAGGAGTCCAGGAGAGCTGGCAGTATTTTAAAGTAGCCTTATTAAAGGCACAGGAAGAAACCATCCCAATGCGCAGCAAAAAAAGCAAATATGGCAGGCGACCAGATTGGCTTACCGGGGACATCCATGGTGAGCTTAAACACAAAAAGGAAGCTGACAAGAAGTGGAAACTTGGACAGATGACTAGGGTGGAGTATAAATATATTGCTCGAGAACGCAGGGCAGTTATCAGGAAGGCGAAAGCACAATTGGAATTGCGGCAAGCAAGGGATGTGAAGGGTAACAAGAAAGATTTCTGCAGGCATGTTAGCAATAAGAGGGTGATCAGGGAGGCAGTGGAGACCTTACTGGATGAGGGAGGTAATCCAGTGACAGATGATGTAGGAAAAGCTGAAGTAGTCAATGCTTTCTTTGCCTCTGTCTTCACGGACAGGGTCAGCTCCCACACTAATGTGCTAGGCAACACAATATGGGAAGGAGGTGGACAGCCCTTGGTGGAGAAAGAACAGGTTAAGAACTATTTAGAAAAGCTAAACATTCATAAATCCATGGGCCCAGATTTAATACATCCGAGGGTACTGAGGGAGTTGACAAATGTCACTGCAGAGCCTTTGGCCATTATCTCTGAAAACTTGTGGAGATTGGGAGATATCCCAGATGACTGGAAAAAGGAAAATGTAGTGCCCATCTTTAAAAAAGGGAAGAAGGACAATCCAAGGAACTACAGACCAGTCAGCCTAACCTCAGTCCCTCAAAAAATCATGGAGGGGATCCTCAAGGAATCCATTTTGAAGCACTTGGAAGAGGGGAAAGTGATCAGGAATAGTCAGCATGGATTCACCAAGGGCAAGTCATGGCTGACCAATCTGATTAGCTTCTATGATGAGGTCACTGGCTCTGTGGAAATAGGGAAGTCAGTGGATGTGATCTACCTTGATTTTAGCAAAACTTTTGATACAGTCTCCCACAATATTCTTGCCAGCAAGTTAAGGGAGTATGGACAGGATACATGGACTGTAAGATGGATAGAAAGCTGGCTAGACTGTCAGGCCCAATGAGTAGTGATCAATGGCTTGATGTCTGGCTGGCGATCGGTTTCTAGTGGAGTGCTCCAAGGTTCTAGGGCTGATTTTGTTCAATATCTTTATGAATGACCTGGATGAGGGGATGGATTGCACCCTCAGCAAGTTTGCAGATGACACTAAGCTAGGGGGAGAGGTAGATACGCTGAGGGCAGGGAATGGGTCCAGAGTGACCTAGACAGATGAGAGGATTGGGCCAAAAGAAATCTGATGAGGTTCAAGAAGGAGAAGTGCAGAGTCCTGCCCATGGGACAGAAGAATCCCAAGTATTGTTACAGGCTGGGGACTGACTGGCTAAGTAGCAGTTCTGCAGAAAAGGCCCTGGGGATTACAATGGGTTAGAAGCTGGATATGAGCCAACAGGGCACCCTTGTAGCCAAAAAGGCTAATGGCATATTGGGATGCATTAGGAGGAGCATTGCCCACAGATCTAGAGACGTGATTATTCCCCTTTATTCCGCTCTGGTGAATAAAAGGGAATTGTGTCCAGTTCTGAGCCCTCCACTACACAAAGGATGTGGACGCATTGGAGAGGGTCCAGTGGAAGATGACCAAAATGATTTGGGGGCTGGAGCATATGGCCTGTGAGGAGAGGCTGAGGGATTGGCACTTGTTTAGTCTGCAGAAGAGAAGAGTGAGGGGGGACTTGGTCATGGCAGAGAGACAGATTATGAGTGTGACAAGCCGGCATAGAGACCAAAGTTGGTTTCCTGTGAAACAAAAGCTAAACCCAAAGTATAGTTTGAATGTAAAGAAAGAAAGCCGGTGTTAAGTCCTGCGGCATCTCATGCTGAGGGATGGTTCTCCCAGGCACTGACGGGGCCGGCTTTCCAGACTGGGACCAAACTTCCCACTTCAAAGTCTTTCCCTTCCAGGTGCTGAGATGGATGTTGGGAGATGACAAGTGATTATGTTGTTCTCCCTCCTCTGTACTTTCTTCAGCTCCTAGAAAGTTCCTCCCTGTGAGCTGAGTTGGTCGGCCGGCCGCCGGGCACACACACCTCCTCTGAGAAATCGCAGTCTGACAGGGCCTCTGCCCTGCACTGGCCCTTTAATGGTTCAAACTGTAGAAACCATTTCATATTTAGCTAGAAGCCATCTTGCATAACAGAAACCATTTCAGCTTTTCCCTCTCGCACGTAGACCAGAGTGAACTTTCTGTCACCCCGTGAGAAGAGGCCTACAGGATGGGCTATTGGTATGTGTTAATTGGGCTGGTTCAGACAGGAGGTGTACTCCCTCATGCCTGTCCGCCATCTTGTTGATAAGGCTTTGTTTTTCCTCGTTTAATTGATGATTTCTGTAATTGGATGCCCTGACGTCAGACTGTTTGGTTAAGGGTATAAGAATACTAGGATTGATTGTATTAGCAGCCTTACTGGGCTCGGCTCTGCTGGGACCACGTTTGGCTCACTTTGCTTTTATTGGCCAATAAAACTGTCTGTTTAGCCGCGTAAACTGAGTGAAGTTTTTTTTGCTTCGACAAAACCCAGCCCTGGGAGAAGGCTGGAGCTGTGCAGTGTGGCGCCAGCAGCTGTGGCAGGAATTAGCCAATCAGGGCCCAGCTGGGGCTATATAAATAGGGGCTCCTGAAGGGGCAGAGACAGACTCACTCTGGGTATGTCTATACTAGCCCCCTAGTTCGAACTAGGGAGGCTAATGTAGGCATTCGAAGTTGCAAATGAAGCCCGGGATTTAAATATGTCGGGCTTTATTTGCATCTTCCCGTCCGGGCACCATTTTTAAATCCCCTTAGTCTGAACTAACTGCCCGCGGCTACACGCGGCAGTCAAACGTTAACTCGAACTAAGTCCTTAGTTCGAGTTAACTGTTACACCTCATTCCACGACAGAGCACAGAATGTCCGCATGCTCTGCCGTCTGGGTGTTTAAATGATACCACACAAGGCAACACAAGTCGCCATGTTCACACAAAAAAAACCCCTTCCAAACCAGACTGCAAGGGGACGTGGCTGAGCTGGAATTCACAGGCATATCTGACACCTGCAAAAGACATTGAAAGACATCGTACAGCTCTCACACGGCAATCGGTAATTTCCCCTTCCAGTGCTCTCACTGTCTCCTCATGGCTGGAGGTGAGCCACGGCCACTCTGGTTTAATTAGCGCCGATGTCATACTGCCATCTCTGTGTCCTTCCTTTTCTTGTTTTCTCTGCAAGCATCTGAAGAAGTGAGGTGTACCTCACAAATGCTGATGTCCTAATGAATTTCTCAATCTTTAAAGTGTCACCGGACTTCTTGTTGTTAAAGCAGACTTTGTACAACGTGTAATCATTTGTTCATGGCAATACGAGGGGTTCCGCTGCCCTGGATTTGCCCCACAAGGATAACACCCTGCTAGCCTTCCTTCCCCCACGAACAAAGAGGTTTGTGACCCAGCCCAGCCAAAAGCAGTCATTTGGGCAACACCTGCCCATCCCTCTGAATTTCTAGGGACAGTGGGTGCGTTCATGCAAATGAGGTTGGCTTCCGCAGTGCACGTCCCCCATTCGACCACTAGGTGTGAGGGGAGAGCTAAGACAGACCCAGCTTGCGTTGCGGAGCCTGATTTTACAGACAGGTTGCCATAGGAAGGAAGGTGCATTCCCATGAGACGTGACATGTACAAAACAAATGGACAAAACAACTACAAATATGGTTTAATTAAAATTAATTAGAGCCCCAAAGAAGCTCCAACAAGGACCCACATCAGTTTGCCTTTTTTTTTTTTTCCTGCTGCTGTGTTCTTTGGCTCCG
Source organism: Pelochelys cantorii (assembly GCA_032595735.1). Classification (NCBI taxonomy): domain Eukaryota; kingdom Metazoa; phylum Chordata; order Testudines; family Trionychidae; genus Pelochelys; species Pelochelys cantorii. The sequence continues at coordinate 7,770,025 of CM064351.1, read as the reverse complement.
AAACCCACCTGGTGCCAGATCCGTGAATATAAACATGGAGTTTGCCATTAAGTAGCACATGCCCAACACACTCAGACCCATCTATTCAGTTACCTCCTTTAACGCCCATCTCCATGTTTCGAGGAGCAGCCTTGGGTGGTACCAGACTGCACTCAGCAGCCTGTTGAGTCTTTATTTTCCTCCCATGTGGATTTATTTGGCATGGCCTGCCCCTCCCCTCACTCCTTCCAAGGCTGGTTGCTTTGGAGAAAAATTCCAACCTGAGAACTGCCCCCCACGTCCTTGCTTGATGGTTGGGGATTCCCCCGGAATTACACACACACACAGGTCACCCCTTTTTTCCTCCCGGGGTTACTTGGGTGCAGGCCTCGCTCCCCTGTGTGCCTGGTGGGTTTCACATTGAAGGAGACCCTGAGTGCTCCAGGGGGGATGTTGAATACATGGGAACCCCTCTGCACCCCCTTGCTGCAGTTCTTTATGCTTAATGTCATATACAATGGTGGTGTCTCCACCTGTACACACTTACTGGTACGCCTCAGGAGCCTCTCGGAATGAATTTATTCCAGGAATGATCTGGATCCAGCTCCAAACCAACCATTACCAATACCATACATCTGATTGAACAAAAGACAGGACTATGTAGCACTTTAAAGACTAACAAGATGGTTTAAAGTGCTGCATAGTCCTGTCTTTTGTTTCAGCAAGACCAGACTAACACAGCTACATCTCTATGGGTATGTCTACACTACAGCACTAATTCGAACTAATTTAATTCACATTAGTTAATTCAAACTAAGGTAATTCGAATTATCTAGACCTAAAAACTAATTTGAATTAGCGTTTTGCTAATTCGAACTAGCATGTCCACATTGAGTGGACCCTGAACCGAAGTTAAGGCTGGCCGGAACCAGTGCCTGCAGGGCATCATGTTAGGACTTAGAGCGTGGAGCTGCTGCCTCAGGCTAGCCGAGGGCTGTGCTTAAAGGGACCCTACCCCCACCCTGGACAGACACTTCTCAGGGTTCCCCGCTTGCTTGTCTACCTCGATGAGGGACAGCAAAGCAGTCCTGTCTTGGAGTGCCCTGAGTGCCCACACTCAGCATATCACAGCACTCGGCCATCAGCCCGGCTGCACTTGCCGCAGGCTGCCATCCGGGGGTGTCATTCGGGGGGCTGTCAGGATCCAGGAGGCCCTGCAGAAGAGCTTCCACCCCGAGGAGCCTGCAGAGCCACCCCAGTCCTCCCCGTCGGGGGCTCGTGCCTCATTCCTCCCTCACCTCCTTCCACTTACCCCTCCCTAGCCCCCCTTCCTGATGTAAAAAATAAAGGACACATGTTCAAAAATAGAAACTCTCTTTATTTAACAAAACTGGGGGGGGGGATTAACCTCTGGGGAGACTGGGAAAAGGAGGTGGGAGAGGGGAAGAGAGAGGGTGGGAGAGGGGAGGGGGAAACCTGGGAGGAGGGAGCTGGAAGGGGGAAGCCAGGGGAAGAAGGAGGAGGGGAAGTATAAAACTATGGTACGCCATATCTTCAGTACTGTGTACAGATGTGGTCTCCTCACCTCAAAAAAGATATTTTGGCCTTGAAAAGGGTTCAGAAAAGGGCAACTACAATGATTAGGGGTTTGGAACAGGTCCCATATGAAGAGAGGCTAAAGAGACTGGGACTTTTCAGCTTAGAAATGAGGAGACTGAGGGGGGATATGATAGAGGTCTATAAAATCATGAGTGGTGTGGAGAGGGCGAATAAAGAAAAGTTCTTCATTAGTTCCCATAATAGAAGGACTAGAGGACACCAAATGAAATTAATGGCAGCAGGTTTAAAACTAATAAGCGAAAGTTCTTCTTCACAGAGCATATAGTCAACCTGTGGAACTCCTTGCCACAGGAGGCTGTGAAGGCTAGGACTATAACAGAGTTTAAAGAGAAGTTAGATAAATTCATGGAGGTTGGGTCCATGGAGTGCTATTAGCCAGGGGGTAGGAACGGTGTCCCTGGCCTCTGTTTGTGGAAGGCTGGAGATGGATGGCACGAGACAAATTGCTTGGTCTTTGTCTTCGGTCCATCCCCTCCGGGGTACCTGGTGTTGGCCGCTGTCGGCAGACAGGCTACTGGGCGAGATGGACCTTTGGTCTGACCCAGTACGGCCGTTCTTATGTTCTAAGCTCAGGGCTCAGGGTCGGGGGTCTCACTGGACCAACTTGATTTTCATGCAAACCTGCTCCTAGGTTCACATGTGGCCTTTGGTGGCCAGGCTGGCAGCTATCCTGCCCTAGACGGCTGCATTCCGTGCCTAGTGCGGAGATCGTGGACGTTGGAGGCCTCCCCCCAAACCTCGATGAGGTCCATGATCTCCGCACTAGACCAGGCGGGTGCCCGCCTCTTGTGGCCCTGGGCAGGGTCCTGGGAGCTGCCAGCCTGGTCCTGGGAAGAGGCGGAGGGCTGGGTGGCAGCGGGTGGCTGGTTCGTGCCATGCCAGGTGCAGGGTCTGCTGGCTGGGTGCTGGCAGGCTTGCAACTGGCACAAGCACTGAAGCCAGACCGTGCCCCTTTAAGGGCTCCGGGGCCGGGATGGGGGCAGAAAAGTTTCCCTTGTTTGGACCCAGAGTGGCCACCAGGGCAACCTGGGAAGGGCTAGCCTCCCACTAGTTTGAATTAAGTGGCTACACAGCCCTTAATTCGAACTACTTAATTCAAACTAGGCGTTAGTCCTCGTAGAATGAGGTTTACCTAGTTCGAATTAAGTGCTCCGCTAGTTCGAATTAAGTTCAAACTAGCGGTTTGCTTGTGTAGGGCCTATGGAAGTTAATTCGAACTAACAGCTGTTAGTTCAAATTAACTTTATAGTGTAGGCGTACCCTATTACTATTATAAATCTGATTGGTTAGTTTAGAATTCACACACCTTTACTGAAGCACTTTAAGACACAAAGTTTAACAGCCTACAATGGAAAACAATCAATTAACCAAGCACACAGAAATAAATAACACATCTCCCTTGTATTTAACCTGCCCCCATGTATCCCAGCCCAGCGTGGGCCCCCCTCTGGATCTCAGAGTCCCAGACACTGGCTGGCCTGGGCACACTCAGAGAACTGCATCTGGTGTGTGGGTGTCATAGAATCATAGGACACTAGGACTGGAAGGGACCTCGAGAGGTCATCGGGTCCAGTCCCCTGCCCTCATGGCAGGACCCAGCACCGTCTAGACCATCCCTGAGAGACATTTATCTAACCTGCTCTAAAATATCTCCAGAGATGGGGATTCCACAACCTCCCTGGGCAATTTATTCCAGTGTTTCACCACCTGGACAGGTAGGAAGTTTTTCCTAATGTCCAACCTCAACCTCCCTTGCTGCAGTGTAAGCCCATTGCTTCTTGTCCTATCCTCAGAGGCCAAGGAGAACAGTTTTTCTCCCTCCTCCTTGTGACACCCTTTTAGATACCTGAAAGTCCAAGCAGCAACAACTGCACAATCCCTCAGCCTCTGGAGCAGGCCCCACCACACGCCAGCAGCTCTAGTGCCCTGGGCATCTCCCCCGGCCGCTCTCCGGCCCCAGAGTCAGCCTGGCTCGTTGGCTACGTCCTGGCAGCCAACATACCCGTGACTCCCTGCACTGTCCCCGCAGCCCTTCTCCGCCAGGGCCTCCTCCCTATAGGAACAATCCCCACGAGTCCCTGCAGCAGCCGGCGAGATCCTAAAAGCAGGGTCTAGCTTCCAGCAGCAGCCCCTGGCTTGGAAAAGGTTCCCACCATCTGACTCGTCTCTCCAAACTGGAACCACCAGCTCTCTCCCTGCACTGCCTGGAAGAGAGCAACAATTTCCCTCCTTTCCCCCCCCCCCAAGGCATCCTGGGAGTTGTAGTCCCTAGGGCTGGATGGCAGCACCAAGGACCCTCCCAGGCAAAGTCAGAGGTTGCTATAGCAACAGGGCCTACACACACAAGATGTTCCACACAATCAGTGTATTCAGCAGGAGATAAATGGACCAGCAGCGGGTACCACACTGTTCACAGAGTCCCTTGTGAATTTCCCCCAACACAGGATCCGGTGCAGCAACCACAAACACACTCCTGTTGACAGATGGACTTTGGAGAAGCCCTTCCTGATCGGTGGCCTCCATGTTGTCTGTGCAGTGGTCGGCAATATGGCCAATTGCATTCAGGACAGCCCACAGGATGTACATGTGCAGTAATGTGAGAAATCCCTCTACAGGTTCCACAGGCAGCCGGCGCTAACACCGCAGGGAGTTCCCTCGGGGCTGACATAGCCAGGGAGTGTTGTAAAGTTTGTAAAAACAGACCAGATACAGTTCATTCCTGTCATGGCAATTAAAAGGCACAAACTGCCAGAGTCCAGGGATGTGCAACCAAGGCCTCACAAGTTAGCCTCACAAGTACCCTCCTTTGTCACAGTGGCTGCAAGGCCTTTGTAATGGAGACAGCCAATTGATTTGAGTCATTTCAAAATAATTTCCGAGTGTAGACAGGCCCTGGAAGAGGTTTGCCAGGAGGATGCCAGCAATAGCTTACAGGGCGACTGGAGGACAGGAGAAGCAAAGCAGGGTAGGGCAGAGATACCTCCCTCTTCGCAACCACAGGGGTATCGGCATTAGCTACAATCCCCCAGCACCTCCCCTTTGCTGGGGATGATCGACATGTCTCCCACCCGAGCCAGTGGCACGGCAGAGCCAACTTTGTGTCGGCTCAATTTTTGTCTTCAGAGGAACAAACTGTTGTGGGTGAAGATTTTGCCATGGTCAGAACAGAGTTGAAGGTCCTGGCTGTGTTGGTGCCAGGTGATACGGCCCCTTCTAGGCCCCTGCAGGAGAAGCCAAAGCTGAAATTGACCTGTCTGGAGACTCTGACCCCTGGGGCTCCCTCCTATGCCTGCAGCCAGTGTGTGCTGGGCGTGGGGACTGGGAATTGGAGATATGGGCAGATTCCCACCACACTGCTCTCCAGCCAGGGCTCAGCCCGGAGCCCCTGGGATCCCAGGCTAAGCAGGGCCAGGCTGGTGGGTACTTGGCTGGGAGAGGGGGACTCAGCAGGGGGTGCCCGCCCCTGCCTCTTATTGCTGACCCAGGCTGGTCTCTAGGGGTATGTCTAGACTACATGCCTCTGCCGACAGAGGCATATAAATTAGACATACCGACATAGTCAGTGAAGCGGGGATTTAAATATCCCCCGCTTCATTAAAATAAAAATGGCTGCTGCGTTGTGCCGGCTCAGCTGATTGTTGGCGCGAACTGGCAGTCAAGATGCAGATTGGTCGACAGGGAAAGCCGTTGTCGACTGATCCCTTATGCCTCATGAAATGAGGTTTACAGGATCGGTCAACAATGGCTTTCCCTGTCGACCGATCCACAGCTTGACTGCTGGTTCGCGCTGACAATCAGCTGAGCCGGCACAACGTGGAGGCTTTTTTTATTTTAATGAAAGGGGGGGATATTTAAATCCCCACTTCATTGACTAATTTACGTGCCTCTGTCAGCAGAGGCATGTAGTCTAGACATACCCTAGGGGGCACAGTGCTCCTGGGAGCATCTCTTACCTGGCCTCTTCCACAGACACCAGAGCAGTATGGCTCCATCTGCCAGGGCAGTGAGGATGCAGCCAGACATGATCCATGGGACCTGAGCCAGGTCCCTGGTCTGGGAATCTGGAAATGTCCCCAGATAGACTAAAACAGAGGTCCTCCGCACCCCCTGTGCCTCTCCCCTCCCACAGGGCCTTTCCCACCCCCATGTTCCCTGCCTGGGATTCCTGAACCAGTATCTCCTTCCCCCCGCCGGCCTGCCCCTCCCAGACACCCCCCAGAACCGTACTTGTTACACCCCTGCAGCATGACTGTGAACCCCTGAGAATGGTTATCTAGCCAGTTATGCACTCACCTTAAAATCAACCCAACAAGCTCATATTTCCCTAATCTATGGATAAGAAGGTCATGCGAGACTATATCTAATGTCTTACTGAAGTCTAATTATACCACCTCCACTGCTTCCCCTTTATCAACAAAACTTGTTATCCTATCAAAGAAAGCTATCCGATTGGTTTGACATGATTTGTTCTTTACAAATCCATGCTGGCTGTTAGCTATCATCTTATTATCTTCCAGGTGTTTGCAGATGGATTCCTTTATTACTTGCTCCATTATTTTCCCTGGCACAGAAGTTAAACTGACTGTCTGTAGTTTTCTGGTTTGTTCTTATTTCCCTTTTTGTACACGGGCCCTAGATTTGCCCTTTTCCAGTCTTCCGAAATCTCTCTTAACTTCCATGACTTTTCAAAGATGATAGCTAAAGGCTCAGGTACCTCCTGTTAGCTCCTTGAGTATTCTAGGATGCATTTCATCAGACCCTGGTGACTTGAAGACATCTAAGTTCTCTAAGTAATTTTAACTTGTTCTTTTTTATTTAAAATTCTAAACCTACCCCATTCCCACTGGCATTCACTGTGTTAGTCATCCTATCACCATCAAACTTCTTGGTGAAGACCGAAACATAGAAGCTGTTTAGCACCCCTGCCATTTCCACATTTCCTGTTATTGTTTCTCCCTCTTCACTGAGCAATGTCCTTGTTCTTCCTCTTCCTTCTAATATATTTGTAGAATGTCTTCTTGTTACCCTTTGTGTCTCCAGCTAGACTGAGCTTGTTTTGTGCCTTTGTCTTTCTAATATTCTCCCTTCATATCTTTGGTTTTGGTTATATTCACCCTTTGTAATTTCTGCCTGTTATATGACTCCTTTCTGATTTTTAGATCATATAAGATCTCTTGGTTGAGCCAAGGTGGTCTCCAGCCAAACTTTCTACCTTTCTTATGCAGCAAAATAGTTTGCTCTTGGGCCCTTAATAATGTTTCTTTGAAAAATCCTGCTTGTCAGCTGTTCCCTCAGGGCCACCTGGCCCCTCTGCTTCTAGCTCACATCAATGTTGCAGGGATTCAACCCTGTCCCTTGGCAGATGAGGCAGCGGGGCTGGGCCTGGATTCCGGGGTCCCTGGTGGTGCTGGGGGATGGGCTGGGGGAAGTTGAGAGGGTGATTAGTCATAGGGGCTAAGATAGAAATGTGAAGCAGGGGAGGCTCAGGCCTGGGCTAGTAAGGGACTGGGTTGGCATTTATGGACACTGGGCAGAACCATGGGGAAGATTAGTCCTGGGCAGCTGGAGGTCAGGACTGAAGGACACCAGCAGAACTGTCACCTGTCTTCCGAGTCATGAATTGAGCTCTCAATCCAGAATCAGCATTGCTGTGGTGCGGGGAGAGTCATCACAGAAAGGGTCTCTGCTTTGTGGGGGCCAAGCTGTTGGGTGCACCGAGAACCAGCAGTTCTGGTCCGACTGGTGCCATAGCACATCCTCCCCATTGAACGAATATATGGTGATGACTCGGATGTCAATGGTGGCATCGTCCATCTCACTGTTCTTCAAGACCTGCATGTAGTAGGGCTCTGGGGGCAGAGGAGATTTCTGAGCAAAGTTCTCTGATGGATAGAACCAAGTAGCCCTCCTTCCCAGTCCCCTTGCTTTAACCCATATCTAGGAAAGAATCCAGGAGTCCCCGCCCCCACTCTTAAAAATACATATCAGGGAAATCACTTTTATCTGGTGTCCTGTCACCGAACTCCTTCCTACCTGCTTTGAGAATCCTTCCCGTCCCAGGGACTCACCAACCTGCAGGAAGCTGACATTTATCTCCTGCACCAGGACCTTGTACTCGGTCTCTATCCAGGGGTCCCAGACCTGACACCGAGCACTCCCTGCTCTCCAAAACCAGTCTCCTAGTCTCCTGGTCTCCTTGCCCATAGCTGTTGCAATGAGGCAGCCTGCTGGTGCTGCTGTCATAGGCTGAGATCAGCAGGTCATTCACCCTCTCCACACTCAGCTGCTTGGGAAGACCAGGAGCTGCCTGGGGGTAAATGAGCTGGAGATAAGAGAGATGGTAAACCCCTGCAGCAAGGAGAGAGCTCAAGATGGGAATGGGACCCAGGCATCTCAGATTGTACCCACTGGAGACCCTGCAGCATTTGGTCCTCAAAGAAGGAGGCTGGGATGGGAACCCAGGTATTCAGAAGAATGGAGTCACTTACCAGCTGAGGCAACCAAGCAGAGCCAGATGGACCAGAAGCACACTGAGATGGGGTAGGATGGCAGATCTACAGGTTAAATTCTAGGACCAGGACCCAAAGGGATGAAGAGAGCACACACAGCTTCTCCCTGCACTGAGCTCTCAGCAAGAGGGGAAACTCAGAGCCACAAACTGAGCAAAATTCAATAAAGGGAAATCAATTGTCCTTTTCCCCACTTTGCTAGCTGCATCACAGGAAGCCTCACTCTCCAATAATAGCACAATAAAGATTGACTAACTCCTGTTCCTTCTTCCCACCTGTCACTGAAATAACACATGCTTATTTTATGAGGAGGATTTCTGCAAGCAAAATAGCCACTTCAAACGACAGCTGCTATATTTGGAAGGGATACAGGACTTGGTGGGTAGGTGTCCAGGGTGGGGATGGGGGGCCCAGGTATAAGGAGAGAGGCTTTGATTATGGGTGGGGGTTAGCAATGGGACACCTGCCCCACACTGGGTTCTCAGAGCTTCATAGAGCCCTAGGTGAGCTGCACAGGAAACAGCCAATCACAGAAGGGTGTCTAGGAGAAGCCAGTCAGGGCTGGGTAGATCCTTAAAAGAAGAGCTGCTTCACAGTGTCAGTCCCTGGAATTTGAAGAGGGAGGAGGTGTAGCTACTTGGCAGGCTGATGGCAGCAAGCAGCCCCGACAGAGCAGTGTGGCAGGTAGAGACGCAGGGAGCTAAAGGCATCTCCTGTTATGCTTCAAGGATTGGCAGTTGAGGCCCTGAGACACAGCAAAGAGGGTGCTGGGGCTGCAAGCAGATGTCCCCAGGGAGAACTAGAGAGGATTGGAGGAGATGCAGCAAGTGGAAGCTGTCTACCAGGACCCTGGGCTAGGACTCAGAAGAGTGGGTGGAGCTGGGTCCTCCCCCACTCTACCTACCACTGAAGAAGTTGCTGGAGATTTCATGGTCCTTGGAAAGGTGTGGGTCCCTGGAGCAGAAGCGAGAGTAATGCACTGGTAGAGTTATCAGCAGAAGAATTTCAGCCAGTTCCTGACTCTCAAGATAGCAGAAGTTTGAATGAGAGGAAGGAGTGGCCCAGGAGAGGGAGAAACCTTACTACAAACTGATCCAGATGAACCAAATTAGCCTCTGCTGGAAGCGTATTTTTCTTGCTCTGCAGTACCTTAAATAGTGAGCTAAAAGGTTGTCATCTACAGGACATTCCAGTGTGCTGTTAGCCAGATTCCTGGTCCTGATCTTGTAGAATTTATGAAAGCAGATGTGGACAGTGTCACACTGGTCACATTGTTTTCCTTCACTCCCAACAATGCCTGGGAGATAGGTTATAGAAGTCGGGAAGTATCAGCAACAAATACATTTCTATACCAGAGAGTGAATACTTCAGGGAGAAGGGTCCCCTGCTTCTAGTGCTGGGTGGGGAGCTGGGCATAGTAATAGGGAGGTGGAGAAGTTGGAATGGAGGATGCAATGAAAAGACCAGGTGCAGGACAAGGAGGTGTACTGAAACATGGCTGGTGGAGCCCTGGGTTTGGCTGGCTCGGTATGCAAATTGCAGGATATGTAAATTGCCCTAGTTTTGATTATTAACTAGAGAGAGGGACGCAAGAGGCTTGTTGTCTCTCACTGCTCCTTTATAACCATACCCTGCAATTACCAAGAATTCACACACATTAGCACTCAACCATTGAAGGTATGAATATAATAAAGAACCTCTTTCTAGCTGAACTGTGGGAGAAATAATTCCATTAGATGACAGTGAAGTTCAAGGAGAAATTTATATCACAGTGTTCCAATTCAGAAATATAAGTCACAATCCTTTTTTAATGACTGCCTAAAGATAAGGCCACTCAACCCTGTCAAATGCTTTCTATACAGAAGGCTATGGAAGGTATGTATGAGATTTGAGCTTCCTGGTTGAAGATGGCGATTTTTGCAGCCAATCATCCTTTAATGAAACCAGCCAGATCTTTGCATAGAATTAGTGGGATGATGGTGTTCAGTCATGTAGCTAAAATTTTGGTAATCCCTTACCATTCTGTGCTCAATAGAGATATGGGGCACAAGTCGTCACAGTTGCAGCTACCTTTGTTCATCTTTTATATTATGCTAATTTAAAATATTCTCATGTCATGAGACATCATTCTTGTTTAGAATCTTCCATTAAAGACCTTTCTATGAATAAGAAATAACAGAATAGGGGTGAGCGAGGCATGAAATAAAAGTGTTAAGAACACGAAGACTTAAGGTCATTCTGAGTGATCAGAGAATCACTTTGATAGTGGTACATGAAAATACATTAAGAAGAGTAAATATAGTTATATTACTTGCCAGCTATTTGGAGATTCCCAGAAATAACACAGACACACATCATATATTCAACACAGTAATTATATTAAACAAGAGATAATTACACCATACCAGGGTAAAATTGTTCTCAGGTCAATGATGCCCATGCTGGTAAAACCCATACATTTCCCATCACGTGATTTGCCCAAGGTCACAGACTCACTGGTCTTGGATGGGTATCACTGCCACCACCCAAATACAAAACCTCTTTGAGAACCCAGGAAGATGCACTTTGGAATTTTTTCCTGTGCACTTTGGAATTCTTTCCTCAAACTCTAACCCTCCCTCTGAAGTGAGCATGAAAACTGTATGTAGTCCCCTTACTAAAGGTGCCTCTGTTTATTCTCTGGGAAGATCCTGTGTGCTGCAATCTAGCCCCGGAGATTACAATTCCCATGAGCTCTTGAGGAAACCAGGAAGGAAGTGTCTCTGTTTGGGATCTGGGTCTCTCCATGTGTATGGAGGGTGGCTCAGCAGTCTGTGGACTCTTCCCTTTGTTTTCGGAAAAAAAGGAGCCAGGCTGCTGTGGAGGAGTTTTATACAGTCCAGGAGCTGTTAGGTTACAGCTACAGACTTGGATTCAGAGCCTTTGGGACTGGAATCTAGCAGGCTGCTTCTGATTGCCCTTTGGCTGTACCTGTAGCTAGAAGCTACTCTGCATTCAGCACACAGAAGGAGACTAGAATCATCCACTCCAGCTGCAAAAATCTTCAAGAGCGTCCACGCAACCAAGTGTATGGTACTGTGAGTCCTGAGGAGTGCACACTCTGGAGTGGGCTAAATAGTGGTAGTGCAAATGCCAGGTAGATATGTTTCCTATTATTTCTGGGCACTTAGTTAATGTTATTCACTGTTAATCTGTTAAACCCTGTTTCTTTAAGATGTTAAGTAAAGGTTGATCATTCTACTGCAATCTGTTAGATGTATGTTATTTATGATTTGTAATTGTTGTTCTGGAGTTAAATCCAGGTTATCGCTGGAATAAGCTTATTCCTGGAGGCTCCCAAGGCACACCAGTAAGTGAGTACAGGGCCAGCCAGGTGGAGGCACCGCCATTGTATATTCTTTATGAGCAAGGGACTGCAGCAAGGGGGTGGATAGGGTTTTCCCCAACTAAACAACATCTGGGGTACTTAGGATTTCCTGTTATGTTAAGACCATCAGGCACCCAGGCACACCTGTGAGTGTGACCTGCTCCTGAGTAACCCAGGGAGGAAAAAAGGGGGTTACATGTAATTTCTCTTTGCAGCTCAGCTGTGCAATCTTACGCACATGCACACAGAAACTCCCACTTTCTTGGACACAGGACTCAGAACATGGTGTGAAAAGGGTGATTTTTATTAACAAAAAAAGACACACACTTCGTGAGGCATTGCTTGATTGCAAGGTGTTACAGAGCAATTAAAAAAAGCAAGGATTAGAAACACAGGGAATTGTTTCCCTGGAATTCAGCTTGGAAAGCTACACTGTAAAGGGGAAGATACATGTGCTCAGCACAGAAAAGTCCAACAAATCCCAAAATAAAGAAAACAACCTAATCACATCTGACTAAACATTCCCTGTTCTACTCACATCACTGTAGTTTCCAGACTTAGTCCTTCCCTAGGCAAAGATATCACTGGATTCTCCATGCCTGGCTCCCTGGTTCCTCACAAGTCCTTCCAGGGGCTCTGCTCTGGCCACATGCCGGGAACAGGAAGGTCACTGCTTCCAATTCAAAAGTCCATACTCTGTTTCCAATGGCTCCCCTGGCCTCCTGTCAAATCACATCCTGCTTCCCTCGCATTCCTAAAGACTTCTAGGACCCACTCTCTATAGTTTTAACCCTTACAGCTGTGGCAATTAAGATTAGGTCTAACGAGTTAACTACTGAGAAAAGACTTTAGCTAACTGAATAGCTGAAATGTTCAGTAAATGATGTAACCTCCCTACCACTATCACATCCCTCCACAGATTTAATAAGCAGCTGGTAGCAGAAGTCCCAAACCCCTAATCCTGGCTTGAGGACACAGTTCAGGGAAGGGGGAGGCATCTCCCAAACAATTTCCTGAACCAGCTAAACAAAGGATGGTGCACTCTTAGCTCCGCAACTGATCCTCAGGTTCAGATATGGTAGCAGCTAGACCAGAGTTTACTCCATGCTGATGTATTTCACCTCAAGAACTAATTCAGGCGGACGGGGGGCAGTTTCCCCAAATTCATGAAGGTGCAAACTGTATCAATGGGTCAAGCATCAAAAAGTGCCGCCAATTCCCATACAGAGAAAAACTGAGGTGATGTCTGTGTGGGGACAGAGACTGGAAAAGAAGGGGCGGTTCTTGGAAGAGTGGTATCCTTAATAGATAGCAGGTTTCGTATAAATGGAAGGAAGGTTTTCTTCACTCAGTGAACAGCCAACTTGTGGAACTACTTGCTAGAGGATGTTGTGAAGACCAGGACTTTAACAGGGTTCAAAAAAGAGCTAGATAGATTCCGGGTGGTTGGGTCCATCAATGGTTACTAGCCAGGATGGGTGAGGATGGTGTCCCTAGCCTCTGTTTCTCTGGAGGCGGGTGACAGGGGAGGGATCGCGTGAGGATTCCCTGTTGTGTTCCCTCCTTCGAGGGTACCTGGCATTGGCCAGTGTCGGCAGACAGGACATTGGTCTAGAAGGACATTTGGTCTGACCCAGTCTGGCCGCTCTTATGTTCTCATGAGTAATATAAGCACCTGCATGATTGGAGAATGAGGAAGAGGACAGAATGGAGGTTCAGCACAGGTACCCCTCACTCTGTACCTCAGGGATTTTGATTTTATCCATGACACCCTTCCCCCAGGATTCTTCCTTGCCAGGGTTGATCCACAGGACTCCAGTCCAAGCTGACGGCCCTGGCCCATCTGGCTCCATGTCTGGTCACTTGGTTCCATCTGGGAGAGTAATTATTGTGCACGAGGTGCCTCCTTCTGGCTGAGCCGTGGCTGGAGCAGAGTTGAGGGTCCCTGGCTGCATCTGTGCTAGGTGATACGGCCCCTTCTGGCCCACTAGAGGGGAAGAACAAGCAAGAGTGGGCTCATCTGGGGACCATGCAACCTGAGGCTTGCCCCCGCTTTCCACAGCAACAGTGTTTTTGTGGTAGGGGGTGGCAATGGGGATCACAGATCAGGGTGGCTTCTAACAACCACAACCCCTATATCCCTCCAGGCCCCACCATGGAGCCCCCGGGACCCCAGGCTAAGCAGGGCCAGGCTGGCGGGTACTTGGCCGGGAGAGGGGGGCTCAGCAGGGAGCACTTGCCCCTTCCTCTTACTGCTAACCCAAGTAGGTCTCTAGGAGGCACTGTGCTGCCAGGAGCATCACTCACCTGGCCTCTTCCACAGGAGCAGTCCCAGGGCCCCGACTGCCAGGGCAGAGAGGATGCAGCCAACCATGATCCATGGGACAGCAGCCAGGCCTGGGGGCTGGGAATCTGGAAATGTCCCAAAACAGACTGAGCTGTGGGTCCCCCAAAGCCCTTTTGCCTTCCACCTCCCTAGGACCTGTCCCCCCGTGCACTACCAGACTGACAACTCTATGCCTGTGCCTCCATCCCCCAGTTGAAATCCCAGCCACCTAACCCCTGCAGCTAGACACCCCCTTCTTTGTCTCCCCCTCCCTGTTTGTAGCCCCCAGATCCCACCTTTCATTTCCCCTCCTCTGTTCTCCCCAGAACCCCTTCTATGCATCACCCTCCCTATGTGTGAACTGCCCCCAAAAGCCCTCCTTCTCACCCCCGATTGTGAGACTCTGCCTGCCCCTTCCCTTTAAACCCCTCCAAAATGGTCTCTATCTGCCTCTCCCCAGTACTCCTCTTTATCTGCCTATCCTCTGATGCCCCCCAAAACTGCCCTACTGCACTTCCCAGCTCCTTCTTCCTCCCACCTCTGTCCACTGCCATCCACCCCTTGGCTCACTGCCACCATTTCCCTGTCCTCATTGTGAGACGCCCCTGTGAGGAAGTGGAGAGTTTTGGGGGTTCAAAGGGGTGTGTTACGTACAGGGGGGCACTCAGTGCCCAGCAGTTACTGGTTTAATGTGACAAAGGTGGCGAGTTTGTTGTTTCAGAGAACAGCCCAGAGTTGGAGCCATGACGTTTTGTTCCCTGGTGATCCCGACCCTGCTTGGAGGACACAGCCAGTTCTGGCCAGATGACAGACAATGGGCAGCAGGGGGGAGACCCCAGCGACCGGCCCAGCTGACCCCAGTGAGGGGAGAACATTGGACGGAGGAGAAGAGGTGGAGAAGAGGGGCCCAGGAGACCCTCTTACCTGGGGAGACAATGGACTGGGGAGGGACTGTTGCTGGGGATATTGGAGGCTCTGCTTGGAGACTGGGGGTTGTTGTTTTTGGGGACTGAGAGCAGAGCAGGCAGAGCTCAGCTGGCTGCAGGGGGAGGCTGATGTGTGGGCTGAGGACCCAGGCCTACTGGCCTGAGAGACCCATTGCTGTGTTCAAAGCTGAATAAACCCTTGTGTTGTGTGCTGGCTGATAGTTGCTCTGGGCTGGAGAACAGGGTGGCACTATTCCTTCTGGGAGTGGAGGCCCTGGGCGTCCAGAGAGAGTGGACCCCCCAAGGGGCTCACGGCAGAGGCAGGCGTGCTGAAGGCCCTGAGAGGCAATGGCCCGGAGGCGGAAGGGCGGACCCCCCCCAGGTGAGAGTGGGCACCCCAAGAGAGGATCACTGCACTGGAGTGGACTCCCTGAGAAAGGGCTGTCTCACTGCCGCTGGAGTGGAGTGTGCTCCCCGAGAAGGGGCTGCCGCACGGGGGGGGGCACCCAGGAGCCGAGGGGCCAAGTGTGGGCACGACCTGTGAGCCGTGACAGCCCCATTCCCACCCTCTCCCCACTGTTCCCCCTCCCCCACGCCCCAGAACTCAAAATTTTTTTAATCGTTTCCATTTACATGCGGAATATTTTTATGTGCAATAACAGACACACAAAACCTACATGCGGGCACTCTGCTAGTCAGCTGGACAGCATTTGAATTTCTCCTGAGCACTACTTATGGGGAACATTGGTACTCACCCCAAGTGACCCTCAGGGTGGTATTCCCCAGGCTGCTGTGTCTCACCACACACACGTGCTCTGGGGGACCAGTCCCCTCCTTTCCCAGCTCGATGGACACCTGGATCTGAAAGGTGGGGTCCCCATTGGGCCGGATGCCGCTGCTCAGCTGCTCCCCCTGGGCCACCTGGCCCCCCTGCTCCCAGGTCACCTCGATGTCACGGGGATAGAATCCTGTCACGTGGCAGACGAGGTGGCCTGGCCGGACCTGGGTCCCTGGGACGAGGGCCACACGGGCTGTGGGCTGGGCTGGGGGGGACAGAAAGAGTCATTAGTCACAGGGACTGGGACAGCAGGAGCTGCAGGTTGGGACTGAAGGGCACCAGCAGAGCCCTCACCTGTCTTCTCAGTGATGAAAGCCTCAGTGATCTTCATTGTGAACCTGCAGTGCTGTTCCGTGTGGACTTTCAACTCACCAAAAGTCTTCGCTTCACGGTTCCAGAGCTCCGCCACATGCGAGGCGGCCGGGTGCACTGTGAACCAGCGGTTCTGTTCGGCATCATACCACACCACGTCCTCCCCATTCAGGGAGTATCGGGTGATGGCTCGGACAGCATCGGTATCATCGTCCAGCTCACAGGTCTTCAGGACCTGCATGTAGTAGGGCTCTGAGGGCAGAGTGGCCGGGTGAGCAACAGAGCAGCTGAGTATGGAGCTACCACAAGGGGGCAGAGACAGGCCAAAGTTCTTCCATGTAGTTTCCATGAGTCCTGGCTTCCAGCCCTGTCCCTCAGTCTAACCAGGAAGCATCAGGCAACGCCTTAGTGGGGCCAGGAGATGTGAGCCCTTCCAACTGCTTCTATTTAAAGGCCCCACCCCCTTTCGCCCTAGGCCACGCCCCTTCCAGGGCAGCCCACCGCCCCTTGGAAAATTTTTGAAGTGGCCTCCTATGATGTAGTGCTGGTTGCTATGCTGGGCAGTGGGCTGTGGGTGACCTCCACTGGCGGCTGTTTGTAGCACGGCCCAGCAGGACAGGGGATGAGTCACTAGGCAAAGGTCTCCCAACCTGTCTGACCAGTTGCCTCCCAGGGAGTCAGACAAAGGGAGGAGGGCGGAGACCAACCCCTGGCTGGGGGGCAGGGCTGGAGGAGAGTTTTTAGTTTCTGGCTGGTATCATGGAGGAAGCAGCCTAAGCAAGGGGCTGGGATTGAGGGGCCCAGTCTCCCCCATCTCAAGGGGGGCTGAGGCATCCTAGGCCTGCGCTGTAACCTGAAGAAGCAATAAACTCCCTCTATTCTACCGGCTGGTAGAGTCTGTTTGTGCCACTACAGGGGTGTAGGAGTTGGGGGAACCCCGACATGCCATCACACCCCCTTTCAAAAATTATTGCCCACCCCTGGTGTAAATTCTTCCCTGGCAATGAGCTGTAAGGGGGAAAGGGCCAGAGGTGGATCTATGTAAATACAGTTTTCTCCTGTTTGCTTAGATTTGCTAGATACTCAGCAGATAGAGTCATGTTTTGCTCATTGTAATCAACTCCATTTGGGACCCAACACCAGCTACAATTGTATAAAATGCAGGGGTAACTAAAATATAGTTGCCGATGTTTGTAATTATTGTGGGACTGTGAAAGCGGGACTGTGCTTACTCCGTTACACAAGAAAGGCCTTCGTTAGTAGAAAGACCCTTGCTTATCTGGGTTCCAACTTTCAGACCTCTTGTCCTTGTCCAGACAGACCTTTGCTGTCCAAAACCATGTTTGGAAGACCAAACAGCGAGGATGTACACACTGCAATGAGACTTTTGTCAGGAAAACATGCCCAGTTTTGATGACCAAAAAAACCCGCTTCCACTCCTGTAAGAGTCTTTTTTTTCTTTCCCCGTACCTTTATTGTTGGCAAAGAGCCAATGTAAACTTTGCTGTTGGCTTTGTTGACAAAATTGACTTCCCCCAGTATCCCAGGCTACGTCTACACTACGAGTTTTCTTGGCAAACCATGTGCTAATGAGGGATGCATTAGTCACAATCTCATTTGCATATTTTCTGCCCATCCGTTTTTGCACTGGGGTTTTTGCAGAAAAACAAACCACGTGGACATTTTCTTTTTGCACAAAAACCCCTTTTTCCGCAAGATTGGTAAACCTCCTTTTTTGGGGCATAGGGATCTTGCGGAAAAAGGGGGATTTGTGCAAAAAGAAAATGTCCACACGGCTTGTTTTTCTGCAAAAACCCCAGTGCAAAAACGGATGGGCAGAAAATATGCAAATGAGATCATGACTCATGCAAATGAGTCCCTCATTAGAGTAGTTTTTGCCAAGAAAACGGGTAGTGTAGACTTAGCCAAAGTATATTACAATTAGCTGGCATCTCTTGTTTAGTTTGGCTCCTTTACTTACTTGGATCTGTCTGTCTTCACTTGCAATCACTGAAATCCTGCTTTTTTAAACTTAATAAAAACCATTTCTTTATTGTCAAGCCCAGTGTAAACAATGATTCCTTGGGGGGAGCAACCCCTTTGCATTTATCTCTTGCATTGATAAAGAGGGCGGAGCTTAAGAGCTTTCTCTGGGTAAAAATTTTTCACTGGATAAGATGGATTTATTTGGGTGTTGGTTTCCTGAGTATCGAGCCCTTAGAGTTGAGCCTTCCCGGTGCTGAAGTGGTTCAGTGTCTGCTGCTCTGTAGGGGGCCGGTCACTCCAACTCTGTGCCTTTGCTGGGGGAAACCATTATTCCCCTCCTTTTATTAAAAGTTTCTTTTCAGACTCAAACTCTGTTGCCTCTCAGAGGTACGCAAGGGTGGGATGTGAATTTCCCAGATTACTGGGTGAGGGCTGGAGCCAGTTTTGTGTTGGATGGGTGGGAGGACCCCTTAGATACCCAGCTGTGGTCGCTGCTGACTCCTTCTGACAGAAGGGTTACATCCCTCTGCTGTCCCCATCGCCTTCTGAAGCCAAGCTTAATCGCTGGGTTCAGGGACTCACCTGCCCTTGGGGAGCTGGTGTTCATCTTCTGCACCAGGCCCTCATACTCGGTTTCCACCCAGGAGTTCCAGGCCATGTACCTTGCTGAGCTCTCACTCCAGAACTGACGGGCCGTGCGGTAGCCATTACGAGACACCAACTTGCCGATGTCACTGTCATAGACTGCAAGCAACAGGTCGTTCACAATCATTGCATTCAGCCGCTTGGGCAGGCCACGGTCTGCATAAGGGGAGATGACCTGGAAGCAAGAGAGACGGCGAACTCCTGCAGGAAGGAGAGAGACAGCAATGAGAACAGGACCCAGGCATCTGGGACAAAAACCTTCTCCCTCAGCTTTGGAGAAGAGAGACATGGATGGGGGATTCGACTCAGGGAGGGCAGGGGTCACTTACCAGCTAAGGAAACAGAGCAGAGAGACAGGAACCAGAAGGAGACCCAGGTGGGTTTCTCCCAAGAAGCCATCACTCTGGAGGGGACAGAGAAACAGCTCTACTAGGTGAGGCTGGGAGCCAAGACCCAGTAAGCTGCAGAGTCCCTGGTCGCCATTCTCTGCGCAGAGTTCTCTGCTGCTCTGACAGGAAACACAGGAGGGGAAACCCATACACACAAGCTGAGCAAATATGAAGCAACACAACCCAACCCTCGTTGCCCCGCCTTGCTGTCTGCTTTACGAGAAGCCTGGCTCCCCACTCACACAATTAACTCTTTCCAACTCCAGCTGCTGTCTCCAAATTGCAATGTGTGTTTATTTTCTGTGGAGGTTTCTGTGAGTGCCACAGGATAGTCTGCAGCTGCACCAACCCACAGCTGTGAACATCGGCCGGGACAAGGGGTGGGTGAATGTAAATGGCTGGAAAATCATTGTCTCGGCAAATGCTCTTCAGGCCACTGGAGCTTTTCCAGCAGCTCAGGGCATCTGTCCCAGCAGCTCCTGAGAGGACCAGCAGGCTGCTGTCACAAGGGACAGCTCTTAGTTCAATGGGAAATGGCCCGGCCCGCACTCAATCAGCACGGGGCACCACTAGTCCAGTGTTCCCACTGGGCTCGTACCACTCCCCTCCCAATCCTGGACCTTCAGTGCAGATGGGACCACGGAGCAAGAAACACCCCTAGGGAATGTAGATGAAGCCTGCTGAGTTGTTATTCTTGATAACTAGAAGATTTACCTGGTGTTGTCCAGCATTGCCCAGGTCTGGGATCAGCCGCCCCCCCGCCCCATGGTCAATCCTGTGTAGAACTGTCCCTTCTATCACACCCCTCCCTTTTCCTCTAAAGCAAACCAATCCCATTCCAGGCACATCCCATTGTCCTGGCACAACCTGTGAGGAAGTGGGGAGTTTTGGGAAGAAAATGGACTGGGGAGGGGCTGTGGCTGGGGATATTGGAGGCTCTTCTGGGAGACTGGGGGACTGTTTGGGACAGAGGGCAGAGCAGGCAGAACTCAGCCGGCTGCAGGGGAGACTGATGTGTGGGGAGAGGGCCAAGGCCGACTGGTCTGTGAGATCTGTTGTTGTGTTTAAAGCTCAATAGACCCTCTTGTTTGGTGTTGGCTGAGAGTCGCTCTGGGCTGGAGAATAGGGCTGCACTATTCCTTCTGGGCTCACGGCGGAGGCAGGTGGCTGAAGGCCTGGAGAGGCACCATCCCGGAGGCGGAGGGGCGGACCCCTCCTGGTGAGAGTGGGCTCCCCAGGAGAGGGTCGCTGCACAGGAGTGGGCTCCCTGAGAAAGGGCTGTCTCACTGGAGAGGGGGGGATCCCGCCCAGGAGCCAAGGGGCCAAGTGTGGGCACGACCTGTGAGCTGTGACACAATCTAACCTTGATCTTGCTTCAAGTTACCATAAGAGGAAGCTGCATCCCAAACGTCATGGCTCGGATGCTTACTGTTTAGGAGAAGTTCTTCAACAGACTCACAGACAAACGGGCAGACACACAGGCAGAAAGACAGACACACAACCTCTCTAAAATTTATAGTAACTAATGATGATACTGTAAGGAGGGGGTGCTATTAACCAGTCCCTTATTTTTGGAAATACCACCATGGCTGCCTTCATCCTAAAGGAATCTCCCTGTTTATAAAACCTGGCTGGATAGAACATTAAGAACTAGTCCTAGGTCAGACCAAAGTTCTTCAACAGTACTCCGACAAGTGGCAGCACCAGGCAGAAAGACAGACAATCAACCTCTCTAATTTCATCCTCTCAGCTCTGTAAGCAGGGGAGGACATTACCTCCGCTAATAGCCTTTTATGGACCTAACCCCATGAAATTATCTAGCTTCCTCTAAACCTGTTATATTACCTCACACCTGTTTAAGGAGTCACATCTGCTGGGACATTTCATGTTAAAACCAAAATTGTTTTATATTATATATTGTGAAGGTGACTTGGGGGTGGGGTCATCCCACAGCAGAGCAACCGGAGAAGCAAAACTCAAACTCCTAGGTAAGGGAGTCCCCCTTTCCCCCCCCGCTCTCCATGTCTTCACCTTCTACAACTAGAATGTCGAACCACATTACTGGGAGCTGCAAATGGACATGCCTGCGGATGATCAGCTAAATAACAAAATTTCACAGCCTCACAGCAGCCACCTGCCCTTCCAAGCTGCCCCCCAAAGTGTGAAAGCCCTCTGCCTTAGTGCGCACAACTTTCATGCTCTGTGTCCAAGGCAGCTTTCACCACACCAACAGGAAGTTTTTTTCTGTTTTTGCTCATTTTGGACACACATGATAAGAACTGCCAGATTCTCAAATATCTTTCCATCTCCAGTTTCATTTTAGCTACAAAGGAAGTGAGCTGGAAGTGTGTCGGCCTTGTTAATCTCTGAAAGGTTGAACAGTCACTTTTTTTTGCAGCATTGGATTGTAGGGGTAAACTGAGGCAGCCCATGGAATCTTGCTGAGAATTGAGAACTCTCATTCAAATCCTAAATTTGAGACAGGACTGGGAACACAACACAAGCAGTTAACTGGATCTTGGTCACCCTGGCAACCACATTCCAAGAGGGCCTTATCAGAGTGGCTGGTACCAGACAAATGGCGCAGGGGTTATTTTCACTGTCTGATTTATTCCTAAAAAATAAGCTTGGATCCCAAGGGCCATGCCAACCCAAGGCAATATCACCCCTGCAGTAGATGCATTATATTTCCGGCCAACAAAGTGCCATCAACATGCCTTTGTTTATGTTGGCTTATTTAGTTTGTTAGGAACAACAACCTGTATTATTGATAAGATGTTTAACTGGCAATGGGCGGAGATACTCTGTAACCTTCGTAGTTTATTGGCTTATGTGCTCATTACGTTTTTGCTGCTAGACCTATCAAATTACTTCCCTCCGTCCATTTGTTGCCTATATAATTCAGTGTATGTTTTGATTTAACTAGTGCTTACCAGGTTAACCCCTGGGTGGTACTCCACCAGCGCTGGTGTACAATAAATCCTCTGCTTGTTTTCACCTGCACCCTGAGTGTCCAGAATTATTCCCTACAGGATCAAGTTCTGATGTGTGAATCCCAATTTTAGGACAAGGAATTTGCCGCCCTGAAACTATTCCCAAGTCCACCCTCCCGCTCTTTCCTCTCAATGCTCAAACTGCAGGAGGAGTTGGGGTTTGGGTGTTGGGGTTTTATGCACAAAAGTCTGATCCCCGCTGGAATGGGACATAAAAGAAAGGAGTTGTGTTCGGCTAGCAGGGCCCACACATGTTCCCTAATTGTGGGTTTCATTGGGTGAAGTGAGTGGAAGTTTGTAAGGTGTCATGATGACCAATAATGATGTAGGCAGCTTCTGAACCAACTCTCAGAGCTAGCTGGGGAGGGAGAAAGATTCTAGGACCAGGTTGGGTTTAAGCGCGCACCCCTGGTCTGCCTCGGTGACCAGCAGACAGAGCTGTGCTGCCCAAGCAATCAAATTTGGCTGGTGTTGGGTCAGTGTTTACCCGACTGTCTGGGGCTGCACCATGCTGAGGTCCAACGGTGAGAGCCAAAGCAGCGGTGCTTGGGTTCTGAGCCATGTGGTGTAATGGTTAGGAGCAATGCTGCATACCTTGCTTCCAGGACAACATGGCATATTGGCCATAGTCAATCCCCTGGCCCTCCAGCACAGGACAGTATGGCCAAGTGGCCAGAGTCAATCCAGCGGTCCCTGAATTCAGGGCAGGGTGGCCTAGCTGCTGGAGTCATTGGGGAGCCCTCAGCTATGGGGCAGAGGGGCATTGTCTCCAGTTCATGAGTGTCTGCCACCAGGGGGTGGGGGGGCTCCCAGCGGAGAGGGACTCAACTCCACTAGCCCCTGAGCATGGCCCCTATGAGTGCTCTAGTGGTTTCCCTCTGAGCCAGCTGGGAATCCCAGTGAAACTGACCTCACAAGGCTAGGAGATGCCAATTGCTCACTCTCCCTGGGTCACATCCTGCCACGCTGCCTGAAGATGCTGTCCAGGAGGCATCAAAGCTCTGGGCCCCTCTTCATAGCTAATTCCCTGGAGTTCTGACAGCCACGGATCTCAGGACCAGACCTCGGGATCCCTGGCTCTCACAAGCAAGGGCTAAGATGCTTCCTCAGCTGGAGCCAACGGTCCTTCCCCTCCAGCGGTTAGCCCAGACTGAGCTCGGTTACTCCCTTTTATACCCACACATCTCCTGGAGCATCCTCAGTGCAGTCTGAGGGGCAGGACTTCCTCCATCAGTGTGGGGTGAAGCCCTTCCAGGCCAAGGGTAAGTGAGCTCACAGAGATGCCCCTCTGAAGTCTGGGTCCTCACTGACCAAACACAAACCGGCCTTACTGACCTGTCCTGAGAGTCCCCCAAGCACTTCAAGCTAAAACACACCCTTTGGGGTCCAATATATGCCAGAGTGAGTCACGGCAGAGAGACAGATTACAAGTGAGTGCGAGAAGCCGGCATAGAAACCAAAGCTGGTTTCTTAGGAAACAAAACTAAACCCACAATCGAATTTGAATGTAAAGGAATGAAGCCGGTGTTAAGGCCTGCTGTGTCTCATGATGAGGGATGGTTCTCCCAGGCACCGAAGGTGCTGGCTTTCCACACTAGGACCAAACTTCCTATGTCAAAGTCTTTCTCTTCCAGCTGTGCCTCCAGGTGCTGAAATGACAAGTGATTATATCACCCTCCCTGTTCTGTACTTTCTTCAGATCCGAGAAAGTTCCTCCCTGTGAGCTGAGTCAGTCGGCTGACCGCATGGCACACACACCTCTTCTGAGAAGTTGGAGTCTGATGGGGGCCTCTGCCCTGCACTGGCCCTTTAAGGGTTCAAACCTAGCCCTAGGAGAAAGCTAGGGCCAGTGGAGCCAGGAGCTGTGGCAGGAATTAGCGAATCAGGGCCCAGCTGGGGCTGTGTAAATAGGAGCTTCTGGAGGGGTGCAGACAGACTCACTCTGGCTCTGGCTGGGAGCAGGAGGGACCTGGCTGCCAGGGAAGCTGGAGGCCTCCTGACTTAGAGCAGGGCTGGGGAAGGCAGGAAAAGCTGGGGGGGGTGTCTGGCCAGGCAAACTCCCAGGCTGCAGGGCTTGAAGCCAGGCTGGAGGGAACTAGGTCTGCAGTGGGGCAGCCAGGGCAGCAGAAGACAGCAAGTCCAACCCCCCTTGCTAATGCAGAGTGGCCATGTCAGACAGCAGTTTGCCCCTGAGACAGGGGCTAGATGATGACTGGCAGTGGGTCACTGAGGCATGGTGGGCATAGGGGGTAGGGGTTCCCAGAGGGGGAGGACCCCAGAGCATGGGGGCCCTGTGGTAGAGGAATACCCAGAGGGGAGGATGCCACGGTCTGGGAGGGATGTTGGGTCTATACACAGAGGTGCAGGAATATAGGTAACAGCAGGTGAGACACTAGCCAGAAGGGGGCACTCCAGTCCTGAAAAGCCAATTCCCAGAGTGTCCAGCAGGGGGTGCCCATGGGATGAGTCACGCCGCAGTACCTTATGGTATAACAGATCGGGAGTTGACTCTCCATTCGCACCTGTCTGCCGATGGACGTCGACTCCTTTGGGACAACAGAAAGTCTATGTTCCAGTAACACATGAAGGAAAACTCCACACACACGGGGACAGAGCACAGAATGCCCCCATGCTCCTCAGGTCTGGGTGTTTAAATGATACCACACAAGGCAACACAAGTTGTCGTGTTCATACAATATCCCCTTCCAAACCAGACAAGGAGGGGGACACGGCTGAGCTGGAATTCATAGGTGAATTTGACACCCACAAAAAACATGTAAAGAGACAAGGAATTTCCCCTTCCGACGCTCTCACCGTCTCCTTACGGCTGGAGGTGAGCCACAGCCACTCTGGTTTAATTAGCACCGTTGTCACACTCCCATCTCTGTAGACTTTCCTTCCTTTTCTCTTCAAGCATCTGAAGAAGTGAGATGCATCTCACAAAAGCTTGCACCCTAATTAATTTGTTAGTTTTGAAAGTGTCACCAGACTTCCTGTGGTTAGGACAGACTTACTGTAACACATAGGCTACATCTACATTGGCAAGATTCTGCGCAAAAGCGACTGCTTTTGCGCAAAATCTTGCCAACTGTCTACACTGGCCGCGAGTACTTGCACAAGAACACTGACGTTCTAATGTATAAAATCAGCGCTTCTTGCGCAAATACTTCGATGCTCCCGCTCAGGGATAAGCCCTCTTGCGCAACTGTTCTTGCGCAAGAGGCCAGTGTAGACAGGCAACATGAATTTCTTGCACAAGAAAGCCTGATGGTTAAAATGGCCATCAGAGCTTTCTTGCACAAGAGAGCATTTACACTGGCATGAATGCTGTTGTGCAAAAGCACATCTTTTGTGCAAAGGCACATGCCAGTGTAGACGCTCTCTTACTCAAATACTCTAACTCAAAAATTCTTGCGTTAAAGAGTATTTGCAAAAAATCTTGCCAATATAGACGTAGCCATAGGGTACATCTAGACTACAGGCTTTTGTCAACAAAGCCTTTGTTGACATATAGGGTGTGTCTAAACTACATGGCTCTGTCGACGGAGCCATGTAGATGAGGCTGATTGGAAGAGGGAAAAGAAGCCGCAATTTAAATAATCGTGGCTTCATTTAAATTTAAATGGCTGCTGTGCTCGGCCGACCAGCTGATGATCAGCTGTTTGTCGGAAGATCGGGCAGTCTAGACGCTCCCCCGTCAACATGAAAGCCCTTTGTCGACCTCCCCCTTATGCCTCGTAGGATGAGGTTTACCGGGGAGGTCGACAAAGGGCTTTCATGTCGATGGGGGAGCGTCTAGACTGCCCCGATCTGCCGACAAACAGCTGATCATCAGCTGGTCGGCAGAGCGCAGCAGCCATTTAAATTTAAATGAAGCTGTGATTATTTAAATCTTGGCTTCATTTCCCTCTGCCAATCAGCCTCATCTACATGGCTCCATCGACGGAGCCATGTAGTTTAGACACACCCATACTGTCGACAAAGCCTCTGTTAACAAAGAGCATCTAGACTGCATCCAGTTCTGGCAAAGAGCATCCAGTTCCGTCGACAAAGGAAGCTGCTTTGTTGACATGAGAGTGTAGATGCAAAGGTCTGTGTAGCTGCAATAACACCTTCTGTCGACAGAACTCTGTCAACAAAAGGCGTTATTCCTCGTAAAATGAGGTTTACTGCCATCAACAAAACTGCCACGTTCTGTCGACTTTATGTTGACACAACTCGGTGGTAGTCTAGATGCAGGTATAGTTTTCTCGACAAAAATCCACTTTTGTTGACAAATCCCTGTAGTCTAGACACACCCATAATTACATGGTCATAGTGATCATGGGGGCTTCCACTGCCCTGGATTCGCCCAACAAGAATAATACGCCTTCCTTCCCCCAAGAACAAATAGATTTATGACCCAGCCCAGCCAAAAGCCATCATTTGGGCAAGGCCATTGGCTCCCTCTGAGAAGCTAGGCATTGTGGGTGTTTTCATGCAGAAGAGATTGACTTCTGCAGTGCACTTCCCCCATTCAGCCACTAGGGGTCGGGGAGAGCTAAGACAGATCCAGTTTACACTGGAGAGCCTCATTTTACAGGTAGGTTACCCTAGGAAGGAAAGTGCATTCCCATGAGACGCGACGTGTACAAAGCCGACAGACAAAGCTACTGCAAATACGGTTTAATTTAATGTAATTGAATGAAAGCCCCAAAGAGGCTCCAACAAGGACCCACATCGGTTGCCTTTTCTCTTTCCTGCTGCTTGTTCCTGGCTCCGAAACCCACCTGGTGCCAGATCCGTGAATATAAACACAGAATTTGCCATTAGGTAGCACATGGCCCTCCCCAGCCACGTACACCCTCATCTACTCAGTTCTGCCCATTAACACAGGTCTCCATGTTTCGAGGGGCAGGCTTGGGCGGTACTGGCCTGCACTCAGCATCCTGTCGAGTCTTTACTTCCCTCCCATATGGATTTATTTGGCATGGCCTCCCCCTCCCCTCGCTCCTTTCACAGGCTGGTGGCTTTGGAGAAAAATTCCAACCTGAGAACCGCCCCCACTTCCTTGCTTGAGAGTTGGGGATTCCCCTGGAATTACACACACACAGGTTACCCCCTTTGTCCTCCTGGGGTTACTTGGGCGCAGGCCTCGCTCCCCTGTGTGCCTGGTGGGTTTCACATTAAAGGAGACACTAGCACCCCAAGGCAGATGTTGGGTACTTGGGGACCCCCCTGCTCCCCCTTGGTGCAGGCGCTTGCTCCCAACATGAATACACAACGGCAGTGCCTCCACCTGTCTGCACTTGCTGGTGTGTCTTGGGAGCCTCTCCGGCCCCCGAGTCAGCCTAGCCCGTGGGCTGCGTCCCGGGCAGCACTTTGCCAACAGTTCCAGTGACTCCCAGAACCTTCTCCGCAGCCCTTCTCCGTCAGGGCCTCCCCCCTCCAGGGACAATCCCCTCCGGCTCCTGCAGCAGCCAGAGAGATCCAGCCCCAGCAGGCTCCGGCTTCCAGCAGCAGCCTGTGGACTAGAAAAGGCCTCCGGGGACAGGGCCGTTTTGCTCAGTGCGCTTGTGTACCCAGGATTGGTGGGCAGCGCCGATGAACCTGTAGCCACACTGGGAATTGACACAGAGGGAGTGCCCAGTTCTCACAGTCAGTGCTGAGTGCAACCATCGCACCCCTCACTTCCCGGGCCCTTACTTTATGTGTGGGTCACTTTAGTAACACTGGAAAATAAAGAACCGACGTGGATCGGCACCAGCAGAATCCTGCCACCGTGCATGTAGCCAACAGCAACAAAACGCTTCATGGGCCACACTGAGAACCCCATTAGGCCACAAATTGCCCACCACTGCCATGGCCTCCACCTGCTCCCACAGACTCCAGCGATGCAGAGGACGTCATGGATGGCACCGAAGAGAACCAGGGCAGTGACATGGACCGAAGAAATACTTTGTGAAGATAAGAACATAAGAATGGCCATAAAGGTCCATCTAGCCCAGTAGCCTGTCTGCCAACAGTGGCCAATGCCAGATACCCCGGAGGGGGTGGACCAAAGACAGTGATCAAGTGATTTGTCTCCTGCCATCCTTCTCCAGCTTCTGACAAACAGAGTACAGGGGCACCATTCCTTACCCCTGGCTAATAGCCTTTTATGGACCTAAGCTCCACAAGAAGCTCCCCCAACGTCCAAAGTGGGGAATGACTGAGGGGCTGTCTGGGCACGGATAGAGATTGGAAACTAGACTGGTCTACACAAGGGAGTAATTTTCAAACAACCCCCCTTACTTCAAAATAATATGTGGAGCATCCGCACGAATGTCCGCTCAAGCTGTTACTTCGAAATAACAGGCTGGTGATTCTGAAATCGGTACTGCTCCTTTCAAAATCGTTCTTCTAAAATAGCGGTCGTGTGGATTCTCTGGTGCTGCTAATTAAAAATAAAGACTCCCTAGAGTCGTGCAAATTCATCACTCCCGGTGCTTCCTGGGGCTCTATGTCAAAGGTGGTGCGTCCACATTTCGATTTTGCTCTTTCAGGAGTTATTAAATTGAATGTAGTAATTTTGAAATAATTTCCTAGTATAGACAGGCCCTGGGAGAGGTTTGCAGGGAGGATGCCAGGATTAGTTTATGGGGTGACTGGGGGACAGGACAAGCTAAGGAAGGGGGTGGGGCAGAGATACCTCCCACTCTGTAACCTCAGGGGTAGTGGCCTTGTCCGCAACCCCCCAGCACCTCCCCTTTGCTGGGGATGATACACATGTCCCTGTCCAAGCCAATGGCATTGCAGAGACAACTTTTGCCTGGTCACTCAGTGCCCTCTGATCAAAAAAGTCCAATGGATGAGGAACTAGTTGTGGCTGGAGCAGATGCGGGTCCCTGGCTGTATCTGTACTCGGTGATACATCCCCGTCCAGACCCCTGCGGGAGAAGGCAAAGCAGAAATTGACCCGTCTGCAGACTCTGACCCCTGGGGATCCCTCCTATGCCTGAAGCCAGTGTGTGCTGGGGGCGGGGACCAGGAATCGGAGCTGTGGGCAGATTCCCACCACGCTGCTCTCCAGCCAGGTCTCAGCCCAGAGCCCCTGGGATCCCAAGCTAAGCAGGACCAGGCTGGCGGGTACTTGATTGGGAAAGAGGGGGTAAGCAGGGGGGCGCTCTTCCCTGCCTCTTATTGCTGACTCAGGCTAGTCTCTAGAGGGCGCTGTGCTCCTGGGAGCATCACTCACCTGGCCGCTTCCACAGTAACAATCCCAGCGTCCCAACTGCCAGGGCAGCGAAGATGCAGCCAGCCACAATCCCCAGGACACCAGGCCAGCCCGAGTGCTGAGAATCTGGAAACATCCCCAGCCAGACTGAGTCAAGGGTCCTCCGCACTCCCTGTGCCCCTCCCCCAGGGCCTTTCCCACCCCCAAGTTCCATGCCTGGGAATCCTGAACCGCCATCTCCTTCCTCCTGCAAGCCTGTTCCTACCAGACACCCTCTGGAACCCCACTTGTTACAACCTTCCGGCATGACTAGGAACCCCTGAGAATGGTTCTCCAGCCAGTTATGCACCCACCTTACAGTAGCCCCATCTAGGTTGTAGTGCCCTAGTCTATTGACATGAAGATCATGCAGGACAATAGCAAATGCCCTGCTAAAGTCTCGGTAAACCACATCCATTGCTTCTCCCTTAGCCACAAGACTTGTTATCTTATCAAAGGAAGCCATCAGATTGGTTTGACATGATTTGTTCTTCACAGATCCATGCTGGCTGTTACCTATCTCCTTATTATCTCCCAGGTGTTTGCAGATGGATTCCTTAATTACTTGCTACATTATCTTTCCTGGCACAGAAGTGAAACTGTAGTCTGTAACTTCCTGGGTTGTTCTTATTTCCCTTTTTATAGATAGGCACTAGATTTGCCCTTTTCCCATCTTCTGGAATCCCTCCCACCTTCCATGAGTTTTCAAAGATGATAGCTAAAGGCTCAGATAGCTCCTCTATCAGCCCCTTGAGTAATCTAGGATGCATTTCATCAGGCCCAAGTGATTTGAAGACACCTAACTTGTCTAAGCTGAAAAATATCTAAGAAAAAAACCAGCAACAATGCATAGCTCTGTAGTACCTTACAGTCTAACAAAAAATGTAGATGATCTTATGAGCTTTCAAGAGCACATGTACCTTCATTGTGCGACTCTAAGGTGCTGTACGACTATTCGGTGTCTTTTTTAAAAAACTTTTTCTAAGCAATTTTAACTTGTTCTTTCCTATTTTAACTTCTCAACCTCCCCCATTTCCACTAGCAGTCACTGTGTTAGGAATCCCATTACCACCAGCTTTCTTGGTGAAGACCAAAACAAAGAAATCTTTATGCTTCTCTGCCATTTCTACATTTTCTGTTATTGTTTCTCCCTCCCTACACTGTCCTTGGTCTTCCTCTTGCTTCTAATATATTTATAGAATGTCTTCTTGTTACCCTTTATGTTGCTAGCTAGTCTGAGCTCATTTTGCGCCTTTGCCTTTCTAATCTTGACCATGAATGGCTGTGTTGTTTGCTTATATTAATCCTTTGTAATTTGGCCTACTTTCCACTTGTTTTATGACTCCTTTTTGATTTTTAGATTCTGCAAAATCTCCTGGTAAAGCCAAGAGGGTCTCTTGCCAGACTTCCTATCTTTTCTACGCAGCAGAATAGTTTTCTCTGGGGCCCTTAATAATGTGCCTTTGAGAAACAGCCAAGTGCCTTCAATGGTTTTTCCTCTTAGCCTTGTTTCCCCTGGGACCTTACCTACCAGCTCTCTGAGCTTGCCAAAATCTGCCTTCCTGAAATCCATTCTCTCTGTTTTACTGTTCTCCCTTCTGCCTTTCCTTATGAACTCTGATTTCATGGTCACTTTCACCCAAGCAGCCTTCCACTTTCAAAATGTCAACCAGTCCCCTCCTCTCAGGTTCCCCTCCCCTCTGAGACCCCCCAAAACTTCTCCTCACTCCACTGTAGGCCTCTCTCTGTCTACCAATCCCCTATAGGTCTCTCTCTGTCTACCCTACCCATACCCATGCCCCCAAAATTCCCTCTCTGCTTTTCCCACCTCACTTCCCCCCCCACACACCATGTGCCCATCTCTGACACAGCCTTTCCCTTGGTAGCCAGCGCCCCCTTCCGAGCCTCTCCCCATGCCCTTCTCCCCAGTACTCACCCCAGGTCACCCTCAGGGGGATGTTCCCCAGGCTGCTGTGTCTCACCACACACACGTGCTCTGCGGGGCCAGTCGCCTCCTGCCCCAGCTCGATGGACACCTGGATCTGGAAAGTGGGGTCCCCATTGGGCAGGATCCTGCTGATCAGCTGCTCCCCCTGGGCCACCTGGCCCCCCAGCTCCCAGGTCACCTCGATGGAGGGCGGGTAGAACCCTGTCACATGGCAGACGAGGCATCGTGGCCGGGCCTGGGTCCCTGGGACGAGGACCACACGGGCTGTGGGCCGGGCTGGGGGGCAGGGAGAGAAAGGGTCATTAGTGACAAGTGCTGGGAGACCAAGAGGCTGCATGTGGAGTCTAAGGGGCACCAGTGGAGCTCTCACCTGTCTTCTGAGCAATGAAACTCCCGGTGGCCTTGAGCAAGGCCGTGCATCGCTGGGGGCTGATGTGGCTTATCACAGGATTGCTCCCCCCTCTCTGGTTCAGGTGCTCAGTCACTGGCCAGGCTGCCGAGTGCACCGAGATCCAGCGGTTGTGGTTCCCCTGGTACTGCAGCACGTCCTCTCCATTGAGGGCATATCTGGTGATGGCTCTGATGATGCCGGTGGCATTGTCCAGCTCACAGTTCTTCAAGACCTGCATGTAGTATAGCTCTGGGGGGCAGAGGGGACGCATGACCTCAATTTGCACCAGCCAGATGTGGGGGAGGGGTAAGTTCTCCCATGCAAGGGACCCAGGAGTCCTACATTCCTACATACACAGAGCCCACCAAACCCTACATCCCTCTGCGAGTTGGGAATAGAATTGAAGTGTCCTAGTTCCCAGCATCCTTTGCTCCAGCTGTGGTGGGTTGTCTCACAGAGACCCCCTTGAGACGAGGCCCAGCCACAGAGATTGTGGGGCCCATCAGACGGTGGATACTCTAGTTTAAGTCAAACCCAGTCGAGGTCATCTGAGGAAGTGGGTTGTGGCCATGAAAGTTCATGATACTAGAAATAGTTTTGCTCATCCCTTAGGCTTTGCCTACAACACACGTTTCTGCGGCAGAAAATAGGCTAACGAGAGACTCATTAGCATGAGTTGCGACATCATTAGCACATTTTCTTCCCTTTCTTTTTGCACAAAAAGAAGCGGTGTAGCCGCTTCCATTTAGTGCAAAAAGCCCATTTTGTATAAGATCCTTGTGCCTCTCCAGGACAGGTAAAGCCTCCTTGTCGGCACCGCCCCAAATCTCTGCACCAACATCTGTGGCTCGGAACAAACAGCACCCACCCTTGCAAGTTTTCTGCATGCTGGAATTTACATGACGTATAATTTACAGGAGCAGACTAGCCCAGCAGGATACTGGGAATTTCCCAGTGGGCCATCGTCCAAATGGACCATAACATTTTCCGGGCCTATTTTGATCTTCACACAGCGCGTAGTCAACCTGTGGAACTCCTTGCCAGAGGAGGCTGTGAAGGCTAGAACTATAAGGGTATGTCTACACTAGCCCCCTAGTTCGAACTAGGGGGCTAATGTAGGCATTCGAACTTGCAAATGAAGCCCGGGATTGAAATATCCCGGGCTTCATTTGCATGTTCCCGGGCGGGTGCCATTTTTAAATCCCCTTAGTCCGAACGAACTGCCCGCGGCTACACGCGGCAGTTAAAAGTTAATTCGAACTAAGTCCTTAGTTTGAATTAACTGTTACACCTCATTCCACGAGGTGTAACAGTTAATTCGAACTAAGGACTTAGTTCGAATTAACTTTTAACTGCCACGTGTAGCCGCGGGCAGGTAGTTCGGACTAGGGGGATTTAAAAATGGGGCCCGCACAGGAACATGCAAATGAAGCCCGCGATATTTCAATCCCGGGCTTCATTTGCAAGTTCGAATGCCTACATTAGCCTCCCTAGTTCGAACTAGGGGGCTAGTGTAGACATACCCTAACAGAGTTTAGAAAAGCTAGATAATTTCATGGAGGTTAGGTCTATAAAACAGAGGCCAGGGGATAGAAATGGTGTCCCTGGCCTCTCTTTGTCAGAGGCTGGAGATGGATGGCACAAGACAAATCGCTTGATCATTGTCTTTGGTCCACCCCCTCTGGGGCACCTGGCGCTGGCCACTGTTGACAGACAGGCTACTGGGCTAGATGGACCTTTGATCTGACCCAGTATGGCCGTTCTTATGTTCTTATGTTTATGTTCTTATGATTTCCAGTCTCCCTCTGCCCAGCTCCTTCCCGCTGAGCTCTGCGGCCCAGCCTGATCCCTCCCCCTGTTTCCACTGGCAGCAGCCGGAGCCTGAAGCCATAGAATCATAGAATCATGGAGCTGGCAGAGATCTCAGGAGTCATCAAGTCCAGCCCCCTGCCCAAGGCAGGACCAACCCCAGCTCAATCATCCCAGCCAGGGCTGTGTCAAGCCGAGACTTAAACACCTCTAAGGATGGAGATTCCCCGACCTCCCTAGGGAACCCATCCCAGTGCTTCCCCACCCACCTAGGGAAATCGTTTTTTGTAATATCCAACCTAGACCTCCCAAACTGCAACTTAAGACCATTGCTCCTCATTCTACAGCTCCCCCAGGACCCGGCCCAGCTCCCTGCCCACTCCTGGGAGCAGGTGAGTCCGGGCCGCCCAAGTAGAGAGGAGGAACTTCAGAGACACTAAAGCACAGATCTCAGCTTGGGAGCACTGCACTGGAGTGGAGGGGGAAAGCAGGGGAGCTCCTGCAAGTGACTGTGTCCTGCACTGCAGAGGAAGGCACAAAATCCCCAAGGGTCTTTTACCGCTCTGACCTGGGGGAAAATTCCTTCCTACCCCCAAGTATAGTTAAATCCTGCACTGGTGGGCAAAACCTACCAACCAGACACCTCAGAGAATCCTTTCTCTGGTAACTCAGAACCTTCCCCATCTAGGCTATGTTTACGCTGGCCAGTTCTTGGGCAAGAAATATGCAAATGAGGCTAAGCATGGAATATCACCGAGCCTCATTTGCATCCCTAATGAGCCGCCATTTTTGCGGAAGAGGAATGAAGAGCTCAGCAGTTTTGTCGACGGCGGTAAACCTCATTCTACGAGGAATAACGCCTTTTGTCGACAGAATTTTGTCGACAAAAGGCGTTATTGCATCTACACTGTCCTTTGTGTCTACACTGTCATGTTGACAAAGCGGCTTGCTTTGTCAACAGAAATGAATGTAGTCTAGACACTCTTTGTCTACAGAAGCTTTGTCAACAGTATCTGTTGACAGAACTTCTGTTGACAAAAGCCTGCAGTCTAGACGTACCCCTAGTGTCCTGACTTCAACTGTTGGGGGTATAGCTACTGGCAGACATTGATGGGCCACAAGCCATTGTAGGCTGTTCAGTGATGCTAGCCCCTCCATAAACGTATCCAGCTCAGGTCTTGAAGCCCAGTAGGGCTTTTGTTCCCACTGCTCCCCTTGGAAGGTCGCTCCTTTGATGATTAGAAACCTTAAATGTTGAGCCTAAACTTGTTGATGGCAACTTTGTTCTTGTGCTAATACTATCCTTCATTTCAATGACTCCTCTCCCTCCCTAATATTTATTTCTCTGGTGTATTTATAAACAGCTATCAATATCCTCAGGAGCAGACTGGCCCAGAAAGATACTGGGAATTTACTAGTGGGCCATTTTCCAAATGGACTGTAATATTTCCTGGGCCTATTTTGATCGCCAGTCTGCCTCTGTACTTTACTGCACAAGTCACCTACTGGCTAGATTCCAGAGCACCTCTAGGTTGGAGTGAAAGTTCAACTGGTGTCTATTTTAAAAGTCATCTGCCATTTTTACCTGTTCACTCTGGGGTCTACTGGAAAACGGCCGATAGACGCCCCCAGCATCTGTTAACACAAACCTTCCAAGACCCCCGGTTTGTTTGAGAGACCCAGCATGTATTTGACAGCCCTGGTGTCTATTAAAACATCTGGCCAGTCCTCCCAGTGTCAAACAGAGTGAAAGGCTCATACTGAAGGCAATGTTTTCATTTTGGAGGTGAATGTGCGATTTTCTGTAACTTCAGGCATTGTCAGTAAGGGTCAAGATGATTATGTCAATGACATGTTTCAGAAAGACTTGTTGTTGATATCCCCGCATCCGCACCCCACAATCTGTCCTGCTGCACCAGGAGCTCCAGTCTCCTACAGCGATGGCACAGAGCTGAGGTCACACCAACCACAAGACCCAGGGACAGAGCCTGAGACTACTGCATCTCAGCCCCTTCCCCCACGTTAACAACTTGGTACTAGGGAAGACCCTCCCCCTCACGCCCTTTCTTCCACCTCCCAATTCACTCTTTGAGCTGCCAACTGACCCCCTTCCTGAGCCAAGTCTGGGCCCCGGGGACTCACCGGCCTGTGGGGCGCTGGTGTTCACCTCCCGCACCAGGATCTGATATGTGGCCTGCATCCAGGAGTCCCAGGACAGGCACTGAGTGCTGCTCTGTAACCAAAAGTCCTGCCTGTCCTGGTTGTAGTTGTTGCGAGGAACTAGTCTGCCGGTGTCGCTGTCATAGACTGAGAGCAGCAGGTCGTCCACCTTCAGGACACTCAGCCGCTTCGGCAGATCAGGGGCCGCCTGCAGGGTGATGAGCTGGAGAAAGGAGAGACGGTGCAGCCCTGCAGGAAGGAGAGAGACTGGGATGGAGAAGGTGCCCTGAGACTGGGACAGTGTCCCAAGGGGCCCCTCCAGCAGCCAGCCCTATCAGAAAGGAGCTGAAATGGGGCATAGGGTCCAGGCATCTGACAGCAAATGTGCCGCTTACCCACCACGGTGATGGAGCAAAAATTCAGGACCCAGGAAGACACCAAGGCAGGCTTGGCCCAAGGGGCCATGCCCTGGCAGGGTCAGGATAGCAGCTCCGTGGGCTGGGGCCAAGGTCTGGACCCAGAGAGCTGGGGATAGAATGGCGGCCTGCCCTTTGCTCAGCTCTCTGCTGCTCTGACAGGAAACACAGGAGGGGAAACCCACACCCAGAAGGTGAGCAAACATGAAGCACAATAAATCAACCGTCTCTCCCCCGCCTCGCTCGCTATTTCACAGGAAGCCTAGCTCCCCACTCACACAATTGACCATTTCCAACTCCAGCTGTATAATAGTGGGAGGAGCGCTCTGCTAAGAAAACAGCCACATTGGCCACCTTCATTCCTAGCAACAGAATTTCTTCCTCTGTTCAAAAAATCATGGGACATTTCATGTCAAAACCAAAACTGTTTCTGCAGCATGAAGGTGGGGTCAGCCCACAGTAGAACGACTGGATGAGCAAAACTCAAACTGCTAGAAACCAGAACATTCCCAAGTAAGTTGGCCGCACCCCACCATGTCTCCACCTTCTATAAGTAAAATGTCGAACCACATTACTGGAAGCTGCAAACAGGTGAACCTATAGACGCTCAGCGTATCTTTACAAGCTGCAACCCAAATTTGAAACCCCATGCTTTATTGCACACAATTTTCATGCTTTGTGTACAAGGCAGCTTTCATTGTGTCAACAGGAAGGGTTTTTTTTCTGTTTTTGCTCATTCTGGGCACAGAGCCAAGGCCGTGATAAGAGCTTCCTGATTCTCAAATATCTTTCAATCATGTAGTAGCAGTAGTTTTCAGTTTTGCTGTAGCTGCAACAAATATACAATATAAAACTATGGTATGCCCACATCCTGAATACTGCATACAGATGTGGTCTCCTCACCTCAAAAAAGATATTTTGGCATTGGAAAAGATTCAGAAAAGGGCAACTAAAATGATGAGGGGTTTGGAACGGGTTCCATATGAAGAGAGGTGAAAGAGACTGGGACTTTTCAGTTTAGAAAACAGGAGACTGAGGGGAGATAGGATAGAGGTCTATAAAATCATGAGTGGTGTGGAGAGAGTGAATAAAGAAAAGTTATTCACTTGTTCCCATAATATAAGGACTAGAGGACACCAAATGAAATTAAAGGGTAGCAGGTTTAAAATGAATAAAAGAAAATTCTTCTTCACACAGCACATAGTCAACCTGTGGAACTTCTTGCCAGAGGAGGCTGTGAAGGATAGGACTGTAACAGGGTTTAAAAAAGAGCTAGATAAATTCATGGAGGTTAGGTCCATAAAAGGCTATTAGCCGGGGGTAGGAATGGTGTCCCCAGCCTCTGTTTATCAGAGGCTGGAGATGGATGGCATGAGACGAATCACTTGATCATTGTCTTTGGTCCATCCCCTCTGGGGCACCTGGTGCTGGCCACTGTCGGCAGACAGGCTACTGGGCTAGATGGACCTTTGGTCTGACCCAGTGCGGCCGTTCTTATGTTCTTATTTTCTTACAAAGGAAGCTGGCTGGAAGTGTGTTGGCCTTGTTAATATTGGAAAGGTTTAAAAGAAACATTTGAAGAAGTGAGGTGTATCTCATTAACTAAACCGTATGTGTAGTTGTTTTGTCCGTTTGTTTTGTACAAGTCACGTTTCATGGGAATGCACTGTCCTTCCTCAGACAACCAGCCTGTAAACCATGCTGGGTTTCTCTTTGTTTTCCTCTGACATTTAGTGGTCCAATGCGGGAAGTGCACTGCAGAAGCCAACCTCATTTGCATGAACACACCCACCATGCCTAGGAGCTCAGAGGAATGGGCAAGCTTTGCTCAAATGATGGCTTTTGGCTAATTACTTTCTTAATCTTTAAAGTATCACTGGACTTCCTGTGGTTAAGGCAGACTTTGTACAACACATAATTATTTGGTCATGGTGATCATGGGGGGTTATGCTGCCCTGGATTCGCACAACAAGGATAACACCCCACTAGCCCTCCTTCCCCAAAGAACAAAGAGATATTTTACCCCACCCAGCAAAAAGCCATCATTTGGGGAAAGACTGCCCATCCCTCTGAGCTCCTAGGCATGGTGGGTGTGTTCATGAAAATGAGGTTGGCTTCTGTAGTGCACTTCCCGCATTGAACCACTATATGTCAGAAGAAAACAGAGAAAGACCCATTGGGTAGTGTGGTTTACAGGCTGGTTGCCCTACGAAGGACGGTGCATTCCCATGAAATGTGACATCTACAAAACAAATGGACAAAACAACTACAAATACCTTTTCATTAAATTTAATTAAAGACTCAAAGAGGCTCCAACTAGGACTCACATCGGTTGCCTTTTCGCTTTTCTGCTGCTGTGTTCCTTGGCTCCAAAACCCACCTGGTGCCAGATCCATGAATATAAATATGGAGTTTACCATTAGGTAGCACATAACTCCCCCTCTCCCTCCCCTCCCCACACACACCCATCTACTCAGTCCATCCTTTAACACCAGTCTCCATGTTTCGTGGGGCAGCCTTGGGCGGTACTGGACTGCACTCAGCAGCCTGTCGAGTCTTTATTTTCCTCCTGTGTGGATTTATTTGGCATGGCCTCCCACTCCCCTAGCTCCTTCCGCAGGCTGGC
This sequence comes from Pelochelys cantorii, assembly GCA_032595735.1. Lineage (NCBI taxonomy): Eukaryota > Metazoa > Chordata > Testudines > Trionychidae > Pelochelys > Pelochelys cantorii. The sequence continues at coordinate 7,731,551 of CM064351.1, read as the reverse complement.
AGCTTTGGAGAAGAATTCTAACTTGAGAATCACCCTCGCTTCCTTGCTTGAGAGTTAGGGATTTCCCTGGAATTACACATACACACGGGCCACCCCCTTTTTCCTACCCGGGGTTACTCCCCTGTGTGTCTGGGCACCTGGTAGGTTTCACGTTAAATTAGACCCTGCGTGTCCCAGGGTGGATGTTGGGTAGCTGGGGATCCCCTCTGCTCCTCCTTGCTCCTAACGGAATATACAACGGAAGTGCCGCCACCTATCCACACTTACTGGTGCTCCTTGGGAGCCTCCAGGAATCAACTTATTCCAGGAATAATCTGGATCGCACTCGGTCACCTCAATGTGGCGGGGGTAGAACCCCATCATGTGGCAGACAAGGCAGCGCGGTCGGGCACGGGTCCCTGGGACAAGGGCCACATGGGCTGTGGGCTGGGCTGTGGCGGGGAGAGATGGTTACTTATCCCTGGGTCTGGGAGAGCAAGGGGCAAGAGTGTCAGGACTGAGGGACACCGGCTGGGTGCTCACCTGTCTTCTGAGCGATGAAACTCTTGGTGCTTTTGGCCAACGCCGTGCATCGCTGGGGGGTGAGGGGCCTTCCCATAGCAAAACTCACCTTTTTCTGGTTCTAGCACTCAGCCAGTGGCCCAGCCCCCGGGTGCACCGAGACCCAGCGGTTCTGGTCCGAAGGGTACTGCAGCACATCCTCCCCATTGAGGGCACATCTGGCCACGACTGGGACTTTCCTGGTGACATTGTCCCACTCACAGGTCTTCAGGGTCTGCATGTAGTAGGGCCCCGGGGCAGAGGATCTGGCTGAATGACTCATATCGCATCACCCGAACGTGCGGGAGGGGAAGTTCTCCCAAACGTGGGACCCAGGAGTCCCACAGTCCCCCCCCCCCCACGTACACACACACAGAACCAAAGCCCACCAGACCCTACATCCCTTGCAGAGTTGGCAATAGAACTGAGTCCTAGCTCCCAGCCTGCCCTGCTCCAACTGCAGTGGTGATGGGTCACAAAGATCCCCTCGGGACTGTCACTTGATGGGCTGAAATACCCCCTATTGCCCCCCGGAGCACCCCACCACCTGTCCTGCTGGGCCAGACACTCTCGTGACCTCCAGAGATGGCATAGAGTTGAGGTCACACCAACCACTAGGCCATGGGTGGGGAACCTAAGGACCAGGGGCCATATGTGGCCCCCAGCTTGACTGGCTTTGGCCCCTGAGGGTTGGGGCTCCCCCCAGCATTGGGGAGCTGGTGTTAGTGCTCAAGCTTTGAGCATCCCCATCTACCCATCCCCACTTTGCTCCTGCACCTTCCCACCCTCCCTGACCCCATGACCCAAGCTTCCCAGCATTCCCCTCCCCCACACTGAACCCCTCATTTTTGGCCCCTCCTCACAGCCTGCGGGGGCCCACCAATTCTACTAGCCTGGCTCCTCTAGTCTCTGGTGTGTGAGGGGAATGTGGGGTGTCTTTCTCCATCTCAGTCGGGGGCTGCCTCAGTGAGGTGTTGGTTTTGTTTAATTTATTTGCTTCTCACCTTTGGTCCCATCTGCACCCAAGGCCCAGGATTGGAAGGGGAGGGGAAAGATGCTCCCTGACAGATTTTTCAGTGGGTCAGCAGCCCCCACCCCAGAAAAGATTCCTCAGCCCTGCCCTACACTCAAGGACAGAGCCTTCGAGTCCTGGATCTCAGCCCCTTCCCCACACTAAGGGTATGTCTACACTACCAACCTAGTTCGAACTAGGGTGGCTAATGTAGGCATTCGAAGTTGCAAATGAAGCCCAGGATTTAGATATCCCGGGCTTCATTTGCATCTTGCCAGGCGGGCGCCATTTTTAAATCCCCTTAGGTCGAACTCCGTGCCCGCGGCTACACGCGGCACGGAGTAGGTAGTTCGAATAAGGCTCTCTAATTCGAACTACCGGTACACCTCGTTCCACCTCGTTCTGAAAGCTCATCACCTAATAAACCATCTTGTTAGTCTTTAAAGTGCTACATAGTCCTGTTTTTTGTTTCAGCTACACCAGACTAACACGGCTACATTTCTATCACAAGCCTTTAGCTATCACCTTTGAAAAATCATGGAAGTCGGGAGAGATTCCAGAAGACTGGAAAAGGGCAAATTTACTATCCTTCTATAAAAAGGGAAATAAGAACAACCCAGGGAACTACAGACCAGTTAGTTTTATTTCTCTGCCAGGTAAAATAATGGAGCAAGTAATTAAGGAATTCATCTGCAAAAACCTGGGAGATACTAAGGTGACAGGGAATAGCTAGCATGGATTTGTAAACAACAACTCATGTCAAACCAATCTGATGGCTTTCTTTAGTAGGTTAACAAATCTTGTGGATAAGGGAAAAGCGATAGACTTGGTGTACCTCGACTTTATAAGGCTTTTTATATGGTTTTGCATGAATTTATCAAGAGACTAGGGAAATACAACCTAGATGGGGCTACTATAAGGTGGGTGCACAACCACCTGGAGAACCGTCCTCAGAGAGTGGTTGTGAAGGGTTCCCACTCATGGTGGAAGGATGTAACAAGTGGGGTTCTGAGAGGGGTCTGGGAGGGGCAGGCCGGCGGGAGGAAGGAGACTCTGGTTCAGTATTCCCAGGCAGGGAATGTGGAGGAGAGGGGCACAGGGGGTGCAGAGAACTCTTCACTCATACTGGTTTGGGACATTTCCAGATTCCCAGTCCATGGGCCAGGCTGCTGTCCTGTGGATCGTTTTTGGCTGCATCCTCACTGCCCTGGCAGTCGGGGCCCTGGTCTGGTGCCTGTGGAAGACACCAGGTGAGTGATGCTCCTGGGAGCACAGCGCCCCCTAGAGACTAGCCCGAGTCAGCAATAAGAGGTAGAGGCGAGCACCCCCTGCTGAGCCCCCCTCTCCCAGACAAGTACCCACCAGCCTGGCCCTGCTTAGCCTGGGATCCCAGGGGCTCCAGGCTGAGCCCTGGCTGGAGAGCAGTGTGGTGGGAGTCTGCTGCAGCTCTGATTCCCAGTCCCCGCCCCCAGCACACACTAGCTTCAGGCATAGGAGGGAGTCCCAGGGCTCAGAGTCTGCACATGGGTCAATTTCTGCTTTGGATTTTCCCACAGGGGCCTGGAAGGGGCCGTATCACCTGGCACGGATGCAATCCGGGACTCTGGACTGCTCCAGCCACGGCAAAATCCTCATTCACATCAGTTTCTTCATCTGAAAGTGAAAATGACCAGACAGAAAGTTCGCTCTGCTGGGCCACTGGCTTGGGCGTGAGACACATGGATCATCTTTAGCAAAGGGGAGGTGCTGGGGGATTGCAAACAAGGCCAATACCCCTGAGGTTGCAAAGAGGGAGGTATCTCTGCCCCACCCTCCTTCACTTCTCCTGTCCTTCAGTCACCCCGTAAGCTATTGCAAGCATCCTCCTGGCAAACCTCTCCCAGGGCCTGTCTACACCAGGAAGTGATTTCGAAATAACTAAAATTAGTTGAATATCTCCCAAAAGAGCAAAATCATGGAGCCCTAGGAAACACTGGGAGTAATGAATTTGAATGACTCCAGGGAATTGTTATTTTGAAATAGCGGCACCGGAACATCCCCCTCTCCCACTATTTCAAAATTACCATGCCCACTACTTCTATTTTGGAAGAACTATTTTGAAATGAGTGTCATTGCCCCAGGAGATCAGGAGTATGGATTTCAGAACAACCAGCCCATTATTTCGAACTCATGGGCATTGTTGTGTGGAAATAACAACTCAAACGGATGCTCATGTGAGCGCTCCACTTTATTTTGAAATAGGCGCGGTTGTTTTGGAATAACTCCCTTGTGTAGACCAGGCCTAGTTTCCAATCTCTATCCGCCCCCAGGCAGCCCCTCAGTCATCCCACACTTTGGATGTTGGGGGGCTTTTCCGTGTCTGACTCATTGACACAATTTTCATCTTCCAAAGCTTCTTGGGACCATGTCACTGCCCTGGTTCTCTTGGGTGCCATCCATGATGTTCTCTGCAACGCTCGAGTATGTGGAAGCACATGGAGCCCAGTGTACTGGGGGGCAATTGGTGGCCCCCCCAAATGTGGCCAAGTGAGACTCTCAGTGTGGCCCATGGGACAGTTTGTGACTGTTGCTCACGCGCAGGGTGGCCGGGTTCTGCTGGTGTCGATCCACATTGGCTCTTCTCCTACCCGTGTCATGAAAGTGACACCCACACATAAACCCAGGGCACAGGAAGTGAGGGGTGTGATGGTTGCACATGACACTGACTGTGAGAACAGGGCACTCCCCCTGCATCCAATCCCAGTGCAGCTATGGGTCCACCTCCCACCAATCCTGGGTACAACAGCACACTGAGCAAAACTGCCCTGTCCCAGGAGGCCTTTTCCAGGCCAGGGGCTGTTGCTGGCAGCGGAGCCGCCTGGAGCTTGGATCTCGCCGGCTGCTGCAGGGGCTGGCGGGGATTATCCCTGGAGGGGGGAGGCCCTAGCACAGAAGGGCTAAGGGGAAGGTGCTGGGAGTCACAGGGGCTGTTGGCAAAGTGCTGACTGGGACACAGCTCTCGGGCCAGTCTGATTCTAGGGCCGGAGAGGCTACCAAGGTGCAACAGTAAGTGTGGACAGGTGGAGGTACTGTATATTCCATTAGGAGCAAAGGGCTGCAGCAAAGGGGAGCAGAGGGGATTCCCAACTACCCAATATCACCCCTGGGGTACTCAGAGTCTCCTTTAATGTGAAACTCACCAGGCACGCAGGAGAGCGAGACCTGTGCCCAAGTAACCCTGGGAGAAAAAAGGAGGTGACCTGTGTTTGTGTGTAATTCAGAGTGAATCTCCAACTCTCAAGGAAGAAGTGGGGGTGATTATCAGGTTAGAATTCTTCTCCAAAGCTGCCAGCTTGTGGAAGAAGCAAGGGGAGGAGGAGGCCATGACAAATAAATCCATAGGGGAGGAAAATAAAGACTCGACAGGCTGCTGACTGCAGTCCAGTACCACCCAAGGCTGCTCCTCGAAACATGGAGACTGGCGTTAAAGGAAGAAACAGAGTAGATGGCGGTCTGGGGGGGGGGGGCATGTGCTACCTAATGGCAAACTCCATGTTTATATTCACGGATCTGGCACCAGGTGGACTTCGGAGCCAAGGAACACCGTAGCAGGAAAGAGAAAAGGCAACCGATGTGGGTCCTTGTTGGAGCCTGTTTGGGGCTTTCATTACATTAAATTAAAGTGCATTTGCAGTAGCTTTGTCTGTCTGCTTTGTCTGTCGCGTCTCATGGGTATGCACCTTCCTTCCTAGGATAACCTACCTGTAAGATGAGGCTCCCCAGTGTAAACTGGAACAAAAAACAGGACTATGTAGCACTTTAAAGACTAACAAGATGGTTTATTAGGTGATGAGCTTTCGTGGGCCAGACCCACTTTCTCAGATCAAATTGTAGAAGAAAATTGGCATGACCATATATACCAAAGGGGTACAATAAAAAAAAAGTGAACACATATAAAAAGGACAAATCAAATTTCAGAACAGAGGGAGGATGGGGGGGAGGTTAATGTCTGTGAGTTAATTATATTAGCGGTGATAATTGGGGAAGCTATCTTTGTAATGGGTAAGGTAATTAGCATATTTGTTGAGACCAAGTCGTAAAGTGTCAAATTTAAGCATGAATGACAGTTCAGAGGTTTCTCTTTGAAGTCTTGTGTTAAAATGCCTTTGAAGTAGGATGCAGGTAATCAAGTCATTGAGACAATGCCCTTTCTGGATGAAATGGCAAGAAATTGTTTTTTCTTTGTGACACTGTCTAATATCTGTTTTGTGTGCATTGATTCTTTGGCGACGTGTCTGAGACGTTTGTCCAATGTACATAGCAGACGGACACGGTTGGCACATGATGGCATAAATTATATTTCTGGATGAGCAGGAATATGTGTTCTTGATCTTATAACTGAATTGGTTAGGTCCAATAATGGTGTCAGCAGAGTAAATATGTGGACAAAGCTGGCAACGGGGTTTGTTGCAAGGGAAAGTTCCAGGGTTGGTATTAGTGTGGTATGTCCTGTGATTGTTGGTAAGAATCATCCTGAGGTTAGGTGGTTGTCTATAGGAGACTATGGGTCTGTCTCCCAGAGCCTCTCGGAGTGTAGTATCCTGTTCCAGTATAGGTTGTAGTTTATTGATAATGTGTTGGACGGGTTTAAGTTGGGGGCTGTAGGTGATGACAAGTGGTGTTCTATTGTTGGTTTTCTTGGATCTGTCTTGAAGTAGATGGTTTCTGGGTATTCGTCTGACTCTTTCCATTTTTTTTTCTGGGTGGGTAATTGAGGTTTATAAATGCTTGGTAAAGATCCTGAAGTTCCTGGTTTCTGTCAATGGGATTAGAGCAGATGCGGTTGTATCCATGGGCTTGGCTATAGACGATGGGTCGTATGGTGCGTTCTGGATGGGAGCTGGAGGCATGTAGGTAACTGTATGAGTCAGTGGGTTTTCCATAGAGAGTGGTATCTAATTTATCATTGGTGATTTGTACTGTGGTGTCCAGGAAATGGATCTCTCGTGTAGAAAGGTCCAGGCTGAGATTGATGGTAGGGTGTAGGTTGTTAAAGTAGGTTGTTATATCTGGAGGTATAAGTTGTCCTCAAACTGGAAATAATTGTGGGTGAGAACAAAGTGACATAGGTCTGCTGCCAGATTGGCAGTGGTGTCCTCTGGGATAGTGTTTCTAATTGCTTGTAATCTGTCTTCATGTGGGATGTTGGTATATAGAGCTTCTACAACCATGGTGGCAAGGATGGTGTTATCGGGGAGATTATCGATGTTTTGTAGTTTTCTCAGGAAGTCAGTAGTATCTCGGAGATAGCTGGGAGTGTTGGTTGCATAGGGTTTGAGGAGAGAGTCTACATAGCTGGATAATCCAGTAGTGAGTGTGCCAATACCTGAGATGATGGGACATCTGGGGTGTCCAGGTTTATGGATTTTGGGAAGCAGATAGAACAATCCTGGTGGGGGTTCAGAAGGTGTTTCTGTGTGGATTTGTTCCCGAGTAGATGTCGGGAGGTCTTTAAGGAGACAGTGTAGTTTCTTTTGGTATTCTGAGGTGGGATCAGAGGAGAGAGGTTTGTAAAATGTGGTGTTCGAGAGTTGTCTGGTTGCCTCCTGGTTATAGTCGGACTTATTCATAATGACCACAACACCCCCTTTGTCAGCTGGTTTGATTATAATGTCCGGGTTGTTTTTGAGACTCTGGATAACATAGTGTTCAGCATGGCTGAGATTGTGTCTCGCTTGTTGTCATTTGTGAATAATGTCAGTCTGTGCATTGTTGCAGAAGCTTTGTATATAGAAATCCAGATTGTAATTCCGACCGTCGGGGGGAGTCCATATAGAATTATTTTTCCTTTGGTGTTGATAGGGGGGATCTGGTTGGTCAGACTGATGTTCATTGGTAATTTGGAAATATTCTCGTAGGCGGAGGCGGCAAAAGAAAGCCTCAAGGTCACCACAAAATTGAATCCAGTTCGTGGGGGAGGTGGGACAGAAAGAGAGACCCTGGGATTAGACAGACTCTTCTGCTGGGTTGAGTTTGTACCTAGAGAGGTTAACAATATTATCCGGTGGGTTGAGGTAGTTGCTGTTGTAGCCTGTGGTGTGGAGCAGTTTAGAAAGTTTATTGTCTTTTCTTTGTTGCAGGGAATAGAAGTGTGTATAGTAGATTTCTTGTCTGGTGGAACAAAAGTCTTGTAAGGTGTTAGTCGGTGTGGATGTTTAAACTGGATCTGTCTTAGCTCCCCTCTGACACCTAGTGGTGGAATGGGGGAAGTGCACTGCAGAAGCCAACTTCATTTGCATGAACACACCCACTGTGCCATACTGCTCAGAGGGATCTGACAGCTTTGCCCAAATGATGGCTTTTGGCTGGGTTTGGGTCACAGATCTCTTTGTTCTTGGGGGAAGGAGGCCTAGCAGGGTGTTATCTTTGTTGTGCAAATGCAGGGCAGCAGAACCCCCATGATCACCATGACCAAATAATTATGTTTCATACAAAGTCTGCCTTAACCACAGGATGTCCGGTGACACTTTAAGGACTAACACATTCATGAGGAAGCAAACTTTTGTGAGATACATTTCACTTCTTCAGATACTTGAAGAGAAAAGAAAGGAAGGTCTACAGAGATGGGATTGTGACATTGGCGCTAATTAAACCTGAGTGACTGTGGGTTACCTCCAGCAGTGAGGAGACCGTGAGAACACCGGATGGGGAAGTTTCCAATTGCTGTGTGAGAACTGGGCCCTGATTGGGTAATTCCTGCCACAGCTGCTGGCTCCATGACTCCAGCCTTCTCCCAGGGCTGGGTTTGAACCCGAAAAGGGTGAGTGTGGGGAACACGCCCCAGCAGACCCCAACTTCTAAGAGGAGGCGTGTTTGCCATGCGGCCGGCTGACTGACTCAGCTCACAGGGAGGAACTTTCTAGGAGCTGAAGAAAGTAAAGAGGAGGGAGAGCGACACAATCACTTTTCATCTCCCCACCTCCATCTCAACACCTGGGAGCACATCTGGGCGAAGTCTACACTGGTGAGTTCTTCTGCAAGAACAGCCGTTCTTCTCCAGAGCATCCACACTGCCCACCCGCTCTTGTGCAAGAAGATTTACAGTAAAGCGTGGGAAGAAAGGGCTTCTTGCACAGGAGCTATGCTCTTTTCTAACTAGTGTAAGCCCTCTTGTACAAGAACTCTTGCACAAGAGGGCAGTGTGGATGCATGGCAGGGGTTTCTTGTGCAAGAAAGCCCTATGGCTAAAATGGCCATCAGAGCTTCCTTGCGCAAGAGAGCATCCACACTGCCATGGGTGCTCTTGCTCAAAAGCACAGTAAGACCAGTTTTCCTTGGTCAGTGAGGACCCAGACTTCAGAGGGGCATCTCCATGAACTCACCTCCCCCTAGTCTGGAAGGGCTTCACCCCGCACTGTGGTGGAGGAAGTCCCGCCCCTCGGACTGCACTGAGCATTCTCCAGGGGATGTGCGGGTATAAAAGGGAGTAACCGAGCTCAGTCAGGGCTGACCACGGGAGAGGAAGGACTGCTGGCTCCAGCAGAGGAAGCATCACAGCCCTCGCTTGTGGGAGCCGGAGATCCCGAGGTCTGGTCCTGAGATCCGTGGCCAGCAGAACTCCAGGGAATTCGGTGTGAGGAGGGGCCCGGAGACCTTGGTGCCACCTGGACTGTGTCTTCAGGCAGAGTGGTAGGACGTGACCCAGGGAGAGTGAGCAACTGGCATCTCCCACCCTTGTGTGGTCAGTTTCACTGGGATTCCCAGCTGGCACAGTGGCAGACCACCATAGCATTCATAGGGGCCATGCTCAGGGCCCGGTGGAGTTGGGCCCCTCTCTACCGGGAGCCACCCCCACCCTCTGGTGGCAGCCCCTCTAGGCCAGCCATGAACCCTGCAGGCAGAAACACCAGGTGTTCTTTATCAGATGTCCTTCAACAGCCACAGCCCTAGCTGAGATCCAAGTATGGGATAAATAATATGACCTCGGTTCTCAGCTTTGTGGGAACATTGAGAGTGGCATTGAGCCAGTGCGTGCACATTCGATAAACAGCTAAGGTATAAGATCACTGGGAGTCCAGACCCTTATGACTCTCACCAGGCACCTAGACCTTGGAGGGAGCCCTGGATTCCCCCAGCTGGAGCCAGGTCCTCTGCAACCTGGTGTGAGGTCACTCAGCTCCTAAAGGCCTCTGGTTCCTCTCCTAAAGCTCATTTCTCATTCCCCCACCCCCCTGCATCAGATCTCCCCCTCCTCCAATTCCCATGTTTATTTCAGGTTTCCCCCTCATCCTCTCCACACCACCAGGCTTCCTCCGACTTGGCTTCTTGTGCCTCCACTTTCACCCTCCTGTGCACTGCGAATCCCGGAGAAAACAAAGGAAATTCAGCCCCCACAGCTCACAGATCAGCTCTTTATTTCAGGCATCACAATTTCGTTGCCTGTTGGCCGTCGATTCAAGGCCCCCCGAGCAGCAGCCAGGTTGAGGGTATGTCTACACTAGCCCCCTAGTTCGAACTAGGGAGGCTAATGTAGGCATTTGAAGCTGGAAATCAAGCCCGGGATTTAAATATCCCGCACTTGATTTGCATCTTCCCGGCCGGTTGCCATTTTTGAAATTTACAAGTCCGGAATAACTGCCCGCGTCTACACACGGCAGGGACCCGGTAGTTTGAAATAAAGCCCTAGTTCGAACTACCTGTTAAACCTCATTCCAGGAGAAATAACAGGTAGTTCGAACTAGGGGTTCTCAAACTTTGTGATACCACGACTCTCCTCTAAGTTGCTGCGACCCCCCTCTAAGTGGTTTGCGACCTCCCTCTAAGTTGCTGCAATCTCCTAGGGGGTCGGGACCCACAGTTTGAGAAACAATGCCTTATCTCTAATACAAGTGGTTTTCTTTAACAAGCTAAATAAGGCAACAACAAGAAATAGACAATTAAATGGCAACTTTTGTCTAGTTAAATGATGATGCGTCTGTGATGGCGCCTTGCCCTAATGTGATCCATGAGTTTATGGGCCCATTATCTAGGATTAAAGCAAAACATGTTAGGAAGGTTGTTTTGGTATCAGCTGGTGCGGCCCCTAGGAGTGTGGTTGCCTTTCCCAGGATCAGGCTAACATGCCAATTTCCTGTGCTGTTAGGTTTACAGGCCTGTCTCCTGTTTCAGATGTTAGAGTTGAATAGGGGTTCTTAACAAAATACCATGAACTGCCTCAGTTTACCCTACCCTTATTCACTTTCTCCACACCGGCCATGATTTTATAGACCTCGATTCTATCCCCGTTTAGTCACCTCTTTTCTAAGATGAAAAGTCCCTGTCTCTTTCATCTCTCTTCATATGGCACCCTCTCCAAATCCCTCATCATTTTTGTTGCCCTTTTCTGAACCTTTTCCAATACCTTTTTTGAGATGCGGCGACCACATCTGTATGCAGGATTCAAGCTGTGGGCATCCCATAGTCTCTGTCTTATTCACCATCCTTTTTGTAATGATTCCTAATCAAATAGCCATGGATGGACCCATCTTCCATGCATTTCTCCAGTTCTCCTTTGACTGCTGTTATACTTTTGGCCTTCACAACATCCACTGACACCATGGGTGGTGGGTGAAGGTAGGGCTGGAGGAGGCAAGTCCTCAGTCCTGCCCCTTCTGCCCAGTCTCCGCTCCCCACTGGAGCCGCACTGCCCCTCACAATACCACGGAGAGGTGGGGGTGGAGGCCCCAGACCTCCCAGCCCCGGAGGGGTGCATGTGTGTTGCAATGTCTTGGAGACCGTGGCACGCTGGCATGCTCATGAGTGACTGAACGAACACGTGACACACAGGTTCTGGGGTGGCTGACACAGCTCCCTGCTACTCAGCTTCCCAGGTTGCTAGAGCGGCACATTGATTCATAAAAACCGCAATTGCAAAAACCAAATTCTGATTTGAGTTTAGGCCCTCAGCAGAACCGAGTGGGGGGCAAGTACTTGATGCCATTTTGGGGTGGCAAATTCCTTACCCTAAAACTGGGATGTTCCCATCTTAACTGGCTCCCCTCTTCCAAAAACACAGCAGTTCAACCTTTCAGAAGTTGACAAAGCTTCTCAGCTTGTCCTCCCGCTTCTTTTGTTGTGAAAGCGAAACTGAGAACTGCTGCCTTTCGATAATTGTCAAAAGTTGGAGGACAAGCCAGCTTTTATGGCGGCCTTAGCTGCATGCCCAACGTGGACAGAGACAGGAAAACTCCCCCATACACACACACTTTTATGGAGCATACAGTTTAAGATGAGCAGATGCACAAAGCATGGGTATTGTACGCAGGAACTGAGTGAGCTTGCTCACTATGGGTATGTCTAGACTATATCCCTTTTTCAACAAAGGGATGTAAATTAGACATATCAAAAGTGCAAATGAAGCTGGGATTTAAATATCCCATGCTTCATTTGCAAAAGTTTGGCTGCCGCTTTTTTTCAAAACAGGGCTTTTTCCTCTTTTGTTGAGGAATACAGGATCTTATGAAAAAGGGTGTAATTTTCAAAAGATCCCCATCTAAATTGCTTTTTTTCCCCCGAAAAGCCCCATTTCAAAAAAAAGCAGCGGCCGCCATTATGCAAATGAAGCGTGGAAAATTCAAATCCCGGCTTCATTTGCAGTGTCAATATGTCTAATTTACATCCCTTTGTCGAAAAAGGGATGTAGTCTAGACATAATGGCTACGTCTAGACTGGCATGATTTTCCGCAAATGCTTTTAACGGAAAAGTTTTCTGTTAAAAGCATTTGCGGAAAAGAGCGTCTAGATTGGCACGGACGCTTTTCCGCAAAAGCACTTTTTGCGGAAAAGCGTCCCTGGCCAATCTAGACGTGCTTTTGCGCAAGAAAGCCCCGATCACCATTTTAGCCATCAGGGCTTTTTTGTGCAAAACAATTCTGGGTTGTCTACACTGGCCCTCTTGCGCAAAAGCATTTGCGCAAGAAGGCTTTTGCCTGAACGGGAGCGTCATAGTATTTGCGCAAGAACACTGATGATCATACATGAGATCGTCAGTGTTCTTGCACAAATTCAAGCGGCCAGTGTAGACAGCTGACAAGTTTTTCCGGAAAAGCAGCTGATTTTCCGGAAAAACTGGCCAGTCTAGACACAGCCAATGAGAAAAACTTGAGGCATTAGTGAAGACAACATAGAACCCTGGAAGATTAGGGTTGGACGAGACCTCAGGAGGCCATCTAGTCTAACCCCCTCCTCAGGGGTGATGTGTGGAGGGCAGGAGGGGGATGTGCTCCCAAATGCCCCGGGAGGGCAGGACAAGGGGGCAGCCATCATCCAGTAAGGCCAGAGTTTCTGGGCATCCAGGGGCTCTAATGGGGAGCCCCGGTCCCCACATGGGGTCCATCCTCCCACAGTCACTGGCACCAGCAGGGGAAGTGGAGCAATGCAGTCAGGGAACCAGAGGAAGTTGTGGATGTGAGGAAGTTGCATACAGAATTTGGTAGTCTTAGCTCTTACCATTTAGGAGAAGTTCTTGATCCCACAGACAAACAAACTCTCTAAAATGTCTGGTAGATGCTGGGAACATTGCATGTCTTTTTAATAATTCTGAGGAGTGTCCCAGGCTCTGACAAGAAAGTGGAGGTTACCCTGTGGTTAGCATTTTTCTCTCACGCTGGGCTGCTGACCCCAGCAGGAAGGAGGAAGGGGGAGGATGGTGGCACTGCCAAATAAAATCAAAGGGGAATAGAATAACAAATGCACACCCTGCTAAGTGGGAGAACATGGGTAGTGATCAACGGCTCGACGGCTCGTTGGTGGCTGATTTCAAGCAGGGGGCCCCAAGGGGTGTGTCTAGACTGCATCCCTCTGTCGACAGAGGGATGCAAATCAAGCCCGTTGAAATGGCTAATGAAGCAGGGATTTAAATATTCATTAGCATAAACATGGCCACCACTTTTTTCGAAACGGAGTCTTTTCGAAAAAAACCCGGCAGTCTAGACTCAGATCTGTCGAAAATAAACCCTTTTTTAACAGATCCTGTAAACCTCATTTTTTGACAGATCTGCATCTAGACTGCAGTTTTGTTTGGGGTTTTTTTGAAAAAACTGCGTTTTGAAAAAAAGCAGCGGCCATGTTTATGCTAATGAAGTGCGGGATATTTAAACCCCTGCTTCATTAGCAATTTCGACGTGCTTGATTTGCATCCCTCTGTTGACAGAGGGATTCAGTCTAGATGTAGCCCAGGACTCGTTTTAGGGAAGCTTTTGTTCAACATCTTTATGAATGACCTGGAGTGGGGATGGATTGCACCATCAGCAAGTTTGTAGATGACACTAAGTTGGGTCGCTGATATTTACTACAAATTCAGTCGAAGACGTGTGAAGGGGGGATTTGAGAGCAGCCTTCAGCTACCTGGAGGGAGGTTCCAAAGAGGCTGGAGAGAGGCTGTTCTCAGTGGGGCAGGTGGCAGAATGAGGAGCAATGGGCTCACGTTGCTGCGGGGGAAGTCTAGGCACATCCGTATTAAGGGCATGTCTACACTAGGAAACTATTTTTAAAAAATTAAAATTGACTTCCTAACTCCTAGAATAACAACATTGAAAGAGCATGTCCCCACTATGGGGAAGCCTCGAAATGAGCCCGAAGGAGGTTCCGTTCATGTGGACGTGTTACCTTGACGTAGAGCCCCAGGAAGCACTGGGGAGTAATTAGTTTGAATTACTCTGGGGAGGAGCTATTTCGAAATAGTGTGGATGCTCCGGTGCTGCTAACTGGTTTTGGAAATAACTATTTCAGAAATAGCATTATTCCCTGAGGAAAGCAGGAGTCCAGATTTCTAAATAAGCAACCCGTTATTTTGAAATAACAGCTGTGGTAGTGCAGACATTCCTGCTTATTAATTAGATCTAAGGGAGGTTATTTGGAAATAGAGCCCTAGTGTAGACCAGGGCTTAGAGTCACACCTGAAGGCTTCGTGTTCTTACTGCTTTCATTTTTGTGCTCCTACTTTGGTTTTACTCTTTACTGGTAGAATGATCTTCGCTGAACCATTCCCAAGAGAAGCCATGTCTTATGACATGAGAATGGCTTTAATTATTGGAATGGTTAAGGTGAACAAAGACGATCGCTACTGTGATGATCTCCAGTCCATACCTCGACTGAATTTGGGAGGCAGCTTAGAATCCTAGAATCCGAGGATGGGCAGAGACCTCAGGAGTCATCGAGTCCAGCCCCCTGCCCAAAGCAGGACCAGCCCCAACTCAATCATCCCAGCCAGGGCTGGGTCAAAGCAGAACTAGAGATGGAGATTCCACCCCCTCCCTAGGGAACCCATCCCAGCGCTTCCCCACCCACCTAATGAAATTGTTTTTCCTAATATCCAACCTAGACCTCCCCCACTGCAACATGAGACCATTGCTCCTCGTTCTCATTGCTCAGCCTACACCCGCTCCTTTGGGACCCCCCGGCCAATCCTCCTCCCACACAAGGGACTTGTGGCTCACTCTCTGTGGATGTTACATGGAAATCCACCCCCCCCCCCAGGAGTATTTCCAGTGAGCGAAAGTCACAGCCCTGCGGCCCCCCGCTAGGCCCACACCGCCCCTCAGCTCTGCCCTCTCTTTCCACCCATAGCCTGCTGCCCTCCCAGCCCTGGGCTCCCCCCACCCAACAGCTCCACTTGATAATCGCATGGGGCAGAGTCCCTCGGCGGAGACGGGCCCCCCATGGGGATGTACCAAGGTGGGCGGGACCACAGAGAGGAGCAAAGGCAGTTTGGGCTGGGTGAAAACAGGCTCTCAATTGGTGCCCTGGTCAATGCTCCCTTGCTTCGCCCCGCTCCCGCCCATGTCTTCTTACCACTCCAACTCCCCATACCCAGCCTGGACCCACTGAGCCAATCAGATGCCTCCTCTACCTCCCCCCTCCCACCCCGCTCCCCCCAAGGGTTTCTTATCTGTGTGGCCCATATTCTGGCCACTTCCTACCCCAGTCCCCGCATCTGAAGAGGGTTCTGCTTTTCCCATGGTGGGAGGAGGATGTAAGCAATTAGGGCTGACCCCATTCTGGGAGGCTTGGCATTCAGAGATGGGAGGGACTTGGACAGGGTCCCATGAGAGGGATCTAGTGTGACTCTGACCCCTCCGTCCTCCCCTAGTGCTCCGGGGCTGGGAAGGCTGGGATGGGCACGCCCTCCTCTGGGGCTAGGGAGGCTGGGGCCATGCCATATGCCCTCCACCGTCCTCCCTCCCCAGGGCTGGGAGAGGGAGCACACATGTGGTGTGCTGCCCCACCTGCCAGTGGGAGGTGGGGAAGGAGCAGGGCCTCGGCGGAAGGGGTGTGGCTGGAGGTTCAAATATGCCTGGTGGTGGTTACAAGTCCACTTGGTGGTGGGTACACAGGTAAATACAATCCCATCTGGAAATCTTTTCTCCACCCCAGGTAGCTGATGGGGTGAGGACACTTGGGCCTTGCTTGCATCATTGTTGGTTATCACAACATCTAACAAACTTTTCCTCATTTCCTCCAATGAAATTCACAGTTGGGGAACACATGTGGACCCTGCTAATGACCCCACACCACTCTCTTATGGCCCATTCCACTGGGGATCGGACTTTTGTGCATAAAACCAAAAGGCTCAAACCTCAACTCCTCTTGCATTGGGAGGAAAAAGAGAGAGGGTGGACTTAGTATCGTTTCAGGGTGGCAAATTCCTTGTCCTACAATTAGGATTCACACATAGGACCTTGATCCAATATTGGGGGGCAGGGAAAAGGACTGGTAAACCTTTCAGATATCAACAAATCCAACACACTTACCGCTCACTTCCTTTGTAGCTAATATGAAACAAGAAACTACTGCTGTTACCTGGCTGAGAGATATCTAAGAATTGGGAAGCTCTTAGCCGTGGTATGTGAAAGCTAGCTGGGGATGAGGAAAGATTTCAGGACCAGGTTCTATTTACATGTACACCCCTGCTCTGCCTGGGTATCCAGCAGACAGAGCTTGTAGAAGGTAGACACGGTGGGGTGGGGCCAACTTACCTGGGAGTTTTCTGGTTTCTAGCAGTTTAAGTTTTGCTCATCCAGTTGTTCTGCCGTGGGATGACCCCACCACCACTAAACAGTCCCTTCTTATTGTGGTTACTTAAAGCCAGGTCAGGGTTAGGTTGTGCCAGGACAATGGGATGTGCCTGGAATGGGATTGGTTTGCATCGGACAAAAAGGGAGGGGTGTGATAGAAGGGACAGTAATACACAGGAATGACCACAGGGGGGCAACAAGTGCCCCAGCCCCAGGGAGCAGTTGTGGGTCGATAGCATGGCTCCCTCAACCCCAGGCCGATCCCAGCCCCATGCAACTCCCAGTAAATCTTCTAGTTATCAAGAATAACAACCACACTAAGGAGGCTTCATCTACATTCCCTAGGGGTGTTTCTTGCTGCTTGGTCCCATCTGCACCAAAGGCCCAGGACTGGGAGGGGAGTGGAAAGATGTACCTCTGGGTACCAGCCCAGTGGGAACACTGGACTAGCAGTGCCCCATGCTGATTGAGTGCTGGACAGGACATTTCCCATTGAACTAAGAGCTGTCCCTTGTAACGCTGGACTGCTGGCCCCCTTGGGAGCTGCAGGGAGAGATGCCCAGAGCTGCTGGAAAAGCTCCAGTGGCCCAAAGAGCATTTACAGAGGCAACGATTTACCAGCCGCCCCCACAAAGCCCCCTCTCCCTGGTGAGGCCCAGCCGACGCTTACAGCTGTGGGTTGGCATGGTCGGGGGCTGTTCTGCGTCCCTCACAGAAACCTCCCAAGAAAATAAACCCACATTGCACCAGAGACAACTTGGAGAAAGCAACTGGAGTTGCTATGGGTGGGAGCCAGGCTTCTTGGGAGACAGTAAGCAAGGCAGGGGAGGGACAGCTGATTTGTGTTTCTTCTATTTCCTCAGTTTGAGGGTTTGGGTTTAACTTCCTCTGTTTTCTGTCAGAGTAGCGGAGAGCTCCATGCAAGGCTGACAGAACTTTCTTCCCATCCCCTCCAGGGGCATGGGACATCGGGCCAAGCCTGTCTCCATGTCTGTTTGGCTCCTGTCTCTCTGCTCCGTCACCTCGGCAGGTAAGAGGTCCCTGTGCTGCTGGATGCCCGGGCCCTATCCCCCATCCCAGTTCCTTTCTGCCAGGACTGGGTTCAGGAGAGCCCCTTGGGGTGCTGTCGCAATCTCAGGGTGCCTTTTCCATCACAGTCTCTCTCCTTCCTGCAGGGCTGCACCGTATCACCTACCTCCAGCTCGTCACCCCGCAGGCAACACCTGGTCTGCCTAAAAGGCTGAATATGCAGAGGGTGGATGACCTGCTGCTTTCAGTCTATGACAGCGACACCAGCAGGCTAATTCCTCGCAATGGCTGCAGCCAGGACAACCAAGAGTTTTGGAGACAGCACAGGGCTGAGTGCCTGGCCTGGGACACCTGGGTGGAGACCACATATGAGGTCCTGGTGTGGGACATGAATGCCAGTGCCCCACAGGCTGGTGAGTCCCAGACTTGGCTCAGGAAGGGGGTGGGAGGGCAGCTGAAAGGAGCGAGGTGGGAGCTGGGAGAAAGGACGTGAGAGGGGAGGGACTTCCCTAGGACCTACCTGTTAGCGTGGGAGAAGGTTCCGAGATGCAGGAGTGTCAGCCTCTGTCCCTAGGTCTTGTGGTTGGTGTGACCTCAACTCTGGGCCATCCCTGGAGCTGACTGGAGGGCCTGGTGCAGCAGGACAGGTGGTGGGGTGCCCCTGGGGGGATGTCAGCAACACGTCCTTCTGAAACATCAACAAATGGTCTGGTAGCACTTTATAGACTAACAAAACATGTAGATGGGATCATGAGCTTTTGTGGGCACAGCCCACTTCTTCAGATGACCGGAGTTATCTGAAAAAGTGGGTTGTGCCCACGGAAGCTCATGATCCCATCTACATGTTTTGCGAATCTATAAAGTGCTACCAGACCATTTGTTGTTTTTTCTGTAACAGACTAACTTGGCTACCCCCTCAACCTTCTGAAACATGGCGTAGACGTAATCATCTTAACCCGTACTGAAAATGCCTGAAGTTACAGAAAATTGCACAATCACCTCCTAAATGAAAACATTGACCTTCACTATGCGCCTTTCACTCTGTTTGACACTGAAGGACTGATCATATGTTTTAACAGACACCGGGGCTATCAAATACACGCTGGGTCTTTAATACAAGCCGGGGGTCTTGGAAGGTTTGTGTTAACAGATGCTGGGGGCATCTATTGGACTTTTTCCAATAGACCTCAGAGTGAACAGTTAAAACATGGCAGATGACTTTAAAATAGATACCAGGTGAACTTTCACTCCAACCTAGAGGTACTGTGGAGTCTAGCCAGTAAGCAACTTGTGCAGTAAAGTACATTGTGTAAATTATAACATGGAGCAGACTTGCAAGGGTGAGTGCTGTTTGTTCTGAACCGTGGATGATGGTGTAGACTTTTGTGTGATAAGAAATGGCAGAAAATATACTAATGATGTTGCGACTAATGCTAATGTGTCTCTCATTAGCCTATTTTCTGCCGCAGAAACGTGTGGTGTAGACAAAGTCTAAGGGATGAACAAAAATATTTCTACTATCATGAGCTTTCATCACCACAACCCACTTCCTCGGATGACCTTCACTGGGTTTGACTTAAACTAGAGCATCCACCGGCTGGTGGACCCCAAAATCTCTGTGGCTAAGCCTGGTCTAAAGGGGGTCTCTGTGATCATAGAATACTAGGACTGGAAGGGACCTCGAGAGGTCATCGAGTCCAGTCTCCAGCTCTCATGGCAGGGCCAAATACTGTCTAGATCATCCCTGATAGACATTTTACTTTCACCCAAGCTGCCTTCCACTTTCAAATTCTCAACCAGTTCCTTCCTAATTGTTAGGATCAAATCTAGAACAGCTTCCTCCCTGGTAGCTTTTTCAACCTTCTGAAATAAAAAGTGGTCTCCAATGCAGTCCAAGAACTTATTGGATAGTCTGTGCCCCGCTGTGTTATTTTCCCAACATATATCTGGATAGTTGAAGTTCCCCATCACCACCAAATCTTGGGCTTTGGATGATTTTGTTAGTTGTTTAAAAAAAGCCTCATCCACTTCTTCCACCTGGGTAGGTGGCCTGTAGTAGACTCCTAGCATGACATCACCCTTGTTTTTAACCCCTTTTAGCCTAACCCAGAGAATCTCAACACTTCTGTCTCCTAAGTCCATCTCCACCTCATTCCAAGTGTGTTCATTTTTAATATATAAGGCAACACCTCCTCCCTTTTTTCCCTGTCTATCCTTCCTGAGCAAGCTGTACCCTTCCATACAAACATTCCAATCATGTGTATTATCCCACCAGGTTTCTGTGATGCCAACAATGTCATAATTGTACTTAATTATTAGCACTTCCAGATCTTCCTGCTTATTACCCATACTTCTTGCATACAACCCACCACAGCTGGAACAAAGGAGGCTGGGAGTTAGAACTCCTCAATTCTATTCCCAACTCTAGGAGGGACGTAAGGGTTGGTGGGCTCTGTGTGTGTCTGGGGAGGGAGGAAGCGTGTAGGACTCCTGGGTCCCGGGCATGGGATAACATTTCCCTCCTCCACATTGGGCTGGTGCAAACTGAGGTAAAGTGTACATTCTGCCCCCTAGAGCCCTACTACATGCAGGTCTTGAAGACCTGTGACCTGGACGATGCTACGGGTGCCATCCAAGTATTCACCAGATATGCCCTCAATGGGGAGGACATGCTGAAGTACCAGGAAAACCACAACCGCTGGATCTCGGTGCACCCGGCAGCCTGGCTAATGACTGAGTGGCTGAACCAGAGAGGGGGGAGCGATCCTGTGATAAGCCACCTCACCCCCCAGCAATGCACGGCCTTGCTGAATGCCACCAGGAGTTTCATCGCTCAGAAGACAGGTGAGAGATCCACTGGTGCCCCTCAGCCCCACCCTGCAGCCCCCTGCTCTCTCAGCACCTGTCACTAATGACCCTTTGCTGTCATCTCCTCAGCCCAGCCCACGGTCCATGTGGTCCTCGTCCCAGGAACCCAGGCCTGGCCACGCCGCCTCATCTGCCATGTGATGGGGTTCTACCCCCGCAACATCGAGGTGACCTGGGAGCGGGGGGGCCAGGTGGCCCAGGGGGAGCAGCTGAGCAGCAGGATCCTGCCCAATGAGGACCCCACCTTCCAGATCCAGCTGTCCATCGAGCTGGGGCAGGAGGGGACCGGCCCCTCAGAGCACGTGTGTGTGGTGAGACACAGCAGCCTGGGGAACACCCCCCTGAGGGTGACCTGGGGTGAGTACTGGGGAGAAGGGCATGGGGAGAGGCTGGGAACTGGGCACTGGCTAGTGAGGGAAAGGCTGTGGCAGAGATGGGCAGATGGGAGGAGGCAAAAAGTGAGGTGGGAAAAACAGAAAGAGCATTTTGGGGCACCAGGGGATGAATGGTCAGAGAGAGGCCTATGGGGGAGTGGGGAGAAGTTTTGGGGGGCTCAGAGGGGAGGGGAACCCGAGAAGGAGAAACTGGTTGAGAGTTAACCCCAACTATACATACAATAAGATGGGGGCTAATTTTAGTTACAAAAAATCAAGAAAGAGATCTTGGAGTTATCGTGGATAGTTCTCTGAAAACATCCACACAGTGTGCAGTGGTGGTCAAAAAGGCAAATAGGATGTTTGGAATTATTGAAAAAGCGACAGAAAATAAGATGCAGAATATCTTACTGCCCCTGTATAAAACTATGGTACACCCACATCTTGAATACAGATGTGGCCTCCTCACCTCAAAAAAGATATTTTGGCCTTAGAAATGGTTCAGACAAGGGCAACTATAATGATTGGGGGGTTGGAACAGGTCCCATACGAGGAGAGGCTAAAGCGACTGGGACTTTTCATATTAGAAAATAGGAGACTGAGGGGGGATATGATAGAGGTATATAAAATCATGAGTGGTGTGGAGAGGGTGAATAAAAATAAGTTATTTATTAGTTCCCATAATAGAACTAGAGGACACCAAATGAAATTAATGGGTAGCAGGTTTAAAACTAATAAAAGAAAGTTCTTCTGCACACAGTGCACAGTCAACCTGTGGAACTCCTTGCCCGAGGAGGCTGTGAAGAGTAAGACTATAACAGAGTTTAAAAAAGAGTTAGATAAATTCATGGAGGTTAGGTCCATAAAAGGCTATTAGCCGGGGGTAGGAACGGTGTCCCTGGCCTGTTTGTCAAAGGTTGGAGGTGGATGGCACGAGACAAATCGCTTGATCATTGTCTTCGGTCCAACTGCTCTGGGGCACCTGGCGCTGGCTACTGTTGGCAGACAGGATACTGGTCTGGATGGACCTTTGGTCTGACCCAGTCTGGCCGTACTTATGTTCTTATGTTCTTAGAATTTGAAAGTGGAAGGCTGCTTGGGTGAAAGTGAGCATGAAATCAGAGTTCATGACTCTAAGGAATGGTAGAAGGGAGAACAGCAAAACAGAGCATATGGATTTCAGGAGGACAGATTTTGGTGAGCTCAGAGCACTGATAGGTAAGGTCCCATGGGAAGCAAGAATAAGAGGAAAAACAACTGAAGAGAGTTGGCCGTTTCTCAGAGGGACATTATTAAGGGCCCAAGAGCAAACGATTCCATTGCGTGGGAAAGATAGGAAGTCTGGCAACAGACCCCCTTGGCTTTACTAGGAGATTTTGCAGAATCTAAAAATCAAAATGGAGTCATATAAAAAGTGGAAACTAGGTCAAAGTACAAAGGATGAATACAAGCAGACAACACAGCTATGCAGGGTCAAGATTAAAAAGGTAAGGGCACAAAAGGAGCTCAATCTATCTCGAGACAGAAAGGGTAACAAGAAGACATTTTACAAATATATTAGAAGCAAGATGAAGATCAAGAACAAGGTTGGCCCATTGCTCAGTGAAGAGGGAGAAACAGTAACAGGAAATTTGTAATGGCAGAGATGCTTAACGACTTCTTTGTTTTGTTTTTCACGAAGACGGTTGGTGGCGGCAGGATTCCTAACACAGTGAATGTTTGTGGAAATGGGGGAGGTTTAGAAGTTAAAATAGGAAAAAAGCAAGTTAAAACTGCCTAGAGAAAGTTAAACAAAACCCGAATAGTCATACAGCACCTTAGAGTCTAACAGTAAAGGTAGATGTGCCCATAAAAGCTCATAATATCATCTACATTTTTTATTAGGCTGTAAGGTACTACAGGGCTATGCAGTTTTTTAAAAATCAGTTAGGGTATGTTTACACTAGCCCCCTAGTTCGAACTAGGGAGGCTAATGTAGGCATTCGAACTTGCAAATGAAGCCCGGGATTTAAATATCCCGGGCTTCATTTGCATCTTCCCGGGCGCCGCCATTTTTAAATGTCCCCTAGTCCGAACTCCGTGCCCACGGCTACACGCGGCACGGAGTAGGTAGTTCGAATTAGGATCTCTAATTCGAACTACCGGTACACCTCGGTAACTGCTGACCTTATGCCCTGCCGGAACCAGTTCTGGCTGGCCTTAAATGCGATTCAGTGTCCAATTAGTGTGGACGCTCTATTTCAAAATAAAAAAAAGCTATTTCGAAATGCATTCTGTGTGTAGACGCTTTATTTCGAAATACGATATTTCAAAATAACTATTTCAGAAGTAGATATTTCGAAATAATGCTGTAGTGTAGACATGCCCTTAGAGAAGTTAGGTGTCTTCACATCACCAGGGCCTAATGAAATACATCCTAGAATACTCAAGGAGTTGACAGAGGAGGTATCTGAGCCTTTAGTTCTCATCTTTGAAAACTCATGGAAGTTGGGAGAGATTCCAGAAGACTGGAAAAGGGCAAATCTAGGGCCCAGCTATAAAAAGGGAAATAAGAACAACCCAGGAAACTTTAGATCCGTCAATTTTATTTCTGTGCCAAGAAAGCAAGTAATTAAGGAATTCATCTGCAAATATCTTCAAGAAAATAAAGTGATAGGGAACAGCCAGCCTGGAGTTGTAAGAACAAAACATGTCAAACCCATCTGATCGCTTGCATCGTGGATAAGGGGGAAGCAGTAGATATGGTATACCTAGAGCTTAGTAAAGCATTTGCATCATCTTAGCAATAGACTAGGGAATGACAACCAAGATGGGGCTACCGTAAGGTGGGTGCATAACTGGCTGGACAACCATTCTCAGGGAGCACTTGTCAGGGGGTCACACTCATGCTGGGAGGGTGTAACAAGTGGGCTTGCAGGGGGTGTCTGGGAGGGGCAGGCTGGCAGGAGGAAGGAGAAGCTGGTTCAGGATTCCCAGGCAAGGAACATGGGGGTGGGAAAGGCCCTGGGGGGAGGGGCAGGGCACAGGGGGTGCAGAGGACCCTTGACTCAGTCTGTTTTGGGACAGTTCCAGATTCCCAGCCCACAGGCCAAGCTGGTGTCCTGTGGATTGTGGCTTTCTGCATCCTCGCTGCCCCGGTAGCTGGGGCCATTATGGGCTGGTGGCTGTGGAAGAGGCCAGGTGAGTGATGCTCCCAGGAGCACAGCGCTGTCTACAGACCAGCCTTGGTCAGCAGTAAGAGGCAGGGGGGAGCGCCCCCTGCTGAGCCCCCCTCTCTCAGCCAAGTACCCGCCCACCCGGCCCTGCTTAGCCTGGGATCCCAGGGGCTCCGGGCTGATCCCTGGCTGGAGAGCAGTGTGGTGGGAATCTGCCCGCAGCTCCGATTCCCAGTCCCCGCCTCCAGCACACACTGGCTCCAGGCATAGGGGGGGAGCCCCAGGGGTCAGAGTCTCCAGATGGGTCAATTTCTGCTTTACCTTCTCCCGCAGGAGCCTGGAAGCATCTGTATTGCCCAGCACCAACATAGCCAAGGACCCGCAACTCTTCTTCGTCCATGGCAAAATCCTCATCCACAACAGTTTCTTTTTCCAAAGGCAAAAAGTGACCAGACACAAAGTTGACTCTGCCGGGCCACTGGCTTGGTCACAAGACACCTGGATCATCCCTAGCAAAGGGGAGGTGCTGGGGGACTGCGGATAAGGCCAATACGCCCGAGCTTATGAAGAGGGAGGTATCTCTTCCCTACCCTCCTTTGCTTCTCCCATCCTCCAGTCGCCCTGTAAGCTATTGCTGGCACCCACCTGGCAAACCTCTCCCAGGGCCTGTCTACACTAGGAAGTTATTTCAAAATAACTAAATTCAATTGAATATCTCCCGAAAGAACAAAATCGAACTACCACTCAACGTAGAGCCCCAGGAAGCACTGGGAGTAATGAATTTGAATGACACCAGGGAGTTGTTATTTTGAAATAGCAGCACAGGACAATCTGCACAACCACTATTTCAAAATTAGCATTCCCACTACCGCTGTTTTAAAAGAACTATTTTGAAATGAGCGTTATTCCCCCAGGAAAGCAGAAATACTGATTTCAGAATAACCAGTCCATTATTTTGGACGTGGTCGTGTGGACGCTCCACATATTAGTATGAAATAAGAGGGGTTGTTTTGGAATAACTCCCTTGTGTAGAAAAGGCCTAGTTTCCAAACTCTATCCGCACTCAGGGAGCCCCTCAGTCATCGCCCGCTTAGGATGTTGGGGGACTTTTCCATGTCTGGCTCATTGACACAATTTTCATCTTCACAAAGTTTCTTGGGTCCATGTCACTACCTTGGTTCTCTTGGGTGCCGTCCATGATGTCCTCCACATCTCTCGAGTTTGTGGAAGCACATGGAGCCCAGGGCAGTGGGGGGCAATTGGTGGCCCCCCAAATGTGGCCCGGTGGGGTTCTCGGTGTGGCCCAAGGGACAGTTTGTGACTGTTGTCCATGTGCACGGTGTCCAGGTTCTGCTGGTTTTGATCCACGTCGGTTCTTTTCCTACCAGTGTTACTAAAGTCACCCACATGTAAAAACAGGGCCTGGGAAGTGAGGGGTGTGATGGTTGCACACGACACTGACTGTGAGAGCCAGGCACTCCCTCTGCGTCCAATCCCAGTATGGCTTCGGGTCCATCGGCACCGCCTACAAATTCTGGGTACATAAGCGCAGTTAGCAAAACTGCCCTGTCCAGGGAGGCCTTTTCCAGGTCAGGGGCTGCTGCTGGAAGTCGGAGCCTGCTGGGGCTGGGATTTTGCCGGCTGCTCCAGGGGCTGGTGGGGATTGTCCCTGGAGGGGAGAGGCCCTGGCGGAGAAGGGCCTGTGGAGACGGTGCTGGGGCTGTTGGCAAAGTGCTGAATCTGGCTGCGAAGAGGTTCCCAAGGCTCACCAGTAAGTGTGGACAGGTGGAGGCACTGCCGTTGTATATTCTGTTAGGAGCAAGGGGCTGCAGCAAGGAGGAGCAGAGAGGTCCCCATGTATCCAACATCCCCCCGGGGTACGCAGGGTCTCCTTTAACGTGAAACCCACCAGGCACACAGGCGAGTGAGGCCTGTGCCCGAGTAACCCCAGGAGGAAAAGGGGGGTGACCCATGTGTGTGTATAATTCCAGGGGAATCCCCAACTCTCAAGCAAAGAAGTGGGGTTGTTCTCAGGTTGGAATTCTTCTCCAAAGCCACCAGCCTGCAGAAGGAGTGAGGGGAGGGAGAGTCCATGCCAAATAAATCCACACGGGAGGAAAATAAAGACTTGACAGGCTGCTGAGTGCAGTCCAGTGCCACCCAAGGCTGCCCCTCGAAACATGGAGACTGGCGTTAAAGGAAGAAACAGAGAAGACGGGGGGGGGGAGGTGCGGGGGAGCATGTGGTACCTAATGGCAAACTCCATGTTTATATTCATGGATCTGGCACCAGGTGGGTTTCGGAGCCAAAGAACACAGCAGCAGAAAAAGAAAAGGCAACCGATGTGGGTCCCTGTTGGAGCCTCTATGGGGCTTTCATTAAATTAAATTAAATTAAATTAAACCGTATTTGCAGAAGCTTTGTCTGTTGGCTTGTACATGTCATGTTTCATGGGAACGCACCTTCCTTCCAAGGGCAACCGTCCTGTAAAATCAGGATCCCCAATGTAAGCTGGGTCTGTCTTAGCTCTCCCCTAACACCTAGTGGTCGAGTGGGGGACATGCACTGCAGAAGCCAACCTCATTTGCATGAACACACCCACTGTGCTAGGAACTCAGAGGGATGGGCAGGCTTAGCCCAAATGAGGGCTTTTGCCTAGGCTGGGTCACAAATCTTTTTGTTCTTGGGGGAAGGAGGGCTAGCGGGGTGTTATCTTTGTTGTGCAAATGCAGGGCAGCAGAACCCCCATGATCACCATGACCAAATACTTATGTTTTATACAAAGTCTGCCTTAACCACAGGAAGTCCGGTGACACTTTAAGGACTAACACATTCATTAGGAAGCAAAGTTTTGAGAGATGCACCTCACTTCTTCCGATGCTTGAAGAGAAAAGGAAGGAAGGTAGGTCTACAGAGATGGGATTGTGACATCGGCGCTAATTAAAACTGAGTGACTGTGGGTCACCTCCAGCAGTGAGGAGACCATGAGAGCACCGGATGGGGAAGTTTCCAATTGCTGTGTGAGAACTGGCCCCTGATTGGGTAATTATTGCCACAGCTGCTGGCTCCATGGCTCCAGCCTTCTCCCAGGGCTGGGTTTGAACCCTTAAAGGGCCAGTGCAGGGCACATGCCCCATCAGACCCTGACTTCTCAGAGGAGGCGTGTTTGCCATGGATCGGCTGACTGAATCAGCTCACAGGGAGGAACCTTCTAGGAGCTGAAGAAAGTACAGAGGAGGGAGAATGATATAATCACTTGTCATCTTCCCACCTCCATCTCAGCACCTGGAAGCACATGTGGAAGAGAAAGACTTTGAAGTGGGAAGTTGGTCCCAGTCTGGAAAGCCGGCCCTGTTGAGATGCCGCAGGACTTAACACCGGCTTTGTTCCTTTATATTCGAATTAGAATGTGGGTTTAGTTTTGTTTCACAGGAAACCAACTTTGGTCTCTACAGCCAGCTTCTCACACTCACTTGTAATCTGTCTCTCTGCCATGACTAACTCTGTTGGGGTATGTCTACACTACAGTGCTAATTCGAACTAACTTATTTCGAATTAGTTAATTCGAAATAAGCTAATTTGAAATAACGCATCTAGACCCAAAAACTGATTCGAATTAGCGTTTTGCTAATTCAAAATAGCACGTCCACATTGAGTGGACCCTGAATCAAAGGTAAGGCTGGCTGGAACCAGTGCCAAAAGGGCATCAGGGTTGGACTTAGTGTGTGGGGCTGCTGCCTTAGGGTAGCTGAGGGCTGTGCTTAAAGGGACCCGACCCCCCATCTCGGACAGACAGTTCTCAGGTTTCTCTGCTTGCTGGTCCACCCCACTGAGGGACAGCAAAGCATTCATGTCTTGGTGTGCTCTGCTTCCCCTCACTTGGGACACCACGGCACTCTGCAACTCTGTCCTTGGGCACGCCGGTGCATCTTGTGGGGTCGTTGCCATCAGCCCGGCTGCACTGTCTGCAGGCTGCCATCCGGGAGGTCCATCGAGGGGCTGTCAGGATCCCGGGGTCCCTGAGGGAGAGCTTCCACCCTAAGGAGTGCTAACAGTCTCCCTGGTCTGCCCCACCGGGGGCTTGTGCCCCATTCCTCCCTCTCGTCCTTCCACTTACCCTTCCTTAGCCCCCCTTCCTGATGTCAAATAAAAGACACGTATTTTCAAAAATAACAACCCTCTTTATTCAACACAACTGGTGAGGGAGAATGAAACTGTGGGGAGATGGGGGAAAGGAGGCAGGAGAGGGCAGGAGAAAGGGTGAGAGAGGGGCGGGGGAAAACTGGGAGGAGGGAGCTGGAAGGGAGAAGCCAGGGGAAGGAGGGGGAGGGGAAGCTCATGGATCAGGGGTGGGGGTCTCGCCGGGCCAACCGCCTCCCAGCACGGCGAGGGAGAGGGCCTCAGCGTCCCCGGGGGGATGGGGAAGAGGGTGCAGAGATTGAGGTGGGGGGTGTGGACATTGAGGAGGAGGGTGTGGAGGTTGAGGAGGAAGAGGTGGGAGGGGGGGCAGGAGTGGGAGGAGGGACAGTTGTTGGGGGGGCAGCAGGTGCAGGACCAACACAGAGCACCATGCTCTACAGCAGGGCCTGCAGGTGACAGTTCCTCGCTCGGTCCTCAGCCAGCTGCTTCCGCATCCAGGTCCCAGTACTCCTGCTGAGTGGTGGTGGTCCGGAGCAGGCTGCGGGTGCGGGAGCACGTCCGGGCAGGGTGGTGCGCCCTGCACAAGCATCTGGTGCAGCTGTAGAGAAAGAAGAGAAGTGGTCAGTTCTCCCTGGGGACACAGTGGATGATGCCCGGCCCCCCCCCCCGCGACATGAGGGCGACTGCCCTGCACCGTCAGAGCCGTTGTGCTTGCACAGAGGCCATGGTCAGGATGTCTGGCTCTCCCTGGGACTGGGAGCTGCCCCAAGACTGCACCCATGTCCCTGCGCCGTGTATAGTGTGGCCGGGGTGGGGGGGAGATGTCCCCTGCCTCTGTGTAGAGGGGGTGTGTGAAGGGAGAGAGTCCTGCTGGGTCCCGCCCCGGGGTCGGGAGCGTGTCAGGTCTCTTCACACACGCGTGTGCCTATTGGGCCATGGCCCCTGGGTGTCACGCAGCTGGAGCCACCTGCCCAAGGATGGCATGGCATATGCTCGCACGTGCACAGGTGGCTGCGTGATCCGTGGGAGGCATGGCCCACGCGCGCGGTCCCTGGTCTCCCTCCCCGCCTCCCCCCCAAGCAGGGGACAGTGCTGGCACTTACCCGGTATGGCCTCCCTGGACGACCCTGCCGACTCTGGTGCCAGAACAGCTGGCGGTGGCCCCTCTGCTGTGCCCGGGTCAGGACCCTCCGGTCCTGGCTCGCTGCCTCCCGGGCTGGCACAGACCGCCCCGCCCCCCAGCAGTTGGTTGAGGGCAGGGAAGTAGGGGCAGGTGGCAGCCCCTGCAGCGGCGTTGCCCCTGGTGGCCCTGGCTTACGCCTGCCGCAGCTCTTTGATTTTTAATCACACCAGCTCCTGGGTGCGCCTGTATCCCTTTCAGGACACGGTGGCCACTATGCAGCCGTAGATGGCCGCATTCCTCCTCCCAGTGCAGAGATCATGGATGTTGGGGGCCTGCCCCCAAACCTTAATGAGGTCCATGACCTCCGCACTAGTCCAGGAGGGCGAGCGCTGTCTACGGCCCCTGGCTGGCCCCTGGGTGCTGGGGACTGGGTGGGGGATGGCTGGCTGCCACTGGCTCCTTGGCTCATCCTGGGGCCACTGGGTCAGGGGCAGAGACCCCTGGCAGGGCTGGCTCTGGCAAGTGCCGTCTGGCCAGAGTCTACCCCTATAAGGGCCCCGGGGCTGGGAGAGAGGAGAGGAGTTTTCCTGGTTTGGCCCAGAGTGGCCACCATGGGGAACCTGGGAAGGGCTAGCCTCCAGCTCGTTCAAATTAAGTGGCTACATAGCCCTTAATTCGAACTACTTAATTTGAACTAGGCGTCACTCCTCGTAGAATGAGGTTTACGTAGTTCGAATTAAGCACTCCGCTATTTTGAATTAACTTTGTAATGTAGATATACCCTTGTATATTGGACCCAAGTGGGTGTGTTTTAGCTTGAAGTGCTTGGGGGACTCCCAGGACAGATCAGGCAGGCCAGTTTTCCTTGGTCAGTGAGGACCGAGACTTCAGAGGGGCATCTCCGTGAGCTCACCTCCCCCTGGCCTGGAAGGGCTTCACCCCACACTGTGATGGAGGAAGTCCCACCCACAGACTGCACTGAGCATTCTCCAGGGTATAAAAGGAAGTAACCGAGCTCAGTCAGGGCTGACCACGGGAGAGGAAGGACCACTGGCTCCAGCTGAGGAAGCATCAGAGACCTAGCTTGTGGGAGCCAGAGATCCCAAGGTCTGCTCCTGGGATCCGTGGCCGGCAAAACTCCAGGGAATTACATGTGAGGAGGGGCCCGGAGTCTTTGGTGCCACCTGGATGGTGTCTTCAGACAGCGTGGTAGGAAGTGACCCAGGGAGAGTGAGCAATTGGCATCTCCCACCCATGTGAGGTGAGTTTCCCTGGGATTCCCAGCTAGCCCAGTGGCAGACCACTAGAGCATTCATAGGGGCCATGCTCAGGGCCCGGTAGAGCTGGGCCCCTCTCTACCGGGAGCCACCCCCACCCTCTGGTGGCAGCCCCTCTAGGCCAGCCATGAACCCTTAAGGTTTTGAACTAACTTTAATAGCGTCTACACCGGCAAACCGCTATTTCAAAATAAATTCGAAATATTGGAGCCCTTATTTCGTATTCGGTAAACCTCATTCTACGAGGAGTAACACCAAATTTGAAATAGCTATTTCCAATTTAGTGCTGTGTAGACACTTAATTCGAAATAGGGGGCCTCCAGCCCTTCCCAGGGAGCCCTGGTGGCCACTCTGGGCACAACCAGGAAAGCTTACTCTCCTCTACCCCAGCCCCAGAGCCATTAAAGGGGTAGACCCTGGCCACAGTGCCTGTGCCAGCTCCAAGCCTGCCAGCCCAGAGCCAGCAGTGGCCACCGGGGCCCCGACCTAGTGGCCCCAAAACATGAGCCAGCAAGCCACTGGCAGCCGGCCCTCCACCGCTCCCCAGGAGCAGTCTGCCAGCTCCCAGGAGCCGGACAGGGGCTGGAGAAGGCAGGCACCTTCCTGGTCCAGGGTGGGATCATGGACCTTATTCAGGTTTGGGGGGAATGCCCCCCACGTCCATGATCTCCACACTAGATGGAGGATGGATGGCTGGATAGCTGCCAGCCTGGCCACCAAAGGCCACATGCGAACCCAGGAGCAGGTTAGCATGAAAGTCAAGTTGGTCTAGTGAGACCCCCAAACCTGAGCCCTGAGCCTCCCCTCCCCCTTCTTCCCCTTGCTTCCCCCTTCCACCGCCCTCCTCCCAGGTTTCCCCCTCCCCTCTCCCACCCTCTCTCTTCCCTTCTTCCACCTTTTCCCAGTCTCCCCAGAGGTTCATTCCCCCCCCCCAGTTTTATTCAATAAACCCAGTTTCTATTTTTGAACATACGTGTCTTTTATTTGACATCAGGAAGGGGGGCTAGGGAGGGGTAAGTGGAAGGCCGTGAGGGAGGAATGGGGCATAAGCCCCTGGTGGGGAGGACTGGGGAGACTCTGAGGGCTCCTCGGGGTGGACGCTCTCCCTCAGGGCCTCCTGGATCCTGACAGCCCCCCGATGGATCCCCCGGATGGCAGCCTGCAGCAAGTGCAGCCGGGCTGATGGCAACGTCCCCATGAGATGCACCGGCATGCCCAGGGGCAGCTCTGGCTCCATGTGGCCGAGTGCTGTGGTGTCCTGAGTGTGGGCAGTCAGGGCACTCCAGGACAGGACTGCTTTGCTGTCCCTCATCGAAGTAGACAAGCAAGCGGGGAACCCTGAGAATTGTGTCCGGGGTGGGGGTAGGGTCCCTTTAAGCACAGAGCTCAGTTAGCCTCAGGCAGCAGCCCCACACACTAAGTCCTAACGTGATGTCCTGCCTGCCTGGTTCCAGCCAGCCTTAACTTCGGTTCAGGGTCCACTCAGTGTGGACGCGCTATTTTGAAATAGCAAAAACGCTATTTCAAAATAGTTTTTGTGTATAGATGTGTTATTTTGAATTAGCTTAATTCGAATTAACTATTAATTAACTTAATTTGAAATAGCACTGTAGTGTAGACATACCCTATCAGATGTCCTTCAACAGCCACAGCCCTAGCTGAGATCCAAGTATGGGATAAATAATATGACCTCGGTTCTCAGTCTTTGTGGGAACACTTGAGAGTGGCATTGAGCCAATGCGTGCACATTGATAAACAGCTAAGGTATAAGATCACTGGGAGTCCTGCCCCTTATGACTCTCACCAGGGACCTAGACCTTGGAGGGAGTCCTGGATTCCCCCATCTGGAGCCAGGTCCACTGCAACCTGGTGTGAGGTCACTCAGCTACTCAAGGCCCAGGAAGAGTCTGAGGCCTCTGGTTCCTCTCCCAAAGCTCATTTCTCATTTCTCCCCTGCATCAGATCTCCCCCTCCTCCAATTCCCATGTTTATTTCAGGTTTCCCCCCATCCTCTCCACACCAGCAGGCTTCCTCCGACTTGGCTTCTTGCGCCTCCACTTTCACCCTCCTGTGCACTGTGAATCCTGGAGACAACAAAGGAAATTCAACCCACACAGCTGACAGATCAATTCTTTATTTCAGGTATCACAATTTCATTGCCTGTTGGCCATTGATTTATGCCCCCGAGCAGCAGCCAGGCTGAGAGCAGATACAGAAACAGACCATCAAATCATGTGTCTTGGGAAAGAGATTTGCAGACAAGCTGGGCAAGCAGATGAGCTGGAGTTTGCAAGCCGGGAATGGGGCCCTGGAGACCACGAAGCATTGATTTGAAAGGATCAATTAAGACCCCTTAGTTACCAGGAGGCCAGCACAAGACTCAATTCAAGATTCTCTCACTTAAAAATTGGTATTTGCTAAATATAGTATGCTTGGGAGTTTCAAGGTAGCCCAAGGGAATTAGACACCCACCTCACCCTTAGAATCTCAGCATGCCTAGAAATAATGGCAGGTCTCTGAACTCCCTAAGCAAACCTTGTGTTCCCATGGGACAGGACAGTGTAGCTGGAACGGACCCAGTCCTGGCTCCGATACATGACCCAGTGATCACCTGGCTGCTCTTACAGATCAGCTGGCTGTCTCCCTTGCAGAATTGCCTCTTTGGGGTATTGCCTGTCAAACCAAGCCAAACCCACAGCACTCTGTCTCACCAGGCCCAGGAAATGATTAGTCCCCCATTTCACCTTCAATCTCGCTGCTCCCGTAAACATGAATTAGGCCTCAGTAAACACACTGCACCGCAAAGCCTGTGTGATTATTAGGAACTACTAACCCTAACTGTACCCCAGTGCTCTACCCCGACTGCCCCAATTCTTAGCAATGCCACCAGGCAACGAGCAGGCCCTTAGGTATTCCTGGGGGCTCCCAACTTCAGGTCACTTGTTAGAAGGCGGCAGGGGAATTTCAGTAGGTGGGTTGGGAGTTTCATCAAATTTCATGTCGTGACAGAACAAGACACTTTCCTTGCCCAGGCCCAGCTGGTACTGCCATATGTAGATCTTCTCCTTGGGCTGCAAGGTCAGGCTGACAGACTCTTCCACCTCTGTAGTTTCGCTCCAATCCTCTTGCTCCGTGTTGACACTTTTCCCACCATATTCAGCAGAAAGGGAAAATTGGAACTTGGCGATGGCTTCGGTGAGGGTTCCTGCCTGGTAGGACGCTGACATGTTTATCTTCCAGTTGTGCTCAATGCTGCTCATCTTCTGCTTGGTGTAGCCCACCTTCCGGGTAATCTTCTTGTTCCAGTTGATGGGCGTGTCAGAATCATTGGAGATGGTCTTGATGGCCTCCCAGGTGCCAAAAGCTGGACCCTTGGTGATAGAGAATCCACCAGGAGGAAGTTGACCACATCAGGATGGAAAGAGTAGGTGACAGGACTCCAGTTTTTGTTGAAATTGGTGGTTTTGTAATATTGGACCCCCCATTCATCATGGGGCTTCACGAAGTAGTAATAGTCCTTGATACCCCAGTAATAGAGGCCATCTCTGCAGTCTGGGTGGAGGGTGTACTCGATGGCTTCAGAATCAGTGCTCATGTTAGTGACTTTGCGGTAGACTCCCCTGCACTGGAAGATGATGTAGAAGTGACCAAAGGCTGAGACATAGTGGTCTCCTCCCTGGCAGTTGGGTGGAGGTTATAGACCATGGCCTCTGAATCTGTGGTCATGTCGGACACACGCCGATAAGCCTTTCCTTTGATGATGTAGAAGAGGTTATCTTCATCAGCCAGGTAGTGGTCCCCGCCCTGGCAGGAGGGGTGCAGGCTGTACACGGCCAGATCCTTGCCTTGGTGGAAATCTGATGACCGCATGTAGCAGCCTAGGTCTGAGCGTACGATGTAGTAATACTCATTCACCCCGCAGAAATCCACCCCGGGGGCCTTGTTCTTGGGCACTATTGCAGGCATGATGTGCAGCGCTAGAAGATAAAAAAGTTCCTGCCTATTAATTATTTGTATTGCAGTAGCCCCCTGAAGGCCCCCACAGACACCAGGCCTGGTTCTGCTGGGCACTTTATGCACAGATAGGAAGGGAGGCGTCTGGCCTAGTAGGGCATGTCTACACTAGCCACCCTTGTTCAAACTAGGGTGGCTAATGTAGTCATTCGAACTTGCAAATGAAGCCCGGGATTAAAATATCCCGGGCTTTATTTGCATGTTCCCGGGCGCCACCATTTTTAAATGCCTGGTAGTTCGAACTCCCTGCCCGCGGCTACACACAGCACGGGCTAGGTAGTTTGAACTAAAGCCCCTAATTCGGACGACCGTTACTCCTCCCAGTGGGGGATCTTGTACATTTCAAAGGAGGAATGTGGAAATGCCTATTGACTCGTCGAGTAGTCGATGGAAATTCCACCAACTACTTGACTAGTCCATTAACCGCAATTTAACATCCTTAGTTGCAGCAGCACAGATAATGTCTGGGATATTATGTCAACTTCGCAGGTGGAGCACTGAGGGCAGATGTGATGAGTGTCTTTGGGAATCTGACTTGAGGCACTATCATGGGAAGTGGTTTTCAGGAAAGGCCCAACCCTCTCAAAAGCAGGTTCCTTTGAGGTTCCTCAAGGCACACAGTGGAATTTGTTACCCATTTGGGGAATCTTGGCTAGGGAGATTAAGGCTGAACTTTTCTAAGCCACCTGAAGTAACCCGTGGCTCCATTGCTGCTCCTGGAATGGGAAAGAGGCATCCAATCCCCTTGGGTGCTTTACAAATGAGCAAGAACAATGTGTCCAAGGTCACACAGGGGGACTCTGGTAGTCAGCAACTGGGACCATATCTTCTGAGCCTGAGCCTACGTCTGCACTGCAGGCTTTTTGCGCTAGAAATTTTGCGGAAGAGATCTCTTCCACAAAGAGTTCTTGCTCAAGAGCGCGTCCACACTGCCATGTACTTTTGTGCAAGAGAGCATCCTCAATGCCATGGACACTCTTGCGCAAGAACTTCACAAAATGGCCATCAGAGAACATCAGCTTTTCATAAAATCACAGAATCATAGACTACTAGGACTGGAAGGGACCTCGAGAGGTCATCGAATCCAGTCCCCCACCCTCATGGCAGGACCAAGTACTGTCTAGACCATCCCTGAGAGACATTTATCTAACCTACTCTTAAATATCTCCAGAGATGGAGATTCCACAACCTCCCTGGGCAATTTATTCCAGTGTTTGACGACCCTGACAGTTAGGAACTTTTTCCTAATGTCCAACCTAAACCTCCCTTGCTGCAGTTTAAGCCCATTGCTTCTTGTTCTATCCTCAGAGGCCAAGATGAACACGTTTTCTCCCTCCTCCTCATGACACCCTTTTAGATACCTGAAAACGGCTATCATGTCCCCTCTCAGTCTTCTCTTTTCCAAACAAAACAAACCCAATTCTTTCAGCCTTCCTTCATAGGTCATGTTCTCTAGACCTTTCATCATTCTTGTTGCTCTTCTCTGGACCCTCTCCAATTTCTCCACATCTTTCTTGAAATGCAGTGCCCAGAACTGGACACAATACTCCAACTGAGGCCTAACCAGCGCAGAGTAGAGCGGAAGAATGACTTCTCGTGTCTTGCTCACAACACACCTGTTAATGCATCCCAGAATCATGTTTGCTTTTTTTGCAACAGCATCACACTGCTAACTCATATTTAGGTTGTGGTCTACTATAACCCCTAGATCCTTTTTGCCATACTCCTTCCTAGACAGTCCCTTCCCATTCGGTGTGTGTGAAACTGATTGTTCCTTCCTAAGTGGAGCACTTTGCATTTGTCTTTATTAAACTTCATCCTGTTTACCTCAGACCATTTCTCCAATTTACCCAGATCATTTTGAATTATAACCCTATCCTCCAGAGCAGTCGCAACCCCTCCCAGCTTGGTATCATCTGCAAATGTAATGAACATACTCTCTATGCCAATATCTAAATTGTTGATGAAGATATGGAAGAGAGCTGGTCCCAAAACAGACCCCTGCAGAACCCCACTTGTTATACCTTTTCCAGCAGGATTGAGAACCATTAATAACTACTCTTTGAGTACGGTTATCCAGCCAGATATGCACCCACCTTATAGTAACCCCACCTAAGTTGTATTTGTCTAGTTTATTGATAAGAATATCATGTGGACATGCTATTTCGAATTAGCAAAATGCTAATTCGAATTAGTTTTAAGATCTAGATGCATTATTTCGAATTAGCTTATTTCAAATTAACTAATTCGAAATAAGTTAGTTCGAATTAGCGCTGTAGTGTAGACATACCCTGTGATAGCTGTCCCCCAGCAGACACAGACAGACAGACCTTCTAGGACTCAGAAATAAACCAATACTAGTTAATTAGAAAAAGAAAACAAACTTCTATTATCAAAACAAAACTCCCATTGCCAGCACAGGCTACGTCTAGACTGCAAGCCTCTTTCGAAAGAGGTTTTTTCGAAAGTGTCTTTCAAAGAAGCCTCTTTCAAAAAAGAAAGTCTAGACAACAAGAAGATTTTTTCGAAAAAGTGAGCCGCTTTTTTGAAAGAGAATCTAGACGCTCTTTTTCAAAAAAGCACAGTTTGTATGCAATAGAGCCTTTTTTTGAAAGAGTACTTTCGAAAAAGGCGTTATTCCTTGTAAAACGACGTTTACTGTGGTCGAAAAAACTGCTACATTCTTTCGATTTACTGTTGACAGAACACAGCAGTACTCTAGATGCAGGTACAGTTTTTTTTTAAAAAAAGCCACTTTTTTTCGAAAAAAAACCCCTGTAGGCTAGACAGACCCATAGTGACTAGATGGAAAAGAGCCACCAATTACTCTAGATACTCAGGGGAACCCCCTGGGCTCAGAACTTTAGTTACAAAAGGAAAACACTTTTAAAAGAAGAAAACCATTTTTAACAGCTCAGACATCAATTCCAGATTCCCAAACCTGAAAAAAATTAAACCTGATGTGTTAACTAACCTTTGCCCTACTTACATATTGTGAGAAGACTTTCTTGGAGCGAGACAGGCTTTCCATCTCCCTGTTACTTGGTAGAAACTGCTCTGACACAGACAAAGGAGGGAAAAGTTAAAAATTCCTTTGTCCCAGTTTGAAATCCCTACCTGCATTGTTATTGGCTTACCAACTACCTGGCTAGGAAAAGGAGACATCGTTAACCCCTTAGTCCCCAGATGCTGGCCAACCCTCCTGGTTATGACAAGGTGGAAGAGCAAACTTCGATATGTAGAACCTTGCCATAACAGGGTCCTTTAGTTCCCCAGATAGCAGATGGAAGTAACACACACCAAAAATTCAAATCCGTTCTTCCAAAGTGTGGAGGGCACTTTTTGTTCCAGAGTGTGGGGGGAGTAACAAAGGACAGATGTTTTACACTTGATTGTGACCAAGGCTGGTTTGAAATGGAAAGGCAGAAGGCAAATTAGGCCAAAGGAATCAGGTCATGCTAAAGTGTTGTGTGTCCAAGAACCAGAAAGAGTGAGAGCAACAGAAGGTGACTGAGGCTATGTCTACACTGAAGAGAAAAGCTGGAAAAAAAACTGCCATTTCCGTATCTTTATCCTCTTTCTTCTGAAAGAGCCTTTTCTGAAATTTGGCCCATCTACCCGGAGACAAATTAAAAAAAAAACCCTTTTGGAACATCCCTTCTTCCCTGTAGAACGAGGCTTACAGGAATGCCGACAAAGTGCATCTGTGTTGTGCTATCAGGATTTATCATTTTAATTGTGAGTTTAATTGTAAAAAATGAATGAAAGACCCAACCATGCCCCCATAACCAATACCAGCAAATGTGGGTAGAAAAAGGTGCAAGGAAACTAGACAAAGTAGCTGAATACGTTTAAACTAAAAAAGCCACTTTGTTATTATACCTCAAAATGTTTACCCAGGGAGGCTGGGTTTGAGCAAAGAGAACTGGGCTTGTGCCTCCCTTCACTGCTGCACCTACTGAGAAATGTTCTTTTTCCAGAGAAACTCAGATTGTAAATTGATTGCTCAGCTCATTTGCTCCATCTTATCTTCATCTCCTTGTGTGCGAGGGTCACCAGGGCAATAACTTCCTGCTGTGAGTTCCTCAGAAGCCGAAGTCAGCAGAGAGTTGCCCCGGAGGGCATCTCTGGGTTAACACTCTGGAGATTGGGGAGCCGTGATGGCGGCCTGCAAGGTGCAAACCCTCTCAGCTGGAGTAGGCTGTAGGAGCTGGAGCCTGAGGGACAACCCAGCCTGTGGCAGGGGCAGCTGCTGGTCACTTTGCCAGGGTCAGGTGCATCCCCACACAGCCGTCACGCATGCAAACTGTTCTCAGCCAAGCTAGGGGACGTGTGAGCAGAGCAGTCGGCTGTGGAAATGGGGTGAAGCTGGGGCTGGGACAGGATGCGGCTACAGCCTGGAATTGGGGGTCACCAGGCTTGCTTGTGGGGTGGAGTCTAGAGCAGCAATGGCGGGAGCTGTGGGCCAGGCTTGAGAGACATCCCTAGCGCTGCTTGAAGTCCGAGCTTTGCCACCCTGGCACTCAGGAGAAGAGAGAGGAGAGAGCTGTGTGAGAATCTCACAGGACTTTGTGTAAAGACCTCAGGGATCAATTGTTCCCCAGGTCCCCAAGAGGAAGGAGAAGAAGGAAAGGGCTTGATCTGCAGCAAGGGAAATTCAGGTCAGATGTTTAGGACAAACTTGCAGAGCCTGCCCAGATCTGACCCTGGAACAGACCCCCATGGGAGGATGTGGCCTTTATGACATTCACGGCTTTGACGAACCATTGAAGAGATACCTCCCGAGGATGGTCCAGAGGGTGGTAGATGGGTATTTCAGCCCATCAAGTGACAGTCCCAAGGGGATCTGTGACCCAACCTGCCTGTGAGGAAGTGGGGAGTTTGGGGGGTTTAGAGGGGAGCTGCATGCGGGGGGGGGGGGGCTCAGTGCCTGGAAGTTACTGGTTTAATGCGACAAAGGTGGGGAGTTTATGGTTTCAGAGAACAGCCCGGAGTTGGAGCTGTGGTGTCTGGGACCCTGGTGACCCCGGCCCTGCTCAGAGGACACAGCCGGTTCTGGCCAGATGACAAGACAATGGGCTGCAGAGAGGGACCCCGGAAACCAGCCCAGCTGATTCCATCAAGGGGAGAACACTGGACAGGGAGGGGGGGCGGAGAAGAGGGGCCCAGGCAAGCCTCTTACCTGGGGAGAAGACAATGGCCGGGGGAGGGGCTGTTGCTGGGGATATTGGAGGCTCTGCTCAGAGACTGGGGGTTGTTTTGGGGGACTGAGGGCAGAGCAGGCAGAGCTCAGCTGGCTGCAGGTGGAGTCTGATGTGTGGGCTGAAAGGCCTGAGATACCCGTTGCTGTGTTCAAAGCTCAATAAACCCTCCTGTTTTGTGCTGGCTGATAGTTGCTCTGGTCTAGAGAACACGATGGCACCATTCCTTCTGGAAGGGGAGGCCCCAGGCGTGCAGAGAGAGTGGACACCCCGCAGGGGCTCATGGCAGAGGCAGGCGTGCTGAAGGCCCTGAGAGGCACAATCCCAGAGGTGGAGGGGCAGACCCCCCAGGCGAGAGTGGGCCCCCTAAGAGAGGGTTGCTGCACTGGAGTGGACCCCTTGAGAAAGGGCTGTCTCACTGCTGCTGGAGAGGAGTGTGCTCCCCGAGAAGGGGCTGCTGCACTGGAGAGGGGGGTTTTGCCCAGGAGCCGAGGGGCCAAATGTGGGCAGGACCTGTGAGCCGTGACAACATGGTAGCAGCGGATGGTTCGGAGGTGCACCCTGTAGACTGTTGGCTGTGCAGGCGCAGTGCAAAGAGTGTTTGCCAGAAACGAACGAGGGTGTTGAAGAAACCACCAGGGAAATGGCCTATGCCCAGCTCCATAAGAGTGACCTGGCACGTCTGTGCAGGGGGAGGGGCTGAGCGTGGGGGGGCTCACGAAGGAGCAACTAGTAGCTCAGCTGGTGGAGAATGACCAGTCAGAACTACAGGCTCCAGGTCCCAGCGGGGCTCCCGGGATGCCCGGAGAGCCAGGGAGAAGCCAGGGGGGCAGTCAGTATAGCAGCCTGGAGTCTGTCAGAGCTGACACCCCAGCTAGCGCAGAGGAGCCCCAATATGGGTTGTCCCCGGGGGAGCTGCGGAGGCTGGAGCTGGAGCTGAAAGTGAAGCAGCTGGAGCTGGAGGAGCAGAGGCTGGTGGATGGGCAAAGAGAGCGAGAGGACCGAGTCCAGCAGCGGAAGCGCGAGCTGAAGCTGGGGGAAGAGATGGGCCAAGAGGGCCTGTCCAGCGGTAAGTGAGGAAGGGCCTCAAGATGGCAGCTCTGGGGGGAAGCTGGACTCCAAGTTGCTTCCCCCATTTAAGGAGGGAGATGACTTGGATGCCGACCTTACAGCCTTCGAGAGGGCTTGTGATCTGCATCGGATTGACCCTGCAGACGGGCTCTGCAATCTGACCCCCTTGCTGGGGCCCAAGGCCATAGTGACATTCAGCCAGATGGATGGGATTGAGACGGGGACTAGGAGCTGTTCAAACAGGCCTTGCTGCTGAAGTTTGAGTTGGCCCCCGAGGCATACCGGACACGGTTCCAGGACCTGCGCAAGTCCCCTGGCACCACCTACAAGGAGGTGGCCATCTTGCTCGGGGAATATCTCCACAAGTAGGGGAAGGGGCCGGGGCCACCACCGCAGAGGACATGTACAACGCTATGACATTTGGCCCCCAGACCTCAAGGGGGGGATGAGAAATAAGCCTGGGGAGAGGAACCAGAGGTCTCCGACTCTTCCTGGGCCTGTAGAGCTGAGTAACCTCAGCATCTTCCCATCTCCAAGACCTGACGCCCCACACTGCAGGCAGGGCCAGAGCCAGTATCTGGAGAGAAACACCCCATTTCCACAGATCTCCTCCCCATGGAGTGTCCCCCAACTCCCCAGCTCAGTTGTTCCGCAGGCTCCTTGCTCCACATTGACACCTTCATCCCAGATGGGACTTTACTGGTTCCCAGACATCACGACTCATCCTCCTTGGCCAAAAAGGCTCAGAATCCCCCTGCCCATGGAAGTTCCTAAAGATGGGGGCTGGGTCCCCTCTTTGCCTCCAGTAGCCACTGGAAATCGCTCTCCTTGGAGATCTCCCTGCTGCACAAGTCTCCAGATCTCAGTTCTCACGAGAGCCACCTCCTGTTGGCCCTTTCCCAGCTCAGCTGTTTGTTGGCAGAACACGGCAGTCAAGACGGGGATCGGTCGACAAGGGAAGCCTTTGTCGACCAATCCCTTATGCCTTGTGAAATGAAGTTTACAGGATTAGTCGACAAAGGCTTTTCTTATCAACTGATCCCCGTCTTAACTGCCGCATTGTGCCAACAAACAGCTGATCTGGCACAACGCGGTGGCCATTTTTATTTTAATGAAGCGGGGGATATTTAAATCCCCACTTCATTGACTATGTCGGTATGTTTAATTTACATGCCTCTGTCGGCAGAGGCATGTAGTCTAGACATACCCCTAGGTGCATATTGGACCCCAAAGGGTGTGTTTTAGCTTGAAGTGCTTGGGGGACTCTCAGGACATGTTAGTAAGGCCGGTTTGTCTTTGGTCAGTGAAGACCCAGACTTAAGAGGGGCCTCTGAATGAGCTGACCTCCCCCTGGCCTGGAAGAGCTTCACCCCACACTATGGTGGAGGAAGTCCCACCCCTCAAACCATACTGTAACGACATCATTAAGCAGGCTTCACCTACATTCCCTAGGGATGTTTCTTACTGCTTGGTCCCATCTGCACAGAAGGCCCAGGATTGGGAGAGGAGCGGAAAGATGCACCCGGAGTATCAGCCCAGTTGGAACACTGGACTAGAGGTGCCCCATGCTGACTGAGAGTGGGACGGGCCATTTCCCATTGAAGTAAGAGCTGTCCCTTGTAACACCAGCCTGCCTGCCCCCAGGGGAGTATATGGACAGACGCCCTGTGCTGCTGGAAAAGCTCCAGGGGCCTGAGGAGTGTTTACTGAGGTAACAATTTTCCAGCCCCCGACATTCACCCACAAAGCCCCGTGTCCCTGGTGAGGCCTGGCCAATGCTCACAGTTCCGGGTTGGTGCAGCTCGGGCTGTTCTGGGGCACTCACAGAAACCTCCCCAGGAAATAAACCCAGGCTGCACCGGAGACAGCCACAGGAGTTGGATGGGTTAATTGTGTGAGTTGGGAGCCAGGCTTCTTGGGAGATAGTGAAGGAGGTGGGGGAGGGACGATTGATTTGTGTTGCTTGCTATTTGCTCAGCTGCTGGGTGTGGGTTTCCCCTCCTGCGTTTCCTGTCGGAGCTTGCTGGGTGCAGACCTAGGCCTCAGCCCATAGAACTTTCTTCCCATCCCCTCCAGGGGCATGGCCCCTCAGGCCAAGCCTGTCTCCGTGTCTGTCTGGCTCCTGTCTCTCTGCTCCATCACCTTGGCGGGTATGTGGCCTCTGTTCTGCCGGATGCCTGGGCCTCAGACCCCATCCCAACCCCTTTCAGACAGAGCTGGGTGCAGGAGGGTCCCTTGGGACGCTGTCCCTTTCCCATCTCAGGCTCTCTCCTTCCTGCAGAGCTGCACTGTGTCTCTTATCTTGAGCTCCACACTTCGCAGGCGGCCCCTGAGAGGAGGGACTTCCCTACTCCCGAGTTAGGGAGAGGGCTGGGATCCAGGACTTAGAGGCACTGTCCCTGGGTCTAGGGCAGGGCTGAGTAACCTTTTCTGCGGCGAGGGCCATTGACCCTCAGAAAAATCAGACGTGGGTCACACAAAGGTGAGAAACAAATACATTAAACAAAACCAACACCTCACTGAGGCAGCCCCTGACTGAGATAGAGAAAGACACACCCCACGTTCCCCTCTCACACCAGAGACTAGAGGAGCCAGGCTAGTAGAATTGGGGCCCCATAGGCTATGGGGTGGGGCCAGCAATGTGGGGTTCAGTGTGTGGGAGGGGGGTGCTGGGAAGCTTGCGCCGTGGGGTCAGGGAGTGTGGGAGGGTACAGGAGCAAAATGGGGAAGGGAGAGATGGGGAGGGGGCAGGGCTGGAGCACTAACACCAGCTCCCCAATGCTGGGGGGAGCCCCAACCCTCAGGGGCCAGAGCCAGGCAATCAGGGGGCCACATATGGGCCCCGGAACTCAGCTTCCCCACGTGTAACCTAGTGGTTGGTGTGACCTCAACTGAGTGCCATCTCTAGAGGACACGGGAGGGTCTGGCCCAGAAGGATGGGTGGTGGGTGCCCCAGGGGGTGCTACATGGGTATTTCAGCCCATCAAGTGACAGCCCCAAGGGGTCTTTGTGACCCAGCTAACCACAGCTGGAGAAGGGCAGGCTGGGAGCTAGGACTCAATTCTATTGCCAACTCTGCAAGGGATGTAGGATCTTGTGGGCTCTGGTTGTGGGTGGGGCAGAGCAGGGTACTGTAGGACTCCTGGGTCCTATGCATGGGAGAACTTAACCCGCCCCACTTCCAGGTGATGCAACATGTCATTCAGCCAGCTCCTCTGCCCCAGGGTCCTACTACATGCAGATCCTGCAGACCTGTGAGCTGGACGATGCCACCAGTGCCGTCCAAGTCATCGCCACATATTCCCTCAATGGGGAGGACATGCTGCGGTACCACTCAGGCCAGAACCACTAGTTCTCGGTGCACCCGGTGGCCTGGCTGCTAGCTGAACGCTGGAACCAGGAAAGGGAGAGTTGTGCTACGGGAAAGCCCCTCACCGCCCAGCAATGCACGGTCTTGGCCAAAAGCACCAAGAGTTTCATCGCTCAGAAGACAGGTGAGAGCTCCGCTGGTGCCCCTCAGTCCCAACATGCTGCCCCCTGATCTCCCAGACCCAGCGATAAGTAACCCTCTCCCCTGCTCCCCCCACAGCCCAGCCCACGGCACATGTGGCCCTCCTCTCAGGGAACCAGGCCCGGCTGCACTGTCTCATCTGCAACGTGACGGGGTTCTACCCCTGCAACGTTAAGGTGACCTGGGAGCAGAGGGGCCACACGGCCCAGGGAGCACAGCTGAGCAGCAGAATCCTGCCCAATGGGGACCCCACCTTCCAGATCCAGGTGTCCATCGAGGTGGGGCAGGAGGGGGCCGGCCCCACAGAGCATGTATGTGTGGTGAGGCACAGCAGCCTGGGGAACACCACCCTGAGGGTGACCTGGGGTGAGTACAGGGGTACAGCGCATGGGGAAAGGCTGGGACGGGGGCACTGGCTACCAAGGGAAAGGCTGTGTCAGAGATGGGCACATGAGGTAGGGGAAAAAGGGAGGTGGGAAGAGCAGAAAGGCCATTTTGGGGGGAATTAGGGGATGGGTAGACAGAGAGAGGCCTAAAGGGGATTGGGGAGA
Source organism: Pelochelys cantorii (assembly GCA_032595735.1). NCBI lineage: Eukaryota > Metazoa > Chordata > Testudines > Trionychidae > Pelochelys > Pelochelys cantorii. The sequence continues at coordinate 7,686,653 of CM064351.1, read as the reverse complement.
AGTTTTAGGGGGCTCAGAGGGAGGGGAAGCAGAGGGAGGTACTGGTGGCTCACACGGCAGAAGGGAGAGGCAGAGAAAGAAAGACACATGGGAGGGAGCATGGGTTATAAGAGCAGAGATAAAGGGGGACAAGGCAGAACAAGGGGGCAAAGTCAAATCAGTATCTTAGAGCCCTGTGTACAAATGCAAGGAGTGTGGGGAAGAAGCAGGAAGAACTTGAAGTGCTAATAAATGAACCAAACTGTGCCATAGCTGGTATCGCAGAGACCTAGTAGGGTAACACACACGACTAGAATATTGGTAGAGAAGGGTCCAGCTTGCTCAGGAAGGACAGGCGGGGAAAACAGGGAGGAGGTGTTGCCTTGTATATTACAAATGTTTCTACTTGGATGGAGGTGGAGATGGGTGTAGGAGACAGATGTGTTGAGAGTCTCTGGGTGCGGTTAAGCTGGGTAAAGAACAAGGGTGATGTCATGCAAGGGGTCTACTACAAACCACCCACTCAGGTAGTAGAGGTGGATGAGGATTTTTTTTCAAAAAACTCACAAAATCATTCAACATGCAGGTGGTGATGGGGGACTTCAACTATCCAGACATCAGTTGGGAAACTAACACAGCAGGGCACAGACTATCCAACAAGTTCTTGGACTGCATAGGAGACATTTTTTTATTTCAGAAGGTTGAGAAAGCTGCTAGGGGTGGAGGTGTTCTGGATTTGATTGTAACAAATAGGGAGGAACTGGTTGAACATTTTAAAGAGGAACGCAGCTTGAGGGAAAGTGACCATGAAACCATAGAGTTCATGACTCTAAGGCATGGTAGAAGGGAGAAGAGCAAAATAGACTCTATGAATTTTGGGAACACAGTCTTTAGCAAACTTGGCTGGTTAGTAGGTGAGGTCCCATGGGAAGCACCACTAAGAAGCAAAAAATTGAAGAGCGTTGGCAATGTTTCAAAGGGACCTTATTAAGGGCCCAAGAACAAACTTTTCCACAGTATAGGTAAGTTAGGAAGTCTGGTAAAAAAACACCTAGGCTTAACCAGGAGATCTTGCATGATCTAAAAATCAAAAAAGGAGTCATATAAAAAGTGGAAAGTAGGTCAAAGTACAAAGGATGAATATAAGCAAACAATACAGGTATGCAGGGACAAGATTAGAAAGGTGAAGGCAGATAACAAGCTCAATTTAGCCAGAGACATAAAGGTAACAAGAAGACATTCTACAAATATATTAGAAGCAAGAGGACCACCAAGGACAGGGTAGGACCACTGCTCAGTGCAGAGGGAGAAACAATAAGGGTATGTCTACACTAGCTTGTTAGTTCGAGCTAGGTAGGCAAATGAGGGCAACCAGAGTTGCAAATGAAGCCCGGGATTTAAATATCCCGGGCTTCATTTGCATGTTCCCGGGCGCCGCCATTTTTAAATCCCCCTTAGTCCGAACTAACTGCCCGCGGCTAGGCGCGGCAGTTAAACGTTAATTAGAACTAACTCCTTAGTTCAAATTAACTGTTACTCCTCGTGGAATAAGGAGGATATTTAAATCCCGGGCTTCATTTGCAACTCCGGTTGCCCTCATTTGCCTACCTAGCTCGAACTAACGAGCTAATGTAGACATACCCTAATAGGGAACTGGAAATGGCAGAGGTGCTTAATGACTTCTTTGTTTGGTTTTCACCAAGAAGAATGGTGGTGACGGGATGCATAACATAGGGTGTGTCTCGACTACAGGGTTTTGTTGACAAAAGTGGACTTTTGTCGACAAAACTATACCTGTGTCTACACTACCGCTGAGTTCTGTCAACATACTGTTGACAGAACTTGGCAGTTTTGTCAACAGCGATAAACCTCATTCTATGAGGAATAATGCCTTTTGTCGACAGAGTTCTGCTGACAGAAGGTGTTATCGCATCTACACTGTCCTTTGTGTCTACACCCTCATGTCGACAAAGTGGCTTGCTTTGTCGACAGAACTGGATGAAGTCTAGACGCTCTTTGTTGACAGAAGTTTTGTCAACAGTATCTGTCGACAAAGCCTCTGTCGACAAAAGCCTGTAGTCTAGACGTACCCATAGAGACTGCTAGTGGAAATGGGGTAGGTTTAGAAGTTAAAATAGGAAAAGAACAAGTTAAAAATCACATAGAGCAGTTAGGTGTCTTCAATTCACCAGCGCCTGATGAAATGCATCCTAGAATACTCAAGGAGCTGATAGAGGAGATATCTGAGCCTTTAGCTATCATCTTTGGAAAATCATGGAAGACAGGAGAGATTCCAGAAGACTGGAAAAGGGCAAATCTAGGGCCCAGCTATAAAAAAGAAAATAAGAACAACCCAGGAAGCTACAGAGCAGTCAGTTGAACTTCTGTGCCAGGGAAGATAATGGAGCAAGTAATTAAGGAAATCATCTGTAAACACCTGGAAGATAAGAAGGTGATAGGGAACAGCCAGCCTGGATTTTAAGGAACAAATCATGTCAAACCAAAGTGGTAGCTTTCTTTGATAGGATAATGAGTCCTGTGGCTAAGGGAGAAGCGGTAGACGTGGGATACCTAGACTTTAATAAGGCATTTGCTACTGTCTCACATGATCTTCTTATCAGTAGACTGGGAAATACAACCGAGATGGGGCTACTGTAAGGTGGGTGCATAACTGGCTGGAGAACCATTCTCAGGGGTTCACAGTCATGCTGGAAGGGTGTAACAAGTGGGGGTGTCTGGGAGGGGCAGGCCAGTGGGAGGAAGGAGACACTGGTTCAGGATTCCCAGGCAGGTAACGTAGGGGTGGGAAAGGCCCTGTGGGAGGGGTGGGGCACAGGGAGTACGGCGGACCCTTTACTCAGTCTGTTTTGGAACATTTCCAGATTCCCAGCCCCCGGGCCTGGCTGGTGTCCTGTGGATCATGGTTGGCTGCATCCTTAATGCCCTGGCAGTCGGGGCCCTGGGATTATTCCTGTGGAATAGACCAGGTGAGTGACAGTTCAGGGAGCACAGCGCCCCCTAGAGACCAGCCTGGGTCAGCAATACGAGGCAGAGGAGAGCGCCCCCTGCTGATCCCCCCTTCCCCAGCCAAGTACCCACCAGCCTGGCCCTGCTTAGCCTGGGATCCTAGGGGCTCCGGGCTGAGCCCTGGCTGGAGAGCAGTGTGTGGGAATCTGCTCACAGCTCCCATTCCCAGTCCCCGCCTCCAGCACACACTGGCTTCAGGCATAGGGGGGAGCCCCAGAGGTCAGAGTCTGTGGACGGGTCAATTTCTGCTTTGCTTTCTCCCGCAGGGGCCTGTAAAGGGCCGTATTGCCCGGCACAGACACAGCCAGGGACCCGCGACTGTGCTCCAGCCACGGCTAATTCCTCATCCACAGGACTTTTTTGACCAGAAGACAGAAAATGACCAGATACTAAGATGGCTCTGCCAGGCCACTGGCTCGGGTGGGAGACACATGGATCATCCCTAGAAAAGGGGAGGTGCTAGGAGATTGTGGACAAAGCTGATACCAATACCCCTAGCCTCTGTTTGTCAGAGGCTGGAGAAGGATGGCAGGAGAAAAATCGCTTGATCATCGTCTTCGGTCCACCCTCTCTGGGGCATCTGATGCTGGCCACTGTCGGCAGACAGGCTACTGGGCTAGATGGATCTTTGGTCTGACCCAGTACGGCCGTTCTTATGTTATGTTCTTATGAGATTATGAAGTGGGAGGTATCTCTGCTCAACTCCCCTCCTTTGCTTCTCCTGTCCCCCAGTCGCCCCATAAACTATTGCTTGTGTCCTCCTTGCCAACCTCTCCCAGGGCCTGTCTACATGAGGATATTATTTTGAAATACCTAACTTTGATTGAATAACTCCCGAAAGAACAACATTGAAATAGCATCTCCCCACTACAGGGGAGCTTTGAAAATAGTCCAAGGTAGGCTCCGTTCATGTGGACACGCGACCTCAACATTCAGCCCCAGGAAGCACCGGGCAGTAATTACTACGAATGATGCCGGGGAGTCGTTATTTCGAAACAGCAGCATGGGAGCATCCACACAACCACTATTTCGAAGTCAGCATGTTTCCCCCAGGCGTACAGATCTCAAAATAGCTTGCTCCTTATTTCAAAATAACGGGCATGGTAACTTGGACGCTCCTCCCGTTATTTTGAAATAAGGGGGATGATTTCAAAATAAACACCCTAGTGTCATACAGGGCCTGGTTTCCCACCTCTATCCGCACCCAGGCAGCCCCTCAGTCATCCTCCACTTTGGAATTTGCAACACAATTTTCATGTGCACAAGGTACTTGTTGGGTCCATGTAACTGCCTCGGTTTTCTTGTGTGCTGTCTATGACTTCTTCTGCATCGCTTGAGTATGCGGGAGCATGTGGAGCTGATGGCAGTGGGGAGCAATTCGTGGCCCGGCCCTGTACGGTTCTCAGTGTGGCCCATGAGACATGTTGTTACTGTGGCCCATGCACAGGGCAACCTGATTGTTCTTTGCCTGCCACACATAAAGCCAGGGCACATGACATGTGGTGGGTGCTGGTTGCACACAACACGGACTGTTGGAGGTGGGCACTCCCTCTGTGTCCAATCCCAGTGCTGCTATGGTCCATCGGTCCCTCCCACATATTCTGGGTATGCAAGCGCAGTTAGCAAAAGGCGGTCTTCCTCGCAACAGTCTTGCAGTCACTGAGACAATGGAGGCTACTTGTGCGGCTGATTCACTAGCCTTGGTTGCCTGCCTCTGGCCTCTGGCATGGTTTGTGCCTTGTACCTGCCATGACAGGAAATGAACTGTATCTTGGCTGTTTTTAAACACTTAACAACGTTCCCTGGCTACGTCACCCTTCAAGGAGCTCCCTGTGGTGTTATCACCGGCTGCCTGTGGAACCCATGCAGGGATTTCTCCCATTTCTCCCTGCGGGCTGTCCTGATCTCACTCAGCCATATTGCCGACCACTACACAGACAATATGGTGTCTGCCGATCGGGAAGGGCTCCTGCAAAGTCCGCGTGCCAAGGGGAGTCTATTTGTGGTTGCTGCACTGGATCATGTGCTAGCTCCCAGCAGCAACTCCTGGCCTGGAAAAGGCCCCTCCCCAGCCATGTGCTTCCTCTCCCCAAACTTAAGCCTCTCTGCTCTCTCCCTGCACTGCCTGGGAGAGAGTTTCCTTCCTTTTCCCCCCCAAGGCATCCTGGGAGTTGTAGTCTCTAGGGCTGGATGGCAGCACCAAGGACCCTCCCAGGCAAAGTCGGAGGTTCCTATAGCAACGGGGCCTATGCACACAGGATATTCCACACAGTCAGTGTATTCAGCAAGAGATAAATGGACCAGCAGAGGGTACCGCACTGTTCGCAGAGTCACTTGTGCCTGCCTGCATCACACTGCTCGTGAATTTCCCCCGACACACATTCCGGTGTAGCAAACATACTGTATTTTAGTGAATATACCCCGCATCCGAATATACCCCACACCCGAATATACCCCGCGGTTTTTGCTGTTTGAGTTTAGAAATCCCTGTATACCCTGCACAGACTCACTTGTGTATTTCCCCCGACACACAATCTGGTGTAGCAAATGTAAACATTAGACTCCTGTTGGCACATAAGCTTTGGAGGAGCCCTTCCTGATCAGTGGCCAATTCTGGGCTGTTCCTCACTCTGGCACTCTGAGTGTGGATGTTGGGGGCCCAAAAGAGAGCTTTTAAGCCTTACCTCTATGGGCACTGGATACAAAACTTCCCCCCGGAATCATTCTGGGGAAGTTGCTGACACCAAGTGCTTTTTTATCCCTAAAACTGGGAGTGAACACTTGAAACCACCCCCAGGGGTACCCCAAAAGAGCTTGAAAAAAGAATAGAAAAACAAACTGCAGTCTCTGGTAGCTGACTCCTCATAGAGACCCTGTCCTTTACGTCCACAGTGGCCTTTGTCCAAACCCCACCTGGGCAAGTCTATTCCGTTCATGGAGACCCCCAATAATCAGGATGGGCTAAGCCCAGCTCAGCTCCCTTTTACTCTCACTGTATTCACAGCCCCCTCCTTCCATACGTACCTCATTTACATCCCCACCCCAGCCAACGTGGATAGCCTGGGCAACACAGCTCTGTCTGCTGGGCACCCAGGCAGAGCAGGGTTGCTCATGGGGAACCCACACCCTCTAGTGTGGGTCCCTGTCCCATGCAGTGGCACTAAGACCACTTAGAGCAAGAGCTAAGAACAAGGGAGCTCAACAGCCTGAGCTGAGCACCAGCTGGCTTTATCACTCAGGTTGTAAATGTGCCAACACTAGGTCCCAAGTTCAAATCTGCCCAGTGGCAGTTATGTATATAAATACAATCTGGTGCTGCAATCATTCCTCCTCCCCAGCTAGCTCATAGAGGTGAGTTTGCTTGGGCCTTGCTTGCCTCATTGTCAGTTATCACAATATCTTACAAACTTTCCCCTGTGTCTTCTGATGAAACTGGCAATTGGGGAACAGGCCTTGGCCCTGCTAATGACAGTGTGCCACTCTTTTACAACTCGTTCTGCTGGGAATCGGACTTTCATGTGGAAAACTACAAGGCCCAAACCCCGACTCCTCTTGCGGTTGGAGCATTGGGAGGAAAGAGCGGGAGGGTGGTCTTGGGCGTAGAGAAGGAGAAAGTCCATGAGGAGCTGGCCCAGGACCCAAAGCAGGGTCCCTGGGGCTAGGCCCGGAGCTTCTGCCTCAGCTCTGGGGTGTCTATGGACCAGACAGGTTTTGGAGGGCCACCATAGAATCATAGAACACTAGAACTGGAAGGGACCTCAAGAGGTCATCAAGTCCAGTCTCCTACCCTCATGGCAGGACCCAGTATTGTCTAAACCATCCCTGACAGATGTCTATCTAACCTGCTCTTAAATATCTCCAGAGATGGAGATTCCATAAACTCCCTAGGCAACTTCTTCCAGTGTTTAAATGCTTCTCTTTTCCAAACTAAACAAGCCCAATTCTTTCAATCTTCCTTCATAGGTCATGTTCTCTAGACCTTTCATCATTCTTGTTGCTCTTCTCTGGACCTTCTCCAATGTCTCCACATCTTTCTTGAAATGTGGTGCCCAGAACTGGACACAATACTCAATTGAGGCCTAATCAGTGCAGAGTAGAACAGAAGAACGACTCCTCATGTCTTGCTCACAAGACACCTGTTAATGCCTCCCAGAATCATGTTTGCTTTTTTTGCAACAAAAAAAGGAGACATTGACACTGCTGCCTGGGGACCGAGGATGGCCCTGGGGTGGAAATGCCCACTGGGGGAGTCCCAGAGCACAGTCGCCCCCACATTGGGGGCACGGGGGAAGCTACATGCGTATTTCAGTCATTATGGGTCTGCTAGAGAGGGGGGCGAGCTGGCAAAGAAAAGGTTAATGCACTCTGTGCCCAGACTTCCCATTTCTGAGTTTCCTCTCAAAGCAGCAGAGAGCTCCATGCAGGGCGGGCGGCTGTGCATTCTCCAGATCTCTGGGTCCAGATCTCAACGCCACCCCATAGAGCTGCCATCCTGATCCCTCCAGCGGAATGGCCCTTTGGGCCAAACCTGTCCCCCTCTCCTTCTGGCTCCTGAATTTCTGCTTTGTCACCTCGGCAGGTAAGCAGCCCCTGTTCTGCCGGATGCCTGGGCCCCATGCCCCGTCCCAGCCCCTTTCTGCCAGGGCTGGGTGCTGGAGGGGCCCTTGGGATGTTGTCCCAAATCTGTGGGTGCCTTTTCCTTCCCAGTCTCTCTTCTTCCTGCAGAACTGTACCGTATCTCCAATCTCCAGCTTGTCACCCCAGAGGAGGCCCCGGGTCTGCCCAAGCGGCTGAATATGCTGAGGTTGAACGAACTGCTGCTCTCAGTCTATGACAGCAACACCGGTAGGCTACTTCCTCACAATGGCTACCTCCAGGAGAGTCAGGACTTTTGGAGAAAGCGCAATGCTCGGTGCCTGGGCTGGGACCCCTGGGTGGAGACCACGTACCAGGCCCTGGTGTGGGAGGTGAACGCCAGCGCCCCACAGGCCGGTGAGTCGCACTCCCAGACTTGGCTCAGGAGGGCGGTGGGAGGGCAGCTCAAAGGAGTTAAGTGAGAGCTGGGAGAAATGTTGTGAGGGGGAGGGACTTCCCTAGAACCTCGCTGTTAGGCTACGTCATACTTCTTGCACATCCACATCTCAAAGCACCTTGCAAAAGTGATGTGATTTTGTGCAAGAGAGCGTCCACACGGCATGGACGCTCTTGCACAAGAAAGCTCTGATGGCCCTTCACAGAACGGCCAGCAGAGCACCTGTGCTTTTTCCCATCAGGACTTCTTCCACAAAAAAACCCTCTGGAGTGCTCACAGAAGAACTCTTCCACAAAAGGGAGTTATGCCTCATAAAAGGAAGTTTACCTACAGTGGAAAAAGCCCTCTGTTCGGCCGTGTTACTCTTGATTTCCCTGCACAAAAGCACATTTGAGGTGTGGACATGCCATGGGTTTTGGGGCAAAAACAGCCAGTTTTGTGCAAAAACCTTGCAGTGTAGATGTAGCCTCAGAGTGGGGGAAGGGGCTGAGATGCAGGAGTCTCTGGCTCTGTCCCTGGGTCTTGGGGTTGGTGTGACCTGAGCTCTGGGCCATCACTGGAGGACATGGGAGGGCCAGGCTCAGCAGGACGGGTGGCAGGTGCCCCAAAGGGTGGTCAGTGGGTATTTCAGCCAATCAAGTAATCCCTTTGCCATAGACCACAGGGATCTATGACACAGCCCGCCACAGGTGAAGCAGGGAAGGCTGGGAGCTAGGACTCAGTCCTGTTCACAACTCTGCAAGGGACGTAGGGTGCGTGTGTTTGGAGGGGGGGAGTGTAGGACTCCTCGGTTTTGTGCATGGGAGAACTTCCTCCTCCCCCACAGCTGAGAGGTGGAAACTGAGTCATTCAGCCAGCCCCTCTGCCCCAGAGCCCTACTACATGCAGATCTTGAAGATCTGTGAGCTGGACGATGCCACCAGCAACATCCGAGCTGTCACCAGATATGCCCTCAATGGGGAGGATGTGCTGCGGTACCAATCAGACCAGAACCGCTGGTTCTCGGTGCACCCATCGGCCTGGCCCCTGGCTGAGCACTGGAACCGGGCCAGGGAGACTTTTGCAGAAATCACACCTCAGCGATGCACGTTCTTCATTGAGCAGAGTGCACAATTCATCACTGGGAAGACAGGTGAGAGCGCTACTGGTGCCCCTCAGACCCGACCCACAGCCCCTTCTCTCCCATTTCCTGTGACCAATGACCCTCTTCCTCTCCCCCCAGCCCAGCCCACAGCCCATGTGGCCCTCGTCCCAGGGACCCAGGCCCAGCTACGCCGCCTCGTCTGCCACGTGACAGGCTTCTACCCCCACCACATTGAGGTGACCTGGGAGTGGGGAGGCCAAGTGGCCCAGGGGGAGCAGCTGACCAGCAGGATCCTGCCCAATGCAGACCCCACCTTCCAGATCCAGGTGTCCATCGAGCTGGGGCAGGAGGGAGCCAGCCCCACAGAGCATGTGTGTGTGGTGAGACACAGCAGCCTGGGGAACACCACCCTGAGGGTGACCTGGGGTGAGTACTGGGGGCCAGAGCAGGGGGAGAGGCTGGGAAGGGGGTGCTGGCTACTGAGGGAAAGGCTGTGGAGGAGATGGGCACATGGGGAGGGGGGAAAGGGAAGGTGGGAAAAGCAGAGGGGGCATTTTGGAGGTACCAGGGGATGGGTAGACAGAGAGAGGCCTACAGGGGCATGTGGAGACATTTTGGGGGGCTCAGAGTGGAGGAGAAGCAGAGAGGGGTACTCGGGGCTCATACAGCAGAAGGGAGAGACAGAGAAGGGAAGACACATGGGAGGGAGCATGGGCCATAAGAGCAGAAATAAAGGGTGACAAGGGAGAACTGGAGCACAAAATCCAATCAGTATCTTAGATGCCTGTGTACAAATGCGAGGAGTGTGGGGATGAAGCAGGAAGAACTTGAAGTGCTAATAAATGAACCCAACTGTGCCATGGCTGGTATCACAGAGACCTGGTGGGGTAACACACATGACTGGAATATTGGTACAGAAGGATCCAGCTTGCTCAGGGAGGACAGGCAGGGAAAACAGGGAGGAGGTGTTGCCTTGTATAATACAAATGTTTCTACTTGGACGGAGGTGGAGATGGATGCAGGAGACAGACGTGTGGAGAGTCTCTGAGTTACATTAAAAGGGGTGAAAAACCAAGGGTCATGTCATGCTAGGAGTCTACTACAGATCACCCACCCTGGCAGAAGAGGTGGATGAAGCTTTTTTGAAACAACAAAATCACCGAAGTGCAGAATTTGGTGGTGATGGGGGACTAACACAGAGTATCCAATAAGTTCTTGGACTGCATTGGAGACAATTTTTTTTTCAGAAGGACAAGAAAGCTAGTGGGGAGGAGTAGTTCTGGATTTGATTTTAACAAAGAGGAAGGAACGGGTAGGGAATCTGAAAGTGGAAGGCAGCTTAGGTGAAGTGACTACAAAGTCATACAAGTGACCATGAAATCATAGAGTTCAAGATTCTCCGTAAAGGTAGAAGAGAGAACAGCAAAATAGAGACAAGATAGACTTTAGTCAACTCAGCTAGCTAGTAGATAAGGTCCGAGCGGAAGCAAGATTGAGAGGGGGGAAAATTGAAAAGCGTTGGCAGTTTTTCAAAGGGGACATTATTAAGGCCCCAAGAGTAAACTATTCTGCTGCATAGGAAAGATAGGAAGTCTGGCAAGAGACCACCTTGGCCTGACTAGGAGATCTTGCATAATCTAAAATTCAGAAAGTGGAAACTAGGTCAAAGTACAAAGGTTGAATATAAACTAGTAACACAAGTATCTAGGAGCAAAATTAGAAAGCTGAAGGCCACAAAACGAGCTCAGTCAAGCTGGACATATAAAGGCTAACAAGAAGACATTCTATAAATATATTAGAAGCAAGGGGAGGACCAAGGACAGGGTAGGCCCATTGCTCAGCAAAGAGAGAGAAACTGGAAAGGCCCAGTGGGAGGGGAGGGGCACGGGGAGTGCGGAGGACTCTTGACTCAGTCTGGTTTGGGACATTTCCAGATTCCCAGCCCCCGGGCCTGGCTGATGTCCTGGGAATCGTGACTGGCTGCATCCTCACTGCCCTGGCACTCGGGGCCCTGGTCTGGTGCCTGTGGAAGAGGCCAGGTGAGTGATGCTCCCAGGAGCACAGCGCCCCCTAGAGACCAGCCTGGGTCAGCAATAAGAGGCAGGTGTGAGCGCCCCCTGCTAAGCCCCCCTCTCCCAGCCAAGTACCCCACCAGCCTGGCCCTGCTTAGCCTGGGATCCCAGGGGCTCTGGGCTGAGCCCTGGCTGGAGAGCAGTGTGGTGGGAATCTGCCCACAGCTCTGATTCCCAGTCCCAGCACCCAGCACACACTGGCTTCAGGCATAGAAGGGAGCCCCAGGGGTCAGAGTCTCCAGACGGGCCAATTTCTGCTTTGCCTTCTCTTGCAGGGGCCTTGAAGCCACTGTATCGCCCAGCACGGACACAGCCAGGGACCCTCGACTCTGCTCTGGCCTCAGCTAATTCCTCATCTGCTGGACCTTCTTGATCAGAGGGCACTGAGTGATCAGGCACAAAGATGGCTCTGCAGGTCCACTGCCTTGAGCTGGAGACACATGGATCATTCCTAGCAAAGGGGAGGTGCCGGGGGATTGTGGATAAGGCCAACACCCCCAAGGTTACAAAGTGGGAGGTATCTCTGCTCCGCCCCCTTCCTTAGCTTGTTCTGTCCCCAAGACACCCCATAACACTATTCCTTGTGTCCTCTCTGCTAACCTCTCCCAGGGCCTGTCTACCCGAGGAAGTTTTTTTGACATAACTAACATTGATTTAAAAACTCCCGAAATAACAAAATTGAAATAGCCTCTCCCCACTACAGGGGAGTTTCAAAATGAGTCCAAGGCAGACACATGACCTCAGACATGGAGCCCCAGGAAGCCCTAGGGAGTAATTACTTCAGCTTACTGTGGGGAGTGGGTATTTCAAAAGGGCATCACCGGAACATCCACACTATTTTGAAATTAGCATTATTCCCCCAGGAAAGGAGGAGTACAGATTTTGAAATAACAGGTGTGGTTGTGTGGATGCTCCACATATTATTTTGAATATGTGTAGAACAGGCCTAGGTTTTCAGTCTCTGTTTTATAATATATGGAGATATACCCATCTCATGGAGCTGGAAGGGACCTTGACAGGTCATTGAGTCCAGTCCCCTGCCCTCATGGTAGGATCAAGTACCATTCCTGACAGATTTGCCCTATATCCCTAAATGGCCTTCTCAAGAATTGAACTCACAACAGGGGGCTTAGCAAGCCAATGTTGAAACCACTGAGCTACCCCTTCCCCCATTTCCATGGGCCCCCCCCCCCAGGCAGCCCCTCAGTCATTCCCCACTTTGGATCAGTGCCTGACTCATCGACACAATTTTTATCTTCACTAAATTTTTTGTTGCCTCCATGTCATTGCCTTGGTTCTCTTGAGTGCTCTCCGTGACTTCCTCCGCATCGCTGGAGTGTGCAGGAGCAGGTGGAGACTACAACAATGAGGGGCAATTTGTGGTGGGCCCACAGGTTGGTTGTGGCCTGGTGGGGTTCTACATGCGTCCCGTGAGACATGTTTCTTACTGTCACCCACGCACAAAGCGGCCAGCTTGTGCTGGTTTGCATCCGTGTTGCTTTTTCCTACCGGTGTTACTCAAGAGACCCGCACATAAAGCCAGGGCACGTGAGGTGAGGTGCAGGCAGATTGCACACAATACTGTGGGGAGAACCGGGTGCTCCCTCTGCGTCCAATCCCAGCCCTGCTACGGTTCAATTGGCACTTCCGGAATATTTTAGGCACTCAAAACTGACCAATCCCGGGAGGCCATCTTCGTTATGCCTTGGTATCCACTGAGACAAAGGAGGGCTACTTGTGAGGGCTGACTCATCAGCCTCGGTTGCCCATTCCTGGCCTCTGGCATGGTTTGTGCCTTTTACCTGTTGTGACAGGACATTAACTGTATCGTGTCTGTTTTCAAAAAAATGTGCAACGTTCCCTAGGTACGTAACTGTATCCTGTCTATTTTTTAAAAATTTACAACATTCTCTAGTGACATAACTTCCCCAAGAAGGTCCCCGTGGTGTTATCACCAGCTGCCTGTTCAGCCTTTGAGGGGATTTATCACATTCATAGAATCACAGACTCCTAGAACACTAGAATTGGAAGGGACCTCAAGGGGTCATCGAGTTCAGTCCCCTACCCTTATGGTATGACCAAGCACCATCTAGACCAGCATCTAGACCAGCATCTAGACCGGTGAAACTAAGGGTTCCGCGAGAAAATTCCACTGCAATAACATTTTATTATTTTTTTAAAAAAATAATAATTAATATGATGTGATTTTTGTTTTTCAGTATGTGCAATTAAACTAAATGTTGATCTCATAACCTTGTTTAGCATTTCTTTACCATTCTCTTTACTTATTTGTGATCTACTTTTTCAGCTCCATAGATGTTAGAATGTTATTAGGGGTTCCGCAAAATTCATTCGAGTTTAAAAGGGTTCCGTGGCCAAGTAAAATTGGGAAACTCTAATCTAGACCATCCCTGACAGGTGTCTGTCCAACCTGCTCTTCAATATCTCCAGAGATGGAGATTCCACAACCTCCCTAGGCAATTTATTCCAGCGTTTCGCCACCCTGACAGGTAGGAGCTTTTTCCTAATGTTCAACCTAAACCTCCCTTGCTGCAGTTTAAGCCCATTGCTTCTTGTCCTGTCCTCAGAGGCCAAGGAGGACAATTTTTCTCCCTCCTCCTTGTGACACCCTTTAAGACACTTGAAAACCGCTCTCATGTCCCTTCTCAGTCTTCTCCTTTCCAGACTAAACAAGCCCAGTTCTTTCAGCCTTCCCTCCTAGCTCATGTTCTGTAGACCTTTCATCATTCTTGTTGCTTTTCTCTGGGCCTTCTCCAGTTTCTTCCCATCTTTCTTGAAATGTGGTGCCCAGAACTGGACACAAAACTCCAACTATGAGAGGGGTAGCCGTATTAGTGTGGATCTGCAAAAATGACAAGGAGTCCTGTGGCACTAACAGATTCATTGGAGCATAAGCTTTCATGGGCAAAGATCCACTTCGTCAGATACTCCAACTGAGGCCTAATCAGCATACAGCAACACAGAAGAATGACTTCTCATGACTTGCTCACAACACTCCTGTTAATGCAGCCCAGAATTATGTTGGCTTTTTTTGTAATAGTGTCACGCTGTTAGCTTGTGGTCCACTCTGACCCCTCGATCACTTTCTGCAGGACTCCTTCCTAGCAAGTCACTTCCCATTCTGTGTGTGAAACGGACTGTTCCTTCCTAAGAGAAGTACATTAATGCAGACATAAGCCCTGTGGGCTGTTCAGAATTCGATTGGCTGTATTCCCGACCACTGCACAGACGATATGGTGGCCACTAATGAGGAAGGGTTCCTCCAAAGTCCACGTGCTGACAGGAGTCTGTTTGTGGTTGCTGCAACGGATCATGTGTCAGGGGAAAATCACAAGTAGTGTGATGCAGGCAGGCACAATGGACCTGCTGTTGGTCCATTTATCTCCTGCTTGCTACACTTCTCTGTGTGGAACGTCTTGTGTGCATAGGCCCCAGTGCTATAGGAACCTCTGACTGGGACTGGGAGGGTCCTTGGTGCTGTTCTGAAGGCAATCAGCCATATTGACAACCACTGCACAGACGATATGGTGGCCACTGATAGGGAATGGATCCTCCAAACTCCGCGTGCTGATGGCAGTCTGTTTGTGTTTGCTGCACCGGATTGTGTGTCGGGGGAAATTCAAAACTAGGGTGCTGTGGGCAGGCACAAGTGACTCTGGTAACAGCGTGGTACCCACTGCTGGTCCATTTAACTCCTGCTGAATACACTGAGTGTGTAGAACATCTTGTGCGTGTAGGCCCCGTTGCTATAGCAACCTCTGACTTTGCCTGGGAGGGTCCTTGGTGCTGCCATCCAGCCCTAGAGACTACAACTCCCAGGATACCTTGGGAAAAAGGAGGGAATCTGTTGCTCTCTCCCAGGCAGTGCAGGGAGAGAGCTGGTGGTCCCAGTTTGGAGAGAGGAGCTGAGTAGATGGGGGTGTATGTGGGGGGTGGGTACATGTGCTACATAATGGCAAACTCCATGTTTATATTCACGGATCTGGCACCAGGTGGGTTTTGGAGCCAAGGAACACAGCAGCAGGAAAGAGAAAAGGCAACTGATGTGGGTCCTTGTTGGAGCCTCTTTGGGGCTTTCATTAAATTTAATTAAACTGTATTTGTAGTTGTTTTGTCCATTTGCTTTATACACGTCATGCGAATGCACCTTCCTTCCTTGGGCAACCGGCCTGTACAATCAGACTCCTCAATGTAAGCTGGGTCTGCCTCCGTTTTCCTCTGACATCTAGTGGTCGAGTGGGGGAAGTGCACTGCAGAAGCCAACCTCATTTGCATGAACATGCTCACTGTGCCTAGGCGCTCAGAGGGATGGTCAGGCTTAGCCAAAATGAGGGCTCTTGGCTGGGCTGGGTCACACATCTCTTTGTTCTTGGGGGAGGGAGGGCTAGTGGGGTGATATCCTTGTGGTGTAAATCAAGGGCAGTGGAACCCCGATAATCACCACAACCAAATAATTATGTGTTGTACAAAGTTTACCGTAGCAAGAAGAAGTCCGGTGACATTTAAAGATTAAGAAAGTCATCAGGGCATAAGCTTTAATGAGATACACCTCACTTCTTCAGCTGTGACTTTTAAACTTTTCCAATATTAACAGGGCCAACACACTTCCAGCTGGCTTCTTTTGTAGCCCTAACAAAACTGAAAACTGCTGCTACCACATGATTGAAAGATATTTGAGAATCAGAAAGCTCTTATCACATGGTTGAAAGATATCTGAGAATGAGGAAGCTCTGTGTGCCCAGAATGAGCAAAAACAGAAAAAAACTTTCTTGTTCACACGGTAAAAGTTGCCTTCTACACAAAGCATGAAAGTTGTGTGCATTAAGGCAGGGGGCTTTCAGACTTTGGGTTGAATCTTGTAAAGATAGGCTGGCATCAGGCTATGAGATTTTTTGTTTAGCTGAGCATCTGTAAGTACATCCGTGTGCAGCTTCCAGTAATGAGGTTCGACATTCTACTAGTAGAAGGGGAAGACACGGTTGGCTGGGGCCACCTTATTTGGGAATGTTCTGGTTTCTAGCAGTTTCAATTTTGCTTATCCAGTTGTTCAGCTGTGGGCTGACCCCACCACCAAGCCACCTTCACGCTGCATCAATTGTTTTGGTTTTGACATGAAATGTCCCAGGTTTTTCTGAAGAGGGGCAGAAATTCTGTTGCTAGGGATGAAGGTGGCCAAGGTGGTATTTGCAAAATAGGGAACAGTTTTCTTAGTACCCCCTCCTCGTGGTATTATTATTATTTCCTATATCTTTTAGAGAGTTTGTGTGTCTGTCTCTCTGCCTGTGTGTCCGTCCGTTTGTTGTGAGTCTGTTTGTTGAAGAACTTCTCTTAAACAGTAAGAGCCAGGGCCAATTTGCTAGGCAACTTCCTCTTATGGTAACTGAAAGCAAGATCAAGGTTAGGTTGTGCCAGGACAGTGGAATGTGCCTGGAATGGGATTGGTTTGCATTAGATGAAAAGGGGGGGGGTGTGATAGAAGGGACAGTTATATGCAGGAATGACCATAGGGGGGCAGCAAGCAACAGGGGGCAATTGTTGGCTGGAAGCACAGCCCCCACCATGCTAGGCTAGCCCTGGCACCAGGCAACACCAGGTAAATCTTCTAGTTATCAAGAATAACAATCACACTAAGCAGGCTTCACCTACATTCCCTCGGGGTGTTTCTTGCTGCTTGGTCCCATCTGCACTGAAGGCCCAGAATTGGGAGGGGAGTGGAAAGATGCACCTGTGGGTACCACCCCAGTTGGAACACGGACTAGCGGTTCCCCGTGCTGATTGAGTGCAGGACGGGCCATTTCCCATTGAACTATGAGCTGTCTCTTGTAATGCCAGCTTGCTGGCCCCCTCAGGAGCTGCACGGACAGATGCCCTGAGCTTCTGGAAAAGCTTCAGTGGCCTGAGGAGCATTTACCGAGGCAATGATTTTCCAGCCACCCCCACCCACCCACAAAGCCCCATGTTCCCGGCGAGGCGCAACCAACGCTCACAGCTGTGGGTTGGCATGGCTGGGGGCTGTTCTGGGGCACTCACAGAAACCTTCCCAGGAAATACACACACGCTGCACTGGAGACAGCTTGGAGAGAGCAGCTGGAGTTGGAAATGGTTAATTGTGTGAGTGGGGAGCCAGGCTTCTTGTGAGCCAGTGAGCGAAGCGGGGGAGGGATGGCTGATTTCAGTTCTTGATGTTTCCTCAGCTTGTGGGTGTGGGTTTCGTTTCCTGTGTTCCCTGCCAGACAGACAGAGAGCCCGGCACAGGGTGAGCAGCCGTTGTACTTCCTGTTGTCTGGGTCCTGAAATTGGCACCACCCCCATAGAGCTGCTTTCCCGACCCCTCCAGAGGCATGGCCCCTTGGGCCAAGCCTGTCCCTGTGTGCTTCTGGATCTTGAATTTCAGCTTCGTCACCTCAGCGGGTAAGTGGCCCTTGTGCTACAAGATCCCTGGGCCCTATCCCCCATCCCAGCCCCTTTCTGCCAGGGCTGGGTTCAGGAGGGTCCCTTGGGATACTGTACTAAATCTCGGGGTGCCTTTTCCATCCCAGTCTCTCTCCTCCCTGCAGGGCTGCACCGTCTCTCCTTTCTCCAGCTCGTCACTTCACAGGCAGCCCCTGGTCTTCCCAGGCGGCTGAGTGTGGAGATGGTGAACGACCTGGTGCTCTCTGTCTATGACAGTGAGACCCGCCGGCTGGTTCCTTGCAATGGCTACAAGCAGGACAGGCCGGACTTTTGGAGTTGGTGCCAGAAGTGGGATGACTGGGTGCAGACCGCATACCAGGACCTGATGGGAAAGATGAACACCAGCGCCGCACAGGCCGGTGAGTCCCTGGGGCCAGCACCAGGCTCAGGAAGGGGGTGGTGAGGCAGCTGAAAGGGAGCTGGGAGAAGGGACATCCGAGAGGAGAGACTTCCCTTGTATGTAGCTGTTAGAAAGGGGGCAAGGGTGGAGATGCAAGATGTGGAGGGTGGTGGGTCTAATGGGTGGTGTGACCTCACCTCTGGGCCATCTCTGGAGGAGACCAGAGGCTCTGGCCCAGCAGGACAGGTGATGGGGTGCCCCGGGCAGGGGGGCGGTAGCTGGGATATCAGCGACACGTCGTTACACCGTCTTCCTGAAACATGGAGTTGATGTAATCATCTTCAGCTGTATTGAAAATGGCCTCGAGTCTCAGAAAATCACTTCCAAAATGAAAACATTTACCTTCAATAGGAGCCTTTTACTCTGTTTGATGCCAGGAGGACTGGCCATATGTTTTAATAGACACCGGAGCTGTCAAATACACACTGGACCTCTAATACAAGCCGGGGGTCTTGGATGGTTTGTGTTAACAGATGTTGGGGGCTTCTGTTGGAAGTGGTACAGTATAATGACATCACCGTGAACAATAAAAACACGACAGAGGATTTTAAAATAGACGACAGTTGAAATTTTTCTTCAATCTAGAGGTTATCGAGTGAGCAACTTGTGCAGTAAAGTATGAAGCATAAATGAGATCAAGGAGCTACAACTGGTTTCAATCAGCAGACAGGACACTCGGCTGGATGGACCTTTGGTCTGACCCAGTCTGGCTGCTCTCATGTTCTTATGTTCAGTCTGACAGAGAAGATGCTTTCAAGGAGCAATAGCTATTACAAAAGAAATTGCAAATGGTTTGGAACTGGCGCTGGTTATTCAAAGTGAGGAGGGCCTGCCAAGGAAAGAAGGGGTTTCAATATGAAGCTGCGGATGAAATTTTGGAGAACCAAAATAATCAAAAACATGCTCAGAGTTGTTCTCCGTGGCAAGTGACAGTTGGTGGGTCTGCTCGGGTTGGACTCTTCAAAAAGACCAATGGTCCCGTAGCACCTTACAGACAAACAACAATATTTCTAGTATCATGAGTTTTCATGGGCACAACCCACTTCTTTAGATCAGCTCAACTGAATTTGACTTAAACTACCGGCCAGCAAGCCCCACAATCTCTGTGACTGGGCCAGGTTTGAATGGGGTCTCAATAACACAACCCACCACAGCCGGAACAAAGGAGGCTGGGAGCTAGAACTCCTCAATTCTATTCCCAATTTAAGGAGGGACATAGGTTCTGGTGAGCTCTGTGTGTGTGGGGGGGGGCAGAGTGTAGCACTTGTGGGTACCATATATGGGAGAACTTACCCATCCCCCATATCCAGCTGCTGCAAACTGAGGTCCAGCATCTGTTCTGTCCCCAGAGCCCTACTACATGCAGATCTTGAAGAACTGTGAGCTGGACAATGCCACTGGCACTGTCCGAATTGTCACCAGATATTCCCTCAATGGGGAGGACATGCTGCAGTACCAGTCGGACCAGAACCGCTGGTTCTCGGTGCACCCAGTGGCCTGGTCCCTGGCTGAGCGCTGGAACCGCGCCGGGGAGACTATTGCAGGCCTCACCCCTCAGCGATGCATGTTCTTGATCGAGGAGAGTAGGCTGTTCATCACTGGGAAGACAGGTGAGAGCCCTACTGGTGCTCCTCAGTCCCAACACATCGCCCCTGCTCTCCCAGACCCAGTGATACATAACCCTCTCTCCCCCCCAGCCCAGCCCACAGTCCATGTGGTCCCCGTCCCAGGGGCCCAGGACTGGCCACGCCGCCTCATCTGCCACGTGACAGACTTCTACCCCCGTGACATCGAGGTGACCTGGGGGCAGGGGGAGCAGCTGAGCAGTGGGATCCTGCCCAACGAGGATTCCACCTTCCAGATCCAGGTGTCCATCAAGCTGGAGCAGGAGGGGGCCAGCCCCAAAAAGCACGTGTGTGCGGTGAGACACAGCAGCCTGGGGAACACCACCTTGAGAGTGACCTGGGGTGAGTACTGGGGGGGGGGGGCAGGGCCTGGGGAGAGGCTGGCTACCAAGGGAAAGGTCATGGAAGAGATGGGCACATGGGGTGGGGGATAAAGGGGAGGTGGGAAAAGCAGAGATGGCATTTTGGGTGCACCAGGGAATGAGTGGACAGAGAGAGGCCTAGAGGGGAGTGGGCAGATGTTTTGGGGGGCTCAGAGGAAAGGGAAGCAGAGGGGGGTACTGGAGGCACACACACCAGAAGGGAGAGGCAGAGAAGAGAAGACACACGGGAGGGAGCATGGGCCATAAGAGCAGAGACAAAGGGGGACAAGGCAGAACTGAAGGGCAAAATCCAATCAGTATCTTAGAGCCCTGTGTACAAATGCGAGGAGTGTGGGGAATGAGCAGGAAGAAGTTGAAGTGCTAACAAATGAACATAACTGTGCCATAGCTGGTATCACAGAGACCTGCTGGGATGATACACACAACTGGAATATTGGCTAGAAGGGTCCAGCTTGTTCCGGGAGGACACGTGGGGAAAACAGGGAGGAGGTGTTGCCTTGTATATTACAAATGTTTCTACTTGGACTGACAAGATGAATGTAGGAGACAGATGTGTTGAAAGTCTCTGGGTCAGGTTAAAAGAGGTGAAAAACAAGGGTGATGTCATTGTAGGTGTCTACTACAAACCACCCACCCTGGCAGAAGAGGTAGATGCAGTTTTTTTGAAACAACACAATCACCAAAGTGCAGGATTTGGTAGTGATGGGGGACTTCAACTATCCAGACTTCTGCTGGGGAACTAACACATCAGGGCACAGATTATCCAGTAACTTCTTGGACTGCATTGGCAACGTTTTTTTAATTTCAGAACTGGGAAAAATATACAGCGGAGGAAGCTGTTCTGGATTTGATTTTAAGAAATAGGGAGGAACTGGTTGAGAATTTGAAAGTGAAAGGCAGCTTTGGTGAAAGTGACCATGAAATAATAGAGTTTGTGATTCTAAGGTAGATAGAAAGGAGAACAGCAAAATAGAGACAATGGATTTCAGGAAGGCAGATTTTAGTCAACTCAGAGAGCTGGTAAGTGAGGTCCCATTGGAAGAAAGAGAAAAAAACAATTGAAGAAAGTTGCCTTTTTTCAAAGGAACATTATTAATGGCCCAAGAGCAAAGTATGCCACTTCTTAGAAAAGATAGAAGGTCTGGCAGGAGACCACCTTGACTCAAACAGGAGATTTTACATGATGTAAAAATCAAGAACTCATATAAAAAGTGGAAACTAGGATGAATATAAACAAGTAACACAAGTATCTAGGTGCAAAATTAGAACGGTGAAGGCACAAAAAAGCTCAGTCACAAAATAAACTCAATCTAGCCAGGGACATGAAGGGTAAAAGAAGACAGTCCACGAATATATTAGAAGCAAGAGGAAGACAAAGCACAGGGTAGGCCCACTGCTCAGTGAAGAGGGAGAAACAATAATAGGAAACTGGAAATGGAAGAGCTGCTTAATGACTTTTTAGTTTTGCTTTTCACCAAGAAGATGAATGGTGAATGCGAGTGGGAATGGAGGTGGTTCAAAAGTTAAAATAGGGAAAGAACAAGTTAAAATTCCTTAGGGTACATCCACACAGCACTCCAAAATTGAAATAAGATATGCAAATGTGTATCTACACAGTGCCAAATTTTGAAATAAAGCACTATTTCGAGATATCCCTTATTCGTCATGCAATGAGGTTTACTGGGATGCCGAAATAGCATATCTGTTATTTCAAAATTTATTTCGAAATATCGGACATATTCCTTGGACGCGGGGTAGCCTGTGGAAGAAAACATTCCCTTATTCCCTTTTTTCCGGCCTCCACAAGCTATTTTGGGATACCTCTGGGATCCGGAAATAGGCTTGCAATGTAGATGTACCCTTAGAGAAGTTAGATGTCTGCAAGTCACCAGGGCCTGATGAAATGCATCCTAGAATACTCAAGGAGCTGATAGAGGAGGTATCTGAGCCTTTAGCTATCATCTTTGGAAAATCATGGAAGTCAGGAGAGATTCCAGAAGACTGGAAAAGGGCAAATCTAGGGCCCATGTTTAAAAAGGGAAATTAGAACAACCCAGGAAACTACAGACCAGTCAGTTGAACTTCTGTGCCAGGAAAGATAATGGAGCAAGTAATTAAGGTATCCATCTGCAAACACCTGGAAGATGCTAAAGTGACAGGTAACAGCCAGCATGGATTTGTAAAGAGCAAGTCATATCAAACCAATCTGATTGTTTTCTTTAAGAGGTTAACAAATCTTGTGGCTAAGGGAGAAGTGGTGGATGTAGGATACCTAGACCTCATAAGGCATTTTATATGGTCTTGTATCACCTTCTTATAAATAGAACACAACCTAGATGGGGCTACTGTAAGGTGGGTGCATAACTGCCTGGAGAACCGTTCTCGGGAGTTCATAGTCATGCTGGAAGGGCGTAACAAGAGGGGTTTGGGGATGTGTGTAGGAGGGGCAGGCCAGCCGGAGGAAGGAGACACTAGTTCAGGATTCCCAGGCAGGGAACGTGGGGGTGGGAAACACCCTGTGGAAGGGGAGGGGCACAGGGAGTGTGGAGGATCCTTGACTCAATCTGTTTTGGGACAGTTCCAGAGTCCCAGCCCCCAAATGTGACTGGTGTCCTGGTGCTTGTGTTTGGCTGCATCCTCGCTGTGATGGCAGTCGGGATCTGTTCACCATGGAAGAGGCCAGGTGAGTGATGCTCCCGGGAGCACAGCGCCCCCTAGAGACCACCCTGAGTCAGTAATAAGAGGCAGGGGAGAGCGCCCCTGCTGAGCCCCCCTCTCCCAGCCAAGTACCCACCAGCCTGTCCCTATTTAACCTAGGATCACTGCGGCTCCGGGCTGAGCCCAGGCTGGAGAGCAACGTGGTGGGAATCTGCCCGCAGCTCCAATTCCCAGTCCCCGCCCCCAGCACACACTGGCTTCAGACATAGGAAGGAGCCCCAGGGGTCAGACTCCGCAGACAGGTCAATTTCTGCTTTGCTTTCTCCCGCAGGGACCTGAAAGCGGCCGTATCACCCAGCATGGACACAGCCAGAGACCCTCGACTCTGTTCCATCCACGGCGAAACCCTCACGCACAACAGCTTGTTCCTCTGAAGATGAAACGTGACCAGACACTAAATTTGCTCTGCTGGGCCACTGGCTTGGGCGGGAGACACATGAATGATCCGCAGCAAAGGGGAGGTGTTGGGGGATGGCGGACAATGCCAATACCCCTGAACTTACAAAGAGGGAGGTATCTCTGCCCTACCCTCCTTTGCTTCTCCCATCCTCCAGTCACCCTGTAAGCTATTGCTGGCACCCACCTGGCAAACCTCTCCCAGGGCCTGTCTACACTAGGAAGTTATTTTGAAATAACTAAAATCAATTGGGTGTCTCCGTTACAACATCTTTGCGGCCAGTGGGACAAACGAGGGTACTTGTGCGGCCAAATCACTAGCCTTGGTTGCCAACTGTGTTTGTGCCTTTTACCTGCCATGACAGGAAATTAACTTTCCAACACTCCCTGGCTATGTCACCCCCCAAGAAGCTCCCTGTGGTGTTACCACCGGCTGTCGATTGGGAAGAGCTCCTGCAAACTCCGCGTACCAACGGCAGTCTGCTTGTGGTTGGTGCATTGGATCACGTGTCGGGGGAAATTCACAAGTAGTGTGATGTGGGCAGGCACAAGTGACTCCGGGAACAGTGTGGTACCTGCTGCTGTTCCATTTATTTCCTGCTGAATATGCTGTCTGTGTGGAACATCTTGTGCACGTAGGCCCCGTTGCTATAGAAACCTCTGACTTTGCCTGGGAAGGTCCTTGGTGCTGCCATCCAGCCCTAGAGACTACAACTCCCAGGATGCCTTGGGGGAAAAAGGAGGGAAACTGTTGCTCTCTCCAAGGCAGTGCAGGGAGAGAGCTCTGTGGCTCCATTTTGGAGAGAGGAACCAGATGGCTGGAGCAGAGCCTTTTCCAGGCTAGGGGATGCTGCTGGAAGCCGGTGCCTGCAGGGGATTGTCCCTGGACCGGGGAGGCCCTGGCGGAGAAGGGCTGTAGAGAAGGTTCTGGGAGTCACTAGGGCTGTTGGCAAAGTGTTGCGCAGGATGCAGCCCACGAGCCAGGCTGACTCTGGGGCCGGAGAGCAGCCGAGGGAGCTGCCCAGGACACCAGAGCTGCCGATGTGTTGTGGGGCCTGCTCCGGAGGCAGACGGATTGTGCAGTTGTTGCTGCCTGGACTCACACACACACACCCTGCCCAGGGCTGTCTCCACTCCAGCTACAGGTCTCTGAGCGTGCCCAGACCAGCCAGTGTCTGGGACTCTCAGATCCAGAGGGGGATAGTCACTGGGGTGGGATACATGGGGGCTGGGTAAATACCAGGGAGACGCGTGTTATTTATTTCTGAGCACATGGTTAATTGATTGGTTTCCATTTTAGTCTGTTACACTCTGTGTCTTAAAGTGGTTCAGTAATGGTGTGTGAATTCTAATCTAACCAATGGGATGAATATTATTTATAAGGGTTATTTTGGAGTTGGATCCAGATTATTCCTGGAATAAGTTGATTCCTGGAGGTTCCCGAGGCTCACCAGAAAGTGTGGACAGTTGGAGCAAGGGTCTGCAGCAGGGGGTGCAGAGGTATCCCCAGCTACCCAACATCCCTCCTGGGGTACTCAGCGTTTCCTTAATGTGAAACCCACCAGGTGCCCAGGCACACAGGGGAGTGAGTAACCCTGGGATAAGAAAGGGGGTGACCCGTGTGTGTGTGTAATTCTGGGGGATCCCCAACTCTTATACAAGGAAGTGGGGGTGATTCTCGGGTTAGAATTTTTCTCCAGAGCTGCCAGCCTGTGGAAGGAGCGAGGGTATGGGGAGGCCAGGCCAAATAAATCCATACAGGAGGAAAATAAAGACTCGACAGGCTGCTGAGTGCAGTCCAGTAGTGCCCAAGACTGCCCCTCGAAACATGGAGACTGGTGTTAAAGGAGGGAACTGAGTAGATGAAGGTATATGTGGGTGGGGGGGCAAGTGCTACCTAAGGCAAACTCCATGTTTACATTCACGGATCTGACACCAGGTGGGTTTGGAGACAAGGAACACAGCAGCAGGAAAAAGAAAAGGCAAACGGATTTGGGTCCTTGTTGGAGCCTCTTTGGGGCTTTAATTAATTTTAATTAAACTGTATTTGCAGTAGCTTTGTCTGCTTTGTACACATCGCGTCTCATGGGAATGCACCTTCCTTTCGAGGGCAACCGGCCTGTAAAATCAGTCTTCCCAATGTAAGTTGGATAGTAATAGAGAGTCTGAACTTGCTAAAACAAAAGGAAAAACTATGTAGCACTTTAAAGACTAACAAGATGGTTTAATAGGTGATGAGCTTTCATTTTGTCCCATCTCTCCGGTGGGTGGGCAGCTGAAAGAAGTGAGGTGGGAGCTGGGAGAAAGGACGTGAGAGGGGAGGGACTTCCCTAGATACTAGCTGTTAGCTGTTAGCGTGGGGGAAGTTTCTGAGATCCGGGAGTTTCAGGCTCTGTCCCTGGATCTTGTGGTTGGTGTGACCTGAACTTTGTCTGGTGCTTCCCACCCATGGGAGAACTTTCTCCTCCCCCACCTCCAGGCGGTGCAAACAGTGATTCAGCCAGCCCCTCTCACCCCCTCCCCCTCAGAGCCTTACTACCTGCAGATCTTGAAGAACTGTGAGTGGGATGATGCCACCGGTGACATCCGAGTCGTCACCAGATATTCTCTCAAAGGGGCGGATGTGTTGTGGTACCAGTCAGACCAGAACTGATGGTTCTCGGTGCACCCAGCGGCCTCAGCCCTGGCAGAGCGCTGGAACCAGGCCAGGGAGACTTTTGCAGACCTCAGCCCTCAGCAATGCATGGTCGTGATTGAGGACAGTCGGCTATTCATCACTGGGAAGATAGGTGAGAGCACTCTTGGTGCCTCTCAATCCCGACCCACAGCTCCTGGTCTCCCATTTCCTGTGACCAATGACCCTTTTCCTTTCCCCCCCAGCCCAGCCCACAGCCCATGTGGCCCTTGTCCCAGGGACAGGGGCCCGGCCGTGCCGCCTCATCTGCCATGTGACGGGGTTCTACCCCTGTGACATCGAGGTGACCTGGGAGCGGAGGGGCCAGGTGGCCCTGGGGGAACAGCTGACCAGCGGGACCCTGCCCAATGTGGACCCCACCTTCCAGATCCAGGTGTCTATTGAGCTGGGGCAGGAGGGGGCCAGCCCCAAAGAGCACGTGTGTGTGGTGAGACACAGCAGCCTGGGGAACATCACCCTGAGAGTGACCTGGGGTGAGTACCGGGGGTCAGGGCATGGGAAGAGGCTGGGAAGGGGGTGCTGGCTACCGAGAGGAAGGCTGTGGCAGAGATGGGCACATGAAATGGGGGGAAAGGGAGATGGGAAGAGCAGAGGGTTCCTTTTTGGGGCCACCTGGGGGTGGGTGGACAGAGAGAGGCCTACACGGGAGTGGGGAGAGAAGTTTTGGGGGGCTAAGAGGAGAAGAGAAGCAGAGGAGGGTAATGGGGGCTCCCACAACAGAAGGGAGAGGCAGAGAAGGGAAGACACATGGGAGGGAGCATGGGCCATAAGAGCAGAGAAAAAGGGGGACAAGGCAGAACTGGGGGGCAAAATCAAATCAGTGTCTTAGAGGCCTCTGCACAAATGCAAAGGAGTGTGGAGAAGAAGCAGGAAGAACTGAAAGTGCTAATAAATGAACCCAACTGTGCCATGGCTGGTATCACAGAGACCAAGTGGGGTAATACACATGACTGGAATATTGGTATAGAAGGGTCCAGCTTCCTCAGGGAGGACAGGTTTATATTACAACTGTTTCTACTTGGACTGAGGTGGAGATGGACATAGGAGACAGACGTGTTGAGAGTCTCTGGGTGAAGTTAAAAGGGGTGAATAACAAGGGTGAGGTCGTGGTAGGTATCTACTACAGACCACCCATCCTGGCAGAAGAGCTGGATGAAGCTTTTGAATTTGAAAATGAAAGGCAGCTTGGGTGAAAATGAGAATGAAATAATAGAGTTTGTGATTCTAAGGTACGGTAGAAAGGAGAACAACAAAATAGAGACAATGGATTTCAGGAAGGCAGATTTTAGTCAACTCAGAGAGCTGGTAAGTAAGGTCCCACAGGAAGCAAGGGAAAAAAACAACTGAAGAGTGTTGCCTTTTTTCAAAGGGACATTATTAATGGCCCAAGAGCAAAGTATACCACTTTTTCGGAAAGACAGAAAGACTGGCAGGAGACCACCTTGACTCAACCAGGAGATCTTACATGATGTAAAAATTAAGAACTTATATAAAAAGTGGAAACTAGGATGAATATAAACAAGTAACACAAGTATCTAGGTGCAAAATTAGAAAGGCGAAGGCACAAAAAAGCTCGGTCACAAAACGAGCTCAGTCTAGCCAGAGACATAGGGTGTGTCTGGACTGCCTGGCTCCATCGACGGAGCCATGTACATGAGGCAGGACGACAAAAGGAAATGAAACAGCGATTTAAATAATCACTGCTTCATTTAAATCAAAATGGCTGCCACGCTCTGCCGATCAGCTATTTGTCAGCACAGTGTGGCAGTCTAAACGGGGATCTGCCGATCCCAGAACCCTTTGTTGGCAGAGCCTTTATGCCTCGTGAAATGCTGATTATTTAAATCACCGCTAAATTTCCCTTTTTTTGAGTAAACTAATCTACATGGCTCCGTCGACAGAGCCATGTAGTTTTGACATACTCATAAAGGGTAACAAGAAGACATTCTATGAATATATTAGAAGCAAGAGGAAGACCAAGGACAGGGTAGGCCCATTGCTCAGTGAAGAGGGAGAAACAGTAACAGGAAACTGGAAATGGAAGAGTTGCTTAATGACTTCCTTGTTTTGCTTTTCACCAAGATGATGAATGGTGAATATGAGTGGAAAAGGGGTAGGTTTAGATGTTAAAATAGGAAAAGAACAAGTTAAAATTGCTTAGGGTACATGTACACTGCACTCTAAAATTGAAATAAGATACGCAAACATGTATCTACACAGTGCCAAATTTTGAAATAAAGCACTATTTCGAGATTTCTCTTACTCATCGTGGAATGAGGCTTACTGGGATGCTGAAATAGCATGTCCATTATTTCAAATTTTATTTTGAAATATCGGACACATTCCTTGGACATGGGGTAGCTATTTCTGGATACCTCTGGTATTTGGAAATAGGCATGCAATGTACATGTACCCTTAGAGAACTTAGATGTCTGCAAGTCACCAGGAACTGATGAAATGCATCCTAGACTACTCAAGGGGTTGACACAGGAGGAATCTGAAAGTTTAGCTATCATCTTTGAAAAGTCATGGAAGTCAGGAGAGATTCCAGAAGCCTGGAAAAAGGCAAATCTAGGACTTGTGTTTAAAAAGTGAAATAAGAAAAACCCAAAAAACTACAGACCAGTCAATTTTATTTCCATGCCAGGCAAAGTAATGGACTAAGTGATTAAGGAATTCATGAGCAAACACCTGGAAGATACTAAGGCGATAGGTAACAGCCAGCATGTGAAACCAATCTGATTGCTTTCTTTAACAGGTTAACAAATCTTGTGGATAAGGGAGAAGTGGTAGATGTAGGATACCTAGACCTTATAAGTCATTTTATACAGTATTGTATGACCTTCTAATGAACAGATTATGGAAATACAACATAGATGGGGCTACTGCAAGGTGGGTGCATAACTGGCTGGAGAACCATTCTCAGGGGTTCACGGCCATGCTGGAAGGACGTAACAAGTGGGGTTCTGGGGGGTGTTTGAGAGGGGCAGGCCAGTGGGAGCAAGGAGACACTAGTTCAGGATTCCCAGGCAGGGAATGTGGGGGTGTGAAAGGCCCTGTGGGAGGGGAGGGGCACAGGGAGTGTGGAGGATCCTTGATTCAGTCTGTTTTGGGACAGTTCCAGAGTCCCAGCCCCCGAACGTGACTGGTGTCCTGGTGATCATGGTTGGCTGCATCCTCGCTGCCCTGGCAGTCGGGGCCCTGGTCTGTTCACCATGGAAAAGGCCAGGTGACTGATGCTCCCAGGAGCACAGCACCCCCTAGAGACTACCCTGAGTCAATAATAAGAGGCAGAAGGGAGCGCCCCATGCTGAGTCCCCCTCTCCCAGCCAAATACCCGCCAGCCTGGCCTTGCTTAGCCTGGGATCCCAGGGGCTCCAGGCTGAGACCTGGCAAGAGAGCAGTGTGGTGGGAATCTGCCCGCAGCTCCGATTCCTAGTCCCTGCCCCCAGCACACACTGGCTTCAGGCATAGGAGGGAGGCCAGGTGACAGAGTCTCCAGACAGGTCAATTCCTGCTTTGCCTTCACCTGCAGGGGCCTGAAAGGGGCCGTATCACCCAGCACCGACACAGCCAGGGACCCTTGACTCTGTTCCATCCACGGCGAAATCCTCATGCACAACAGCTTCCTCCGAAGGCGAAAAGTGACCGGACACTAAGTCGGCTCTGCCAGGCCACTGGCTTGTGCTGGAGACAAATGGATTATCCTAGAAAAGAGGAGGTGTTAAGGGGTTGCAGCTAATGCCAATACCCCTGAGGTTGCAAAGAGAGAGGTATCTCTGTCCTGCCATCCTTTGCTTCTCCCGTCCTCCAGTCACCCAGTAAGCTATTGCTGGCACCTTCCTGGCAAACGTCTCACAGGGCCTGTCTACACTCGGAAGTTATTTCAAAAGTACTAAAATCAATTGGCTGTCTCCGTGACGATGTCCTTGAGGCCACTGTGATGAAGGAGGGTTAATTGTGCGGCCGACTCACTAGCCCTGGTTGCCCATCATGTTTGTGCCTTTTACCTGCCATGACAGGAAATTAACTGTATATGTTCTGTTTTTCCAAACTTTACAACATTCCCCGGCTACGTCATCCACCCCCCCTCGCCCAAGGAGCTCCCTGTGGAACCCAAGGAGGGATCTCTCACATTATTCCACACGTAAGCCCTGTGGGCTGCCCTGAAGGCAATTGGCCATATTAGAGAGGCAATCACTACACAGAGGATATGGTGGCCACTGATGGGGAAGGGCTCCTGAAAAGTCCTTGTGCCAATAGGAGCCTGTTTGTGGTTGCTGCACCAGATCATGTGTCGGGAGAAATTCACAAGTAGTGTGATGGGTGACCACAAGTGACTGTGGTACCCACTGCTGTTCTGCTTATCTCCCGCTGAATATACTGACTGTGTGGAACATCTTGTGTGCCTGGGCTCTGTTGCTACAGCAACCTCTGACTTTGCCTGGGAGGGTCCTTGGTGCTGCCATCCAACCCTATAGACTACAACTCCCATGAGCCCTTGCGAAAAAGGAGGGAAACCAGGGAGAGAGCTGGTGGCCCCAGTTTGGAGAGAGGAGCCGGATGGCCTGGGCGGGTTCTGGAGCCTCCTGGAGCTGGGATCTTGCCGGCTGCTGCAAGGCCCGGAGGGGATTGGCTCTGGCAGGGAGAGGCCCTGGCAGAGAAGGGCTGTGGGGAAGGTGATGGGAGTCACTTGGGCTGTGGGCAAAGTGCTGCCCGGGATGCAGCGCACAAGCCAGGCTGACTCTGGGTCCGGAGAGCAGCTGAGGGAATTGCCCAGGACACCAGAGCTGCTGGAGAATGGTGGGGCCTGCTCCAGAGGCAGAGGGATTGTGCAGTTGTTGCTACCTGGACTGACACACACACACACCCTGCCCAGGGCTGTCTCCGCACCAGTTGCCGGTCTCCGAGCACGCCCAGGCCAGCCAGTGTCTGGGACTCTGAGAGCCAAAGGAGGATAGTCGCTGGGCTAGGGTACATGGGGGCCAGGTAAATACAAGACACGTGTTATTTATTTCTGTGTGCTCGGTTAATTGATTGCTTTCCATTGTAGTCTGTTAAACTCTGTGTCTTAATGTTGTTCAGTAAAGGCGTGTGAATTCTAATCTAAGCAACCGGATGTATATTAGTTATAAGGGTTGTTTTGGAGTTGGATCCAGATTATTCCTGGAATAAGTTGATTCCTGGAAAAGCAACAAGGAGTCCTCTAGCACCTTATAGACTAACAGATGTATTGGAGCATAAGTTTTCATGGACAAAGACCCACTTCGTGAGATGCATCCCACGAGGCATAATGGGGAGGTCGACAAAAAGCTTTCTTGTCGACAGGGGAACGTCTAGACTGCCCCGATCTGCTGACAAACAGCTGATCGGCAGAGCGGGGCAGCCATTTAAATTTAAATGAAGCCACGATTATTTAAATTGTGGCTTCATTTCCCTCACCAACTACCCTCATCTACATGGCTCAGTCGACGGAGCCATGTAGTTTAGACACACTCTAAGGTGGCACAGGACTCCTTGTCGCTTTTGCAGATCCAGACTAACACAACTACCCCTCTGATACTTGATTCTTGGAGGCTCCCAAGATGCACCAGTAAGTGTGGAGAGGTGGAGGCACTGCTGTTGTTTATGCCATTAGGAGCAAGGGACTGCAGCAAGGAGGAACAGAGGGGTCCCCAACTACCCAACATCCCCCCTGGGGTACTCAGGGACTCTTTTAAGGTGCAACTCACCAGGCACCCAGGCACACAGGGGAGTAACCCCGGGAGGAAAAAGGGTGTGTGTGTGTGTAATTCTGAGGGAATCCCCAACTCTGAAGCAAGGAAGTGCGGGTGATTCTTGGGCTAGAATTCTTCTCCAAAGATACCAGCCTGCGAAAGGAGTGAGGGGAGGGGGAGGCCATGCCAAATAAATCCATAGGGGAGGGAAATAAAGAATCAACAGGTTGCTGAGCCACCCAAGGCTGCCCC
The DNA here is from genome assembly GCA_032595735.1 of Pelochelys cantorii. NCBI lineage: Eukaryota > Metazoa > Chordata > Testudines > Trionychidae > Pelochelys > Pelochelys cantorii. The sequence continues at coordinate 7,654,799 of CM064351.1, read as the reverse complement.
TCGAAACAAGCAGACTGGTGTTAAAGTAGGGAACTGAGTAGATGGGTGTGTATGTGGGGGGGGGGGAAGCTACCTAAGGCAAACTCCATGTTTACATTCACGGATCTGACACCAGGTGGGTTTGGAGACAAGGAACACAGCAGCAGGAAAAAGAAAAGGCAAACGGATTTGGGTCCTTGTTGGAGCCTCTTTGGGGCTTTAATTAATTTTAATTAAACTGTATTTGCAGTAGCTTTGTCTGCTTTGTACACATCGCGTCTCATGGGAATGCACCTTCCTTTCGAGGGCAACCGGCCTGTAAAATCAGTCTTCCCAATGTAAGTTGGATAGTAATAGAGAGTCTGAACTTGCTAAAACAAAAGGAAAAACTATGTAGCACTTTAAAGACTAACAAGATGGTTTAATAGGTGATGAGCTTTCATTTTGTCCCATCTCTCCGGTGGGTGGGCAGCTGAAAGAAGTGAGGTGGGAGCTGGGAGAAAGGACGTGAGAGGGGAGGGACTTCCCTAGATACTAGTTGTTAGCTGTTAGCGTGGGGGAAGTTTCTGAGATCCGGGAGTTTCAGGCTCTGTCCCTGGATCTTGTGGTTGGTGTGACCTGAACTTTGTCTGGTGCTTCCCACCCATGGGAGAACTTTCTCCTCCCCCACCTCCAGGCGGTGCAAACAGTGATTCAGCCAGCCCCTCTCACCCCCTCCCCCTCAGAGCCTTACTACCTGCAGATCTTGAAGAACTGTGAGTGGGATGATGCCACCGGTGACATCCGAGTCGTCACCAGATATTCTCTCAAAGGGGCGGATGTGTTGTGGTACCAGTCAGACCAGAACTGATGGTTCTCGGTGCACCCAGCGGCCTCAGCCCTGGCAGAGCGCTGGAACCAGGCCAGGGAGACTTTTGCAGACCTCAGCCCTCAGCAATGCATGGTCGTGATTGAGGACAGTCGGCTATTCATCACTGGGAAGATAGGTGAGAGCACTCTTGGTGCCTCTCAATCCCGACCCACAGCTCCTGGTCTCCCATTTCCTGTGACCAATGACCCTTTTCCTTTCCCCCCCAGCCCAGCCCACAGCCCATGTGGCCCTTGTCCCAGGGACAGGGGCCCGGCCGTGCCGCCTCATCTGCCATGTGACGGGGTTCTACCCCTGTGACATCGAGGTGACCTGGGAGCGGAGGGGCCAGGTGGCCCTGGGGGAACAGCTGACCAGCGGGACCCTGCCCAATGTGGACCCCACCTTCCAGATCCAGGTGTCTATTGAGCTGGGGCAGGAGGGGGCCAGCCCCAAAGAGCACGTGTGTGTGGTGAGACACAGCAGCCTGGGGAACATCACCCTGAGAGTGACCTGGGGTGAGTACCGGGGGTCAGGGCATGGGAAGAGGCTGGGAAGGGGGTGCTGGCTACCGAGAGGAAGGCTGTGGCAGAGATGGGCACATGAAATGGGGGGAAAGGGAGATGGGAAGAGCAGAGGGTTCCTTTTTGGGGCCACCTGGGGGTGGGTGGACAGAGAGAGGCCTACACGGGAGTGGGGAGAGAAGTTTTGGGGGGCTAAGAGGAGAAGAGAAGCAGAGGAGGGTAATGGGGGCTCCCACAACAGAAGGGAGAGGCAGAGAAGGGAAGACACATGGGAGGGAGCATGGGCCATAAGAGCAGAGAAAAAGGGGGACAAGGCAGAACTGGGGGGCAAAATCAAATCAGTGTCTTAGAGGCCTCTGCACAAATGCAAAGGAGTGTGGAGAAGAAGCAGGAAGAACTGAAAGTGCTAATAAATGAACCCAATTGTGCCATGGCTGGTATCACAGAGACCAAGTGGGGTAATACACATGACTGGAATATTGGTATAGAAGGGTCCAGCTTCCTCAGGGAGGACAGGTTTATATTACAACTGTTTCTACTTGGACTGAGGTGGAGATGGACATAGGAGACAGACGTGTTGAGAGTCTCTGGGTGAAGTTAAAAGGGGTGAATAACAAGGGTGAGGTCGTGGTAGGTATCTACTACAGACCACCCATCCTGGCAGAAGAGCTGGATGAAGCTTTTGAATTTGAAAATGAAAGGCAGCTTGGGTGAAAATGAGAATGAAATAATAGAGTTTGTGATTCTAAGGTACGGTAGAAAGGAGAACAACAAAATAGAGACAATGGATTTCAGGAAGGCAGATTTTAGTCAACTCAGAGAGCTGGTAAGTAAGGTCCCACAGGAAGCAAGGGAAAAAAACAACTGAAGAGTGTTGCCTTTTTTCAAAGGGACATTATTAATGGCCCAAGAGCAAAGTATACCACTTTTTCGGAAAGACAGAAAGACTGGCAGGAGACCACCTTGACTCAACCAGGAGATCTTACATGATGTAAAAATTAAGAACTTATATAAAAAGTGGAAACTAGGATGAATATAAACAAGTAACACAAGTATCTAGGTGCAAAATTAGAAAGGCGAAGGCACAAAAAAGCTCGGTCACAAAACGAGCTCAGTCTAGCCAGAGACATAGGGTGTGTCTGGACTGCCTGGCTCCATCGACGGAGCCATGTACATGAGGCAGGACGACAAAAGGAAATGAAACAGCGATTTAAATAATCACTGCTTCATTTAAATCAAAATGGCTGCCGCGCTCTGCCGATCAGCTATTTGTCAGCACAGTGTGGCAGTCTAAACGGGGATCTGCCGATCCCAGAACCCTTTGTTGGCAGAGCCTTTATGCCTCGTGAAATGCTGATTATTTAAATCACCGCTAAATTTCCCTTTTTTTGAGTAAACTAATCTACATGGCTCCGTCGACAGAGCCATGTAGTTTTGACATACTCATAAAGGGTAACAAGAAGACATTCTATGAATATATTAGAAGCAAGAGGAAGACCAAGGACAGGGTAGGCCCATTGCTCAGTGAAGAAGGAGAAACAGTAACAGGAAACTGGAAATGGAAGAGTTGCTTAATGACTTCCTTGTTTTGCTTTTCACCAAGATGATGAATGGTGAATATGAGTGGAAAAGGGGTAGGTTTAGATGTTAAAATAGGAAAAGAACAAGTTAAAATTGCTTAGGGTACATGTACACTGCACTCTAAAATTGAAATAAGATACGCAAACATGTATCTACACAGTGCCAAATTTTGAAATAAAGCACTATTTCGAGATTTCTCTTACTCATCGTGGAATGAGGCTTACTGGGATGCTGAAATAGCATGTCCATTATTTCAAATTTTATTTTGAAATATCGGACACATTCCTTGGACATGGGGTAGCTATTTCTGGATACCTCTGGTATTTGGAAATAGGCATGCAATGTACATGTACCCTTAGAGAACTTAGATGTCTGCAAGTCACCAGGAACTGATGAAATGCATCCTAGACTACTCAAGGGGTTGACACAGGAGGAATCTGAAAGTTTAGCTATCATCTTTGAAAAGTCATGGAAGTCAGGAGAGATTCCAGAAGCCTGGAAAAAGGCAAATCTAGGACTTGTGTTTAAAAAGTGAAATAAGAAAAACCCAAAAAACTACAGACCAGTCAATTTTATTTCCATGCCAGGCAAAGTAATGGACTAAGTGATTAAGGAATTCATGAGCAAACACCTGGAAGATACTAAGGCGATAGGTAACAGCCAGCATGTGAAACCAATCTGATTGCTTTCTTTAACAGGTTAACAAATCTTGTGGATAAGGGAGAAGTGGTAGATGTAGGATACCTAGACCTTATAAGTCATTTTATACAGTATTGTATGACCTTCTAATGAACAGATTATGGAAATACAACATAGATGGGGCTACTGCAAGGTGGGTGCATAACTGGCTGGAGAACCATTCTCAGGGGTTCACGGCCATGCTGGAAGGACGTAACAAGTGGGGTTCTGGGGGGTGTTTGAGAGGGGCAGGCCAGTGGGAGCAAGGAGACACTAGTTCAGGATTCCCAGGCAGGGAATGTGGGGGTGTGAAAGGCCCTGTGGGAGGGGAGGGGCACAGGGAGTGTGGAGGATCCTTGATTCAGTCTGTTTTGGGACAGTTCCAGAGTCCCAGCCCCCGAACGTGACTGGTGTCCTGGTGATCATGGTTGGCTGCATCCTCGCTGCCCTGGCAGTCGGGGCCCTGGTCTGTTCACCATGGAAAAGGCCAGGTGACTGATGCTCCCAGGAGCACAGCACCCCCTAGAGACTACCCTGAGTCAATAATAAGAGGCAGAAGGGAGCGCCCCATGCTGAGTCCCCCTCTCCCAGCCAAATACCCGCCAGCCTGGCCTTGCTTAGCCTGGGATCCCAGGGGCTCCAGGCTGAGACCTGGCAAGAGAGCAGTGTGGTGGGAATCTGCCCGCAGCTCCGATTCCTAGTCCCTGCCCCCAGCACACACTGGCTTCAGGCATAGGAGGGAGGCCAGGTGACAGAGTCTCCAGACAGGTCAATTCCTGCTTTGCCTTCACCTGCAGGGGCCTGAAAGGGGCCGTATCACCCAGCACCGACACAGCCAGGGACCCTTGACTCTGTTCCATCCACGGCGAAATCCTCATGCACAACAGCTTCCTCCGAAGGCGAAAAGTGACCGGACACTAAGTCGGCTCTGCCAGGCCACTGGCTTGTGCTGGAGACAAATGGATTATCCTAGAAAAGAGGAGGTGTTAAGGGGTTGCAGCTAATGCCAATACCCCTGAGGTTGCAAAGAGAGAGGTATCTCTGTCCTGCCATCCTTTGCTTCTCCCGTCCTCCAGTCACCCAGTAAGCTATTGCTGGCACCTTCCTGGCAAACGTCTCACAGGGCCTGTCTACACTCGGAAGTTATTTCAAAAGTACTAAAATCAATTGGCTGTCTCCGTGACGATGTCCTTGAGGCCACTGTGATGAAGGAGGGTTAATTGTGCGGCCGACTCACTAGCCCTGGTTGCCCATCATGTTTGTGCCTTTTACCTGCCATGACAGGAAATTAACTGTATATGTTCTGTTTTTCCAAACTTTACAACATTCCCCGGCTACGTCATCCACCCCCCCTCGCCCAAGGAGCTCCCTGTGGAACCCAAGGAGGGATCTCTCACATTATTCCACACGTAAGCCCTGTGGGCTGCCCTGAAGGCAATTGGCCATATTAGAGAGGCAATCACTACACAGAGGATATGGTGGCCACTGATGGGGAAGGGCTCCTGAAAAGTCCTTGTGCCAATAGGAGCCTGTTTGTGGTTGCTGCACCAGATCACGTGTCGGGAGAAATTCACAAGTAGTGTGATGGGTGACCACAAGTGACTGTGGTACCCACTGCTGTTCTGCTTATCTCCCGCTGAATATACTGACTATGTGGAACATCTTGTGTGCCTGGGCTCTGTTGCTACAGCAACCTCTGACTTTGCCTGGGAGGGTCCTTGGTGCTGCCATCCAACCCTATAGACTACAACTCCCATGAGCCCTTGCGAAAAAGGAGGGAAACCAGGGAGAGAGCTGGTGGCCCCAGTTTGGAGAGAGGAGCCGGATGGCCTGGGCGGGTTCTGGAGCCTCCTGGAGCTGGGATCTTGCCGGCTGCTGCAAGGCCCGGAGGGGATTGGCTCTGGCAGGGAGAGGCCCTGGCAGAGAAGGGCTGTGGGGAAGGTGATGGGAGTCACTTGGGCTGTGGGCAAAGTGCTGCCCGGGATGCAGCGCACAAGCCAGGCTGACTCTGGGTCCGGAGAGCAGCTGAGGGAATTGCCCAGGACACCAGAGCTGCTGGAGAATGGTGGGGCCTGCTCCAGAGGCAGAGGGATTGTGCAGTTGTTGCTACCTGGACTGACACACACACACACCCTGCCCAGGGCTGTCTCCGCACCAGTTGCCGGTCTCCGAGCACGCCCAGGCCAGCCAGTGTCTGGGACTCTGAGAGCCAAAGGAGGATAGTCGCTGGGCTAGGGTACATGGGGGCCAGGTAAATACAAGACACGTGTTATTTATTTCTGTGTGCTCGGTTAATTGATTGCTTTCCATTGTAGTCTGTTAAACTCTGTGTCTTAATGTTGTTCAGTAAAGGCGTGTGAATTCTAATCTAAGCAACCGGATGTATATTAGTTATAAGGGTTGTTTTGGAGTTGGATCCAGATTATTCCTGGAATAAGTTGATTCCTGGAAAAGCAACAAGGAGTCCTCTAGCACCTTATAGACTAACAGATGTATTGGAGCATAAGTTTTCATGGACAAAGACCCACTTCGTGAGATGCATCCCACGAGGCATAATGGGGAGGTCGACAAAAAGCTTTCTTGTCGACAGGGGAACGTCTAGACTGCCCCGATCTGCTGACAAACAGCTGATCGGCAGAGCGGGGCAGCCATTTAAATTTAAATGAAGCCACGATTATTTAAATTGTGGCTTCATTTCCCTCACCAACTACCCTCATCTACATGGCTCAGTCGACGGAGCCATGTAGTTTAGACACACTCTAAGGTGGCACAGGACTCCTTGTCGCTTTTGCAGATCCAGACTAACACAACTACCCCTCTGATACTTGATTCTTGGAGGCTCCCAAGATGCACCAGTAAGTGTGGAGAGGTGGAGGCACTGCTGTTGTTTATGCCATTAGGAGCAAGGGACTGCAGCAAGGAGGAACAGAGGGGTCCCCAACTACCCAACATCCCCCCTGGGGTACTCAGGGACTCTTTTAAGGTGCAACTCACCAGGCACCCAGGCACACAGGGGAGTAACCCCGGGAGGAAAAAGGGTGTGTGTGTGTGTAATTCTGAGGGAATCCCCAACTCTGAAGCAAGGAAGTGCGGGTGATTCTTGGGCTAGAATTCTTCTCCAAAGATACCAGCCTGCGAAAGGAGTGAGGGGAGGGGGAGGCCATGCCAAATAAATCCATAGGGGAGGGAAATAAAGAATCAACAGGTTGCTGAGCCACCCAAGGCTGCCCCTCGAAACAAGCAGACTGGTGTTAAAGTAGGGAACTGAGTAGATGGGTGTGTATGTGGGGGGGGGGGAAGCTACCTAAGGCAAACTCCATGTTTATATTCATGGATCTGGCACCAGGTGGGTTTCAGAGCCAAGGAACACAGCAGCAGAAAAGAGAAAAGGCAACCGAAGTGGATCCGTTTTAGAGCCTCTTTGAGGCTTTAATTAAATTAAATTAAACTGTATTTGCAGTAGCTTTGTCGGTTTGCTTTGTACACGCTGGGTTTCATGGGAATGCACCTTCCTTCCTCTGGCAACCCGCCTGTACAATCAGGGTCCCCAGTGTAAGCTGGGTCTCTCCTAGCTCTCCCCTGACACCTAGTGGTCGACTGGGAGACATGCACTGCATAATCCAACCTCATTTGCATGAACACACCCACTGTGCTTAAGAGTTCAGAGGGATGGGTGGGTTTTGTCCAATTGATTGCTTTTGGCTGGGCTGGGTCACAAATCTCTTTGTTCTTAGGGGGAGGAGGGTTGGGGAGTGTTATCCTTCTTGTGCGAATCCAGGACAGTGAGACCCCCCCATAATCACCCCGACCATATAATTATGTGTTGTACAAAGTCTGTTTAAACACAGACAGTCCAGTGATAGAATACTAGGACTGGAAGTGACCTCAGGAGCTCATCAAGACCAGTCCCCTGTCCTCATGGCAAGACTCAGTACTGTCTAGACCAGATACTTGAAAGACTAATAAATTCATTAGGGTATAAGCTTTTCTGAGATGCACCTCACTTCTTCAGATGCTTGAAGAGAAAGGAGAAAAAAAGGAAAGGTATAGAGGTGGTAGTGTGACATCAGTGCTAATTAAACCAGAATGGCCGTGGCTCATCTCCAGCCATGAGGCGACAGTGAGAGCACTGGAAGAGGAAATTACTGATTGCCGTGTGAGAGCTGTTCCATGTCTTTATGTGTTTTTGACAGTGTCAAATTAATTTATGAATTCCTGCTCGGCCGTGTCCCCTTGCAGTCTGGTTTGAAAGGGTTATTTTTGTATGAACACAGCAAATTGTGTAGCCTTGTGTGGTATCATTTAAGCGCCCAGACCTGCGGAGCATGGGGGAATTCTGTGCTCTGTCCCTGTGTGTGAAGATTTGCTTCCTGCATTACTGGAACATGGAGTTTGGGGCTTCCCCAACTGTACAAGGCTTTATGTTGCCCCAAAGGAGTCGACGTCCATCAGTAGACAGGTGTGAATGGCGAGTCAACACCCGACCCATTATCCCTCAGTGTAACGCAGTGCGACTCATCCCACAGGTGCCCCCTGCTCGACACTTTGTTAATTGTCTTTTCAGCAGCAGAGCGCCCCCTTCTGGCTGGTTTCTCACCCACTGTTAGCTATTTTCCTACCTTTGCAAGTTTGGACCCACATCCTAGTCATCTGGGAGAACTGGGAGAACCGTCTCTCAGCATGAGATGTCACACAACCCAACACCGGCTTCATTTCTTTACATTCAAATTAAATTGTGGGTTTATTTTTCTTTCGCAGGGAACCAACTTTGGTCTCTACGCCGGCTTCTCATGCTCACTTATACTCTGTCTCTCTGCCGTGACTCACTCTGTGGTATATTGGACCCCAAAGGGGTGTGTTTTAGCTTGAAGTGCTTGGGAGACTCTCAGAACAGGTTAGTGAGGCCAGTTTCTCTTTGGTCAATGAGGATCCAGACTTCAGAGGGGCATCTCCATGAGCTCACCTCCCCCTGGCCCAGAAGGGCTTCACCCCACACTCTGGTGGAGGAAGTCCCGCCCCTCAGACTGCACTGAGCATGCTCCAGGGGATGTGCAGGTATAAAAGGGAATAACCGAGCTCAGTCTGGGCTGACCGCCGGAGAGGAAGGACCGTTGGCCCCAGCTGAGGAAGCATCGCAGCCCTTGCTCGTGGGAGCTGGGGATCCCGAGGTCTGGTCCTGAGATCCGTGGCCGGCAGAACTCCAGGGAATTAGGTGTGAGGAGGGGCCCAGAGACATTGGTGCCGCTTGGATGGCGTCTTCAGGCAGCGTGGTAAGATGTGACCCAGGGAGAGTGAGCAATGGCATCTCCTGCCCTTTGGAGGTCAAGTTCACTGGGATTCCCACCTGGCCCAGAGGAAGACCACTGGAGCACTCATGGGGCCATGCTCAGGGCCTGAGAGAATTGGGCCTCTCTCTGCCAGGAGCCCCCCCACCCCACCCCACCCCACCCCACCCCACCCCAATTCCCTAGTGGCAGCCCCTTGAGAACTGGAGATGATGCCCCTCTGCCCTGTAGCTGAGGGCTGCCACATTGACTCCAGCAGCTAGGCCACCCTGCCCTGAATTCAGGGGCCACTGGCTTGACTCTGGCCACTAGGCCATACTGTCCTCTGTTGGAGGGCCATGGGATTAACTATGGACAATATGCCATGTTGTCCTGAAAGCAAGGGATGCTGCATTGACCCTAACCATTACACCACACAGCTCAGAACCCAAGCACCGCTGCTTTGGCTCCCATCCTTGGACCTCAGCATGGGTAGACACGGACCCAAGACGAGCCAAATTTTATTGCTTGGGCCACACAGCTCTGTCTGTTGGACACCGAGGCAGAGCAGGGGTGCCCGTGTAAATACAACATGGTCCTGGAATCTTTTCTCTTCCCCAGCAAGCTCTCAGAGTCTGTTCAGAAGCTGCCTACATCGTTACTGGTCATTATGACGCCTTACGAACTTCCACTCATTTCGTCCAATGAAACCCAATTAGGGAAAATGTGTGGGCCCTCTTAGCCCAACACAACTCCTCTCTTTTATGTCCCATTCCAGAGGGGATCAGACTTTTCTGCATAAAAACCACAATGACCCAGCCATGACTCCTCACTCAGTTTGAGCATTGAGAGGAAAGAGAGGGAGGGTAAACTTGGGAATAGTTTAGGGTGACAAATTCCTTGTCCCAAAATTGGGCTTCACACTTCGGAACTTGATCCAGTTCTGCCAAAAAAAGTGACTGTTCAACCTCTCACAGATTAACAAGGCCATCACACTTACAGCTCGCTTCCTTCGCAGCTAAAATGAAACTGAAAACATCTGCTGTTACATGGTTGAAAGATATGATAGAATCCGGCAGCTTGTGCCCAGAAAGAGCAAAAGCAGAAAAAAACCCTCCTGTTTGCACAGTGAAAGTACCCAGAATATGAAAGTTGTGCGCACCAAGGCAGGGGGGTTCAAATTTGGGGTGGCAGGTTGGAAGGGTAGGTAGCTGGTGGACTGTGAGATTGTTTGTTTAGTTGAGGGGAGGGGAAAGTGCTAATTGTGTGAGTTCGGTGCCAGGCTTCCTATGAGACACTGAGCAAGGCGAGGGATGGCTGATTTCTGTTCTGGACCTTGGCTCAGCTTGTGGGTGTGGGTTTCCCCTCCCGTGTTTCTTGTCAGAGCAGCAGAGAGCTCAGTGCAGGGAGGGGCGGCCATTCTATCTCCAGCTCTCTGAGTGCAGACCTCCGCCTCTCTGCATAGAACTGCTTTCCTGACCCCTCCAGTTGCATGGCTCCTTCAGCCAAGCTTGTCTCAGTGTCTTTCTGGATCCTGAATTTCTGCTGTGTCACCTCAGCGGGTAAGCGGCCCCTGGGCTGTCCCCATCCCCCATCCAAGCACCTTTTTGCCTGGGCTGTGGGCTGGAGGGTCCCCTCAGGATGCCGTCCCAATCTCGGGGCGCCTTTTCCATCCCAGTCTCTCTCCTTCCTGCAGGGCTGCACCATCTCTCCAGACTCCAGCTCATTACCCCACAGGCAGCTCTTGGTCTGCCCAAGCGGCTGAATATGCTGAGGGTGGACAACCTGCTGCTCTTAGTCTATGACAGTGACACCGACAGGCTAGTTCCTCACAACGGCTACCACCAGGACAGGCAGGACTTTTGGAGACCGCACAGGGCTCATTGCCTGTCCTGGGACTCCTGGGTGCAGACCACGTACCAGGCCCTGGTGCAGGAGGTGAACGCCAGCGCCCCACGGGCCGGTGAGTCTCTGAGACCCAGACTTGGCTCAGGAAGGGGGTGGGTTGGCAGCTGAAAGGAGTGAGGTGGGAGCTGGGAGAAAGGACATGAGAGGGGAGGGACTTCCCTAGTACCTAGGTCTTAGAGTGGGGGAAGGGGCTAAAATCTGGGACTCGGAGGCTCTGTCTCTGTGTCTCATGCTTAGTGTGACCTGAACTCTGGGCCATGTCTGGAGGGCACTGGATGGTTGGTGGGGTGCCCCAGGGAGATGGTAGGTGGGTATTTCAGCCCATCAAGTGTCAGTCCTAAGGGGATCTCTGTGAGCCAACCTGCAAGACTTTATTGCCAACCCTGTGAGGGACGTGTGTGTTTATGCGGAGGCAGAGGACTGTAGGACTCCTGGGTCCCATGCACGGGAGAACTTTCCCCCTCTCCCACATCCGGGTGCTGCAAACTGAGTCATTCAGCCAGTCCCTGTACCCCCAGAGCCCTACTACATGCAGATCCTGCAGACCTGTGAGTGGGATGATGCCACTAGTGACATCCGAGCCATCACCCGCTATGCCCTCAACGGGGAGGACATGCTGCAGCACCGGTCGGACCAGAACCGCTGGTTCCCAGTGCACCCAGCAGCCTGGCCCCTGGCAGAGCGCTGGAACCAGGCTAGGGAGGCTTTTGGAAAACTCACCCCTCAGGAATGCATGTTTGTGAAAGAGGACAGTGGACTACTCATCACTGAGAAGACAGGTGAGAGCTCTACTGGTGCCCCTCAGTCCTGACTCCCAGGCCCTGCTCTCCTATTTCCTGTGACCAATGACTCTTCCTCTCCCCCCAGCTCAACCCACAGCCCGTGTGGCCCTCGTCCCAGGAACCTAGGCCCGGCCAGGCCACCTCGTCTGCCACGTGACCGGGTTCTACCCCCGCAACATTGAGGTGACCTGGGAGCGGAGGGGCCAGGTGGCCCAGGGGGAGCAGCTGACCAGCGGGATCCTGCCCAATGGGGACCCCACCTTCCAGATCCAGGTGTCCATTGAGCTGGGGCAGGAGGGGGCCAGCCCCAAAGAGCACGTGTGTGTGGTGAGACACAGCAGCCTGGGGAACACCCCCCCTGAGAGTGACCTGGGGTGAGTAACGGAGGGCAGGGCAGGGGGAGAGGCTGGGAAGGCAGTGCTGGCTACTGAGGGAAAGGCTGTGGCAGAGATGGGCACATGGGGTGGGAAGTGGGAAAAGCAGAGGGGGCATTTTGGGGGCACAAGGGGATGTGTAGACAGAGAGAGGCCTACAGGAGAGTGGGGAGAAGTTTTGTGGGGCTCAGAGGAGACAGGAAGCAGAGGGAGGTACTGGGGGCTCACACAGCAGAAGGGAGAGGCAGAGAAAGGAAGACACATGGGAGGGAGCATGGGCCATAATAGAGATAAAGGGGGACAAGGCAGAACTTTGGAGAAAATCCAGTCAGTATCTTAGAGGCCTGTGTACAAATGCGAGGAGTGTGGGGATGAAGCAGGAAGAACTTGAAGTGCTAATAAATGAACCCAACTCTGCCACAGCTGGTATCACAGAGACCTGGTGGGGTGATACACACGACTGGAATATTGGCTAGAAGGGTCCAGCTTGCTCAGGGACGACAGGCGGGGAAAACAGGGAAGAGGTGTTGCCTTGTATATTAACAAATGTTTATTTTGTGGCAGGGTCAGTCTCCCTCCTGAAACTCTTACCACTGTCCGACCCTTTGAGGGCTGCAGCAGGGCCCTCGCCTGCAGAGTTTTTGTCCCTGGGCCTTCGCATAAAGGAGGGCGTATTGGGCTGAAGACCTGGGCCAGTCACGGCTGACCAGAAAGCCCTCTTCTTGCCCCAAAGGGTGGGGGGGGTAAGGGAGCCCTCCAACACCCCCTGCTCGACTCCTCACCTCCTCCTGTAGCCTTTAGCAGGGCTGGTGGTTCCTCCTGCTCCTCCACACTGAGTCTCCTTAACACTGGGTTGTTTTCCTCCTCTCTCTCTCTCTCTCCTCTCCCTCAGAGAGGGTTTTTAAAGAGGCCCAGGGGCAGCTCCAATCAGCTTCACTTGGCCCTTAATTGATTTGCACCCGCCCTTTCTCAGCTGCCCCTAATTACCCAGGATTGCTGCTGTTTCCTCTGCTAGAGCAGCCTTCCCCCAAGTCCTTTAACCTGCTCTGTCACAATATTTAGACTGAGGCGGAGATGGATGCAGGAGACAGACATGTTGAGAGTCCCTGGGTGAAATTAAAAGGGGGGAAAAAACAAGGGTGATGTCATGCAACAAGCCACCTACCCAGATAGAAGATGTAGATGCAGCATTTTATAAACAACTAACAAAATCATCCAATGCGCAGGATTTGGTGGTGATGGGGGACTTCAACTATCTAGACATCTGTTGGGAAACACACAGCAGGGCACAGACTATCCAACAGGTTCTTGGACTGCATTGGAAACAATTTTTTTTTGCAGAAGGCGGAGAATGCTATATGGAGGGGACGTTGTTCTAGATTTGATTTTAACAAACAGGGAGGAACTGGTTGAAAGTGGAAGGCCACTTGGGTAAAACTGGTCATGAAATCATAGTGTTCGTGATTGCAAGGAACGGTAGAAGGGAGGCCAGCAAAATAGCGACTCTGGATTTCAGGAAGGAAGATTTTAATAAACCCAGCTAGTTAGTAGGTGAGGTCCCATGGGAAGCATCACTCAAAGAGAAAAAATTGAAGAGAGCTGGCAATTTTTCAAAGACACATTATTAAGGGCCCAAAAGCAAACTATACCACTGTGTAGGAATGATAGAAAGCCTGGCAACAGACTGCCTTGGATCAACTAGGGGATCTTGCATGATCTAAAAATCAAAAAAGGAGTTGTAAAAAAAGTGGATACTAGGTCAAATTACAAAAGATGTATATAAGCAAATAATGCAAGCTTATCCTAAAATACTCAAGGAGCTGATAAAGGAGGTAACTGAGCCATTAGCCATGATCTGTGAAAAGTCATGGTAGTTGGAAGAGATTCCAGAAGGATAGAAAAGAGCAAATTTAGGGTCCAGCTATAAAAAAGGAAATAAGAACAACCCAGGAAACTACAGATCAGTCAGTTAAACTTCTGTGGCAGGGAAGATAATGGAACAAGTAATTAAGGAAATCATCTGCAAACACCTGGAAGATAAGGTGATAGGGAATGGCCAGGATGGATTTGTAAAGACCAAATCATGAAAAACCAATCTGATAGCTTTCTTTGATAGGCTATCAAGTCTTGTGGATAAGGGAGATGAGGTGGTCATGGGATATCTAGGCTTTAGTAAAGTTTAGGTACAATCTTCTTATCAATAGACTAGGGAAATACAACCCAGATGGGGCTATTGTAAGGTGGGTGCATAATTAGCTGGAAAAAGAGAGCAGGCCTGCCCCTCTCAGACCCTGCCTGGTACCCACTTCCAGCATGACTTTACTAAAGCCTAGTTATCCCACCTCTGCTGCGGCCACAGCTCGTTCCTCATCCTCAACAGCTTCATCCTCATAAGACAAAAAGTGACCAGACACTAACTTGGCTCTGTCGTGCCACTGGTTTTTTCTGGCCACACATGGGTCATCCCATCCCTAGCATAGAGAAGATGGAGGGGGGTTGTGGACAAGGCCAATACCCCTGAGGTTACAGTGGGAGGCACCTCTGCTCCACCCCCTTCCTTTTCTCCTCCTGTCCCCCAGTCACCCCACAAAGCATTGCTTGCACACGCATCCCTGCTAACCTCTCCCAGGGTCTGTCTACACTAGGACGTTATTTCAAAATAACTGAGTTTGACTGAATAACTCCTGAAATAGCACCTCCCTGCTACAGAGGAGCCTCAAAATGAGTTTGAGGCAGGCTCCGTTCATGTGGACGCACTACCGCAACTTAGAGCTCCACGATGCACTGGGGAGTAATTTCTTCAAATTACTCTGAGGAGTTGTTATTTCGAAATAGCAGCACCAGAGCGTCCCCACTACTGCTATTTTGAAATAACTATTTCAAAATGAGCGTTATTCCCCCAGGAAAGCAGGCCGTTATTTTGAAGTAATGGGCGTGGGCGTACGAACACGTCACTTGTTTTGAAATAAGAGGGGTTGTTTTGGAATAACTCCTAGTTATTCCAAAACAGACCTAGTTTCCAATCTCTATCCATCCCCACGCAGCCCCTCAGTCATCCCCCACTTTGGAAGTCGGGGGTTTTCAGTGCCAGACTCATCGACATGATTTTCATCTTCACAAAGTTTTCCTTGGGTCCATGTCACTGCCCTGGCTCTCTTGGCTGCTGGCCATCACTTCCTCCGCATCGCTCGAGTGTGGGGGAGAACATGAAGCCCATTGCAGTGGGGGAAATTGGTGATCCGTGGGCCGGATGTGGCACAGTGGGATTCTCAGTGTAGCCCACCGGACAGTTTGTAACTGTTGCCCACATGCAGGCTGGCCGGGTTCTGCTGGTGTCGGTCCACATTGGGTTTTTTCCTACCAGTGTTACTAAAGTGACCCATATGTAAAGCCAGGGCACAGGAAGTGCAGGGTGTGATGGTTGCACACGACACTGACTGGGAGAGTTGTGTATTCCCTCTGCATCCAATCGCAGTGCTGCTGGGGTTCAGTCGGCACTTCCATCAAATTCTAGGTGCGCAAGTGAACTGAGTAAAACTGACTAATCCTGGGAGGCCATCTTCCTTACAAAGATCTTGCTGTCCAATGAGATGAAGGAGGCTACTTGTGCGGCCAACTCACCAGTCTCGCTTCCCCAGCTCTGGCCTCTGGCATAGTCTGTGCTTTTTACCTTTCATGACAGGAAACTAACTGTATCTTGGCTATTTTTTAAAAATTTACAAGATTCTCTAGCGACATAGCTTCCCCAAGGAGCTCCCTGCGGCGTTATCACCGGCTGCCTGTTCAACCCGTGAGGGATTTATCACATTCAGAGAATCACAGAGTCCCAGAACACTAGAATGGGAAGGAACATTGACAGGTCATCGAGCCCAACGCCCTGCCCCCATGGTAGGACCAAGCACCATCTAGACCAGCATTTCCCAAATGGTGTGAAAATAAGGGTTGCTCTAGAAAATTCCATTGCAAAAACCTTTTATGATTTTTTAAAAAAATAATAATTAATATTATGTGATTTTTGTGATTCGATATGTGCAATTAAACTGAATGTTGATCTCATGACCTTGTTCAGCATTTTTTTATTATTCTCCTTACTGATTTGTGGTCTACTTTTTCAGCAACATAGCTGTAAGACTGTTATTAGGGGTTCCACAAAATTCTTTTGAGTTTAAAAGGCCAAATAAAATTGGGAAACACAGATGTAAACACAACCTGCTCTTCAATATCTCCAGAGGTGGCAATTCCACAACCTCCCTAGGCAATTTATTCCAGTGTTTCACCACCCGGACAGGTAGGAAGATTTTCCTAATGTCCAACCTAAACTTCCCTGGATGCAGTTTAAGCCCATTGCTTCTTGTCCTGTCCTCAGAGGCCCAGGAGAACGATTTTTCTCCCTCCTCCTTGTGACACCCTTTTAGATTCCTGAAAACCACTATCATGTCCCCTCTCAGTCTTCTCCTTTCCAAACTAAACAAGCCCAATTTTTTCAGCTTTCCCTCATAGCTCATGTTTTCTAGGCCTTTCATCATACTTGTTGCTCTTATCTGGACCTTCTCCGGTTTCTCCACATCTTTCTTGAAATGTGGTACCCAGAACTGGATATGAGACTCCAGCTGAGGCCTAATCAGCGTGGAGCAGAGCAGAAAAATGACTTCTCGTGTCTTGCTCACCACACTCCAGTTAATGCAGCCCAGAATCATGTGTGCTGTTTTTGTAACAGTGTCATGCAGTTGTCTCATATTTTGCTTGTGGTCCACTCTGACCCCTAGATCCCCGCAGGACTCCTTCCTAGAGAGTCGCTTCCCACTCTGTGTGTGTTACACGGATTGCTCCTTCCTAAGGGTATGTCTACACTACAGTGCTATTTCGAATTAACTTAATTCGAAATAGATAATTCGAATTAAGCTAATTCGAAATAGCGCATCTATACACGAAAACTATAACACTGCTCCATGGCTCCAGCCTCCCAGGGCTGGGTTTTAATCCTTAAAGGGCCAGTGGGGGGCAGAGGCCCCATCAGACTCCAGCTTCTCAGAGGAGGCATGTGTGCCATGTGGCCAGCTGAGTGACTGAGCTCACAGGGAGGAGCTTTCCAGGAGCTGAAGGAAGTACAGAGTTGTGCCATCTCAACACATGTTGGCACATCTGGAAGAGAAAGACTTTGAAGTGGGATGTTTGGTCCCCGTCTGAAAAGCCGGCCTCGTCGGGGCCTGAGAGAACCATCCCTCAGCAGGAGACAACTCAAACCTGGCTTCATTCCTTTACATTCAGATTAGATTGTGGGTTTAGGAGCCGTGCTTGGGGCCTGGGGCAGTTGGGCCCCTCTCTACCTGGAGCCCACTCCCTCCCCCCCGGTGGGAGCCCCTCACGAACTGGAGAGGATGCCCCTCTGCCCTGTAGCTGAGGGCTGCCACATTGACTCCAGCAGCTAGGCCACCCTGCCCTGAATTCAGGGGCCACTGGCTTGACTCTGGCCACTAGGCCATACTGTCCTGTGCTGGAGGGCCATGGGATTGACTATGGCCTATATGCCAAGTTGTCCTGAAAGCAAGGGATGCTGCATTGGCCAACACAGCTCATAACCCAAGCACCGCTGCTTTGGCTCCCACCCTTGGACCTCAGCATGGCGAGGCCCCAGACGGTCAGGTACACACAGACCCAACACCAGCCACATTTGATTGCTTGGGCCGCACAGCTCTGTCTGCTGGACACCGAGGTAGAGCACGTCCATGTAAACACAGCCTGGTCCTGGAATCTTTTCTCCTCCTCAACTAGCTCTCAGGGTTTGTTCAGAAGCTGCCTCCATCGTTGTTGGTCATCATGACGCCTTACGAAATTCCACTCATTTCATCCAATGAAACTCACAATTAGGGAACATGCGTGGGCCCTGCTAGCCCAACACCACTCCTCTCTTTTATGTTCTGTTCCAGAAGGGATCAGACTTTTGTGCATAAAACCCCAACGCCCAAACCCCAACTCCTCCTGCAGTTTAAGCATGGAGAGGAAAGAAAGGGGGGGTGGACCTGGGTATGCTTTCAGGGTGGCAAATTCCTTGTCCTGAAATTGGGATTCACACATCGGGACTTGATCCAATACTGCAAAAAAGGGGACTGTTCAACCTCTCAGAGATTAACACACTTACAGCTCACTTCCTTTGTAGCTAAAATGAAACAACAACTGCTGCTGTTACATGGTTGAACGATATTTGAGAATCAGGAAGCTCTTATCACAACCTGGGGTGTGTGCCCAGAATGAACAAAGATGGTGAAATACTTCCCGTCTTTTCTCTGTTTACACTGTGAAAGCAGTTTTGTAAACAGAGAATGAAAACTGTAACACTAAGGCTGGGGGGTTCAAACTTAGGGTTGCAGCTTGGGCAGGTAGGCCGCCAGGAGGCTATGAGATTTTTTGTTTAGCTGAGTTGCCGCAGGTACGTCTGTTTGCAGCTCCCAGTAACGTTGTTCGACATTCTGCTTGTAGAAGGTGAAGACACGGTTGGGGGGACAGGGGACCCTATCTGGGAGTTTCCTAGTTTCTAGCTGTTTGAGTTTTGCTCATCCAGTTCTTCTGCTGTGGGATGACCCCACTACCAAGCCACCTTCGTGCTGCATGAACAGTTTTGGTTTCCACATGAAATGTCCCAGGGTTTTTTGAACTGGGGAAGAAATTCTGTTGTTAGGAATGAAGGTGGCCAAGGTAGTATTTGCAAAATAAGGGGCTGGTTTTTTAGCACTCCCTCCTCACTGTACTATCATTATGTACCATATATTATAATTTAGAGAGTTTGTGTGTCTGTCTCTCTGCTTGTGTGTTCGTCCGTTTGTCTGTGAGTCTCTTTGTTGAAGAACTTCTCCTAAACGGGAAGAGCCCGAGCCATGAAATTCGGGATGCAGCTTCCTCTTATGGTAACTGAAAGCAAGATCACGGTTTGGTGGTGCCAGGACATGGGATTTGCCTGGAATGGGATTGGTTTGCATCAGACAAAAAGGAAGGGGTGTGATGAAAGGGCAGTTATACACAGGAATGACCACAGGGGGGGCAGCAAGTGCCCCAACCCCAAGGAGTAATTGTTGATCGGTAGCACGACCCCCACAACCCCAGGCCGATCCCGGCCCCAGGACCATACCGAGTAAATCTTTTAATTATGAAGAAGGCTAGTCCAGGCCTTGGGCAACACCTGGTAAATACTCTAGTTATGAATAATAACAACCACACTAAGCAGGCTTCACCTACATTCCCTAGGGGTGTTTCTTGCTGCTTGGTCCCATCTGCACCGAAGGCCCAGGATGGAGAGGGGAGTGGAAAGATGCACCTGTGGGTACCAGCCCAGTGGGAACACTGGACTAGTGGTGCCCCGTGCTGATTGAGTGCAAGACAGGCCATTTTCCATTGAACTAAGAGCTGTCCCTTGTGACACCGGACTGCTGGCCCCCTCGGGAGCTGCAGGGACAGACGCCCTGACCTGCTGGAAAAGCTCCAGTGGCCCAAGGTGCATTTACTGAGGCAATGATTGTCCATCCACCCCCACTCACCCACAAAGCCCCGTGTTCCTGGCGAGGCCCGGCCGACGCTCACAGCTGCGGGTTGGCACGGTCAGGGGCTGTTCTGTGTCCCTCACAGAAACCTCCCCAGGAAATACACACATGCTGCACGAGGTGTAACTTGGAGAGAGCAGCTGTATTTGGAAACTGTTAATTGTGTGAGTCGGGAGCGAGGCTTCCTGTGAGGCACTGCTCAAGGCAGGGGAGGGATGGCTGATTTCTGTTACTGACACTTGCTCAGCTGGTGGGCGTGGGTTTACCCCTCCTGTGTTTCCTGTCAGAGCAGCAGAGAGCCCAGCACAGGGAGGGGCGGCCATTCTATCTCCAGCTCTCAGGGTCCAGACCTTGGCCTCACCCCATAGAGCTCCCATCCTGACCCCTCGAGGGGCATAGCCCCTCGGGCCAACCCTGTCTCCGTGTCTACCTGGCTCCTGTCTCTCTGCTCCGTCACCCCGGAGGTAAGTTGTTTTGTTTTGCTTGGTATTTGCTCAGCTTGTGGGTGTGGGTTTCACCTTTCGAGTTTCCTGCTAGAGCAGCAGAAACCTCCCTGCAGGCGGGCAGCCATTCTGTCTCCAGCTCTCTGGGTCTATACCTCGGCCTCACCGCACAGAGCTGCCATCCTGACCCCTCCAGGGGCATAGCCCCTTGGGCCAAGCCTGTCTCGGTGTCTTTCTGGCTCCTGTCTCTCTGCTTTGTCACCTCGGTGGGTAAGCGGCCCCTGTGGTTCAGTTCTGCCTGAGGTTCTTTGCTAGAGCCCCTATCTCCTGCAGGGACCCATGCCCCCTCTTTACTTTCACGGCGGCTTGTGTCCAAACTCCACCTGGGCAATTCCATTCCGTGGATGGAGACCCCCCCTTAATAGGGGACAGGCTAAGCCCGGCTCGGCTTCCCTTTATTCACGCTATACGGATAGCATTGCGAACTGCATTTCATGGCCCCTTCCTTCCGTACTTACGTCATTCACATCCCCACCCCAGCCAATGTGGATTGCTTGGGCAGCACAGCTCGGTCTGCTGAGCATCCAGGCAGAGCAGGGGTGCGCCTGTGGAACCCACACCCCTCGTGTGGGTCCCTGTCCCATGGAGTGGCACTTAGACCACTTACAGCAAGAGCTAAGAACATGGGTGCTCAACAGCCAGAGCTGAGAGGCAGCTGGCTTTATAACTCAAGCTGTAGTGGTTCCCCCACTGGGTTCTAAGTTCAAACCTGTCTGGTGGTGTTTACACATGTTAATACTATCTGGGCCTGAAATCTTTCCTCTAAGAATGGCTCTTGTGCAAAAGGGGTTTTTTGCACAAAAAGGAGCCATGTAGACATAGCTATGATGTCATGCTCACCAAGCCTGATACAGGCAGGCAGACTTCCCCTATTGGCCAGACAAGATCAGTCTCTCTGGATCTTAGCTGCTGCACATTGTGGGCATGCAGAGGAGTCTTGGCCGCTCTGGTCTTAAGCTGGGTCTTGGAGGTGAGCTCTTCTTCCAGGTCTTTCTTTCTTTCTTTCTATTCATACACAAACTTTTTCTTTCTTTCTTCTAGCTGGTCCCCTTCTTGGACCCCAGTCTACACAGTGAAACCTGAGTACTGCTTAGCTATTCCTTAACTAATTATCGGTATCTTTCCTGAGTGGCCGCACAAGTGTGCAGCTTACAAGAAACACTTCTCACCTATATTCGCAGGGTCGGGAAAGAGGCACACATATGCCTTGGCCCCTAGTTGTTGGAATGCAGGATACACAGTGACCCTAGAGATTAAACGCGAGGCAGGCAATTTCCTATTGAAATAAGGGACATTCCTGTAACACAGAACAGGTGGCTTCCCCATGCCGATACATCCAGCTCTGCAGCCTTCTCCAGCTAACCACACCACCCACACCACCCCATATCCCTGAACAGGCCGAACTGATTACAACAGCTGCTGTTGCAGTCACCGGGGGGCTGTTTGGGGGCATTCACAGAAACCTGCTCCCTAAAGGAAACACATGTTATGACAGAGACAACATGGAGCTGGCCATCGGGCTGTTCAGAAGTAGAGCAGGAGGGATAGCTCAGTGGTTTAACCATTAGCTTGCTATACCAAGGCTTGAGAGTTCAATCATCAATGGGGCTATCTGGGGCCGATGTGTCAGGGATGGTACTTGGTGATGCTGTGAAGGCAGGGGACTGGATTCAAGGTTCCCTCAAGCTATAAGAAATAGATATGTCTTTGTATGTTACTATATTAAGTGTTAACTCTGGCAGCAGGGCATAAGAGTTTCTCTGCAGCGAGCCAGGGGTAGGAAGGATCTGTCTTGTTGTTATGGAACTTTGATCAGCTTGTGGGTCTGGGTCTCCCCTCTGGTGTTTCTTGTCCAGTGGCAGAGAGTTCAGCACAGAGTGGGGTGGCTCTGCCCTTTCCAGCTCTCCAGATCCTGTCCCCAAATCCAACCCTGTAGAGCTGTTTTCCTGTCCCCACCAGGACGATGGCTTCTTCAGACAAACCCGTCCCAATCGTCTTCTGCCTCCTGTCTCTCTGTTCGATCGCCATGGCTGGTAAGTGACCCCTGTCCTCCCAGATGCCTGGTTCCATTCCCCACCCCAGACTTTCTCCCTGAGGGTGGCCTGCATGCATTGCTGTCCCAGATGTCAGGGTCCCATTCTCACTGCTGTCTTTCTCCTTCCTGCAGAGGTTCACCGATTCTCCTGTTTCCAGATCATCTCGCCCAATGGGGCCCCTGGTCTTCCCAAGCACCTGAAGGTCATGAAGGTGAATGACCTGGTGCTCGCAGCCCATGACAGCAATGTTGGAAGGCTGGCTCCCCGCAATGGCTTCACTCACACAAACCCAAATTTCTGGAGGGAGGGCACCAGTTTGTACTTGGACTGGTTTGCCTGGGTGGAGACCGAGTACCAGAGCCTGGTGCAGGAAGCCAATGCCAGCTCCCCAAAGACAGGTGAGCCCCTGACTTTCAGCACTGGAGAAGGTGGGGATGTTGCTTGGGAGCTGGGATTCCTGGTTTTCTAACCTACCTCTGGGAGAAGGGAATGGTCAGATGCAGTGCTTTTTTTGTGATGGTACTGCCTGGTACACAGTACTGGCACCTCGAGATGCAGTACCGGTACCTCCAGTCAGAGCTTACCTGGAAAGAATGGAGCATACCAGCACTGTTGTATGCAAATGGACGAGTCTCTTAAAGGGGCTGTGTCTCTTAAAAGGGCAATGCTGGGCCCCATCCTTGCTCTTTTTTGCTCAACAACTTTTCCACTGGAGTCCTGGCACTTTTTTTTTTAACAAAAAAAGTGCTGGTCGGATGGGGTACAGGGGCTGGGGCTGGGAGTCAGGATGCCTGGGTTCTAGGAATGGGAGAGCTTCCCCCGCTTACTTTGCCCACTGGTGGTAGCTCCAGTTGCTCACCGAGCCCTTTTGCCTCCAGAGCTCTACTTCATGCAGGTCCTGAAGGCCTGTGAACTGGACAATGTGACCGGTGTGATCCGAACGGTGACCCGCTATGCCCTGAATGGGGAGGACATGCTGAGGTACCAGTCAGACCAGAAACGTTGGTTCTCGGAGCACCCGGTGGCCTGGCGAATGGCGGAGCGCTGGAACCGGGAAGGGGACACTTTGGATGGGATGAAATACTTCACCCCCTGGCGATGCTGGCTCTGGATGGAAAGCTCTGTGCAATACACTGCTCAGAAGACAGGTGACAGCACTGCCGGTGCCCCTCACTCCTCACCTCTGTCCTCCTGCTCTCCCTGGTCTAGGCTTCCCCCAACAGAATTGCTGGTGCCCCTCACTCCCAGCCCCTGCTCTTTCAGGCCCAGTGACAAGTAACCCTCTCTCCCTCCCCCCAGCCCAGCCCACAGCCCACGTGGCCCTTGTCCCAGGGACCCAAGCCCAGCTGCGCCGCCTCGTCTGCCATGTGACGGGGTTCTACCCCCGCAACATCAAAGTGACCTGGGAGTGGAGGGGCCAGGCGGCTCTGGGGGAGCAGCTGAGCAGTGGGATCCTGCCCAACGGGGACCCCACCTTCCAGATCTGGGTGTCCATCAAGCTGAGGCAGGAGGGGGCCAATCCTGAAGAGCATGTGTGTGTGGTGAAACACAGCAGCCTGGGGAACACCCCCCTGATAGTGACCTTGGGTGAGTACTGGGGTGCAGGGCATGGGAAAAGGGTGTGGCAGAGATGGGCACATGGTGTAGGGGAAAAGGGAGGTGGGATAACCAGGGAAGGATTTGGGAGGCACCAGAGTGTAGGTAGACAGACAGAGGCCTACAGGGAACTGAACAGAATTTTTGGGGGGATCAGAGGGGATGGGAAGCCGAGAAAAAGGAACTGGTTGACATTTTAAAAGTGGAAGGCAGCTTGGCTGAAAGTGACCATGAAATCATACAGGTCATGACTCTGAGGAATGGGAGAAAGGAGAAAAGCAAAGTAGGGGCTACGTCTACACTGCAAGGTTTTTGCGCAAGTAAATCAACAGTACAATGACAGAACAGAGGGTTTTTTCCTGTGTAGGTAAACCTTCTTCTATGAGACATAACTCCTTTTTGCATGAAAGTTTTTGTGTGGACGCTCCACAGGGGTTTCTGTGAATGGCCATCAGAGCTTTCTTGTGCAAGAGTGTCCATGCAATGTGGATGCTCTCTTGCATAAAAGGACGTCACTTTTGCGATGTGCTTTGAGGTGTGTGCGCACTCTTGCGGCAGAAGCCTGCAGTGTTGACATAGCCTGGGACGATGGATTTCAGGAAGGCAGATTTTAATAAACAGAAGTGGTGGGTAAAGTCCCATAGGAAGCAAGACTAAGAGGAAAAACAACTGAAGAGAGTTGGCACTTTTTCAAAAGGACGTTCTTTAGAGCCCAAGTGCGAATGATTCCACTGTGTAGGAAAGATAGAAAATCTGGCAAAAGACCAACTTGACTTTACTGGGAGATCTTGCACGATCTAACTATCAAAAAGGAGTTCTATAAAAAGTAGAAAGTAGGTCAAATTACAAAGGATGAATATAAGCAAACAATACAGCTACACAGGGGCAAGATTAGAAAGGCAAAGTCACAAAACGAGCTCAATCTGGCAAGAGACATAAAGGGTAACAAGAGCACATTCGATGAATATATCAGAAGCAAGAGGAAGACCAAGGACAAGATAGGGCCATTTCTCAGTGAAGAGAGAGAAACAATAACAGGAAACTAAAAATGGCGGAGTTGCTTAATGACTTCTTTGGTTTAGTTTTCACCAAGAAGGTTGGTGGTGACGGGATGCCTAACTTAGTGAATGCTTATGGAAATGGGAGAGGTTTAGAAGTTAAAATAGGAAAAGACCAAGTTAACATTGCTTAGAGAAA
Source organism: Pelochelys cantorii (assembly GCA_032595735.1). Taxonomy (NCBI): domain Eukaryota; kingdom Metazoa; phylum Chordata; order Testudines; family Trionychidae; genus Pelochelys; species Pelochelys cantorii. The sequence continues at coordinate 7,629,998 of CM064351.1, read as the reverse complement.
ATTGTTGTAAAAACACCGAGTAGTCGTATAGCACCTTAGAGTCTAACAAAAAAAATGAAGATGTGCCCACAAAAACTTATGATGACATTTCGATTTTTTGTTAGACTCAAGGACTTCATCTACATGGCAGGTTTTTTGTGCAAGAAGACATTGGCAGAAGAGTTCTTCCGCAAAAACTTCTTGCACAAAAACATGTCCAGACCTTAAAGCGCATCGCCAAAGCGATGTGTTCTTGCACAAGAGAAGGTCCACGCCACATGGACGCTTTTGCGCAAGAAAGTTCTGATGGCCATTCACGGAATGGCCATCAGAGCACCTGTGCTTTTCCCATCGGGTTTCTTGTGAAAGAAACCTCTGTGGAGCATACACACACACCTTTTTGTTCAAGAACTGTTGTGCAAAAAGGAGTTATTCCACATGGGGAGAGGGATAACTGTACTGCAAAAGTCTTCACTTCTTTTGATTTTCTTGTGCAAAAATGCACTTGAGTTGTGGATGCTCTGCTGGTTTTTGTGCAAAAACCTTGTAGTGTAAAAATAGCCTATGGTGCTGCAGAACTATTCAATATTTTATTGGTTTTTTTATAAAAAATTTCTGTTATAGACTAACACAGCTACCCCTCTGAGACTTATTTGCTTAGAGAAGTTAGATGTCTTCAAGTCACCGGGGCCTGATGAAATGCATCCTAGAATACTCAAGGGGCTGACAGAGGCAGTATCTGAGCCTTTAGCGATCATCTTTGAAAAATCATGGAAGTTGGGAGAGATTCCAGAAGACTGGAAAAGAGCAAATTTAGGGCCCAGCTATAAAAAGGGAAATAAGAACAACCCAGGAAACTACAGACCAGCCAGTTGAACTTCTGTGCCAGGAAAGATAATGGAGCAAGTAATTAAGGAATCTATCTGCAAACACCTGGAAGATAATAAAATGACAATAACAGCCAGCATGGATTTGTAAAGAACAAATCATGTCAAACCAATCTGGTAGCTTTCTTTGATAGGATAACGAGTCTTGTGGATAAGGGGGAAGTGGTAGATGTGGGATACCTAGACTTTTATAGGGCATTAGATACGGTCTCATATGGCCTTCTTATGAATAGACTAGGGAAATACAACCTAGATGGAGCTACTGTAAGGTGGGTGCATAACTGGCTGGAGAACCATTCTTAGGGGTTCACAGTCATGCTAGAAGGGCTTAACAAGTGCGGTTGCAGGGGGTGTCTGGGAGGGGCAGGCCAGCAAGAGGAAGGAGATGCTGGTTCAGGATTCCCAGGCAGGGAACGTGGGGGAGGGGAGGGGCACAGGGGGTGCAGAGGACCCTTGACTCAGTCTGTTTTGGAACATTTCCAGATTCTCAGCCCCTGGGCCTGGCTCGTGTCCTGTGGATTGTGGCTGGCTGTGTCCTCATTGCCCTGGTAATCGGGGTCCTGGGATGGTTCCTGTGGAAGAGGCCAGGTGAGTGATGCTCCCGGGAGCACAGCGCCCCCTAGAGACCAGCCTGGGTCAATAGTAAGAGGCAAGGGAGAGCGCCTCCTGCTGAGTCCCCCTCTCCCAGCCAAGTACCCGCCAGCCTGGCCCTGCTTAGCCTGGGATCCCTGGGACTCCGGGCTGAGACCTGGCTGGAGAGCAGTGTGGTGGGAATCTGTCCGCAACTCCGATTCCCAGTCCCCACCCTCAGCACACACTGGCTTCAGGCATAGAGGGAGCCCCAGGGGTCATAGTCTCCAGACGGGTCAATTTCTGCTTTGCCTTCTTCCGCAGGGGCCTGTAATGGGCTGTGTCACCTGGCACTGCCACCGTCAGGGACCCGCGACTCTGCTTTGGCCTTGGATAAGTCATTAGGTGTCTCCACATCGACAACATCTTGCTCAGATGACATTGGGTGACCAGACACAAAGCAGGCTCTGCCATGCCTCTGGCTTGGGTCCATGTCACTGCCTTGATTTTCTTGGGTGCCATCCAAGACTTTCTCTGCATCGCTCGAGTGTGCGCAAGCATGTGTAGCCTATGGCAGTGATGGGAAACTTATGGCCCATGGACTGAATGTGGCCCCCGGGCCGAATGTGGCCCGCTGGGGTTCTGAGTGTGGCCCATGAGACATGTTATTGTCCATTGCTGTAGGGGAGCCTGGACAACCCTGTCTTGACCAGAATAATACTGTCTGCATTGTCCGGCCCTGCCTGAACTGGACTAGCAATGCTGCCTTGACCAAAATGCGGCTTCTAACAAAGCAAACCAGGCCTGATTCAAGCCCAGTGCACGTAAGCCAGGTGGAGGAGGGTGGAGTTTTGAGAGTTGGAAGTGCTTTAATCAATAGTGCATAGGGAGTGTTGGTCTAGTGCAGTGGTCTTCAACCTTTTCACACCCAAGATCACTTTTTAAATGCCAGAACAAGCCAAGATTGACCACACCGCCCCTTCCTTGAAGCCCCGCCTCTTCTTTGAAGCCCCTCCCTCTCTATTCTCCTCCTTGCTATCCCCAACCCTTATACTGCTGCTTTTTTCCCCAATTCTTCTGTAGGAAGAGGTTTTTCCAACATTTGTCCTGTCTAGACTGGACCAAATGTCAGAAAAACCCCTTCTTTTGGAAGCCCCTTTATTCCTCATGGAAAGAGGAATATAGGGGTGACCGAAAGAGCGTGTTTGCTCTTCCACTAAAAGAAGTGGAAGAACAAACGCATCCCTGGATGCAGAAGAGTTTTTCTGGGATATCTCCAGAATCCTGAAAAACTTCTGCAGTCTAGCCGTACCCTCGCTGGGTTGAGACAGGATGAGGGATTTGGGTGTGGGAAGGGGTGAGAGGTGCAAGCTCTGGGAGGAAATCTGGATGCAGGAGGAGGTGGAGAAGGGAACGCTGGCTTGGGGAGAGGGCTCCAGGCCGGGCAGTGTTGGGGTCAGATGTAGGGTTAGAGTACTAAGCAAGCCACAGACTTCTGGATGTGAGGGGCTCAGGGCAGGGAGTTCCAGTGTAGGATAGGCTCAGATGTAGCATCTGGGGGAAAGGGGAGTGCAGGAGTGTTATGATGCTGTGGCCAGATGGGGGCTTGGCCCCAGTTGGAGGTTTGTTGGCCAAGCTTCATTTTTAAATAAAATACTATGCCAAACACAAAAAATGTCTGCATTGTCTTTATTTCTGCGAAGGGCGGGGAACCTGTTTTGAGTCAGGGGTCACTGACCCACAGAAAAGTCAGTTGGGGCCACACAAGTGAGATGCCAAAAAACCCTCCCCCAACCCGCCCCCCAAGCTCCACTAATGTGGCCCCAACTGTGGGTGCTAGTGGGTGCTTCAGCAGGGGACAGGGTGCCAGTGGGGACAGAGTTCTGCAGCTGGGGACAGGGGAGAGGGAACAGGGTGCTGGGAAAGCAGCGGATAGAGTGCCAGTGGGGACCAGTTTCTGAGGCTGGGGAGAGGGAACAGGGGTTAGGGGAGAGGGAACAGGGGGCCAGTGGGGGCAGAGAGTCCCCTGCACCCGCCTTCTCCCAGAATTCTCTGCCCCCCACCCCAAGAGAAGCCGGCATGTGCCTCCTCCAGGGCCGACCCCCCTTCCCGCGGCACAGCCAAAGCCCCGCGCGCGCGCCTCCCCTGGGGACAAACCCCCATTGCGTGGCTCAGGGAAACCCCTGCGCTTGACTCACCCCTCCTGCGGCACAGGGAAGCCGCCACCGCGCTCCTCCTCCAGGGCCAATGCTCCCTCACGCAGCGTGCCCGGCGCGCCACAGAGCTGTGGGAGGGGAGCAGCCAGCGCACTTCTGGAACCCCCCGGCACGAAGCTGCAGGCAGGACGTCCGTCCACCCCGCCCAGCTTCCCCAGCCATGATGAGCAGGGGAAATATATATGAGTAGGGAAAAATATATTTTTGGGGTAACATTAACATTAATGTTACCCCAAATTATTCTCACTGGAGACCACCCAGGGTTACACTACCATGGGTTTATTGCTTGGGGAATTGGCACTCCACTGTATGCAATACAAAAATATGGCTGCAACCAAAGGTTTGAACTAAAGAGGGAACCAGCTATTTCTCTCTCTCACACACACAAACAAACACACACACCCCTCCATTCATTCCCTCATTCACACACAGTCCTTTCTGCCCTCAGGCACTCACACAGGCATACCGGTTGCAGACGGAGCCACGGCATGTAGATGCTGGAGGGTCTGTCTGCTCAACATGGCTGGGGAAGCTGGGCAGGAGGAGGGACACTGGCTGTAGAGAGCAGTTCCTCAGGAGCAGGGGAAGAAAGAGAGAGTCTCATGTGTGCTCCCTCTCTTTATATACTGTCTGACTGGCTCCTGTGACTGTTTCACCTCATCAGGGAGCATGCCCAGACTTCCCTTTATCCAGCAGGCAGCATGCCCAGACTGTGATGTCTCATCGCCATGTGCTCCATTGCTCCCAGTCTTCTTCAAACACAAAACACACAGTCACACTCTTACACTCAGGGGGGAATGCAGCTTAGAGCAAGTTACAAGCAAGATATCTGAGCGTTACAAAGATTACAAAGTTGCAGCTTACAGTAAGTTTCTGAGAGTTACAAAGATTACAGCAAGTTGGAAGGTTTGACAAACATCACAATTAGTTGCATTTTAAAACCTTAGACCTTACAGTTTGGTGTAGTTTCAGAAAATGCATGTGTATAAATCAAGTAAGCTCAAGCGGAGACTTTTTTATGCAACAGGTGGTGGTTACAAGTCCACTTGGTGGTGGTTGCGCATGTAAACATAACATGGACCTGGAATCTTTTCTCCTCCCCAGCAAGCTCTCCGAGTTTGTTCAGAAGCTGCCTACATCATTATTGGTCATCATGATGCCTTACGAACTTCCACTCCTTTCAACCAATGAAACTCAAATTGGAGAACAAGTGTGGTCCCTGTTAGCCCAACACCGCTCCTCTCTCTTACGTCCTGTTCCAGCGGAGATCAGACTTTTCTGTAGAAAACCACAAGGCCCAAACCCCAACACCTCTTGCAGTTTGAGCATTGAGAAGAAAGAGAGGGAGGATGAACTTGGGTATAGTTTCAGGGCGGCAAATTCCTTGTCTTACTATTGGGATTCACACATCGGAAATTGATCCAATACTGCAAACGGACAACTGTTAAAACTTTCAGATATCAACAAAGCCAACACATTTCAAGCTGGCTTCCTTTGTAGCTAAAATGAAACTGGCGACCGCTACTGTTACATGGTTGAACGATATTTGACAATCATGGGCTGGGCTGTGAGCAAAGCTAGCCAAAGGCTTCCCGTCTTTTTACTGTCCACACAGTGAAAGCCGCCTTGCACCTCATGACGTCATCTTCAGGCGCCCGGGCCAGCGGAGCCCTAGGTGACCGTCTAGTCTGCCTAGATTCACGGGCCACCCCTGATAGCAGTGGTGGGAAACCTGTGGCCTGGTGCAGATCTAAGTGAGGCCCATGAGACATGTTGTTTACTGTTGCCCATGTGCAGGGCGGCCAGATTCCACTGGTTTGCATCCGCGTTGGTTTTCTCCTACCGGTGTTACTCAAGTGACCCACACGTAAAGCCAGGGCACATGAGGTGAGGTGGATGCTGGTTGCATACAACACTGGAAGAGCCGGGTGCTCCCTCTTCATCCAATCCCAGCACTGCTATCATTTAATCGGTACCCCCATAAATTCTGGGGGCCCAGTCTTAGTTAGCAAAACAACCCTGTTCTGGGAGACTTTGTTACAACGGTCTTGCGGCCCTCTGTGCAGCCAACTTCCTTAGCCTCGGTTGCCCATCTCTGGCCTGTGGCCTGCTTTGTAGTTTGCAGTATTTTTTCAAAATTCCCCCCCTTATTTCAAAATAACAAGCGGAGCCTCCACACAACCAAGCCCGTTATTTTTGAAACAACGGGCTGGTTATTTCGAAATCTCTACTTGTGCTTTCCTCAGGGAACAACGCTCATTGCGACATAGTTCTTTCCAAACAGCCGGTGCCGCTATTTCAAAATAACGACTCCCCAGCGTCATTCGAAGGAGTTACTCCCCAGTGCATCCTGGGGCTCTAAGTCGAGGTCGTGGGTCCACATGAACGGAGCCATCTTGGGCTCATTTCGAGGCTCCCCCATAGTAGGGAGACACTAGTTCGATTTTATTATGTCGGGAGTCATCAAATTTCGCAGTCATTTCCTAGTGTCGACACGCCCATAGGTTTTATAACCTGCTCCCTATTGAACCTGTGGATGGATTTATCCCATTACTCCACACGCAAGCCCTGTGGGCTGTCCTGAACGCACTCGGCCATTTTGTCAACCACTGCACAGACGTTGCAGCCACTGATCGAGAAGGCCACCTGCAAAGTCTGTGGGTGAGAGGGAGTCTAATGTTTGTGGTTGCTGTACCGGATCGTGTGTCGGGGGAAATTCACAAGTAGTGTGATGTGGGTGGGCATAAGAGATGCTGCCTACAGTGTGTTATGCTCTGCTGTTGTATTTATCTCCTGCTTAATATACTGACTATGTTGAACATCGTGTATGTGTGTGTAATTCCGGGGCAATCTCCAACTCTCAAGCAAGGAAGTCGGGCTGAATCTCGAGCTATAACTTTTCTCCAAAGCTACCAGCCTGTGGAAGGAGTGAGGGGAGGGGGAGGCTGTGCCAAATAAATCCACATGGGAGGAAAATAAAGACTGGACAGGCTGCTGAGTGCAGTCTGGTACCACCCAAGGCTGCCCCTCAAAACATGGAGATGGGCGTTAAAGGAGGGAACTAAGTAGATGGATGTGGTGGGAGGAGATGTGTTACATATAAAAGTTTAACACTCGTTGTTGGAATTATTCAGCTGTGTTGCTTTTCAAACTATGATACTTCAATTACTAGCACTGGCTGAAAGCTTTGCTCATACAATGGCCTGAATTCTTCTGCTGCCAGCTTCCTAGGGTGAGTTCCCACCCCGCCTCTCTGTTCCCAGGCTTCCTGAAATCCCACCAGTCCCAAAATCTCAGGACACAGGCCGATTCTGCCATGCTGTCTCTGGTTTTGGAGTGGCCCTGCTGGGGTTGATTCTTGGCTTTTAAGTTTCCTTTTTGGTCCACCACGTCTTTCAATGGCCTGTGACCATTTTTTATCCAACGACTTCAGACGGGTGAAACGTCACACAAGACATATTAATAAATGAAATACGATGAAACAGTATTTTCAGTAGAAGTAAAATGAAGCCATTTGTTGGACGTGTTTTTAATCAAGGGCATTTGCCTCCTTGATACAATTGCTTAGTTTTAATACATTTAATATTTTCTAATCTCTGCCATACAAGTTTTACCTACTAATGTTGTCTTGACACCGCAGCTAAACACAACTTTTGGAGGAGAGAGTTAATGACAAAGCTCCATTGTTATGCTCACGGGTCTGTCCTGGCACCCGGTGGGTTTCGCAGCCAAGGAACACAGCAGCAGGAAAAAGAAAAAGCAAACCGATGTGGGTCCTTGTTGGAGCCTCTTTGGGGCTTTCATTAAATTTAATTAACCCTTATTTGCCATAGTTTTGTCCATTTGCTTTGTACACGTCGGATTTCATGGGAATGCACCTTCCTTCCTAGGACAACCCACCTGTAAAATCACGCTACCCAACGTAAGCTGGGTCTGTCCTAGCGCTCAACTCCGGTCATCTGAAGAAGTGGGCTGTGCCCACGAAAGCTCATGATACTGTCAAAGTCAGACACACAGGACTCACAGATTTGTCAAACCGCTCTGTTTATTAGCAAAGCCGCTCTGCTAATACACCCAGAAAATGTGAATACCATACAAGACTCAAACCCCTTTGATTTATACAGTCAAAAGAAAGCCAACTTAACAAGATTTAAAGGTGGCAAAACTTCACATGATTAGTTTGAGACTAGTCAAGTATCTTCATTTCCACATCAAGCACACAGCAATCTCCTGTCCATATCTCTCTGGTTACCTCAATTACTTTCTACCTAACACCTAATGTTCCTTTTCCTGTTATCCCAGGCACACCTGGCTTCATTCTGATCTGAATATCTACAAACATAATCATCTCTTTCCTGTTCAGAGACAAACAGTGTTCCTTCAACTTATTCAATTATTACAGTATAATTCATCTTTCTCTTACAATATAATTCTTTCTACTTTCACAATACCATCAACATGTTTTGTTAGTCTATAAAGTGCTACCAGCCCATTTGTGGTTATTTTCTGTACAGACTAACTTGGCTACCCCCTGAAGCTTCTGACATCTAGTGGTAGAATATGGGAAATGCGCTGGAGAAGCCAACCTTATTTGCATGAACACGCCCACCATGCCCAGGTGCTCATGGGGATCAGACGACTTTGCCCAAATGATGGCTTTTGGCTGGGTTTGGCTCGCAGATCTCTTGGTGCTTGGGGGAAGGAGGGCTAGCGGGGTTTATCGTTGTGTGAATCTAGGACAGCAGAACCCCTAGTATCACCACGACCAAATAATTATGTGTTATGCAAAGTCTGCCTTAACTCAGGGTTCTGGGAGGCCCAGGCCAGTACAACAATGAACCGAAAGCATCTCTGCATGGAAGGGAACCTTTACAGCTGAAATACTGGGGGTGGGGTTGGTACTGAGCTGTTTCTTCATGCAATATACCTCTAACAAGGGCCCATCCCAGCACCCTCTGTAGAGTATCTCTCTGAGTCCAGCCTCTCAATCGATTTCCCCTGGCTGATATCAGAGATAGGGGGGGTGTAACCCTGCTGCATGTTGCTGTGGTGCCACGTACCAGGAACTGCTGGTCCATCCTGGGGACCCAGCCAGGACTGGAGGTCAGAAAGTGGTGGACCTGGAGGGTAAGGTTGGTTGCACGGTCACCTTCACCCCCAACATGTGAGAGAGCCTTTCTGGAGTGTGTCTCCTCACCATGACTACATCTACCCAGGGGGTGTTTTGCAGAAGAGGAAATGCAAATGGAGCTCTCATTTGCATCTCTCATGCTCTCATTTAGATATCACCTTTGGGCGGAAGAGGTTTTGGCGATAAAAAGCCCAGTGTAGATGGGGGCAATTTGTCGGGGGGGGGGGAACCTTTTGTGCATGAGCCCATAAACCTCATTTTTTAAGCGAAAAGGCTCAGAAGATGATAGGCAAATGAGGGTGTGAGATATGCAAATGAGCACTCCCATTTGCATTTCCTCTTCCGCAAAACACCTGCCATTTAGACGTAGCCCAGGAGTGTAGGGGCAGAGGAGTGTGTGCGTCACCCCACTCCGGGCGAACCCTAAAGCCTTAAAGGTCAGAAGGTAAATAAAAGGACTCTGAGAACATAGCGGCGGCCCAGTCAACTTCATGTTAATTTGAACTTTTCTACGGCATCGCCCTGATTGGCTGCTGTTGAACTCTCGGGGACAGGGAAATGTGTTGACTTTAGACAGGGGTCCTGTCCCCGCTGGATGCATTTAAGTATCTAACAGCAGCTCAGCATGCTCGTGACTCTTGCAGTACGGTACAAAGACAATTGTTATAATCCAATCGCATGCTTCCGGGCTCCCCCTGCTGGGGTCAGGCAGCAAGAGCTCCCCAGCCGCACTGTTGGTTACCTGTCCTCTGGGATTTTTTCCCCACCTTCCTCTGAAGAGCAGGGGTCAGCCCCAGCTGGAGGTGGGACAGTGGATGGCTAAGCCCGGGCCAGCCCAGACCAGGCCTCTGACTCTCAGCAATGAGGACCACCAGGACCTGGCTGGTGGGCTGGGAATCTGGCAATGCCCCAAGACAGTCTGACTCTGTGAGCCCCATAAACCTCAGTGTCTCTCCCCTCCCCTGGGGCCTGCCTCCCACTATTTCCCGGCCCAAAGTCCTGAGCTAGTGTCTCCCTTTCTCCAGCTGGTCTGCCCCTCCCAGCCATCCATCTACTCAGGGGTCCGCCCTGCAGCTAGAGACCCCTTCTCTGCCTCCCATGCTTTTTGGGGAGCCCCCCCCGGACTCTTCTTTGCCTTCCCCGCCTCTCTGAACCCCCCAAAAGCCCTTTCTACCTCCCTCTTCCCCCAGGATCGCCCTCTATCTCCCAAAGAGGCTGGAGAGAGGCTGTTCTCAGTGGTGGCAGGTGGCCGAACAAGGAGCAATGGTCTCAAGTTGCAGTGGGGGAGGTGTAAGTGGGACATTAGGACAAACTTTTTCCCTGGGAGGATGGTGAAGCATTGGGATGGGTTCCCTAGGGAGAGGTTGGAATCTCCATCCCTTGTCCCGGCTGGACAAAGCCCTGACTGGGATGATTGAGCTGGCGTTGGTCCTGCTTTGGGCAGGGGGCTGGACTCGATGACTCCTGAGGTCTCTTCCCACCCTAGGATGCTACTACTCTATGATCTTACGGGAAGTGGGGTTGAATCACCCACTGGCTTGGCTCATGTCATAGCTGAGCATGACAAAAGATTTAATTATCCATGTGCGGCGAGGAGTCCTGTGGCACCTTATAGACTCATAGAAGTGTTGGAGCATAAGCTTTCATGGGCAAAGACCCACTTCATCAGATGCATGCACAGGATTCCTCACTGCTTTTGCAGATTCAGACTAACACGGCTACCCCTCTGATACTCAGTTATCCATGTGTAACAGAAGGGGACACTGAGGCACAAAGCAATTTAATGAGTTACTCAAAGGCATATAGGGACTCTCTTACGCAGCTTTGAAATTGTCTCCTTAGCAGCATGCCAAAGACAGCTGGGGATTTTAACAGCATTTTGAGAACTCCTGATGGCGCGATGGGGAAGGGGAGAGACCCAGAAACTCACAAAAGCCACGCAGATGTATTTGTGGATGCATTTCCATGCCACCCCAATTGCTACCTCTGCAGTGGCTGCACATCAATTTCCAGACGTCTGACTGCCTCTCAGTTTTCTCAGAGCGGCTTTCACCTCCTTGTTGCGCAGTGCGTAGGTGGCCGGGTTCAGCATGGGCGTCACCACGTTGCCGAAGATCTGAACAGGCGGCCCCAGCACCTGGCTCAGGTGGGGCTGGGTGTAGATCAGGGCACAGGGTCCAAAGAAGAGCGTCACCACCGCCAGGTGGGAGGCGCAAGTGGAGGCCGCTTTGCGCCATGCATGGGCCGAGTTCATCTTGAGGACGGTGTAGACGATACGGATGTAGGACGCGAGGATGAGGAGGAAGCAGGTCAAGGGCACCAGACCGATGTTGGTGAAGGCCACGGTCTCGAGGAAGTGTGTGTCTGCACAGGCCAGCTTGACCACGGGGAAGATGTCACAGAGGAAATAGTCCACCACGTTGGACCTGCAGTAGGGCAGCGTGAAGGTCAGGCTGGTGAGGACGGTGGCGTGGAAGGAGCTGGCAATCCAGGAACTGGCGGCTAGGAGGGTGCACACCCGCTGGTTCATGACGAGCAGGTAGCGCAACGGGTGGCAGATGGCCACGTATCGGTCGTAGGCCATGACGGTGTAGAGCAGGCACTCGGTGCTGCCCAGAAAGTGGCCAAAGAAGACCTGGGCCATGCACCCACCTAGGGAGATGACTCTGCTCCGTTCCCAGAGGATGGTCAGCAATTTTGGGACACTGACGGAAGAGAGGCCAATGTCCAGCACGGAAAGGTTGGAGAGGAAGAAGTACATGGGGGTGTGCAGGCGGGGGTCACCGAGGATGGCGGAGAAGATGATCAGGTTGCCCAGCAGCGTGCAGAGGTAGAAGGCTAAGAAGGTGAAGAAGAGGATGGTCTGGAGACCCTCTGTGTTGGGGATCCCTAGGAGGATGAAATGAGTCACTGCTGTGCCGTTCCCCAGCCCCATTTGGGTCTCATTCCTGGGTGGAGAAGAGAGATAAGGCCAGTGAGTGACTGAAACAAACAATCCATCCTCCCATGGCAGCAATGCTCACCTGTCCTTCCACTGCCCCCACAACTCTATTTCATTGGTTTGGTGTGTATGTCTGGCAGTGTCATGCCATTTGGGGTGAGGGCTGCCCTGGGCTGGTGCTGATCCTGGAGGGAGAAAATATCACCCTTGAAGAGCCTACGGTCCAGAGATGAAAAGACAAAGCGAACGTCTATTCTAGTCCAGTCCAGCCCAGTCCAATTTTATTTAGGTTCTTCTTCTCTCCTGACTTGTTTCCATTCTGTCTAGGCCAGGGGTGGTCAAAAGGGCTTCTGGGGCGAGTTGATCCGGCCCACGGAGGACCTGCCACTCCCTCCACCCGCAGATCAATCAGGGCCTGGCGGTGGTGGGAAGCATCGAAAGTCTCTTCCCGCCCTGCAAATGCTCCCATGTTGTTTCAAAGAGCCGTGTGCTCCTGGCAGGATGGGAGGAAACTTCGCACACTCTCCCCAACCCCAGGCCAATCAGGGGTGGCCCAGGGCCACTTAAAAATGTCTGAAGTGGGCCCCGGTCAAAAATTATTGCCCACCCTTGGTCTAGGCCCTTCCCCCAATTCTATTCTGTCTATGCCCTTCTCCCACTTCTAACCAAAGTACCTTAGAGTGAAGAATAGTCCTGGCTTTTTTAATGATGGGGGCAGTTGGGTGGGCATTGTGGGGTCCAAGCAGGCAGGAAGCAGAATTGTGGGGTGTCTAGACCCTGCCACACAAATTCTTGGGCATCTCGGTCAAAGCCAGCTGGAAGGGCTGTCTGTCAGTAGAGCCCACAGCCAGACATCTATAAACCTGCACAGTCAACTTGTGGAACTCTTTGCCAGAGGATGTGGTGAAGGCTCGGACTTTATCAGGGTTCAAAAAAAAGCCACATAGATTCAAGGAGGTTAGGTCCATCCATGGAGCTGGAACCGAGGACGTGGGGGTGGGGGAGATTCGTATGCATCCCTGGCTTGACATGGTCTCCACCATATCCAGTTCGGTTCATTGGTTCTCTAGACCCCACTACAAAAATTCTGCCAGCACCTCTGGCCACGACTTGTCCTTGCTCTGCCATCAGTGGGAGGCTGCCTTCATGCTGGAGGGTGTGGGGATAAGATGAGATTTGCAGGCCAGTGAGGAAGGGTTTGCATTTTGCCGGAGAGTTTCCCTAAGCGGGGGATGAAGGGCCAAGGGGAGACACTGGTGGGTCGGGGCTATGAGGAGAGGGAGGTGAATGAGGCAGAGACGGGCAGGCGGGTGCCGCACAGGGGAGGATGGAGGGACCAATTTCACTCGAGGGATGATATTTCGCCCCGGTGGGAGGCGGACAGAGACCGGTTCAAAGACAGGCAGAGATGGAGGGAGAGAGAGAAAAGATCTTTTCCAAAGCAGGAGCCTTACACTGGCTGCATCGGGAGTGGTCCTTACAGCTGATGGCAATTCTCCCTTCCTGTCTGCCGGTGATGGCTCTAGAGTCTTCCGTCTGTCTCATCCCAATGGCCCCTCAGCCAGGACGGGGCAGAGACTGGGCGCTCAGTGTCCGGACGGGAGCCTTAATCCCCTCCAAAGTGAGTGAGGACTTCCCAGAGCACACTGCCCCACAGTGCTGCCTGCCCAACGGTGTCCTCACCACTTCCAGCCTCCCTGCAGCTTTCCTTGGTCTTTATATCCCGTCCGGCCCTGTGGGACCAGGGCCTTGGGTCTCCTCCTGGCTCCTGGTCTGAAGCCTCGGCAGAGTCGCCAATTAACGGAGGTTGGGCAGCATTTCAGATCACGCTCGTAGGCCTCTGGGAGCAGGCCCCTCAGGTGGCATAAATACCCATCATGCCATGGAGCAGAAAGGGCCCCATCCCCTACTCCACTAGGGTCTCGATTCTGCTCCTGCTCCCCTGCCTAATGTTTCTGAAATTTCCAGGACAGGCTGTGCCCAAGAGTCCGTATTTGCCCTTCAAGAACTCACTGAACTCCTCTGTCCCTCAGTTTCCCCTTGTTATCAACCCCTTTCACACTGAGCTATGCCCGGGGTATCACCTTCAGGAATCTCCATGTGTCTGTGATGGGTGTGGCCCACGGGGGCTCCCGTCTTGGTTCCTTACTGTAGGCCCTACCCTAATCCCGAGGATGAAAGCTGTGACCACACCAATAACGAGTCGCGTGCCCTCCTGGCTCTGGGGTTCGCGGAGCCCAGCTGACGCCAACCAAGAATAACTTCCGACTCTGGTCGCACCCTGGGAACTCATTAGTAGTATCGACGTTTTAATTAACCCCACGGGCAATTACACACCCCGTGGGTGACGTATCACATTTGCATCTGCCTCGGCATTCTGGCTCCCAAATTAGCTGCCCTCCAGAGGAAGGGCAGGGAACGAAAACGATTAGAGGAATCACAAAGGGCCTTGTTAAAACTGCCAGTGAGGGGGCAGGAGTCGATAGATGGGGGAGATCATTCCTAGGGGTGGGAAGACAGCCTGAGACTTGAGGATTTGTAGCAGAGGCCTGCGGTGAAGTCTGAAGCCTGAGCTAACATAGCCAACACTTTGCAGCTGTTCACATGGGCAAAATAACGGGGGACACCCGCATACAAGAATGAGTGACACCCTAATAACGTCACTTGTTCGTCTCTGTGCATAAAGACGGATCTCAGAGGTGGTGTGTTTGGCCAGGGAGAGAATGGAAATTTCCACTGTTCACCGAGCCAGTCCATTGTCACGGGCCTTCACGCGTGAGTGTTTTTAACCATGGAGTGGGACATGGGAACCGTGCATTGCTGGCAACACACCAAACTGGGTGTCTTCTCTGAGAACTGAGTCTGTGAATTTCTTGGGCAGCTCGGTCAGCGCCGGCTGGATGGGCTGTCTGTCAGTAGAGCCCGCAGCCAGACATCTGTCAACCTGCACAGTCAACCTGTGGAACTCCTCGCCAGAGGATGTGATGAAGGCCAGGATTTTAACAGGGTTCAAAAAAGAGCTGGATAGATTCATGGAGGTTAGGTCAATCAATGGCGATTAGCCAGGATGGGTAGGAATGGTGTCCCTAGCCTCTGTTTCTCTGGAGGTGGGTGACAGGAGAGGGATCATGTAAGGATTATCTGTTGTGGTCCCTCACTCTGGGGCACCTGGCATTGGCCACTGTTGGCAGACAGGATACTGGGCTGAATGGACCTTTGGTCTGACCCTATCTGGCCATTCTTATGTTCTTATGTCAGCCCCATAGCATCCCTTGTCTCCCTAATCAGGTGGCGTCTCTGTCCATGGAAGAGTTTCCCACCACTGTAGCTAACCACCACCGACCCCCACAGCAGGTGGGAATTAGGCAGGTAGTTATTCTTGCCCAGTGACAAAGCAGTTTTGGTTTGATTCAATCAGCCACCATGCTCTAAAGAACTAGGGGTCGCCAAATGAAATTCATAGGTCACAGGACGTTTTTCTTCATTCAGCGCACAACCAACCTGTGGAACTCCTTGCTGGAGGATGTTGGGAAGACCAGGACTTTAACAGGCTTCCAGAAAGAAATAGATAGGTTCACGGAGGTGAGGTCCATCAATACGTATTAGCCAGGGTAGGTTGGGATGGTGTCCCCCGCGTCTGTTTGTCTGGCTAGGGGTGAGACGAGAGGGATCACTTCATGATTCCTTGTGTTCCCTCCCTCTGGGGCACCTGGCATTGGCCACTGTTGGCAGACAGGACACTGGGCTAGATGGACCTTTGCGCTGACCCAGCCTGGCCATTCTTGTGTTCTTCTGTTCCTAAAGGCCCCTTCTCCTGAACGCTGACTGTGCAAATGAGAATGTAAGAGACCATCCATGGAGCTCAGAAAGACACAGAGCTGTGTTTAGCCCCAGGAGAAGAGGAGGGTATTACAGCTAACACTCAGACTGGAACCTCAAAAATCCAGACTCGATTCCAGTCTCTCAATCGGACAACTATTGCGCCCTTAGGCAGCTTAATCAAGATGGAGAGTTTCACCAAGCCAGTAGGAAGGAAGTGCCCAGGGAGATGGGGGAGCCTGGCTCCTTTACCCGGAAAGTCTCCGTGCCTCAGTTTCCCCTTGCACAAGATCCTCCTTACTGTGTTAGTGAACACTGAAAGGCGGGGTCTGTCTCGCATTGTGTCTGAGCCCTGGGGCAATTCCCTGGCTTGTCTCGCATGGCAGGAAGGCCTAAGTGAGCAAGAACATCCCATCCCCCCTGGGATGGCTGGGTTTGATTCTCAGTTGGCAGAATCGACACAGCCCCTCCGATCCCAGTGCAGTTACTCCTGAGTGACACCAGGTGTGTGGCAGGGAAGGGACACAGCTGAAAGGAATCCGATGGGGTTCCCCTGGAATAGGGCCGGCCCACTACATTTTGGCACCTGAGGCGGGGAGCTCAAATGACACCCCCCTGCCCCCTCACTTGGGCCAAAACTTTGAAAGGTCTCAATTCTGCCTCCTTCCTGTTCTACTCCTCTCATGGTCCTGCTCTGCTACCTACCCCAAGAAAGGAGAACTAACAACTTAAAATGCCTTGTTCAAAAATTGTAAGTAACACTTCACTTTCAGAGCAGAGAGAATACATCTGCACCAGCAGCAGACACAATTTTCTACACTCTGGGTCCTAGTGGCATCCCCCCCACAGTCTGGCACCTGAGGCGGCCGCCTCAGTTCGCCTCATGGTAAGGCCGGCCCTGACCTGGAATCAGGGCAGGAGGAGCAAGAGCAGAATCCGGACCCTGGTACAGCGGGGGATCGGGCCCTTTCTGCCCCATGGCGCTACAATTATTTATGCTGCCTGAGGGCCAGGTCCCAGGGGGCCTAAGAGCATGATCTGAAATGCTGCCCCGTCTCCATTAATTGGCGACTCTGCCAAGGTCTGAGACCGGGAGCCAGGAAGAGACCCAAGGCCCCGGTCCCACGGGGCTGGACGGGCTATAAAGACCAAGGAGAGCCGCAGGGAGGCTGGAAGTGCTGAGGAAGCCGTGGGGCGGGCAGCAGTGTGGGGCGATGTGCTTCGGGCAGCCCTCGTTCACTTTGGAGGGGATGAGAGCTCCTTGCAAGCACCCAGGCTGTGCCCCTGTCCCGGCCAAGGGGCCGTTGGGATGAGAGAGATGGAAGACGCTAGAGCCATTGCCGGGGGACAGGAAGGGAGAATTGCCGTCAGCTGGAAGGACCACTCCTGATGCAGCCAGTGTAAGGCTCCTGCTTTGGGAAAGATCTTCTCTCTCTCTCCCTCCGTCTCTGCCTGTCTCTGAACCAGTCACTGTCCACCTCGTGCTGGGGCAAAATATCATCACTGGAGCAAAATCTGTCCCTCCATCCTCCCCTGTGCGGCACCCGCCTGCCCGTCTCTGCCTCATTCACCTCCCTCTCCCCACAGCCCTGACCTACCAGTGTCTCCCCTTGGCCCTTCATCTCCTGCTTAGGGAAACTCCCTAGCAAACAGCAAACACTTCCTCACTGGCTGCAGATCTCACCATAACCCCTCTCTGGCATGAAATCAGACAAACCCCACCGCCCCCGACTTCCAGATCTTCCAGCTGTGCCTATTTCCCTTCCCCTTCATGCCTCTTCCTTCCCTCTCGGACCCCATAACACCCACCCGATCGCTCCCATCACTAAGGGTACGTGTCTACTGCAATGCTATTTCAAGATGCTGGAGGTATCCTGAACTAGCTACCCCGCGTCTTTTGAACGCATCCGCTACATCAAAATATAGCAGACGTGGGTTTCGGCATCCCTGTAACACTCCATTTCGTGAAGAATAAGGGATGTCTCGAAATGGCGCTTTATTTCGAAATTTGGTGTGGCATAGACGTGCCAGATTTTGAAATGGCCTCTTCTGAAAAAGAATCGAATGCAGCAACGCCAACTTGCGTAGCGCAAATTGCCTCTCTTATTTCAAGCTAAGGGTGCAGCGTACACGCACCCTAACAGAGCGGGGTCCATTCTCCGTCACATTCACGGGTGTGCATTTTCCATCCTCCTCCTCTTCCTGAGAGGAAACACAGAGTGGCACGGACATTCAGAACAACACCCAGCCAAAACCAAGCGCTGCCCTGCCCACATGGGCAACACTTAGCAGAGAAGGCATGTGAGAGAGAACAAACCATGAATGAGAAATATTAGGACAAATGGCAGGCTCAAAGGTTCTTGGGTTAGATTTGGGGGTGAAGACCTAGATAGGATAGAAAAGAGGTAATGGGCATAGGTCAAGAGAATAGAATAGAATAGAATAGACGTTTCCTTTGTCTTTTCATCTCTGGACCGTAGGCTCCTCAAGGGTGATATTTTCTCCCGCCAAGATCAGCACCAGCCTGGGGCAGCCCTCACCCCAAATGGCATGACAATGTCAGCCATACACACCAAGCCCAATGAAGTAGAGTCGCGGGGGCAGTGGAAGGACGGGGGAGGATTGCTGCCATGGGAGGATGGATTGTTTGTTTCAGTCACTCACTGATCTTATTTCTCTCCTCCACCCAGGAATGAGTCCCAAATGGGGCTGGGGAATGGCACAGCAGTGACTCATTTCATCCTCCTAGGGATTCCCAACACCGACGGCCTCTAGACCATCCTCTTCTTCACCTTCTTAGCTTTCTACCTCTGCACCCTGTTGGGCAACCTGATCATCTTCTCTGCCATCCTCGGTGACCCCCGCCTGCACACCCACATGTACTTCTTCCTCTCCAACCTCTCTGTGCTGGACATTGGCCTCTGTTCCATCAGCACCCCAAAATTACTGACCATCCTCTGGTGTCAGAGCAGAGTCATCTCCCTAGGCGGGTGCATGGCCCAGGTCTTCTTCTGGCACTTCCTGGCCAGCACTGAGTGCCTGCTCCTCACTGTCATGGCCTACGACCGATACGTGGCCATCTGCCACCCATTGCGCTACCTGCTCATCATGAACCGGCGGATGTGCACCCTCCTAGCTGCTGGTTCCTGGATTGCCAGCTCCTTCCATGCTGCCATCCTCACCAGCCTGACCTTCACGCTGCCCTCCTGTGGGTCCAACGTGGTGGACTATTTCCTCTGTGACATCTTCCCCGTGGTTAAGCTGGCCTGCGCAGACACAGACGTCCTCGAGACCGTGGCCTTCACCAACATCGGTCTGGTGCCCTTGACCTGCTTCCTTCTCATCCTCACGTCCTACATCCGCATCGTCTACGCTGTCCTCAAGATGAACTCAGACCACGCATGGCACAAAGCGGCCTCCACTTGCACTTCCCACCTGGCAGTGGTGACGCTCTTCTTTGGACCCTGCGCCCTGATCTACACCCAGCCCCACCTGAGCAAGGTGCTGGGGCCACCTGTTTAGATCTTCAGCAACGTGGTGACGCCCATGCTGAACCCGGCCATCTACGCACTGCGCAACAAGGAGGTGAAAGCCACTCTGAGAAAACTAAGGGGGGATCGGAGACCTGCACGTTGATGTGCGGCCAGTGCAGGGGCAGGAAGCTGATCTGTGTGAAAACGCATCCACAAATACATCTGCATGTCTCCTCCATGGCTTTTGTGAAGCTCTCTGTCTCTCCCTTTCCCCATCTGGTCTATCTGGAGCTCTAGAAATGCTCCTAAAAATCCCCAGCTGTCATAGAATCCTAGAACCCCAGGGCTGGCAGAGACCTAAAGAGTCATCGAGTCCAGCCCCCTGCCCAAAGCAGGACCCCAACTCAATCACCCCAGCCAGGGCTGTGTCAAGCCGAGACTTAAACACCTCTAGGAATGGAGATTCCACCCCCTCCCTAGGGAACCCATCCCAGTGTTTCCCCATCCTCCTAGGGAAATCTTTTTTCCTAGACCTCCCCCACTGCAATATGAGCCCATTGCTCCTTGTTCTGCCATCTGCCACCACTGAGAACAGCCTCTCTCCATCCTCTTAGGAACCCCCCTTCAGGGAGCTGTACACTGCTACCAAATCCCCCCTCACTCTTCTCTTCTGCAGACTAAACAAGCCCCAATCCCTCAGCCTCTCCTCATAAGTCAAGTCCCTTCCCTTCAAGAGGGAACTTCCGAATTCTTGGCTTTCTTTCCAAATTGGAAGGAAACCAAATTGTGAGCCACGGAGATCCTCCATGAAATGGGATCCACTCTCCCTACCCATCTAGCGCCGCATGAACGAGGCACTCACCTGGCAAGGAAACAGAGACGGGTCAGCTTCCTACCAACAGGATCTCTTGGCCCAATTGTTCTCGCTAGTATTTGCATGTGTACGAGCCCGTGTTCACCATGTGAAGCAAAGGGAAGAAAAGTTGGGTTCCCCTCTGGCATCAGGGTCCCTGGGAAAAGTTTCCCTATTTCCTTCACTGTAGAATCTATATCCCATCATCTTGTCAATTTGGGGATCCACACAGGGGAGCGTCAGTTGTTCCCCCACCAGGTATTTGGGGCAAGGCGGGTCCACGGTGAGAGAGGCGGGCACTGCTCGGTATGCACAGGAGCACAAGGGGAGAGTGGAAAGAACGTGAGTCTAAGAGGTACCCCGACACTCTCCCAAACAACCCCACGTCTTGGTTCCTACCCCGTAGCTAGTGAACCATCCCCTCATCTTTTGGTAGAATCCAAGAATCCTAGAATCCCAGAATCTGAGATTCTGCCAGCCCAGTCCCCACAAGTTCAGAATCCTAGAATCCCAGGGCTGAAAGAGACCTCAGGAGTCATCGGGTCCAGCCCCCTGTCCAAAGCAGGACCAACCCCAACTCAACCATTGCAGTCAGGGCTTGGTCAAGCCTGGACTGAAACACCTCTAGGGATGGAGATTCCACCAAGAGTCTTTGACACACTGTAAGGGCAAGCTTTTCCTAACGGAGATGCATTGAATTCAGTAGGCACTGGAGAGCACGGAGGACTTGGAAAATCTCCAGCGCAATGCCCACACCTCAAACTCTTCATGTGTTTCGTTATGACTACGTCTACAGTGCAGCATTTTCCGCAAAAGCCTATGCAAATGAAGCATGGATTAGCATATCCCCACGCTTCATTTGCATACTTTATTTAAGCCAGTTTTGTACAAAAACAAGCAGTATGGACTCTTTTTTTGCGCAAAATCCCCGTTTTGCATAAGATCCTTCTGCCTCGCAGAGGATCTTGCGCAAAAGGGTCTTGCGCAAAACAGGGGGTTTGTGCAAAAAAAAAAAGTCCACACTGCTTGTTTTTGCACGAAAACCCTTGTGCAGAAATGGCTTGAATATATTATGCAAATGAAGCACAGCAATATGCTAATCTGCGCTTCATTTGCATTGGCCCTTGCGGCCAACGCCCACAGTGTCGAAGCAGCCTATAGGTGCAACCCACGCACCTCCTGCCTGCCGTGTTCTTTCCCGCCCAGCAGCAGGTGAGATCACTCCCAGCCCGGAAGGTACAGGACTTTTGGCGCCTGCCATAGAAGCCCATGTCTTTCGCTCCAGAAGCCACCGGTTTGATCCCACCCCGGGACAGCCCAGGGGCGTAGGCTGTCCAAAGCTCTCCTTTCGGCCAGGTGGAGCCAGCGGGAACCGGGGCCAGGGAGAATATCCAGGGGGTTCCTTTCCATGGGCACAACACAAAACTGGCTGGTGCTGCCACCCCGTAACCGGGGCCAATGTCACAGAGGACCTGGGTTGCCTCCCAAGTCAGTGCTTCCCCAGAAGGGGAGTGAGGAGCAGGGGTGGGCAATCATTTTTTGGCTGGGGGCCACTTCAAAAATTTTTGAAGTGGCCCTGGGCTGGGCTGGAAGGGGCAGGGCCTAATCTGGAAGGGGCGAGGCCAGAATGCTTCTGGGCTTCCCCACCCCCAGACCATAATTGGTCTGGGGGTGGGGGACCCCCTTTGCCCCCCCCTTCCCACTAGGCACCCATGCCCCTGGTGGGGCAAGAAGAGGCTTCACTCACTCCCCCTCATTGGCCTGGGGGTGGGGGAGCGGCAGGGCTCTGCGTGCCAGATTCAACCCACTTGGCGGGCCCAATCCGGCCCGAGGAGGCCCTTCTGCCCACCTCTGGTATAGAGACATCTGGATGAAGGGAGGGAGGTACATCGGTGTTAACTCGAGGAAACACAGCAAACAGGGTTCCTCAACTTGACCCGTGAGCAAAAGGCCCACCCAAGTCAGTTGGGCAGGCTCCTTTTCCCTCCAGGTCCCCACCTGTAGGTGCATCCCTCTCAGGGTCGCTGTCCTCGGCCAGGGCAGAGCAAAGGTTCAGAGGGACTTCTGCAGAGTTCACCCCCACCAACTCATTCGCTGCGTTGGCCACTCACTGGCCACCTGCTCACTCCACCCTCCACCGGCCAACCAGCTGGCCACTAACCGCACCTTCCTGGCAGCCGACTCTACCTCCCATACACCACACCCGCTCAACCCCGGACTTTGCCATGCAGGCTCTTCCTGGTTTGTAGCTCTGGGCAGAAACACCGTCCCACCACCAGAGAGTTCGACTTCCACTGAATTTAGCCTTCAGCAGGCAGAGGGGCACACACACACACAATGCCAGACATAGAATCCTAGAATCCTAGAACACTAGAATTGGAAGGGACCTTGAGGGGTCATCGACTCCAGTCCCCTGCCCTCGTGGCAGGATCCAGTACTGTCTAGACTAGCTGTGGACGACTCGTGGCTCATGAGCTACATGCGGCTCTTCCCCCACCATCAGTGCGGCTCACGAAACTGCCCCCTTGTTCCTGAGAATAGTTCCTGCCTCCCAGCTCCCCTGTGCTGACCAGGGCTTCCAATATGGTCATGGCCGGCGGGAGCTTGCTGAGGCTAAAAGGCATAGAAAAGCATTTCTCACACTTCTTAAATGGGCAGGCCTTTTTTTTTTTTTGTCTACAACTTTGCCCCGTCTCTGTGTGCTGGATCCACTAATATCTTGGCTCTTTGTCTGGAATGGGTTGTCCACCCCTGGCCTAGACCATCCCTGACATCCCTCAGCATCTCACTGCACGGAGTACTACATGCTTAATATACTTAAAAGCTCCAAAACCTGGGACTCTCCTGATCAAACTGGGACATCTGGTCAACCCTAACTCAATGTCCATACATTTAATGAGCCCATGGGAAATATTTGCAAACCATGACCTTGTGTTTAAGACAAAGGAGAGGAGCACAGGGGATCTGAAGTCCTGAACAGGCTCTGTCGAAGAGTCCCTATAGGCCTTTCAGTAACTCCCTACAGCGCTGCGTGCCTCAGTTTCCCCTTCTGTTACCCAGGGAGAATTCAATCCTTTGATGCTCTCATCTAGGACACATGTGTCGCATTCAGGCTGCGACTGTCTCTTTGCATCTGTGCCGGGTGTTTTCCAAAGGGTCCCATGTCTCGACAGCAGCCTGTAGGTCCTACCATAATACCCATGCTGATGGCAGTGATTGTACACATTTGAAAAGTCTGATCTCATTATGGCTCTGGAGTTCATGAGAGGGGACACAAGGAACGCAGCTGATGCCAACCCAGAATAACTTCCGAGCCTGGTCTCTGGGGCAGTGAGACAGCCCAGCCTGGGCACTCACTGGAAATATCAAGATTTTAATTAACTCTAATGGCTATTGCACCCTCTGGGATGTGTTTCCTGGGCTGGGGATGACACATCTACAGAGATTAATTATCCCATCTGCTTCTACCTCTATCTTTGGCCTCCCAAATTAAGTGCCCCCCAGAGGAAGGGCAGGACATGATAACAATTAGAGGAACCACAAGGGGCCTTATTAAAACTGCCGTGCGAGGGCACGAGTCAAGAGGTTGAGGAGAACATTGTTGGAAACACCCCTCTCAGTGGAAAGGGGGCCTGAGACTTGAGGCTTTGTAGCAGAGGCCTGGAGTGAGGTCTGAGGCTTTGGCTAAAGTTGCCAACACTTTGCAGCTGCACACATGTACAAGATAATTGGGGGGGTACCTGCATACATGAACAGGTGACCCCCTAATACGTCACTTGTTCATTTCTGTGCAGAAAGATGTATCTCAGAGGCCGTTTGTGTGGCCAAGGAATGAATGGAAATTTCCACTGCAGCCAAGTGGAGTTGCCCCCTGGAGGCAGGCCCAGCTCGTGGAACCTGGTGAGATCATGGCTGGGGTTGCGGAAACGCATGTGCCAGAAAGGCGGCACCAGCACAGGTCGATCCCAGAGACATCCCCCATGGAGAAGAGGAGTGTGCTGGCCCATTGTA
Source organism: Pelochelys cantorii (assembly GCA_032595735.1). NCBI lineage: Eukaryota > Metazoa > Chordata > Testudines > Trionychidae > Pelochelys > Pelochelys cantorii. Next base: position 7,606,118 of record CM064351.1, on the reverse strand, counting down.
AGGTCAACATGCTGGGGGCAGAGGTTTTGATCACCCCCACACCTACAAGTGAATGGGCAGTTGTGTCCATCAAGGGGTGACATTACGACATCAGGGGTCTGTTTTGGCACCGGTTCTGTTCAATATCTTCATCAACAATTGAGCTATTGGCACAGAGAGGACGCTTATTAAGTTTGCAGATGATCCCAAGCTGGGAGGGGTTGCGAGTGCTTTGGAGGAGAGGGTCCTAATTCAAAATGATCTGGACAAACTGGAGAAATGGTCAGAGGTCAACGGGATGAAGTTTAATAAGGACAAATGGAAAGTGCTCCACTTAGGAAGGAACGATCAGTTTCACAGTGTGGAAAGCAATTGTCTAGGAAGAAGTCCTGCAGAAAGACATCTAGGGGTCAGAGTGGACCACAAAGCTAAACAGGAGTCACCAGTGTGATGCTGTTGCAAAAAAAGCAAACATGATTCTGGGCTGCATTCACAGGAGGGTTGTGAGTGAGACACGAGAAGTCATTCTGCCACTCTACTCTGTGCTGATTAGGCCTCAGTTGGAGGGCTGTGTCCAGTTCTGGGCACCACATTTCAAGAAAGATGGGTTAGATAGACATCTGTCAGGGATGGCCTAGATGGTAGTGGGCAATGCCATGAGGGCAGAGAACCGTACTCGATGACCTCTTGAGGTCCCTTCCAGTTCTAGTGTTCTGTGATTCCATGATTCTATGATCAGGCGCAAGATGTCACCTGTTTGCAACCACGTCTAAAGATGTATTTCAGAGGCCAGGTCATCTTCTGGCCCAGGGAAGACACAAAGACCCACCATTCATTGAGCCAGTCCATTGTTATGGGGAGACTCATGGGAGTCTACCTGGAACCACTGAACGGGGCAAGAGAACCATGCCTTGTGGGCCATGAACCCAACCGAAGGTCTGCGCCGCAAACCTAATCTCTGGATTTATTCGGCAACTCGGTCAGAGACAGCAAAAGGCACTGTCTGGTCAAAGCCCCCGTCAACCCATTAACCCCATAGATTCCCTTGTGCCCCTCACCTCCCCCTCTGTGCGGTGGCTCTGTATCAGAATCCGTTGTAGAGTTTCCCACTATTATAGCTAACCAACGCCAACCCCTTCCCACAGAAGCCACCACAGACATGGGAATGAGGCTGGGATGTTTTCTGCTTTCTTGGCTGGTAGCGAAGCAGGTTTGGTTTGGGTCAATCAGCCGTGAAGCTCGAAAGGCCCTTTTTCCTGAACCCTGGTTGCACAAAGAGGAGGAGAACAGACCACATGTGGGGCCCAAAAAGACACACAGCTACATGTGTCCCAAAGAGAAGAGGACAGGGTCACAGCTCAAGCGCTGGCTGGACCCCAGGAAATCCACACCAGATTCTAGTCTCTTCCTTAGACACCCATTGGGACCTTCCGCAAGTCAATCAAGATGGAGAGTTTCACCAATCCGGTGGGAATGCTGTGCCCAATGCTACTATAAGATGGGGGAGACTGGGTCCCTTACCCGGAAAGGCTCTGTGCCTCACTTTCCTCTCACACAACGGGGCAGAACCTCCTTACTGTGTTAGGGGGAGTGAGTTGGTGAACACTGAAAGACAGGGTGTGTCCCGCACTCCGTCTGAGCAGCACCTGGCCCAGGGGCAATTGTGTCTTATGGCAGGAGGTCCTAGGCAGGCAAGAACATCCCATCCGCCCTGGGATGTCTGGGTTGGATTCTTGGCTGGCACAATCGACACAACCCCTGTGACTCCGATGAAGTTACTCCTGATTGACACCAAGTGTGTGGATGGGAAGGGACACAACCGTAGGGAATCCCATGGGGTTCCCCTGGAATCGGGGCAGGAGGAGCAAGAGCAGAATCCGGTCCCTGTTGAAGGAGGGGATCGGGTCCTTTCTTCCCTATGGCGCTGTGGATATTTATGCTGCCTGAGGGCCGGCTCCCAGAGGCCTATGAGTGTGATCTGAAATGCTGCCCAACCTCTGTTAATTGGCGACTCTGCTGAGGTCTCAGACTGGGAGCCAGGAGGAGACCCAAGGCCCTGGTCCCATGGGGCTGCCGGGGCTATAAAAGCCAAGGAGAGCCGCAGGGAGGCTGGAAGTGGTGAGGAAGCCATGGAGTGGGCAGCAGCGTGGGGCAATGTGATTCCGGCAGCCCTTGTTCACGTCACAGGGCATTAGGGCTCCTTGCAAGCACCAAGGCTGTGCCCCTGTCCCAGCCGAGGGGCCATTGGGATGAGACAGATGGAAGACGCTAGAGCCATCGCAGAGAGATAGGAAGGGAGAATTGCCGTCAGCTGGAAGGACCACTCCCGATGCAGCCAGTGTAAGGCTTCTGCTTTGGGAAAGATCTTCTCTCTCTCTCCCTCCGTCTCTGCCTGTCTCTGAACCGGTCACTGTCCACCTCGCGCCCGGGGGAAATATCGTCCCTGGAGCTAAATCGGTCCCTCCATCCTCCCCTGTGTGGCACCCGCCTGCCCGTCTCTGCCTCATTCACCTCCCTCTCCTCATAGCCCCGACCTTCCAGTGTCTCCCCTTGGCCCTTTGTTCCCTGCTTAGGGACACTTCCCAGCAAACAGCCAACCCTTCCTCACTGGCCCACAAGTCTCACTTTAACCCCACTGGCATGAAATCAGACAAACCCTGCCAGCCCCCAATTTCCAGCTCTTCCAGCTGTGCCTGTTTCCCTTCCCCTTCATGCCTCTTCCTTCCTTCTCGGACCCCATAACGCCCCCTCCCCAACCATCCCCCTCACTAACAGAGCTGGGACCATTCTCCATCACATTCACTGGTCTGCCTCTTCCATCCTCCTCATCTTCCTGAGGGCAAACACAGAGAGGCTTGGGCACTCAGAACACCCCCCAGGCGAAACAGGGCGCTGCCCTGCCCATAGGGGCACACCTGGCAGAGAGCATGTGTGAGCATGAACCATAGAATCATAGCACACTAGAATGGGTAGGAAGTTCAAGCGGTCACCAAGTCCAGTCCCCTGCCCTCCCGGCCGGACCAAGCACTGTCTAGATCAGTGTTTCTCAACCAGTGATAGAGATGTAGCCGTTTTAGTCTGGTCTAGCTGAAACAAAAGACAGGACTATGTAGCACTTTAAAGACTAACAAGATGGTTTATTAGGTGATGAGCTTTCGTGGGCCAGACCCACTTCCTCAGATCAATTTGTGGAAGAAAATTGGCATGACCATATATACCAAAGTGATACAATAAAAAAAAGGTGAATACATATAAAATTGACAAATCAAATTTTAGAACAGAGTGGGGGTGAGGGGGAAAGGTTAGTGTCTGTGAGGTAATGACATTAGGGGTGATAATTGGGGAAGCTATCTTTGTAATGGGTGAGATAATTAGCATCTTTGTTGAGACCCATACATAAAGTGTCAAATTTAAGCACGAATGACAATTGTGAGGCTTCTCTCTGAAGTCTGGAGTTAAAATCTCTTTGAAGCAATATGCATGTTTTAAGGCCATTGAGAGAATGGTCAGTCTGGCTGAAATGGCAAGCAACAGTTTTCTCTCTGTGAGGGAGTCTGATGTCTGTTTTATATACATTGATTCTTTGGCGAAGTGTCTGAGAAGTTTGTCCAGTGTACATAGCTGACGGACACTCTCGGCACATGATGGCATAAATTATATTTCTGGATGAACAGGAATATGTGTTCTTGATCTTGTAACTGGCATGGTTAGGTCCAATAATGGTGTCAGCAGAGTAAATATGTGGCCAAAGCTGGCACCGGGGTTTGTTGCAAGGGAAAGTTCCAGGGTTGGCATTAGTGTGGTTGTTGGTAAGAATCATCCTGAGGTTAGGTGGTTGTCTATAGGAGACTATGGGTCTGTCTCCCAGAGCCTCTCGGAGGGGAGTATCCTGTTCCAGTATAGGTTGTAATTTATTGATAATGTGTTGGACGGGTTTAAGTTGGGGGCTATGTACGTTGGTACCCTTTATCCCCCAAAATTTCATCACCAGCCCAGCTATGATTAAGTTATTTAAACAAACATGTTGCAACAGTAGAAAAAATGTGTATCTGAAAACTGTAGGTACTGGGGGTACTTATAATTGGTTTTTTAAGGAGGGTACTTGCAATTTTTTTAAAAAAACGTATTTTATTTAAAAAAAAAGTTTGAAAATCACTGGTCTAGACCATCCCTGACAGGTGTGTCTCTAACCTGAACTTAAATGTCTCCAGGGATGGAGATTCCACAACCCCCCTCAGCAACTTATTCTGGTTTTTCACCACCCTGACAGGTAGGAAATTTATCCTAGTGTCCAACCTCAACCTCCCTTGCTGCAGTTTCAGCCCATTGCTTCTTGTCCTGTCTTCAGAGGCCAGGAAGAACTATTTAGCTCCCTCCTCCTTGTGACACCTTTTTCAATATTTGAAAATAAATGAGGAGTGAGAAATATTAGACACACACAGCAGGCTCCAAGGTACTTTGGTTAGAACTGGGGGGTACAGGCCAAGACAGGATAGAAAAGAGGCAATTGGCATAGGTCAGAGATATAGAATAGAATAGATGTCCTGTTTTTCCGTTTGTATTGTGGGCTCTTCAAGAGACACCATTCCTTGTCCCGTGCTCAGATGTAGCCCGGTGATGCTCTCACCCCAAATGGCATGACCATGACAAAACTATATACCACGCCCAAAAAAGACTCATTGGGACAGTAGATGGAAAGGCGAGATTTACCATTAGGGGACAATAAGGCTTTTTAAATTATTTCAATGATTCTCTGTCCTTATTTCTCTCCTCCACCCAGGAATGAGTCCAAAATGGACCTCGGCAACCGCACGACAGTGACTCATTTCATCCTCCTAGGGATCCCCAACACCGAGGGTCTCCAGACCATCCTCTTCTTCACATGCTTAGCCTTCTACCGCTGCACGCTGCTGGGCAACCTGGTCCTCTTCTCCGCCGTCCTCGGCGACCCCCGCCTGCACACCCCCATGTACTTCTTCCTCTGCAACCTCGCCGTGCTGGATGTTGGCATCTCTTCCATCAGCTCCCCCAAATTGCTGGCCATCCTCTGGGGAAAGAACAAAGTCATCTCCCTAGGTTGGTGCGTGTCCCAGGTCTTCTGCTGGCACTTTCTGGGCAGCACCAAGTGCCTGCTCTCCACTGTCATGGCCTACGACCGGTACGTGGCCATCTGCCACCCGCCGCGCTACCTGCTCATCATGAACCGCAAGGTGTGCACCCTCCTAGCTGCCAGCTGCTGGATTGCCAGCGCCTTCCACTCCGCCATCCTCTCCAGCCTGACCTTCACGCTGCCCTACTGCAGGTCCAACGTGATAGACTATTTCCTCTGTGACATCTTCCCCGTGGTCAAGCTGGCCTGTGCCGACACTCGCATCGTTGAGACCGTGGCTTTCACCAACATCGGTCTGGTGCCCTTGACCTGCTTCCTCGTCGTACTCATGTCCTACGTCCGCATCGTGTACTCTGTCCTCAAGATGAACTCGGCCAACGCTTGGCGCAAAGCAGTCTCCACTTGCACGTCCCACCTGGCGATGGTGACACTTTTCTTTGGACCCTGCGCCCTGATCTACACCCAGCCTCACCTCAGCCATGTGTTGGGACCACCCGTTCAGCTCTTCAGCAACACAGTGACGCCCATGCTGAACCCAGCCATCTACACGCTGCGCAACAAGGAGGTGAAAGCCGCACTGAGAAAACTGGGGGGGGGACGTCATGCCGGCACGTTGGCATTTAATGTAATGAAATTGAATGCTGATAAATGTAAAGTGATGCACATTGGGAAACATAATCCCAACTCTATGTACAATATGATGGGGACTAATTTAGCTACAATTGCTCAAGAAAGAGATCTTGGAGTCATTATGGATAGTTCTCTGGAAAGATCCACTCACTGTACAGTGGCAGTCAAAAAAACAAACTACATGTTAGGAATCATTAATAAAGGTATAGCAAATAAGACAGAGAACATCTTATTGCCTCTCTATAAATCCATGGGACACCCATATCTTGAACACTGCATCCAGATGTGGTCGCCTCATCTCAAAAAAGATCTCTTGGCATTGGAAAAGGTTCAGAAAAAGGGGTTTGGAATGGGTCCCCTATGAAGAGAGATTAAAAAGACTGGGACTTTTCAGCTTACACAGAAGGAGACGAAGGGGAGCGGGGGTAGGATAGAGGTCTATAAAATCATGACTGATGTGGAAAAAGTGAACAAGGAAAAGTTATTTACTTATTCCCACAATATAAGAACCAGGGGTCACCAAATGAAATCAATAGACAGCAGGTTTAAAACAAACCAAAGGAAGCTTTTCTTCACTCAGTGCACAGTCAGCCTGTGGAACTCCTTGCCACAGGATGCGGTGAAGGCCAGGACTTTAACAGCGTTCAAAAAAGAGCTAGATAGATTCATGGGGATTAGGTCCATCAACGGCTGTTAGCCAGGATGAGTAGGAATGGTGTCCCTGCCTCTGTTTGTCAGAGGCTGGAGATGCATGGCACGAGACAAATTGCTTGATCATTGTCTTCGGTCCGCCCTCTTCAGGGCACTTGGCGCTGGCCACTGTCGGCAGACAGGCTACTGAGCTAGATGGACCTTTGATCTGTCCCAGTACGGCCATTCTTATGTTCTTATGGTTCCTTTCTATAGGTGCAACACAGAACCAGCTGGCGACGCCACCTCATGACCTGAGCCAATTTCACAGCACATCGGGGCTGCCTCCCAAGTTAGTGCTTCCCCAGAGTGTGAGTGTAGAGACATCTGGATAAAGGGAGGGAGGTACGTCAGTGTTAACCCGAGGAAACATGGCAAACAGGCTTCCTCAACTCAACCCGTGAGCAAAAGGTGCACCCAAGTCGGTTGGGCGGGGTCTTTTTCCCTCCGGGTCCTCACCTGTAGGTGCATCCCTCTCATGCTCGCTGTCCTTGGCTAGAGCAGAGCCAAGGTTCAGAGGGGCTTCTGCAGAGTTCATCCCCCACCAACTCACTTGCTGCATTGGCCACTCACTGCCCACTGCTCACTCCACCCTCCACCGGCCAGCCAGCTGACTGCTCATTGCACCTTTCCACCAGCTGGCTCTGCCTCCCACACACCACACCCACTCAACCCTGGACTTTGCCAGGCAGGCTCTTCATGGTTTGTCGCTCTGGGCAGAAACACTGTCCCACCACCAGAGAGTTCGGCTTGCTCTCCTTCCAGCGGGCAGTGGGAACACACCCCTGCAGCCAGACATCTATCAGCATTCACAGGGGTATTGTGAGCAAGACACAAGAAGTCATTCTTCCGCTCTACTCTGCGATGATTAGGCCTCAGCTGGAGACTTGTGTCCAGTTCTGGGCCCTACATTTCAAGAAAAATGGGGAGAAATTGGTGAAGGTGCAGAGAAGAGCAACAAGAATGTTGAAAAGTCTAGAGAACATGAGCTATGAGGGAAGGCTGAAAGAATTGGGCTTGTTTAGTTTGGAAAGGAGAAGACTGAGAGGGGATATGAGAGCAGTTTTCAGGTATCTAAAAGGTGTCACAAGGAGGAGGGAGAAATATTATTCTCCTTAACCTCTGAGGACAGGACAAGAAGCAATGGCCTTAAGTTGCAGCAAGGGAAGTTGAGGCTGGACATCAAGAAAAACTTTCTACCTGTCAGGGTGGTGAAACACTGCAATAAATTGCTTAGGGTGGTTGTGGAATCTCCATCCCTGGAGATATTTAAGAGCAGGTTGGATAGACACCACTCAGGGATAGTCTAGATGGTGCAGGGTCCTGCTGTGAGGGCAGGGGCCTAGCCTCAATGACCTCTTGAGGTCCCTTCCAGTTCTAGTGTTTTATGATTCTATCTCCCTGTGAGATTTACCAGAGCAGTTGACAAAGGCTTCTTTTGTCGACCGTGCCACATCTAGACTACCGCGCTGTGTCGGATCAGCTGGTCGTCGGCACAGCGCGGCGGCCATTTTTATTTTAATGAAGCGGGGATTATTTAAATCCCCACTTCTTTGACTATGCCGAGTAAACTACTTTACATCCTCTGTCGACGGAGCCATGTAGTCTAGACGCACCCCTGTATGCATTGCTCTGTAGAGCTTGCTGACTAACAAGATAATCGGCTCTGTGTTGAAGCGAATCCAGAATCCTGTTCGTCCGTGGCCCTGGGAGTTGACCACAGGAATCGATACAGCGCCTCCAATTCCACTGAAGTGACACCTGATTTATGTAGCTGGGAAGGAGCTCCCCAGAAAACAGGACAGGAGGACCAAGAGCAGAATCCAGACAATACACATGTTTATGAGGCTGGAGGGCCTGGTCCCATGGGTCCATGAGTTTATCTGACATAATTCCCAACCTCTGTTAATTGGCAACTCTGTCAACATCTCAGACCAGAATCCTGGTGTGATTCCAGGCCCTGGTCCCATAGGGCCCAAAGGAAATATAAAGGCCAGTGAGAGCTATAAGGAGCTGGAAGTGGTGAGAAAGCTGTAGGGCGGGCAGCAGCGTGGGACGATGTATGGCGGGGAGCCCTTGTTTGCTTTGGAGTGGGATAGGGCACCCAGATGACTACCAAATGCCCAGGCTGTGCCCCTGTCCTGGCCGATGGGCCATTGGTCTGAGACAGCCGAAAGACGCTAAACAGGAATCCCAGCTGGGGGACCAGAAGGGAGAATTCCCATCAGCTGGACGGACCACTCCCGATGCAGCCACTGTAAGTCTCTGCTTTGGGAAAGATCTTTTCTCTCTCTCCCTCCTGCTGTCTCGGAGTCTGTCACCATCTCACGCTGAGGGAGGCATCAGCTAAATATTTTCTTTAGAGGGAATTTGATCTAGTTGTCCATCTATCCATCCATCCATCCACCCATCTGCCTGCCCATCCATCCATCCATCCATCCATCCCTGGGCTTCCTGCCTCTGTATCATGGATCTTCCCCTCCCTGTCTGTCATGACCTCAACCTGACCATGCTTCCCCGTCAGCCCTGCCTTGCCTGCCTGGAGAACCCCGCCAGCAAAACACAAATGGATGCTTCCCCATGGTCCTTCCATCTCACCCTCTGTCACATGACCGGACCCAGACTGCTGATCCCGGCCGAGCAATGACCCACTGCAGCCAGGGAGGCCAGAACTATGTGTGTTGTGGAGAGTGCTGATAAACACTGGGGCAAACAGTGCACCTGGTTACGATGTAAATCGCGTCAAGTCAGGCAGTATGGCCACTCCCCTAGCGCCCCTTGTTGCCAGCCTCAGGGACTATATCTATTTCCTTTCTCCTTCCTTCCTTTTCCTTCTCTAGCCTCAGTAAATACCCCTCATACCATTAACAAAGTTGGGGCAACTCTTTGCCACATGCTTTGCACGTCCTATCCTCCCCCTCTTCCTTCTCACGACCACGGTGCAGCCCGTGTATTTATAACAACAAAACCCGACCAAAACTCCATGCCATGCTGCACACACGACTTCTGCGGAGAGGGTGAGCATGAGAGAAAAAGAGAACAAATCACAGATGGGAAATGCTACCCACAAATGGAAGGCTCTATGGCAGGGGTGGAGGAACCTTTCTTGGGTCAGGGGCTGCTGACCCACAGAAAAATCAGTCGGGGCCACACACAAGTGAGAAGAAAAAAACCCTCACTGATGTGGCCCGCCCAACAGAGGAGAATGACCCCCCCCCCACATTCTCCACACACCAGAATATGGGGGGGGGGCACCCTGGTAGTTTTTGTGTGCTCCAGCCCCATGGTGGGGCAGCAGGGGGGCTGGAGCAGCAGCATAGGTTCCCCAATACCAGGGGGTGGCCCTGAGCTTTGGGGGGCCAGATCTAGGCAAGCTGGGGGCCGCATCCAGCCCCCAGCCCTGAGGTTCCCCACACCTGCTCTATGGTACTTTGGTTAGAACTGGGGGTAAAGGTAAAACAAAAGTAAAGAAATTGGAATAGAATAGAATAGAATTCCCCTTCATTTGTTCCTCTTTCTACTGTAGGATGGTCAAGGCATTCCATGCTTAGCACCAGCCTGGTGCAGCCCTCACCCCAAATGGCATGACACTGCCAGACCTATACACTATGCTCAATGAAAGTGAGTCACGGGGGTGGTAGAAGGAAGGGGGAATCTTGCAAGCAATAGGACGACAGGTCTTTTCGTTTCAGTAACTCACCAGCCTTCTTTCTCTCCCCTGCCCCAGAAATGAAACCCACATGGGTCTGAGGAACCGCACGGCGGTGACTCATTTCATCCTCTCCGAGCTCCCCAACACCGAGGGTCTCGAGACTGTCCTCTTCATCACCTTCTTAGTCTTCTACCTCTGCACCCTGCTGGGCAACCTGCTGATCTTCTCCGCCATCCTCACCGATCCCCGCCTGCACACCCCCATGTACTTCTTCCTTTCCAACCTCGCCGTGCTGGACATTGGTTTTTCCTCCATCAGCACCCCAAAAATGTTGGCCAACCTCTGGTGTCAACGCAGGGTCATCTCGCTGTGCGAGTGCATGTCCCAGGTCTTTTTCTACCACTTCCTGGGCTGCACTGAGTCTTTGCTCTACACTGTCATGGCCTACGACCGGTATGTGGCCATCTGCCACCCACTGCGCTATCTGCTCATCATGAACCGCAGGGTGTGCACCCTCCTGGCCGTCGGCGCCTGGATTGCCAGCTCCTTCCATGCCACCATCCTCACCGGCCTGACCTTCACACTGCCCTACTGTGAGTCCAATGTGGTGGACTATTTCTTCTGCGACATCTTCCCTTTAGTCAAGCTGGCTTGTGCGAACATGCACATCGTTGAGACCGTGACTGTGACCAGTGTGGGTTTGGTGCCCTCGACTTGCTTCCTCCTCATCCTCATGTCCTACCTCTGCATCATGCTCTCCGTCCTGAAGATGAGCTCGGGCAAAGGGAGGCGCAAAGCGGCCTCCACTTGCACCTCTCACCTAGCGGTGGTGACACTCTTCTTTGGGCAATGCGCCGTGATCTACACCCAGCCCCAGCAGAGCAAAGCGCTGGTGACCTCTGTGCACATCTTCGGCAATGTGGTCACTCCCATGCTGAACCCGGCCATCTACACACTGAGGAACAAGGAGGTGAAAGAGGCACTGAGAAAACTGAAGGGAAGTCAAACACTTGCCTGTTGACGTGCTGTAGCTGCAAAGGTAGTAAGTAGGACTGCATGGAAATCCACCATCAAATACATTTGTACGGCTGCTCCGCGGCTTTGGGGAACCTTGCCCTCTCCCCACACAGCCCCCATCTGTCCATCTGGAGCTCCATGCGTCATTGAGATGCTCCCCCAAATCCCTCGAACTCTGACATGCAGTCAGGGAGACCGTTTTTAACACTGCCCAACAGAATCAGAATTCCAAGGAATTGGAGATCCAGATTTTGTCAATTTTGGAAATCTCTGCCTTATTACACAGCTCTGTAGAAGCAAGTGCAGCATCTTCTGCGAATGCAAAAAGGGATTCTTCTTCCCCTTCCTCTTCTGGCAGGGACCACCTGTCCTCCAGAACTGCCTCGAAGTCCGGCGAGATCAGTTGGATGTTTCACCAGGATTCAAATTTCAATATAATTGTGGTAAAAACCACCTAAGTGATTTAGGAACTTAATTCCAGTTTTCCAGAGTGATGGAGACATTTAGGAATCTAATTCTCCCTGGAAGGCAGAGGGATGTCGCTATCTGAAGACTGGATTTTCAAAGGCATTGAGTTGTCGAATAAACCTTCTAAGAGTATCTTCAGTAAGAAAGGCACCCAACTCCTAGTTATTTTCCACTGGAGTTAAACACCTGACCTTTTAGAACTTTTATGTGCCTAGTCAGATTTATTAAACCACTTTTTGTGAAGCTAGACAACAGGCCTGATTTGGTTGACATAATTAGGCACCTAATTGCAAAGCATTTTCTAATGATTTTATCATTTATCACTCAATGTGCAGTGGCAGTCAAAGAAGCAAACTGAATGTTAGGAATCATTAAAAAAGGGATGGAGAATAAGACAGAAAATAACTTTATTGCCTCTATATAAAACCATGGTACGGCCACATCTTGAATACTACGTATAGATGTGGTCACCTCATCTCAAAAAACATCTCTTGGCAATGGGAAAGGTTCAGAAAAAGGCATAAAAAATTATAAGGGGTTTGGAACAGGTCCCATATGAAGAGAGATTAAAAAGGCTGGGACTTTTCAGCTTTGAAAAGAGAAGACTCGGGGGGATAGGATAGAGTTCTTGGAAAAAGTGAATAAGGAAAAGTTATTTACTTGTTCCCACAATATAAGAACTAGGGGTCACCAAATGAAATCAATAGTCAGCAGGTTTAAAACAAACCAAAGGAAGTTTTTCTTCACTCAGTGCACAGTCAACCTGTGGAACTCCTCGCCAGAGGATGTGGTGAAGACTAGGACTTTAACAGGGTCCAAAAAAGAGCTAAATATATTCATGGCAGTTAGGTCCATCAATGGCTATTAACCAGGATGGGTAGGAATGGTGTCTCTAGCCTCTGTTTGTCTGGAAATGGATGACAAGAGAGGGATCATTGGATGATTCCCTGCTGTGTTCACTCTCTCTGAGGCACCTGGCATTGGCCACTGTCGGCAGACAAGATACTGGGCTGGATGGACCTTTGGTCTTATCCATTATGGCCACTCTTATGTTCTTATGTAAGTCTTCTAAGAGCATCTTGAGTAAGACAGGTATCAGACTCCCAGTTATTTTCCACCAGAGATAAATACCTGACCTTTTAGAAGCTTTACATGCCCAACAGAATTTACTAAACCCTGTTGAGAAGCTAGACCACAGGCCTGATTTGGTTGAGAGAATTAGCACCTAATTCCAAAGCATTTTCAACAGAGTTCTTCACTGAAAATCCATGAGAGTTGGAGGCCTAGCAACAGATGTTTAAAGGTGTACCTTTGAGGTGTGGTGTATTACAAATACAAGTGTGTATGCGTTTATTGTGGACGGAACGTAACTTTTCTAGCAGGATGATAAATGGATCTGTTCGGGACAGTATGGCCAAAGGGGGTCAGGAGGCACCTGGGAGGTCTTCCAAAGCTGGGCAGTGTGGAGAAAAAGCCATGTCCTCCCGACTATCTGCTCCTGGAAACTCCGGATCAAATACCCACAGAATGGACAGAACTCGTTGTGTTGGTGTTCATTCTGAGCTGAGCCTCCCACCCAGACCCTCCACCCTCAGCCTATTCCACACCCCACATTGCACCCAGACACCTCCATCCTCAGCCTGCTCCTACACCCAACCCCCCACCCAGATCCCCCATCCTCAGCCCACTCCTGTACACAATCGCCTGGTCAGACCCTCCATCCTCTCCATTCTGTCATTGGCTACAGTAGAAGACTTTAAGAGGGATTAAATGATCACTTCCTGCACAATCGTTTTTCACAAGTTAAAATTTCTCTTTCAGGAGGGTCTGATGACCTACCCGCTACTACAAGAGGCTCAAGTAGAACCGCCCTCTTCCAAAATGGCCGCCATCTCCCATTGTTCTCAATGACACTCACGTGATATCAATCTATCTATCTATCTATCTACATACACACACATACTCACAGAGAGAGATACACTCACAAACGCAAACTTAGAGGGGAGACAGAGGAAACTTAGATTGTGGAGAGATGGGGCAAGCGGGAAAGGAAACACGGGGTGTGTGTAGGTGCAAGAAGGAGCGTGACTGGTGTGAATGGAGAGCAATGTGGTGGTTAGGAGGGAAGGAGCTGGTGTGTGTGCGTATGTGTGTGTGTGTGTGTGTGTGTGCGCGCATGCGCGCGTGTGCGTGCAGTTGAGTGGGCAAAGTGATGTGCACGAGAGAGGCAGAACAGGTGTGTATTCATGTAGGGGAGTATGGGGCATAGCATGGAAGGGGATATTGGAGGGGGCTTATGTGGGAGACTCTCTGGAACACCCCGCTCCTGCCCCACTCCCTGCAGGACAGTGCTCCATAGCCATGCACTGGGGCACTGGATTCAGCACTGCCTACTAGTGGACAGATCCCTCTACAGAGCCCCCTACTGGTCCCTGCAGTACAGCACTCCCTAGCATCATCTTGGAGTACTGCAGCCAGGGCTGATTCTGAGAGCATCCCCTGACTGGTTCACTGCTCCAGTTCCTGCACCACAGCACCCCCTATTGCCATGCTGGGTTCAGAACAGATGTAGAGGTAAGAGCACCCCCTGGTGGCCCCCCACATCCCATTCCCTTAACCACAGCACCCCCTACTGCCATTCTGGAGCAACAGAGAGGAAATGTCACGGACCCACTCCCTGCTGTCCTACACAGGGCAATACTTTTAAGAGTCATGGCCTTCTTTCACTGCTAAGTCTCCTCCACGTTTTGCCCCAAACACCATTTCTAATGAGGACCATTGGGGTTTGCCAGCCAGGGACCTCATTACTTGCTTAAAAATACAGGAAAGGTCAACAGTTTAATAGGAGTGGCACTGTGGGGAGAGAAATACACAAGGGGGAAGAGGCGATTGTGCAGCTACAAGGGGAGGGGGGAATGTTGGGTTATAAGGAGCCACAACATTGAAGGCAACATTAAAGAGACTGGAGAAATGGTGCATAGAAAACAGAGAACCTGCCCGAGATCAGCACCGGGACCCACCCAGCTGAATCTCCCACCATGAGAAGTAAGTTCACGAATTTGGCACCACAGAGAATGTTTCCCCGGATCCCCTGCCTGGTAGCCTCACATTGGAGCTCAAACTGCCTCCTGCATGAATGTGTGATCAGGGTTTAAGGATGATTGAGTTGGGGTTGGTCCTGCTTTGGGTAGGGGGCTGGACTTGATGAATCCTGAGATCTCTGCCCCTCCTGGGGTTCTATGATTCTATGAAGATCTCGGTGTGTGGAAGAGAACAAATGGGAAACTCTTGGGGTATGTCTACACTACAGAATTTTGTTGGAAAATGGCCATTTTTCTGACAAAACCTGAGTAACGGTCGCACTGCAATTGCATTCTTTTGAAAGTCGATCGAAAGAACAGAGGGGTTTTCCTGCCATTGGTAATCCTTTTTCTACGAGGAAGAAGCCTTTTTGCAAAAGAGTTCTTTCGGAAAAAGATGTGTGTGGATGGGGAAGAGGGAGTTCTTTCGAAAGAAGAGGGAAGAGGAAAAAGCACAGGTGCCCTGGTGGCCGCTCCACCCATAGTAATCACAGCTTAAAGGTGAGATAGTGTCTGTTCGGGATGGACGCTGTCAAAAAGGCAGATGGCTTTTTCGAGGCACTTCTGCTGTGTAGACGGTCTCTTTCGGAAGAAGTTTTTTCAGAAGATTTGTTCCAGAACAGCTTCTTCCAAAAGAAGCCTGCAGCCTAGACACAGCCTTGAAGACCAACCCACACCTCTCAGCTGGAACGCCCTCCAGGTAACAGGATCAGAGGCGAACCCATTTCAATCTCTTTCCATTGCTCTTCCTCACCATGGGAAGCTGGGGAAAATTCCCATTTCCCATAGCAGGTGAGTCCTTCATGCCACGGAATAGCTACTCTCTCCTTGATGGTGGTCTGAACTGACAACATCTGGAGAAGGTCCAAACAAAATCTTTGCAGGGGCAGATCCACTAGTGACTTTCGAAAGTGGGGCTCTTTTCCTATCCCAGCTCACTCAGACGTTGAGTTTGACCCTAGCGTGGGAAGTTTTATCCCCTTCCAATCTATGGAGTATGTTTGAAATCCACACCTGTGCCGTGGGGTCCAGCATGGATATAGGTCACTGATGATTCATGGGAGGACTGTAGGGTTTCCTCTTGTCACGTGTGGGCTGAAGGGGGTTAGAACACACAGGGAGGGGACTAGAAGCAGGACTTCTGGGTTCTAGGGCTGTATCGTGACTCTGGGAAAGGGATGAAGTCCAGTGGGTAAGATGGGGTGTCGGTGGGGCTCCTGGATTCTTTTCATAGCTCTGGGTGGTAAGTGACATGTATGTGTGAGGACTCCTAGGTTGTATTTCCAGTTCTGGGAGGTAAACAAGGTCTAGGTAAGAACAAGGGGGGTTGGCTGCCAAGACTTCTGAGTTCCGGTTCCATCTCTTGGAGCTGTGCAAGGTCCCATGGGGTGAGGAGCAGACGGGGAGAGGCTGGGAGTCAGAGAGTCTGGGCTTGAATCTTCCCCCGGCACAGGAGTGAATTTTGTCCCAAATGTCTATGAAAAGATCATAGAATCACAGAACCCCAGGGCCGGTAGAGACCTCAAGAGGCATCGAGTCCAGGCCCCTGCCAAAAGCAGAACCCACCCCAACTCAATCATCCCAGACAGGGCTTGGTCAAGCTGGGATTTCAAAACTTCTAGGGATGGAGCTTCCACCCTCTCCCTAGGGAACCCATCCCAGTGCTTCCCCACCCGCCTCAGGAAATAAAGATTGTCCTTTGCTCCTCTGTTCATTAATCATGAACACTCTGGGTTTACTGCAGAGATGCAAGCAGAGTCAATGGAGTGTGGGAACGGCTCCCAACTGACCCATTTCATCCTGGAGGGGCTCCCGTACCCCCCTGAGCTGCGGGTGCCCTTGTTCCTCGTCTTCCTCCTCATCTACCTCTTGACGCTGGGCGGGAACCTGCTCATCCTGCTGGCGGTGGCCCGGGAGCACCGCCTGCACAAGCCCATGTACTGGTTCCTCTGCCACTTGTCCTTCCTGGACATGACGGTCTCCTCCGTGGTGGTGCCCAAGGTGGTGGCCGGCTTCCTGCCGGGCGGCGGGGCCATCTCCTTCCTGGGCTGCGTGGCCCAGCTCTTCTTCTTCCACTTCCTCGGCTGCACCGAGTGCTTCCTCTACACGGTCATGGCCTATGACCGCTTCCTGGCCATCTGCAAGCCGCTGCGCTACCACATCCTGATGAACCACAGAGACTGCCTGCTCTTGGCCACAGGGGCCTGGCTTTTGGGCTCCCTGAATTCCACCATACAGACCGCGCTCACCTTCTGGCTTCCCTATGGCCGGGGCAACAGAGTGGACTCCATCTTCTGTGACATCCCAGCTGTGCTGAAGCTGGCCTGCAGGGATACGGCGCTCAATGAGCTGGTGGCATTTGTGGATGTCGGCTTCCTGGCCGTCATCTGCTTCCTGCTGATCCTGACCTCCTACGTCTACATTGTCTCAGCCATCCTGAGGATCCGCTCCAAGGAGGGCAGGCGCCGGGCCTTCTCCACCTGCGTGGCTCACGTCACCGTGGTGGTGACCTACTACGTGCCCGGGTTTTTCATCTACTTGAGGCCGGGGTCCCAGCGCCATGTGGACAGGGTGGTGGCAGTTTTCTACACCACGGTGACCCCGTTCCTCAACCCCCTCATCTACACACTGAGGAACAAGGAGATGAAGGATGCCCTGATGAAACTGGGGAGCAGGAGACTGCTGGGTCCTAAGCTATGATTTTCCTGCCTCCAGAAGAAGATGCCCTGTAACTGGCCAGGGAGAGAGGAACATGGAGAGAGAAGTCAGAAGTCCCCCACATTCTGTCTCTGTTCCCTGGGGGAGCTGGGGTCGGTGACTTGGAGTAGGAACGGCTAGATGTTCAGAATCTTGGTTTCTGCCCCTGACATGGGACAGGAGGGGACAGTGCTTAGAGCAGGAGGGAAGGGAGCCAGGAAGCCTGGGGTCTGTCCCCAACTCAGGGACCACAGGGGGTCCTAGTGAAGAAAAGCCAGGACTCTTGGGTTTTTGTCCTACCACTGTGAACATTTGCTCCCATTGTGCAAAGGTTTGAGAAGGGACTGGAGGAGAGGACTCCTGGGTTCATGCTAGGATTGCCATAGCAGAAACCCAAGCCCCCTTGCTTCTGCCCTCTGCCCCACCCCTTTCCCAGAGGCCACACCCCTTCTTCACCCATTCCCCCCAAACACTGATTCTGCTCATTCCATCCATTACCAGCCCTCACGCATTTCCCCAGGCTGGGGTGTGGACCTTGGAAGGGGGGATGGAGTTGAGAGTTTAGGAGTTCAGGGAGCATCTGGGATGGGGCTGTGGGTGGGAGTACAGGGGGTGGCTCTGGTTTGGGGCTGAAATAAGGGATTGGGATGCAGGAGCGGGCTCTAGCCTGGGAGTTTGGGGCACAGGAGGGACTCCTGGGCTGGGTCAGCATTTGGGGCAGAGGAGGAGGTGAGGTATGAAGGCACCAGATGATACTTCCCTGTGGCGGTCAGTAGTATTGAGGCTAAGGCTGACGCCGACATGTTTCATGCATATTCAGTAGGGGATGTTTCTAATGTGGAAGTCACATTCCTATAGGTCAATGTATCATTGCTCTCAACTTATTATCATATATGTCAATTCGTTACCATGGGCCTTGGTGGCCATCTATCACATCCTGGGTATGTCTAGACTACACCTCTCTGTCGACAGAGAGATGTAGATTAGGCATGTCGAAATTGCTAATGAAGCAGGGATTTAAATATCCCATGCTTCATCAGCATAAACATGGCCACCACTTTTTTTCAAAAGGGAGCTTTTTCGAAAAAAATGGCAGTCTAAACGCGGAGCTGTTGAAAAATAAACACTTTTTTGAAAGATCCTGTGGGGTTTATTTTTTGACAGATCCACGTCTAGACTGCCATTTTTTTCGAAAAAGCTCAATTTCGAAAAAAGCGGTGGCCATGTTTATGCTAATGAAGCGTGGGATATTTAAATCCCTGCTTCATTAGCAATTGCAACGTGCCTAAACTACATCTCTCTGTCAACAGAGAGGTGTAGTGTAGACACAAACCCTGTGTCCTGATTTCTCAGCTCAGCCTGAACAAATTATTTGGGGACTTTTATATAATGATGCACCTGCTGAATCTGGGGGTGTTTTTCCTACCATCCTAGGTGGGTGAAAGGTCCCAGACCAAAGTTCCCCTTTTCAGCCCCAGGAAACCATAAATAAGCTATGACTGGTGTCTAGGTGAGATCTGTATCTCAGCCACGGAAGTTGCTTATCTTAGCGTCTGCTGATCTTGCAAACGGCCTCTGACAGCCTTTAGCAGATTTCTTGCATTACAGCTCTTAACTATTGCCTCTGTACTGAATCTACCCCTTCATATATTAATGAATGAATCGAAATCAACACGACCAGATTATTAGCACGATAGGCAAGTCGCTTGATGGGCTACGCTCTCCATGGTCCTGGAAGCAACTGACATGTCCCTGTGGATCCTAGGCAGGAGAACTCTGCTCGCCACCCCATGACTCCTATTGGCTGCAGTTCCTTATTCCCAGCCAATGGGAGCTGAGGAGTCAGCACTTGGGGACAGGTGTGGGGGCAGCATGCAGAGCCCCCCCCCCCCCAGCCCTAGGCAACCTGTGCAACTAGATTCCAGAGATGTTGCCACTTCCAGGAGCCTCAAACTGTCAGGGAAGGCAGGTCGGTCCACTTAGCTCCTCTACGCTACCAGACTTTTAGTGGCCTAAAATCTCCCAGATTGAGGTTAGTAGTTTGAGGGGCATCCAACCCAATTCCAGAAGACCCCCAGCCAATCTGGAAGGGTGGGCAACCCTACTTTACTTGATGCTGTGAGAAGGTAGTGGTATTACCAGGTTAGATCGTGGGAAGGAAGGGCTGGGAATCCTCTTGTAGTACCACCTTGGAGTCTGGAGGGGAGCAGGATCTAAGGATAAGAGTGGAGGTGGGAGGGGACTGGAGGGTCCAGACACCTAATAGGAGGACAGGGGGTGGGACTGAACCCCCAAAATAGGCAATTGAATGAACTGGTTGCATACAATGTCATTGTGCAGAAATGTATGTCTGGTAAGGTCTTGCATGGAAGCATATAGTGATCTGGACTTGAAGGCCAGGCTGAGGTCTGAATACAGACTGTGGTTATGAATCTCGGTCTGTAACAGTATGCTCGGTCTTTAACAGTATGCTCCCTGCCACAAACCCCAACCCTTCCCAACACAGAATAGGGTGGCCAGCTGCCTGGTTTTCATCCCTCCCCAGACCGGTGAAAATGAACAAGTGATGGGGGGAGAGGAGATGGAGTGGGCGAGGCAGAGAAGGGGCAAGGCAGGGGTATTTGCTTTTGTTTGGTCAGAAAGTTGGCAATCCTATGGGCAGCATGGTTGAATTTTCCTGAATTCGTGTACACAGCCTTTCCAGGATCTGAACCCTAGAGAAATCTATCTGACACCTTATAGAGGTCTACACAGTGTAAGCTCATGAAATTCACCCTTTTTCTCCCTGTAAGGAGAGACATATGTACAGATTCTTGTCCCCAGCCTCCAGGCAGTAATTACTTACACTGGATTTATTGCTACACAAAAGTGATTTTATTAGGTATAAGTGATGGATGGCAAAACAAGGCGCAATGGTCTCATGTTGCAGTGAGGGAGGTCTAGGTTGGATATTAGGAAAAACTATTTCCCTAGGAGGGTGGGGAAGCACTGGGACGGGTTCCCTAGGGAGGGGGTAGAATCTACATCCCTAGAGGTGTTTAAGTCTCGGCTTGACAAAGCCCTGGCTGGGTTGATTTAGTTGGGGTTGATCCTGCCTTGGGCAGGGGACTGGACTCAATGACCTCCTGAAGTCTCTTCCAGCCCTGGGATTCTATGATTCTAAGTGGTTATCAGAGGTAGCAGACAAAACAAAGTAGGTAATTGAGCAAAATAAACAAACATGCAAACCAAGCTTAATACAGCAAAGAAATTAATTGCATGTACGATCTCATCCTAAATGTGGTTCGAATTACCGTCACAGCAAAACACTCTTCCTGTCTAGCCCAGGTTTCTTCCCCCACTTTAGTCTTAGTTGTTTTCAGTCATCATCTTGGATGGGGTAGCTGGGGAGAATTGACGACCAGGATCACCTCACTCCCCATCCTTAAATAGGATTTGCATAAGGCAGGACTTTGACACACCCCCACCAGCTACTCATGGAAAATTACCGATTCAAGATGGGTTCCAGCATCAGCCGACATGGTCAGATGTCTGTGTAGCTTTTCGTAACAGGCTGACTTACACGTTCCCCGTAAGGTTAAGCTCTTTGGGTATGTCTACACTAGCCCCCTAGTTCGAACTAGGGAGGCTAATGTAGGCAATTCAAAGTTGCAAATCAAGCCCGGGATTTAAATATCACGTGCTTGATTTGCATCTTCCCGACCGGTTCGCCATTTTTTAAATTTACAAGTCCGGACTAACTGCGCGCGTCTACACGTGGCAGGGACCCGGTAGTTCGAAATAAAGCCCTAGTTCAAACTACCTGTTAAACCTCATACAGGTTGTTTGAACTAGGACTTTATTTTGAACTACAGGGTCCCTGCCACATGTAGACGCAGGCAGTTAGTCCGGACTTGTAAATTTCAAAAATGGTGACCGGCCGGGAAGATGCAAATCAAGCGCGGGATATTTAAATCCCGGGCTTGATTTGCAACTTCGAATGCCTACATTAGCCTCCCTAGTTCGAACTAGGGGGCTAGTGTAGACATAGCCTTTTACAGTTCATTGTCTCTCACTGCTGGACCATCAACAGTGGCCACTTTCATTGTGATATCTGAGGTGTCATCCGTGAGTGTGACCCAAAGCAGAAAATATTAAATTACAGATGCACCACTTAATAGCTCTAACATGTACAAAAAAGATACGTGCCTATAACTAGGATCATATTGAGTAAATCACAATGTCTCTGATGATATGTTACATGAGCTACCTTGCTGAAAGCTTAAGGCATATCTCAGTTTTCAGGTATCTCAAAGGAGGAGGGAGAAAGATTGTTCTCCTTGGTCTCTGAGTATGGGACAAGAAGCAATGGGCTTAAACTGGAGCAAGGGAGGTTTAGGTTGGACATTAGGAAAAACTTCCTGCCTGTCAGGATGTTTAAACACTGGAATAAATTGCCTAGGGAGGTTGTGGAATCTCCATCTCTGGAGATATTTAAGAGCAGGGTGGACAGACACCTGTCAGGAATGGTCTAGATGGTTCTTGGTCCTGCCGTGAGGGCAGGGGGCTGGACTTGATGCCTCCTGAGGTCCCTTCCCGTTCTCGTGTTCTGTGATTCTATGATTTAGTGAGACTTTCCTTGAAAAGTGACTCTCCCCACCTCTACCGAAGAAGGCAAGAAAACCCCACAACCACAAACCCCACCCCCTCCATGCAGTGAATGTGGCCAGAGCTATTTATCTGTGGGTATTGTCATCAGCCAGCTCCACAACTGCCTAATTCAGTGGTGCTGCATTGACTCTGGTGGACTTGTGGCTGAGTTACTCCCAAGGCCATCCTTACCCATATGCAGAATATGCAGTGGCGTAGAGGCTTCTGAAAATTTGGGGCACTGCTGGATCTTAACGGCCTTCCACCTGCCTTTTCCTGTCCCTCATCTGTGGTTCTGCTCCCTCCAGAGAGGGCTTAATTTTTTAAACCCCAGCCAGACACTGAATCCATGAAAGTGTAACCACCACCAAGAAGATTTGAACCTGGACCTCTGAAGCTGACTATAGGCACCAGTACCCTCTGAGCTGAAAGCCAGCTCACTCCTGGCACATTGTGTAGAGATCTCTTGCTCTTATCTGTTGCTGTGGTCTCGGTACCACTGCATGGGACCGTGAACCACACCAGGGCTATGTCTACACTGGCGGTTGTTGCGCCAGAAGTATGCAAATGAGGCTAAGCGTGGAATATCGCCACATCTCATTTGCATATCTAATGAGACGCCATTTTGCGGAAGAGGCTCTTGCGCCAGAAGGAGCTGTCTACACTGCCCCTTCTTGCACAAGAAAAACCCTCTTGCGCAATGCCGTTATGCTGATTATTTTCAGGAATAATGGCATTGCGCAAGAGGGTTTTTCGTGCACAAGAAGGAGGAGTGTAGACACTCCTTCTGGCGCAAGAGCCTCTTCCACAGAAATGGTGGCTCATTAGATATGCAAATGCGGCTCAGCGATATTCCACGCTTAGCCTCATTTGCATTCTTCTGGCGCAAGATCGCGCCAGTGTAGACATAGCCTAGGTGTGTGGGTTACAAAAGCATTTGCCAACCCCAGGTAAATGCTGCCCATGCCTGAATTTACCATGTGAGTTGGAAGGATCTTACTTTAAAATTTGCAGTAACAACATTTCCCTAGTGTGTTGCTGAAGATCATAAAATCCTGCACGCTGCATTGCCTGGGCTGGTGTTTGAGGAAAGGGCATTGCCCAAGCGGCACTATCCCCCTCTCCGTCACCCCAGTTAGATCCAGAGGAAAGACAAGAGCCAGTACGTTAGGAACTGAGGTGGTTGCAGGAGATGCCGGAAAAGCAGACTGGACAAAACCTCACTGTTAACTGCCTTAGGGTCTCCACTCCGGATTATCTGTCTGGGTTTACTCCCATAGCCTGTGGATCTCCCGAGCCTACCCACAAGGCAGTGGGGGATTTTCTGTCAGGGTTCTCTTCCCTGGCGTGACGTAAGGAGTCACCATCCCTTGGATGACGGTGACCAATCAAGGTTCATACGCCAATCGGCTTATCCAAAGTAATCCAGGGACTCCAGTATCCCAGACCCTCAACCAGCAGAGTGAGGGGGCAGGGCAGCCTTATTGGATGGTGGGCTGCATGCACCATGTCACAACATCGTCATCGGGCACTTGTGACTTTTAGTCAGCGCACTGGATACCGCCCAATGTCCCGTCACACCCTGGTAATGTTGGCGCTGCTGGTCCGCGGCTGCCTATTCGCACTACAAAGCGCGCTTATTTTGCAGCAAACCTCTGAAAAGACTTTGTGCCAGGTAGCATGCCACCCTGCCAACCGGATTATCATTATTATTATAAAACTATCTGGACGTACCCAGCATTGCTCAGGAAAGTGGAGGAACAAAATTTAGAAAATTTAGGAAAGGAGGGGACCCTGAGCCAGGGGACCCCCAGAGCCACAGACCCTGGGGGCTGATGGCTCCTGGCCCACACCTGCCCCTGTGAGAGCATTAGGACCCTCCTCCCCCCAGGACCAAGCAGCCAGCCCCCAGGAGAACAGTACACAATCATGCGGCCAGTAGCAAGGGGGACGTCTCTTTGCAAGGTTGGCTCAGGGAGCCACCTGCCCTGCCTTGGCAAGCAAAAGCTCAGAGCTCACATCTCACCCCAATGGCTGGAACCAGACACAGAAGAGCCCCACTCACGGTAGGAACAGCAGCCGGCTGGCTTCACAACGGCGTAACGCATTGAGGGCTTAACCCGGACCCTCCGCCCTAGGCTGCAGCAGGCACACGGATTCCTTCTGCTCAGATCAGCCCAGCGAACTGAGCAGAAAGGCTGGCCGGCTTTGGGTTTGGTTTCCGGAGCGGCGGGAGGTGGCAGGTGGGGAGCGACACCGGGTGGAGGGGAGGTTACGTGCAGGAGGGGTGCCCCCAGCTCACACCCGGGGCTGCAGGTGCCATGGGGGGCAGGGCAGGTGCCTGAGCCATTGTACGCGTTGTTGGGGAAATCTCGCTCCCCTGGGGTACAGAGTCCCCAGAAGGGTCCGAGGCTGGAGGTCAAAGCAGTGAGGCAGGAGAGAAATCTAGAAGGAAAACTTTATTATGCATGCATGCAGGCTGACAGCTACCAGAGAAAGCAGCAGCAGCCTTGAGAGGCAGTTTCAGGGATCCTTTATACAGTAGGTTCAGACAGTTTAGTTGTGGATTGTTTTTCTTTAACATCTCAAAGTCTCAGCAGAAGTCCTCTGAGATGTCTCCGTTCACACCAGGTGTGCTAGAAGTCGGTTTTACAGTAGCAAAGGCGCATGAGAACCTGAGCGAGGAGTCTACAAGACAAACTGTGACAAAGATAAGAGCTTACATGACAATTTGTGACAGACCAGGAGTCTCCATAAAGCTGAGACAGGAGGCATTGTCAGGGTCTTCATTAGAGTTAAGACGATTTTACTCTGTTACAGGGAGAGAGGCCTGGAAACCTTTTAACCCTTACAGCAGTTTTCTTTTAGAGAGTTTTGATTTCCTGCACAGTCCCCCCTTAGACACAATTGGAGTTATTTGATTTTTCTCCCACAGTGTGTGGGAGTGGGGGCACTGCATGCTGGTCGGTGGTGTAACCTTGTGGGCGGGAGGAGGCAAGGCCCAGGAGGCTACACGCAGGAGGGGCACCCAAGCTCATGCCTGGGGCCACAGGTGCCATGGGGGCAGGGCGGGACCCCAATCAGGTACCTTAAAACCTTCTCCTGGAGGAAAGGTTCTTCCATGCAAAGTTTGGCTGCGGTAGCTCTTATAGTGTCCAAGTTATTAGCACACAAACTTACAAACATTCTCCTTTATATATTAGATCACAACTCTACAAAATCACAATCTTCCCCCTCTGGCTGCCGTCAAGCAGAGGGGCACCCTCCTAAAGGATCTGGCCATCGCTAAGGGCCTCTCCCCAAGCTTCTTTATAATATTTTCACAGGATAAATGCCCTCCAATTTCCATATTTCCCCATGTTTGTCTCCACAGACACTTCAACTCCCAGGCCTGTCCTGTCTCCCAGCCTCTTTCCTTCTTTGGCTTCCATTTCTGACCCTTCTAAAGACCTCCAGCCAAGGAGAAATCCAAGGAAATTACACCCCAAGAACTTGGTGAATGTTGAAAAAAATCGATTCTTTATTCAGACTTGACAAATGCTTTTTAGCAGTAGATTTGAACCCAGAATGAGCAGAATTCTAACGTGGGTGATAACGACAGAAGACAGAGATGTCATGAAATGATCTGCCTTCGTAACGAGATTTGGAGAGAAGAAGGGGAAGGGTTTGGGTTGTGTTTGGGTTACGTGCGACTCCGAAACTTTCAAGGAAGCGGAAGACACTGGAAAGTGGTAAGAATGGATCTGAAGGGACTGATTGGATCACATTGATTTAAAAGGAAGCCAACACAAGACACAAACTAAGAAGCTTTCGCTCCTGTAGATCTCCAAGGGGTTCATAAAAAAAAAAATCACTTTTTGGCATCTACATACTTTTCAAAATCTGGCTTACTATAGTTATGGGCTCTATACACACGTGTGTCTGGATTTTTTTTCTTTTTTCAGCTGATTGTGTCCCGCAGAAGTAGGAATTGTGTTGTCAAAATACAAACGGAATTCTTAAACTCCAAACTTTCAAGGAAATGGCTTAAAAAAGGAGGAACCCAATTAATATGGCAGGTATCTACAGAAACAGTGTTGGAATGACTGGCCCACAAAGTGTCCCCTCTAAGCAAAGCATGAAACAAAATTTGGTACATGAGGGCCATCTACTGTTTCTCAGAGAGATAGCCGTGTTAATTGGCAACTTTCAAAACAATTTTAAAAAAAACTAGAAGTAGTCTACTGGTTTGCGGTGGAAGCAACGGAGACAGCAATAGGTTGGAAATCTAAGGATTTCCGAAAGAAAAGAAGAGGATTGCTATCCTCCAGGGAACCCCAGATCAGGCAATAGAAATTAGAGCCGGCAGGGTGAAGCTCACAGTATCCTAGGCCACCAATGAAGCTGGAAAACCCAGCAGCGAGATGAAACAAGTAGGCAACCCAAGTGTCCACCTCGCCCCGTATCTCAGGCTTACGTGAGAGGACACGGGGAGAGTGGAGATCAGGGACGGCTCTGAAGGAAAATAGGATTTTTTTGGAAAAAGGAAAATGTCGGTTTCCCTCAGAACCTGATGCTGTTTTCTCACCAAAGTGGAAATATGTGGGTTAAAAATGAAACATTATTCATTAAGGCTGGGTATAGACTGCCGCTTTTTTTTGAAAAAAGCTATGCACAATGCACTCCACATTTTGCGTAGCTTTTTTGGATTTCTTTGTCGGAAGAGGCTTTTTCAACATTTGACCCATCTAGACTCGGCCAAATGTCGGAAAAAAAACCCCTCTTTTGGAAGGCCCCTTATTCCTCATGGAACGAGGAATACGGGGCTTGTGAAAGAGTGCATTTGCTCTTCTGCAAAACAAGCGGAAGAGCAAACACATTCTCTGGACGCGGAACAGTTCTTCTGTGATCCTGGAAAAACTGTGTAGTCTAGCTGTAACCTAAGATATTTTGGTTTCTTTGGAGCAGCATTTACTGAAGATTTTTCAGGTTTTGACCTGGTTTTGGCCAGTGTTTTTCAGTTTACAGCAGCTTTTTTTGCCCAATTTTCGGTGGTTTTCGTTATTTGTGGCCAATGTTTTGGTCTTTCAATAAAAAGTGTTCATTTCCTGTGGAAAAATCAAACACCCTTTCCTGACCAGCGGCAAGAAGAAGAAGAAGAACAGGAGAGCTTTTTCAATCTTCTGTGTCGCAAAGGATGCCTAGGGGAAGCTAGGAACAGAAGCAGAACAGCAGGAGAAAAAACGGAGATGAGGTGGGAGAAGTTTTGGAAAGTCAGGGAAAGGTCTAAAGAGCCACACGGGACCCTTGAACCTCACAGATATACCCATCACCCACAGCATCATGGGGCGGGCGTTCTCCACCATCACAGACGTTTAGGAGACTGAAGTCAGTGGGATGTAGTCGGGTGGGTTGTTTTCTTTGGTAAACTGGATGTCCCGACAGAACAGGATGGGCATCTTGCCTAGGCTGAGGCGGTGCTGCCAGACATAAAGGCTCTTTTTGGGCTCCACGGTCACCGTGATTGTCTCCTCTTCTTCTCGGGCTTCGTTCCAGGCCTCCTCCTCCATGAGGATGCCTTTCCTGCCATACTGGCCCTTGAGGGACAAATGGATCTTAAGAATGTACTTGATGAAATTTCCAACCCCAACGGACAGCTCAGGGGAGATGCTCCAGTTGCGTTCCACGCTGGACACCTCCTTCTCGGCATACCCCACTTTGCGGGCGATCTTGTTGGACCAGGTGATGGAGCTATCGGAATCGTTGCACACTGTCTTGATGCATTCCCAGCCATAGATTGCTGCTCCCTTGGTGAAGCTCAGCCCCCCGGGCAAAAAATTCAGCACATCGGGGTGGATGGAGAAGGTGGGTTGATGTTCGGAGACCGTGACATTGTACGGGAAGTACTGGACTCCCCATTTCTGGTCCACCTTGATCATGGCTTGGAACTTGTCAATGCCAAAGTAATAGAGCCCCTCACAGTCCTGAGGAGGCAGGGAAGAGCTGAACTGATCGCCGCTCCGGCTCAAATCAAAGACATAAGACATGGTACGTTCTTTAAGGCGCAGGATGCAGAAATGGTGGACAGTGTGCATGTAGTGGTCCCCACCCTGGCAAAAGGGATCCAACATATAGACTTTGGCTTCGGCATCTGTGCTCAAGTCCTTCACCACCCGGTAGGTGCTGCCCTTGAGGATGTAGATGTTGGGCGGCTGTTTGTTGTCACTCAGGTAGTGATCGCCACCTTGGCAGGCGGGGTGCAGTTTCCGGATCTTGATGGCTTCCCCAGTTTTTAGGTCCTTCGTCTGCAGGTAGCAGCCCAGGTCAGAGCGGACGATGAAGAAACCCTCTTGATTACGGAAGATGTCAGTGCCCGGGGAGTCTTTGTGAGAGAGCAGCGAGCCATCGGCGGGAGTCCAGCCCTGGGATGGAGACAGCAGAGGAGGGAAGGGAGAGAGGGAGCTGGCTCAGGCACCCCAGCACTTGGGAAGCTCAGAGCCACAAGGGGTCCAGGAAGAGTCCCATGTGGGGGCTGCACTTTTCTGTCCATGAATGAACACTTCAGCAACTCCAGGAGTGAAATCAGAGTGACTCCCTCAACAACAGTTCCTCTACATTGACTCCAGTGGAGCTATGGCCCATTGACCCAGCTGGGATCTGCCCCATGGACTCCAATGGAGCTACGGCCCATTGACCCAGTTGGGATCTGCCCCATGGACTCCAATGGAGCTACGGCCCACTGACCCAGCTGGCATCTGCCCCATTGACTCCAATGGAGCTACGGCCCATTGACCCATTTGGGATCTGCCCCATGGACTCCAGTGGAGGTACGGCCCATTGACCCAGCTGGGGTCTGCCCCATTGACTCCAATGGGGCTACGGCCCATTGACCCAGCTGGGGTCTGCCCCATTGACTCCAGTGGAGCTACGGCCCATTGACCCAGCTGGAATCTGACCTTCATTGACTCTCCAGTGCTTTGAGATGCCCACTTCCAACAGACATCAGCCAACTGAGCCAGAGTGGGGCAGCCGATGGAGGAGTCGGCAGTGAAATCTCCTAGGTGTGCCCCATAGCTGTGTGCCCAGGGGTGGGAGTGATCTGAGGGAGGGAGGAGAAGGGAGCCCAGGGTCCTGCCCCGACGTGACCCCACTCACCGCTCTGATGCTCTCGGTCCCGGCCATGTCTCCTCTGCCGTTTGCCAGCAGGAGGTGCTGTCCTGGGAGGAGACAGAATTGGGGTGTTCTGGGCTGAGGGAGGGCACCATGACATTGGCTCACACATGAAACAGTGCCCAAGACTCCAAGGTACACACACAAATACCCTCAATCCCACCCACAGCCCCCCCCTCCTCCCCAGCTCTGCCCGTGACCCTCGCTCCCGCCCACAGCCCCTGCCCCACAGCCCTGCCGGTGCCCCTCACTCCTGGCCCCACATAGCCCCTGACAGGTGTCTCCTGTCCTCTCCTAGCTGGGTCACTCCATGGGTGGGTGGGGCTGGCAGGAAGCTGGGCACATCTGGACTAGAACCCTGAGTAATGGGGCCCCAGAGCAGGGGTTGGGCCGGGGAGCAGCCAGGTGAGGGGGCAGGGTCCCCTGGGGCCCCAGATCACTCCTGTGGGCTCCCAGGGAGGGAGGGGTCGGGGGCTGCACCCAGGATGGGGGAAGCGGCTTCAGGTGCCTCTAGGATCCTCCACCCCTGCCCTGCTCGCCTGCCGGGGAAGGATGACGGGGCAGGACAGGTGCTGGGGGCTGATAATGCACCCGGATCCACCAGGGGGAGAAAACGGGACAGTTGTGAGGCTCCGCCCCTCACTCCCAACCCACAGCCCCTGCCCCCCAGCCCTGCCAGTGCCCCTCACTTCCAACCTGCAGCCCTGGGACCCCCCACAGCCCTGCTGTTGCCCCTCACTTCCGCCCCACAGCCCCTGCCCCCCAGCCCTGTCAGTGCCCCTCACTCTCAACCTGCAGCTCCTGCCCCCCAGCCCTGCCAGTGCCCCTCACTCCCACCCACAACCTTGCCAGTGCCCCCTCACTCCCGCCCCGCAGCCCCTGCCCCCCAGCCCTGCTGGTGCCCTCTCTGCCAGCGCCCCTCACTTCTGATCCAAAAGCCTCTACTAGCTAAGTGCCGATGTTTCCCCTGCTCCCGCGAGCACTCACTGCTCAGGGCTGAGTTTGAAGGTGCCGTGTCCGTCGCAGCCCCTTCTTCCAGTTGCGGCGGATGGCTCCCTTCCTAGCAAGGATCTGCAACCAGACGAGCCCGTCA
The DNA here is from genome assembly GCA_032595735.1 of Pelochelys cantorii. Taxonomy (NCBI): domain Eukaryota; kingdom Metazoa; phylum Chordata; order Testudines; family Trionychidae; genus Pelochelys; species Pelochelys cantorii. The sequence goes on along the minus strand of CM064351.1, from coordinate 7,575,924 downwards.
ACAGGCATCTGGGTTTTATAGGGGCAAGCTGGGTGTGTCTTCCTCCTTCCCGCACAGCTGCCTCGCTGGGCGTGCCCCTCTGCCCTCTTGCTCAACAAGTCCCGAGGTCTCTTCCAGGCCTAGGCATCTGTGATTCTAAGTCCCAGAACTGCCCTTGTGACAATGTACATGAGCGGGTCAGAGATGCACCGACTCTAAGGCCACAAGGGACCATCTCGATCTATCTCCTCTGCCCCGATGCCCTTGGTTCCTCCAAAGGCTCCAGAGAAGGTCTCCCCAGGGCCTTGTATCATGGCCAAGCATTTCGCTGTCACGCAGTCGCCGGGGGCGAGTGGAGACGGCCCCTCGGGAGGACACCAGGCTGGGAGGTGGGAATGATTTCCCCAGGGAGAGTGAAGGCATCAGAGATGTTTCTCCAAAGGCATTTTGTGGGGCAGTTCTCTGGCTGGAGGTTCGGGCTTGATGTTCACACAGGTCCCTTTGGGTTCCACGGGTTCTGGAGGGGAGCCTCACTCCCAACCCACATTCTCTGCCCCCCCCCCAGCCCTGCCACTGCCCCTTACTCCTGCCCCACAGCCCCTGCCCTCCAGCTCCAAAGGACACCTAGGGTGTGGCTACACAGCACCTGATACACACAATAAGATAAGCAATTTTCGCGATGCAGGTTGCCTACTTCAGTGTTTCTCAACCAGTGGTCCATGTACCCTTAGGGCAGGAGTGGCCAACCCCCAGCTTGTGAGCTGCATGCAGCTCTTCACCTGCAAAAGTGTGGCTCGTGAAGCCACCCCATATGCCCCTACATATAGCCTCCGGCTCCCTGGGTGCAGGGGAGCTGCCCGGTGCAGCAAAATGGCATTGGCAAGATGGTGTCGGCCGGTGGGAGCCTGATGTGGCCAAAAAAGCTTAACCCACGGTTTTTAAAGGGGTAGCATCCTTTTTTTTCTTGCTCAACAATTCTCTTCATATTTTTTTCTGCTGCTGTTTCGGCTCTCTTCGTTTAATGGGTTGGCCACTTCTGCCTTAGGAATACTTGAGAGAAGTCCGGGGGGTACATCAACACAACTGAAATTTGGAGAAAACGGAATTTTTTTACAGCACTTTATTAATTTTGTACTTTTTACACTCAAAAATTTTGTCGCCCACCCGGCTCCGATCAAGTTGTTTAAGCAAATGTGTTGCAATGGTAGAAAAAATGTGTGTGTGTCTGAAAACTGTAGGTACTGGGGGGTACTTATAATTTTTTTTAAAAGGGGTACTTTGTTTTATAAAACAAGGCTGAGAAACACTGGCCTATATTACCTCGAATCTATTTCAAAATAGCTTATTTTGAAAATTGGCGCGTCTGCACAGCGCCAAATTCTGAAACAAGGTGCTATCTCGAGCCAGCCCGTATCCCTCAAGCAACAAGCTTTACTGGGATGGCAAAATACTGCTCCCGTGATTTTGAAAAATATTACGAAAAAATGGGCTACTTGTGTAGATGCAGGGGAGCTAAATTGGGATACCACTGATCTCCCGAAATAGCCGTGCAGTGTAGATATACACTTGGCGATGAGACAGGAGCAATTTCCCATGGAGATGTTTCTCCAAAGGAGCTGCCCTAGGACTTTTGTGGGGCAGTTCACTGGCTGGAAGTTCACACGGGTCCCTTCCGGCTGGAGAAGCTCCAGAGAGGAATCATTCCTTTGTGAGAAGACAAACTCTTTGGGGCCGTTGTAGGCAGCGGGCTCAGCTGCAGGGCTGGGGAAGCTGTAGGGGAAAAGCTAGACATATGCCCAACCTGGGTCATTGCAGATGTTGAGGACTGCAGGGTCTGCTCGGCGCGGATGTTGACCTCTGACTCCAGGGTACATAAGAACATAAAAGTGGCCAGACTGGGTTGGACCAATGGTCCATCCAGCCCCGTGTCCTGTTTGCCCACAGTGGCCAATCCCAGATGCCCTAGAGGAAGGGAACCAAACAGGGAACCATCAAGTGATCTTTCCCCCGTCGCCCATTCCCAGACTTACAGAGGTGAGGGTTCAGGCGCCATCTGTAGATGGCCATGCCAAATTATGGGATGAAGGTGATTCATGGCCCCCCAGTGGAATTGGTCGTGCTAGGGGCAGGCAGCCACTTCCTCCCCTTTGTGCCTGGGGGTCTTGGCTTGCTTGAGGATCTCCCAGACCTGAGAACCATCGGGTGGGTCCAGCCTCCTTGCTGAACTTTCACACACGCTGCTGTCTTGTGTCCTGCCAATGACCTGGATCTCGCTGGCTTCCCCCAAGGTGTTCCCCAATACCATGGTGTTGCCCAGAATGGTGGTGTGCCCAGCCTAAGGGTAGCTAGAGGGTGAAGGGCTCTGCCTCAGTTTCCCAACAGGCTGGGTCACGCGGCAAGGGAAATCCAGCAGTCCGAGTGGCAATCGGGAGGGATGGCATCCGAATCCAACGGCCACTTCTGCCTCATGGGAGGGGAGTGGGAATGTGGGGGGTGGAAGGTCTGGGGGTCGCAGGCCCAGGGGATTGTGGGATAGCATTGGCACACAACCCACACATGGGCCTGGCGAGACGGTGCCAGCCATGGGAACGCGGCCCGGTGGCCAGACGTTGTGCTACCCCCCACCCCTGTGCAGGGCAGCCAGGCAGGCTGAGATTAGCTACTGGGACCAATATCTGCAGGTCCCATCCGGCCCGACTCTTCTGGCTCGGTTCTGTGAGACTCCCCTGGAGATCAGCCTCCTGCCCCTGCACTGGCCTTTCCACGGAGCCAGGCCGGGCACAGCGCCAGAGGAGTGGGAGGGGGAAAAAAGGGAACAAAGCCCTTTGGAGAAGTTCCTAAGAACTGGGTGTGCAGGGAAATGACCGAGCAGAGGGGCAGGGAGTAGAGAAAGGACGGATTTTCTCTGAACTATGAAGAATTTTCATAAGTTCTCGTGGTGCCCCTCACCCCTTCCCACAGCCCAGCCCTGCCCCCCAGCCCTGCTGGTGCCTCTCACTCCTGACCCACAGCCCTTGACCCCCAGCCCTACCTCCCAGCCTGCTGGTGCCTCTCACTCCTGACCCCCAGCCCTATCTCCCAGCCTGCTGGTGCCTCTCACTCCCAACCCACAGCCCCTGCCCCACAGCCCTGCCAGTGCCCCTCACTCCTGACCCCCAGCCCCTGCCGCCAGCCCTGGGCTTTACCCCCATCTGACCAGGGCTCATTCGCTCGGCTTGTCAGGCAGGCCTCAGTGCTAACAGGCTGCTACGGATGGGAGCATTTTACCCTGGGTGCCCTGTGCCCGCACAAGCAAAGCCCATGGGCGCTGAAGCTCTTGGCCCCATGGGGGGCAGAGCCCGGAGCTCCGGTTTCACCCCAAGCCCTGAGCAAGGGAGCCGGGGGCCCTGCATGAGTCACCAGAGCTAGGCTGAGGGGCTGTCCGGGCAGCAGTGCCCTGTCTCCTTCTCCTCCCCTCACCCTGCCGGGTTTGTTCCGCAGCCCGCTAGGCCTTGTGCCCTCACACACCCGGTTCTGAGGAACTTCTCCGAAGGGCTTTGTTCCCTTTTCTTCGCCACCCTCCCCCTCCGGTTCCGTGCCTGGCCTGGCTCCGCGGAAAGGCCAACGAAGGGGCAGGAGGCTGATCTCGGGGGGCGTCTCACAAAACCGAGCTGGAAGAGTCAGGCCGGATGGGACCTGCAGATACTGTTCCCAATAGCTAATCCCCCCTGCCTGGCTGCCCCCCCGCAGGGGTTGGGGGTACACAAGTTGTGGCTGACTCCCTCTCGCCAGGCCCATGTGTGGGTTGTGTGCCAATGCTATCCCACGATCCCCGGGGCCTGTGTCTCCAAGACCTTCCGCCCTCACCATCCCGCTCCCCTCCCATGAGGCAGAAGCGGCCATTGGGTTCAGGTACCATTACTCCCCAATGAGCCCTCGATAACCACTCAGACTGCGGGATTTCCCTCACCGCTTTCTAGGGCAGCTCCGTTGGAGAAACATCTCCGACTCCTCCATCTCCCTGGGAAATTGTTCCCACCTCCCTGCCTGGCGTCCTCCCGAGCTGCCTCTCCACTCGCCCACCGCGGTTAGCCAGCGACTGCCATTCCCTGGGCACAGGGCATCTTCAGCTGAGAGCAAAAGGCGCTGTTTCCTGGGGAGACTGTCGCTGGAGCCCTGAGAGCCCGCCTTCTGTGCGAGGCTTGAGAGAGGAGTTTGAAGGGGGACAGGGGCCGAGAAGGGCTACCAGGACAAGTTGAGGAATGGAAAACCACCTGGGTCTGCTGGGCTGGCCTCCTGCCTGTTTCTTAGCTCTCTCTCTCTTCTCAAAAAGAGGAGTCCAGCACTTCCTGTCCGATGACACAGTCTCCCAACATCAACCTGCCTTCTCTGTCCACCCCAACATGCTGAATTTCTCATCCCGGGGGGAGGAGCTTCGCCAAGGAAGCGGCGACTGACAGCTGGGACTCCATCGAGACGGTGCCCAATGATTCCGACAACCCCATCGCCTGGCACAATGAGATCACCCGGAAAGTGGGGTATGCCAAGAAGCAGGTGTCCAGCATGGAATGAGACTGGACATCTCCCCTGATCTGTCCCTCAGGGCTGGAGATTTCATCAAGTGCTTTGCCCAGATCCATCTCTCCCTCCAGGGCCAGTACGGCAGGAAACGCATCCGCACGGAGGAGAAGGCCTGGAACGAAGCCCGAGAAGAAGAGGAGACAATCATGGTGACCGGGGAGCCCAAAAAGAACCTCTACGTCTGGCCGTACCACCTGGGCATAGAACAGATACCCGTCCTGTTCTGTTGGGACATCCTGATCACCAAAGAAAACCACCCACCCAAATACATCCCACCGACTTCAGTCTCCTAAGCGTCTCTTCTGCTGGAGAATGGCCACCCCATGAGGCTGCTGGTGATGGGTGTGTCTATAAGCTTCAAAGATCCCCTGTGGTTCTTCAGACCTTGCCCTGATCTGCCAAAACTCCTCACGCCTCATCCCCCCCTTTCCTCCTGCTGTTCTACTTCTGTTCCTAGCTTCCCCTAGGCCTCCTTTGCAACACAGATGATTGAATGAACTACCCTGTTCATCTTCTTCTTGGCTTCAGGGGGGTAGCCAAGTTAGTCTATACAGGATAAACTTAAAAAACAACAAAGCGTTCTGGAGTGGTTGGGGCATGGGTTCCCAAACTGGGGAGGCATGAAGAAATTCCGGGGGGAGGGGGGCACAAGGCGACCCAGGCCCCTCCGCCCCCGGTCAAGTTTTGCTGCCCCGGTCAGTTCCTTTTTTTCTTTTTTTTGCTCAACATGTTCTGCTGCTATTTTGGGGGGGGGGGGCATGAGGGTGTCTCAAAAATCAAAAAGGGGGCGTGATGCTAAAAAGTTTGGGAACCACTGAGCTAGGGGATAGGGCATTTACCTCAGAAGCACAGGGCGGTGGGCTCAAGTCCCACCCTGCCACCAGCCAGACCCACTGAAGAGAGGAAGGGGGAGTGGAACCTCCAGTGATCTTGGGGATGTGGGCTGGATTCTCGCGTGGACTCAGGAGATAGGGCATCAGCCTCTGGAGCACATGGTGGTGGGCTTGATTTCAACCCTCTCCCCTGACTCAGGCAGTGTCTGGGCAGCCAACTACAGTGGATGAGAAGCTGGAGATGAGCCAACAGGGCGCCCTTGTAGCCAAGAAGGCGAATGGCATATTAGGGTGCATTAGGAGGGGCACTGCCAGCAGATCTAGAGAAGTGATTATTCCCCTTTATTCGACTCTGGTGAGGCCACATCTTGAGTGTTGTGTCCAGTTCTGGGCCCCCAATTACAGGAAGGATGCGGACGCATTGGAGAAGGTCCAGTGGAGGACAACCAAAATGATTAGGGGGCTGGAGCACACAACCCACGAGGAGAGGCTGAGGGATTTGGGTTTGTTTAGTCTGCAGAAAAGAAGAGTGAAGGGGGATCTGAGAGCAGCCTTCAACTCCCTGAAGGGGGGGAGGGGGGGTTTCAAAGAGGATGGAGAGAGGCTGTTCACGGCAGTGACGGATGGCAGAACAAGGAGCAATGGTCCCACATTACAGTGGGGGAGGCCTAGGTTGGATATTAGGAAAAACGATTTCCCTAGGAGGGTGGGGAAGCACTGGGATGGGTTCCCTAGGGAGGGGGTGGAGTGTCCATCCCTAGAGGTGTTTGTCTCAGCTTGACCAAGCCCTGGCTGGGTTGATTTAGTTGGGGTTGGTCCTGCCTTGGGCAGGGGACTGGACTTGATGACTCCTGAGGTCTCTTCCAGCTCTATGATTCTATGATTCTAAGGCAGGATAAGGGCTCAGATTGCAGGGGTGAGGTGGAGGTAGCACTTTATAGACTAACAAAACAGGTCGATGGGATCATGAGCTTTCGTGGGCACTGGCCACTTCTTCAGAGGTGTTTGAAGTTCCCACGGAAAATGGACATTTTGTACTGAAATACCAAAACGAATGGCCACAAATGGCCCAAACCTCCCAAACTTGGGGGTGGGGGGGAGCGGCTGTAAACTGAAAAAATACTGGGCAACACCACGTCCAAAAACCTGACAAATCTTCATAATACGCCGCCTCAGAGGACCCAAAACCTCTTTGTGAATGTGTAGGCAAAACGTTACCGCTCTGCTGAGAAAAGAGCTCCAGTTGGGAGGGAAGCCGATGTTTCAGAGCAGTGCCTGACCCCTGCGCTCACTGCGTCCTCTCACGTCAGCCTGAGATACGGGGCGAGGTGGACACTTGGGTGGCCCAGGTGTTTCATCTCACTGCCGGGTGTTCCGGCTTCACTGGCGGCATTGCGAGGTCCCCCCTGCCGGCTCTGACATCTATCCCCTGACTTGGGGTTCCCTGGAGGATAGCAATTCTCGTCTTCCCTTTCGGAAGCCCTGCGACGTCCAACCAATTGCTGTCCCTGTTGCTACCAGTAGACCACTCCTTGTCTCTGTCGATATTAAAAAACGTTTTTCCCTGCCGGGCAACAGTGATGTCATCATGTCACTCAATGTCGCCCCGCCCCCAGCCTCACCAGAGTCATAAGAACATAAGAACATAAGAACGGCCGTACTGGGTCAGACCAAAGGTCCATCTAGCCCAGTATCCTGTCTGCCGACAGTGGCCAGCACCAGGTGCCCCAGAGAGGGTGGACCGAAGACAATGATCAAGCGATTTGTCTCCTGCCATCCCTCTCCAGCCTCTGACAAACAGAGGCCAAGGACACCATTTTTATCCCCTGGCTAATAGCCTTTTATGGACCTAACCTCCATGAAATTATCTAGCTTCTAGAGTCCTCAGAAGGGGAAGAGGCTAAGGGTTCTCCTCCCCGTCGGGGGATGCCTTGCTCCCTGCTGGCCCCTGGCTTCCCCGGAACCGACATCTTCACCCCCCCCCTGCCCCCCGCATCGGCCCAGAGCCTGGGGGTGGGGAAAAAGGCACCCGCAAATCCGGCTCCGTGCCCCTCCCTGCCTGCTAGAACCGGGCCTGGCAGCTGCCATCCCTGGCAGAAGGCCAGTGGCTAAGAGGGACCACAGGCCGGCAGTTGAATGGGACCCCTGGAGACAGGGACGGGGGGGCATGCTCAGGAGCAAAATCTGGGGGTGCTGCAGCCCCCCCGCCCCCGACTTCCCACACCTCTGCAGGGCACCCCTGCCCGGGGCACAGGGTTGATGGAGATTCGGGCTGGGCTAATGCGGAGACAGGCCAGACCCCAGAAGAGGAGGTTGGGGGAGGGGATGTGCGGGTGTGAGCGCCAGTCCCTAGCCGTGGCAGGGGGGAGCAGGCCTGGAGGTGGGGAGAGGGACCTACACCACGGGGGGTGGGGGCAGGAGAGCCTGGAGGTCTGGGAGGAAGTGGGGCACAGGTGCTGGGGAGGGAGGAAAGGGGGTCTGGATCCAAGGTTGAGCTGTGCAGAAGCCCCTGCTACCCCGCCAGCCCAGAAAGTGGGAACTCCCCCTGGAGAAGCCCCACGTCCAGAGCCCCCAGGGAAAGGGCTATGGGTACGGGGACCCTAATTCCTCACCGAGGGGGAGTCCTATAAAGGTGGGGGGAGCTGGGGAGGAACCCCCCAAAGCCCCCTGCTGCCCTCCTTCCTCTAGTGCTCCCCCCCCCGCTCTAACCACTAGGCTAGGCAGCCCTTTCCGCCTGGGAGCAGGGAACTCCACTCCCGCCACAGGATACCAGTCCTCGCCCGTCCCCTCAGGCCCCCCAGTAAAACCCCGTTCCCGGCCCTTTAGCTACAACTTCCCGTAGGGGGGCTCCCCGGCCTGCAGCGGTCCCAGGCGCAGCCTTGGAGAGGGGCGCACGGACACGTCTCCCCTCCCAGCGCCGGTGAGATCCGGGGGCCAGGCCCGCCCCCTTTCTAGGCTGCCCCACAGCCCCTCCCCTGGAGGCTCTGCACGTGGGGCCTCTCCGGGGGGTCCCCCACTTTCTGGGCTAGGGGCAGCGGAGACCTCGCGGGGCTCCTGTTTACCCGCGGGACCCGGTTTAGAGCCAGCTCCCAGCCAGCCCCAACCGGGATCCAGATGCCCCCCCGGGCCTTGGCCCCCTCCCCGCCCCACACACTCTACTCCCAGGGCATCGGCCCCTTCCCCTGCCCCACACACCATTCCGCAGGAGTTGGCTCATGGTGGTCTGGACCGATTCAGGGTGTAGCCCCCACCAGGCCTGGCCGGTCTACCCCAGAATCTCTCCCTCCCTGTCAGTCCGCCATGGTCGGGATCGTCCTGTGGGCAGACGCCCCCCTCCCGCATCTCCAAGGTGGGGTAGGGGGAAGGACCCAGGCGCCCCCCCCCCAGCGAAACCCCCTTCCCGGCCCTTTAAGGGCTGGGCCGTGGGAGGAGCCGCCCGGCCGCTTCCCCTCCCCTTTAGCTACAACTTCCGAAGAGGGGCGGCCCGGCCTGGCCCGGTGACGCCTCGGACGCAGCCTTGGAGAGGGGCGCAGGGCCCTGGAGCGCAGCGCCGCGCCTTGGAGAGGGGCGCACCGATCCGTCTTCCCTCCCAGCGCCGGTGAGATCCGGGGGCCAGCCCCTCCCCTGGGGGCTCTGCACGTGGGGCCTGTCCGGGGGGGTCTCCACCTTCTGGGCTGGGGGAAGCAGTGGCTTCCACACAGCTTCCCCCTCCTCCCCCCACGGCCTTTAGTTCCTCTCCCCCAAAGGCCGGGGCTCCCCTGCCCCCACAAACCCAGGGCCTTGGTTCATCTCTCTGCCCCCATAGACACCCCACTTCGGGCTTGCCCCTCTCCCACACACTGGCAGGGCCTGGTCCTCACACCCAGACATTCTCCCCCCAACCTCCTGGTCTGGGGCTTGGGCCTGTCTCTGCCCAAGACCAGCTCCAATCTGTGCCCGTCCTGTGCCCCAGGTAGGGGTGCTCTGCAGAGGCATGGGAAGTCAGTGGGGTGGTGGTGGCGGCGGCGGGGCTGCTGCACCCAGATTTTGTGCCTGGCCTCCAGGGGTCCCTTCCAGTTCCCAGCCTGGGGTCCTGCTTGGCCACTGGCCTTGGGCCAGGGAGGGCTGGTAGCCAGGCCCAGTTCTAGCAGGGGCTGGGGGGGGTTTCTTTCTCCCCACTGCCCAGGTCTGGCAGCCCCCCAGGCCTGGAGGCTCTTCCCCAGGATCTCCCCTCCCCTCCCCTCACTCTCCTCCTCTGCTGCCCCCCAGGCTCTGAGCCCCCCATGGCCGGGATCGTCCCGCGGGCCGGCTCCCCTGGGACGGACGTCTTCACCACCCCTGGCGGCTTCTTTGTGGTGCGCTCTGACCTGGGCTGCTTCCTGCGGGCGCCCGCTGGCCCTGCCCCGGCGGGGGCCGAGATCTGCCGCCTGCACCCTGCCTGCCGGGGTGGGGACCACTACGTGGGCGAGGCCTCCAGCGCCGCCATCTGCATCCTCCGGGGGGAGGCCTTCCAGCGCACGGCCGACCTGGGCATCGCCCCCGACCCCGAGGCTTTCCCCCTGTACCCCTCCTGCCGTGGCGGGGACCACTACATCTCTGGGGGCGGCCGGTTCGCCGTCCTCTTCCTGGCCCGCGGCGTGGCCCTATCCGTGGCCGACCTGAGCACGGGGGCTGGGGCAGAGGAGACGCCCCTGGACCCCACCGCCCTCTGCGGGCTTTACTACTACGCCGCCGACGCGACCCGCTTGGCGTTGCTGCGGGTGGATGCCCAGAGGGGACTATGCACCCAGGTCTGCTCCGGCTCTGGGGAGGTCCTCCCGGTCCCGGCGGATGTGGCCAGCTTCCTCCCTGGCGGGCTGGCCCTGGTGCACGGGGCGGCCTTCGGCGCCTGGGAATGCATCCAGCGGCTGGAGAATGACACGGATGGGCCGCTGCCTGGCAGCTATGAGCTCAGCCGGCTGGTGGGGCACGTGGAGCAGAAATGGGCCAACTGGACCTTCTCCCCAGCTGGTGCCCCAGCGCCCGCAGACCTCACTGTGGCCCTGCTCCGGGCCCAGTTCGCCCTGTCCCCCGCCTACGGTGGGTTGGGGCTCCGGACGGAGCAGGAGGAGTGGGAGGCAGCGGCGGAGGAAGGGGAAGAGCTGCGGATCATTCTCCAGCCCCGGCAGAAGCTCTACTGGTGGCAGTACCGCCTGGGCTTGGGGACCCGGCCCCTCCTCTTCTGCCGCTCCCTCAAGGTGACCCGGAGCCTCGCGCCGCCCGACATCCTCCCACTGCCCCGCTCGGGCACGGGGGCCGTGACCAGGGAGGGGAGGCTGGCAGTGGAATAAATGCACTGTTGTCGGTGGATGGGTTCGCTCCCTCCCTGGGTGGGGAAACTGAGGCACGGAAGGTGGCAGAGGAGGCAGGAGGGTGGCTCTAAGCACTGCACTTCCAGCCTAGAATTGGGGGGAGAGAACCCTCTGTGTCCTGGCTCCCGGCCCACCCTGCTCTAACCACTAAATCCTGCTCTGCTCCCAGAACTGGAGTCTGGACTTCCCCACTCTCCATCCAGAGCCAGAGAGACAAGCTGGCAGCTTTTCTTACAGTGCCCCTTAGTGTCCTTGCTGGGCATTATGCCCATGGGACAGGCGCCACCCCACTACTATGCAGGTCACAAGGGGGGTGGGGGTACAGGGGAAAAATGGGGTGTGACCCACAGGGACTGCCCCTTCCCAATCCAGATAACAGGTTTAGATCAGTCCCATGAAACTTACGTGTGTTGGGGGAGGGGAGCAGAGCTTTGGGGTGACCTGGGATGAGTTTAGAGGAGGGAGGCCTGGCTGTGGGAACCCTGGGGGGGGGGGCCTTTGGCATGTGGGATCTGAGGAAGGCGGGGTGTTCAGAGGAAGCCCCATGGCTGTTCCTGGGACTGCTTTCCACCCCAGAGCTGGTTGCAAACCTTCCACGTGCTTTGGCATGGTCTCCGCAACTCAGCTTCCCCAGCTGTGAAATGGGGGTGAGGATCCCACTTTCCATCTAGGGTGGGGTGGTTGAATTATTTTATATTTATTTATTTAAATATTTTTACCCTGCCTTTCTATTTAAAATATTCAAGGCGGCTTACAAGAACAAACAAACAAAAATATACAAATATATATACAAATTTAAAATATGAGACCTCAGAGGGACATAACCAGCTAAAAACATATAGAGAGGAGGAACACATACATCCAGGCTCAAACATTAAGAAAAGCACTAGTAGAAAGGGTGGCTTTAGCCTGACGCCGAAACAACGCTAGCGTTGGCGCCATGCGAATATCCCAAGGAAGAGAATTCCACAGCCTGGGAGCAAAAGGTGAGAATGCCCTGTTCTGCGTAGATGTTAATCTTCTCTCCACAAGTGTGGGAACACAAAGAAAAGCCTCCCCAGCTGACCTCAAGCCCCGGGCAGGTTCATATGGGAGAAGACGGTCCTTCAGATACCCCAGACCCAACTCATTTAAGGCTTTATAGGTCATAACTAAAACCTTAAATTGTGCCCAGAAACATACCGGAAGCCAGTGCAGCTGCCAAAGCCCTGGCGTAATGTGCTCCATATAACTAGTGTTGGTTAAAACTCAAGCAGCCGCATTCTGGACCAGTTGGAGTTTCCAAAGGCTCTTTAGAGGCAGCCACACAAAGTGCATTACAGTCATCCAGTCGGGATGTAACAAGAGCATGGACCACTGTGGCGAAGTCGTGTTTGTTCAGGAAGGGTCGCAGCTGGCGGATCCAACGAAGTTGCCCGAAGGCACTCCTGGCCACCGAAGAAATCTGATTTTCAAATGTTAAAAAAGGGTCCAGGACGACACCCAAGCTACGTACCTGTTCTTTCAGGGGGAGAGTAACCCTATCTAGAACAGGTGCCGTGCCACATTTATGCACAGATGGCCTCCTGATCCACAGGACCTCAGTCTTATCTGGGTTCAACTTCAGCTTATTTGACTTCATCCAAACCATCACTGCCTCCAGACACCGATTTAGATCAGTCACCACCACACCTGGTTCTAATGTCACAGGGAAATAGAGTTGGGTGTCATCTGCATATCGATGGCACCGTCCTCCAAAACGCCTTATGACCTCTCCCAGCGGTTTCATGTAGATATTAAACAGCATAGGGGACAAGCTGGAACCTTGCGGGACCCCATAGCACAATTGCCATGGGGTTGATTAGCTCCACCTTCTGAAAGTGGCCTGACAGGTAGGACCAGAACCATTGCAAAACAGTGCCTCCAATACCCAACTCCACCAGGTGTCCCAGAAGGATATCGTGGTCAATGGTATCAGAAGCCGCTGGAGAATCAACAGGGATACACTCCCCTTGTCTATCTCCCGGCATAAATCATCTACCAGGGTGACCAAGGCTGTTTCAGTTCCAAAACCAGGCCTAAAGCCAGACTGAAATGGATCTAAGTAGTCTGTTTCTTCCAAGAAAGCTTGGAGTTGCAGGTCCAAGCCTGCTCGAGTACCTTGCAGTCCAGGCCCGCTCGAGTACCTTGCTCGAGAAGGGAATATTAGCAATTGGACGATAGTTATTTAAGTCATGTGGGTCCAGGGAAGTCTTCTTGAGTAACGGTTTTATCACTGACTCTTTCAAAGCAGCAGGAACCATACCAGATCTAAAAGACGCATTAATAATCCCCTGGACCCAGCCAGTTATCCCTTCCCGGCTAGATTTAATAAGCCACGAAGGGCAGGGGTTAAGTCGGTCGCACTCCTCCAAGCACCTTGTCCACATCCTCAGTCTGCAATAGCTGAAACTGATCCAGAGAAAAAAGACGGGGTAGCTTCCACCCCATGCCCCACCCCAAGTGGCCCGCTGTGCCGGACCGTGTGTCTGCACACCACCCATGGGGAGGGAGGGTCCAGGCATTGCCCCTGCCCCAGCACAAATCCCGCCACTCCCATTGGCTGGGAACTGGCCCATGGGAGCTGCTTGAGCTGTGATGGTGGTGCGGAAGGGGTGTGCTGCAGCGGATATGGGGGGCCCCCTAAACAAGTGCCTCTGCCAAACTCCCAGACCCCACTCCCCTCTGACCGAGCTGACTTCTGTAGCCAACTTCCATCCGTATGGAAGAATGTGACCCTTCCCCACTTAGCCAATTCTTGGAGTGCACCCCCCCCCCTTGGTCCAACAAGACAGTAAGACTGCAGGGGAGAGGGCTAGTTTTCACGAAGCATTGGGGCACTTGGCCCTGATCTCGGCTCTTCTGAGGCCGCCATCTTCAACCTTTTTAAGTGTGAGGTCACTTTCTGAATGTAAGTGCAATCCCAAGTCTCCCTCAAACCTGAACACCCTGGCCCCGCCTCCTCTGAGGCTCTGCCCATGCTTGCTCCATCTTCCCTTGCTTTTATCAGGCTGGGGGCAGGGGTTATAAATAAATAAATGGAGATATGCCTATTGCATAGAACTGAAAGGGACCTTGAGAGGTCATCCAGTCCTGTACCCTGCCTTCCTGGCAAGGCCAAGTACCATCCCTGACAAATTTGCCCTAGATCCCTAACTAGCCCCTTCAAGGCTTGAACTCCCAATGCTAGGTTCAGTAGGCCAGCGCTCAAACCACTGAGCTATCCCTCTCCCCATATTAATTCAGGGTGCTGGTTCTGGGAGTTTGGGAGCAGGGGGACTCAGGGCTGGGGTACAGGTTTGGGGGGCAGGAGGGGTTCAGGACTGGTGCTGGGGTTTGGAATGCAAGCTCCAGCTGCGCACTGCTTACCCCAGGTGGCTTCTGGGAAGTGGTGCAGGAGAAAAGACACCACTCCCAAAAGGAGCCAGCAAACTCTCTCCACCCCTCTGTGGTAGAGATGGGGTGCAGGGGGGACAACAGCACCCCCTTCTTCCTGTACAGGCTCCCGGTGGTGAGGGGAGCAGCATGGCAGTGCTGGGAGGGGCAGATGAAGTGCTGGCACTGGAGAGCCTCCCGGCCAAACCCGTCAGGATCACCTGCCAGAGGTTCTGAGATCTGCCGGCAGATCCCGATCGACTGGCTGGTGACCCCTGCCCTAGGGGATACCCCACCTCAGACAATTTGCCTCTCCCTCTCTCGATCTCCATCCGCCCGATCACCTAGCCATGTAGCTCCCACGTGGGTCCCATTCTGGGAGGGGAGCAATGAACCGTGCTCACCCCAACTTCCATCCCACCACCTCCCAGCGTCTGAATTTAGGGGTGATGAAAATGCAGTGTCCTCACACGGGTCCCCACTATTTATTTCCCATCGTTATCAAAAAAATGCATTCCTACATAGCCACTGAGAGAGAGTATAAAAGTCAATGAGGCCGGGTAATGGCCGGCCGAGCCCTCCCCTTTGGTGAGAGAAGACAGGGGAGGAACGCAAGGTCCAGGAGAGAGGAAGGCAGGGGATGTAGTTGGGAGAGTGCCATTGCATTGCAGGAAGACAAAGGCTGAGCTGAGGGTGGCGGATCGTCTCCGAGCACGGAGCTGAGAAGGGGGAGGCGTAGGGAGAGCACAGTGGGTGGGGGGGGGGCGAGATCTTGAGGGGACTTTGTAGGGAGACTATAGAATCGTAGAACACTAGAACTGGAAGGGACCTCAAGAGGTCAGCATGGCTAAGATGTTGGAGGAAGTGGGACACTAGGAAAGGCGGGTGGAGCAAAGATGGGGGCGTTAAGTGGGATTTTAGGCCTGGCTGCGGGCCAGAGGAAGGAGACAGGCAAGCACGGTGGCCAAAGCCAGGAGAGAAACTCCACTGAGATGTTGTGCCTCCTATAACCAAGCTGTCTTTGAGCTCCCGCCGTAACAACTTGTGTTTTAAGGTCCACAGTGGGCCCACTGCTCAGAGGCGCTTGGAGCTTTGTTGACACCGGAGCCAGGCAGAGGTAGATCTAGAGGGAACAGGGCATGGACTTGGAAAAAGTACCCCCATACGGTAGGCTCAGAGCACAGACCAGCAGGGAAGCCCAGAGCAATGGGCCCCTAGAATGGAAGATCTCTGTGCAGCAGCAAGACAATGTGATGACCAGCCTCCTATGAGGGGTAGATAGAGCTGGCGCAGTGGAAGGGAGGTTGAGTGAGAAGTGGGGTGGAAAAGTAGAGACCCAAACTTGGACTCCTCCAACTTTCTCGTCAACTTCTCCCCGCCACCAACAGCAATGACCGATGGTGACCATGCCCACGCCCGCTCCGTCAGCTCGGCTCTGAGCCTCCAGCGTGGCTGGGTTTGGAGGCCCCCCAAGAGGGTGTCCCCAGAACTTGGTTGACTTGGGGAACCAATGCTTCCTCTACGGGGAGTCTTTGGTCATAGCTTTTAGGTACTGCGGTCAGTTTTCCAGAATAAATACACCATGGTCTGTCCCTTCTCTGTCACGGGGGATGAGCCATGCTTGGGTGAGTTCTGCCAGGCTCCCATGGCTGCAACACTATCTCCTCCAGGGACCAGAGAAGGGTGTTGCATGTTCCTGTTCCAGAAGGCACCTTCAATGAATTGTCCTTTGGGGTTTGGTGAAATCCAAACTGGGGGGCACCTGGATCAGTCACCAGACCCAATCTCAGAGGGATGAGCGGAGGTAACCCACCTCCAATGCGGGTGGGCCACAGAAGCAGATAACAGCCTACTGCTGCTACCCAACAATGAGATGTACACCTGCATCTCTGTGATGTTGGCACTTACGGTGGTGGCATCAATCCCTGCCGGTGACTCGGAAAGCCACGTAACGTACTGGTTTGCAGGCTAACAACCTACTGCTGCTACCAGCCAACAACCTTCCTCCCGCAGCTCCATTGGCGGCAGTCAACGATTGTTAGAACTGTACAGTCAAGCGCTCTGGCTGCCTTGTCCACATGACAGGATAACAGCTTGCTACTGCTACCAGCCGGGGGAGTTACATGGGACAGACCCCCACAATTGTGGTCCTGAAAGTCTTTGGCTCTGCCCTGGTTCGTGATGTGCCATGGGAGGCGGTCACGTAATGAGCGGGTCCAAGCAAGAGGTTAATAGCATTCCGTGGCTCATGACATTCAGCTGGGATTTTGGGTGGATCGGCTCCCTGCTGATGAGAAGGATGGATCCCCGGAGGGGCCAGAAATAGCCAACAGGGATGTCTCAGAAGTTGAGGCTCAGCAGGGCTTCTGAGAGCTTGTTGAGGTCCCGGCTGCATGGTTCTCGGTGCAGGACAAAGTCCACCTTCTGCTCCTGCCCCATGAAGATGGCCAGCAGTGCCTGCCTCAGGTGCTCCGTCTCCCATGGCGTCCGTACCACCACCGCCTCCTCTGCCTTCTCTTCCTGGGGCTGCCTCCTCCGCTGCCGCTCCCCGGGCGGCTTCCGGTCCCGCAGCCGCAGCACCTCCGTCTGGGAGGCCGGCCGGCTGGGGGCAGGAAGGGGGACCCCGCGCCCCGCGAAGGAGTGGCACGTGGGTGGCTTCGGCCTGCCAGGAGGAGCATGGAGAGAAAGTTAATTTCCGCTCCCGACCACCCCAAGCTTGATCCCCCGGCAGTGGGCAGTTCCTATGTCTGACCAGCAGGGCGCAGGTAAGCGTCTGGCAGTCAAAAATACCAGCCTTCAAGGGGAGGAGTCATAGAACACAAAGTGACTTTGAGAGGTCATCAAGTCCAGTCCCCTGCCTTCACAGCAGGGCCAAGTATCATCCCTGATAGATTTGCCTATGATCCCTAAATGGCCCCCTTAAGGGCTGAACTCACAACCCTGGGTTTAGCAAGCCAATGCTCAAACCACTGAGCTGTCCCCCTCCCAACTTACTAACTTAATTATAGCCGGGTGGGTGTTGAAATTTGGGGATGTAAAAAATACAAAAATAATAAAGCGCTGTAAAACTTAAAACAAAAATTCAGTTTGCTCCAAATTTCAGTTGTGTTGACGTGCCCCCCCCCCAGACTTCTCTCAAGTACCCCTAAGGGGACTCGTACCACTGGCTGAGAAACACTAATCTAGACCATCCCTGACAGGTGTCTGTCCAACCTGCTCTTCAATATCTCCGGGGATGGAGATTCCACAACGTCCCTAGGCCATTTATTCCAGTGTTTCACCACCCTGACAGGTAGGAAGTTTTTCCGAATGTCCAACCTAAACCTCCCCTGCGGCAGTTTAAGCCCATTGCTCCTTGTCCTGTCCTCAGAGGCCAGGAAAACAATTTCTCTCCCTCCTTGTGACACCCTTTTAGATACTTGAAAACCGCTATCCTGTCCCCTCTTGGTCTTCTTTCCAAACTAAACAAGCCCAATTCTTTCAGCCTTCCCTCCTAGCTCATGTTCTCTCGACCAGTGTTTCTCAACCAGTAGTATGAGTCCCCTTATGGGTACTCGAGAGAAGTCTGGGAGGCGGGGTACATCAACACAACTGAAATTTGAAGAAAATGGAATTTTTGGTTTATGTTTTACAGCGCTTTATTATTTTTGTACTTTTTACACCCCAAAATTTCATCACCTGCCCAGCTATGATTAAGTTGTTTAAACAAATGTGTTGCAATGGTAGAAAAAAAAATGTGTGTCTGAAAACTGTACGTACTGGGGGTACATATGTTTTCTTAAAGGGGTATTTTATTTAAAAAAAAAAAAAAGTTGAGAAACACTGCTCTAGACCAGTGGTCCTCAACTCAGTGCCCACAGGCACCATGGCACCTGTTGGGGCATTTATGCATGCTCGCTGAGTGATCAGGGCTGGCCCTGCCCCAGGTATGTGGTGCATGCGTGTTGCCAGTCCTGGGCGCCTGGCATGTGTGCGGCCCCGCCCCTGGGCACCCGGCAGCCCCAAAAGGTTGGGGACCACTGCTCTAAACCGTTCATCATTTGTGTTGCTCTTCTCGGGAACTTCTCCAAGGTCTCCCCCTCTTTCTTGAAATGGGGTGCCCAGAACTGGACACACTCTTTCAACCGAGGCCCAATCAGCGCAGAGCAGAAGGATGACTTCTTGGTTTGGGCTCCCCACACCTCGTTAAAGAGATTTTGGCCCATGGGGCATTTCTGTCTCTCCAACCCTCCCTGCTAAAGGAGGTTGGGCTGGGAGAGGCGGTTCCTGGCACAACTAGGTACCTGAGGGTTTTCTGCAGGAATTCATCCAGGGTGGGACCCTCTCGGCCCAGGGGGTCATCGGGAACCATGAAGATGTTGCCCACGAAGGTGAACTGCAGCAGCCTGAGAAGGGAGGGAGGGAGTTCAGAAGCCCACCGGCACCCCACGTCCGCTCCCTGGCCCCGTTAGCCACCCACCACCCTAGTGTCTCCCCACCCTCTGGCCCAGTTAGTGCCCAGCCCCAGGGCCAGGTGGGAACCGGCGCCCCCTCGAGGAGCAAGGGGCTCACCTCTCTTTGATGATCCCGACCCATTTCTTAGACTCTTGCATGAGGTCCCGGAGCTGGTCGTTGGTGACGATGACCCCGTCGGTCTCCTCGGCCAGCTTGAGCATAAACCTAACCCGAAGGGGGCAGAGTGAGACCCCGGGTCCCTGTGTTGGGCTCCAGGGCACGGCTGGGTATGGGACGCCAGCAGTACTGGGCACTGGCCACAAGGTGGCAGCAGAGCCCCATGAGCAGGACCACAGGGGGCCCCCTAGGGAAGCAATGAGGTGAGGGGCATGAGAGGGTCCCTGGTAGCCTGTTCTAAGTGGGCTGCAGGGCAGGAGTGAGGGGCACCAGCATGCACAGCTGGGGGGGCGGGGGCAGGGGCCGCGGGTTGGGGAGGGGCACTAACAGGGAAGGGGGGCAGGAGAGAGGAGCTCTGGCATGGCTGGGGGGCACAGGTTGAGGGGCAGGAGTGAGGAGCAGGAATGAGGGGCACTGGCAGGGTTGGGGGGCCAGGGGCTGTGGGGTGGGCATTTCTCTTTCCATTTCACCCTTTGGTTCTGCTCCACCTGCAGGGACTTTCTGCCACACACACACACACACACACACACACCCGGCTGCAGCAGGGCCCCCAGCCTTGGAAAGCCCACCGGGGGCAGGTCTCCGAGTCCCAGCCCCACGGGTCTGTGCCTGCCTGGCTGCAGGGAGCCCACACTCCAGCCTGGGCTTCATAGCAAGTGGGAAGGAAGGGTCCCTCAGGGTGGGGGGCCGGGTTTACCTGTCGTCGTAGGGGGTGATGCGCTTCCCTTCCACCTGGCGCGAGGGCGTCAGCGACAGGAGGCTCAGGTCCCGCAGCTGCATCAGGAAATGTCTCTCTGGGGTGGAAGGGCAGAGGGGGTGAGCAGTGCAGGACTGGGGGGGGGGGGAGGGCAGGGATGGGCTCTCGGAGGGGGAAAGACAGGGGGAGGGTGGGTCCCTGGAAGGTGGGGCCTTGTGGGCGAGGATCTAGCCCTAGGGGGCAGCAAGGTGTGGGGTAGCAATGGGCCCTAGGGGGCCAGCCTGGGGGACAGCACAGGACTTTAGGGGGCAAGCCTGGGGGGGAGCACAGTACCCTAAGGGGCCAGCCTGGGGGGGACCAAAAGGCCCTAGGGGGCCAGCCCAGGGAGGGGGTAGTGAAGAGCCGTGGGGAGGCAGAGGTACAATGTCACACGAGACCCTGAAGATGAGTCACCAGGTATGGCGCTGGGGACACAATCGGCGAAGGCAGGACCATTGTCCGTCCCCCCTGCCCCCCAACTCCCTTCTTACCTTCCACCCTGGCCGCCTTTCCCATCCGCCACTGCGGCACGAAGACCGTCACCTCCCGGTGTCCCCGGTCCCAGAAATACTGCACAGCCAGGGCGATGCCCCGGCAGGAGAAGAACTGGTGTAAGCCGTGTCTGCAGAAGGGACGGGAGGCGATGGTGAGGCATGGAGGAGCTGACTCAGGGTTGGACAAAGATGGGGGGAGACCGGCCACAATCCAAGGTGTGATGTTCCCATTGGTTCCAAGATAAGACTAGGTCCCAGAAGTCTGAGACTGCCTTGTGCATAGGCCTCGACCAAACTAGCCCTCAGGACTCTATGCCTGACGTTCCTCTGAAGACTTCAAGAGAAGACCAAACCCTGTGGCCTACAGACAAGGGAAGCCTACAGCTTTGGGGCCAAGACTGGTCCCAGGAAAATCTAAAATAGAGGCCTGAAACCTAGGTTGATCTTGAGGTCTACCGTCAACCCTTGAGACTTGAGGTCTGTGGTCAACCCTTGAGACTTGAGGCCTACAGGGATGCCAAGTCTAGGGTCTTAGTCTGTTCTTGGGACCTATGGGGCAGATCAAACAGAGAGAAATGGGGGGCCTGATTGGACCTTGAAGCATGAAAGTAAGTAACGTTCAGAGTCTCACCACGGGTTCTGGTCTTGAGGTCCAGTGGGGTCTACGGGAAAATCAAGCCTTTGGGTTTGGAGCATGGCTGTTCTTTAAAGCATATTGAGGCCTTTAGGCCCATCACACCTAGATTGTTCTGGCCTAATCTGGTCTTGAGATCTATGGAAGTCAGCCATAAAATGCTGGGGCCTATTTGACTCTCGAGGGTTACTCCTAGAGTCCTGAGGCCTAGTTAATGTGGACTGAGGCCTGCAGGCAAGTTGGAAGACCTATGTCAATGGGGTTAACAGCTTAACTGAGCTCACCATCCACCACGTGATAGGTCTCCAGAGAAAGATGCAACCACACAGGCTACTTACACCATGGCTACATTGCTGCCATCGATAATGATCCTCCGTAGATTCTTTTTCCCGGGCGTGTTGGCCAAGTTGAGCTTGAAGGGTATTTGGATGGCTTCCTTGAACCGCTGGGCTCCGGTCACGGTCGGCACTGGGTCCATGTCCGCAGCTGGCTGGCTCTCCTCAGCTGCCCACGCAGGGGAAGCAACAGGGGTCCCATCCATGGGGAAATCAGAGCTTTCTGAGAGGGGAGGTGGGCCACGAACTGCCCTGTGGAGAGGAGACCCGCCTTTCCTCTCTGGCTCACAGTGAGGTTGACCCTGGAGATACACCTTGCCATTCGAGAGGGCTGGCTCTCCCGCTCTGCGGCTGCCTCTGCGCTCCGGCCCATTCTCCACCCTGGCCTCCTCTTGGCGGTTGGCTCTCTCGTTGAGTTTCCTCAGCAACCCGGCCAAGGGGGCCCCCGTCCGGATCTCCGCCGGGATCTCGCTGGGGGAGTGGCCACAGTTGGCCGCGGCCGCCTTGATCACCTCCAACAGGTATTCGTTTTCATCTTGGGTCGTCTCCGGTGATAGTGGCAGAGGAAGAGGAGGAGGAGAAGACGACATCTCCCTTGCCCGGGGCTCCTGGAAGGGCACGGGGCCACGCTCCTGCTGGGAGGAGGATGCCTGCTCCATTTGGACTCTGTCCAGGATCTGCGAGGGGGTCTCCCGCACACCGCCGTCCTTCAGTACCTTCTTCACCACCCGCTCCTCGTAACCCATGGTCTTGAAGAAGTTGAGCATCATCTGAAACTCCTCCTCCGTCCACGACGACGACAGGGCCCCGGCCGATGGCTCCTTTCCCTCTTCGTCCTGGCTGGTCTCCTCTGGTCCCCTTTCCGCCACACCTCTCACCCCGTCCTGGCTGCGGGGCAACGTTGAGTCTTCCTGAGCCTCCTGGCTGGTGCCCCAACCTGGGGTGGGTTTCGATGACCGCTCATAAAGCGCTGGCCGCTCGCCCTCCAGCTTTGTCCAGGCCTGGTCTGGAGGTCTACTGATGTCAAAGAAGTCCTGGGAGTGTCCCTGAGGCCTACCCCCACCAGCTGCTTTGGCTTCCCACCGTGGCAGCCGGTCTTGACTGACGCCCGGTGGCCTGCAGACCCCGTTCCATGGCACCCGGGCCCCGTCTTCCTCCTGGATGTCCCGCAGCAGGTTGAGCAGCTCCTCCTTGAGTGGGGTGGGTAGGATAAGCAGGTCCATGGCGTGTTTGTCATCGTGCGATTCTACCAGCTCCCGGAAGGCCTTCTTCACCAGGGCCTCCTGCTCCTCGGCCAGCCGGGGCGTCTTCTGGTACTTCTCCACGAACTCCTGGATACGGCTCTGGGCCATCACAAAGGCCTCGGCTAGGCCTGAGACCAGCAGGGAGCCGGGGCTCAGCAGGACCAGGTGGGCAGAGGTCCCCTTAGTGAGGCAGTCCAGGAAGAGACCTTGAGCTCCCACGAAGACGCATTGCATGTCCTTAGGGTAGCAGACTTCCTCGCTCAACTCCGGGTTGCAGAGCCCCTTGATGTAGTCCTGGAGGACACGACAGAGGGACAGGGTTAGGACGTGCTATGGCAGGGCATCAGCTGACATGAAGGTGCCCTCTGCTGGCTGGAAACAGAACTGCTCACTGCGTATCATAAGCCCTCTACTGCAAGGCACTGAAGGGGAGTCTCCAGCAGCCTGGGTTGGTGCTTTATTTTGAAGTCAGGGTTGTCTGTGCAACACATTCAAGACAGAGGCCCTGACTTCCATTGGGCCAGTGCAGCTCCTGGCATAACGAGGCCCAGATCTTGGTTGGGGTCTGGGCAGTACCTGGCACAATGGGATCCCAGTATTGGCTAGGCTATGTGTAGCACCAAACACTATCTTGATCAGGGCATGTAGGCACTAATATTTGTAATTATACACTTGTGTATCAACAAAATCTGCATTTAAATCACATTTTGTGAGGATGTAAAGCCCATCGCTCAAAAGTTAGGAAATGCTCGAATTGCAAATGTCTGGGTAACCCTAACTCTGCCCCTCTTGTGGATACTTCATGATGCAGATTTTATTTACATGATCACACGTATCTATCCTTATACAAACCCCCACTCTTGCACTATCTCTGAATCCATCCATCCATGCACTCTCTATTATCCGTCCATCCACCCCCATACACCTTGCTGTCTGTCTAACTATCCCCATCCACCCCTTTCTATCCATCCCCACACCCCCCTTCTATCTATCTATCTATCCATCCATCCATCCCCACACACCCCCTATCTATCCCCACACCCCCCTTCTATCCATCCATCAATCCCCACACCCCCTTCTATCCATCCATCCATCCCCTCACACCCCCTCTATCTATCCCCACACACCCCTTCTATCTATCCATCCCCACACACCCCCATCTATCTATCTATCCATCCATCCCCACACACACACCCTCTATCTATCTATCCATCCATCCCCACACACCCCCCATCTATCCATCCATCCCCACACCCCCCCCATCTATCTATCCATCCATTCATCCCCACACACCCCCTCTATCTATCCATCCATTCATCCCCACACACCCCCTCTATCTATCTATCCCCCCCCACACACACACACCCTTATCTATCTATTCTTCTGACCACGGAAATGCAGGGAGCCTGTCCAGGAGGTGCTAGGAGTTGCTGGTACCAGAACCAATAGTGGATACAAAGGGTCTGGGACGGTTCCCCTCCATCCCAACCCACGGCCCCCTGCTCGCCCAGCCGTGGCCTCCCACCGCCGCCTTTCCTTCCTCCACCCCAGTGCGCAGCCGAGCTTGTGGGTGGGACTGGGTGGCGGGAGGGGAAAGATGGTTATTTTGGTGGCAGTTTCCACCCAGGTTTCACGTCCCCAGCAGAAGAAAATTTCCCTGAGGTCTGGGCAGGGTGCGGCAGGGGGGGTGGGGGTGGGGGTGGGGAGGGAGTGAAAATGAAAACTGCTGGGGGAGGGGAGCATGGCCTGAAATGCAAGTCACTTCCTCGAGTGTCGGTGCGTCTGGCCGGTCGGTTTCTTGCAGGCCCTCCTACCTCCCTGAATCGACCCGAGGAGAGGGAGTGGGTGGGCTTGGCAGACCGAGGGCCAATCATGCCAGGGTCTAACACAGTGCTATCACAGGCAGGGCGCCAGTCTGGGTGCCTGGCATGTGGGGGTTGGTGATAAGATTGGCAGCCCTCCCCGAGCGTCCCTGAGTTTCCCAGAATTAGAGTTTAATCATTAATAAAAGATCACGTGAACCCTCCACGAATACAGCTGACCCAGCTGGCTCCCGGGCTGGGCAAGATGGGTATTGAGGGCCTGAGAACGTGTGGGCAACTTTAGGGGGTGCTAGAGTGCCCTGGCCTGTATCGATTTCACTTAGAACACCAGTATGTCAGCTTGGTGCGGGAAGGGGGAGGGGCCTCGAGTGGAAGAGGCGGAGCCTCTAGGCCGCCAGGCCTCACCACTGTGCGGACCACTGCATACTCCCTGCCACCCCCTAACCCTCCCAGAGCCTGACACACCCCGGCTTCCACAGGCAGCCCTAAAAGCTGCTGGGAGCACTCCCCATGGCACTCCGGTGGCGATTAAAAGGGCCGGTGCTCCTGCTGGGAGCCCCCGGGCAGGGACAGAAACATCTGTAAAATGCAGCGGGCTGGGGAGAGACATGATCTTCTGGCCCGGGGATGCCGGCCAATAACGGGATGTTAAAGAGACCAGGAATCATTGTCCTTCACTCTCCTCGCCAGATGACACGAGCGGAGGCCTCCCGCTGGCCAACTTTTAAGCTCAGAGCACAGGAGCGGTATCACGTTGCATGGACACAGCAGGAGGAGGATTACTGAGTACGAGGTGTGAGGGACCTGGGGTAAGCGCCCGGTTCTTTGGGGGCAGGAAGGAAGCGGACTATGGCGGTGATCTGTGGGGACAGAGGCTGCCCGTCACAAAGGCAGGCTCCCTGGGTGCCCAGACAGATCGGGGTGGCCAAGGGGACCGTCTGGGACTTCCAGGAATCAGCTGAGGCATCAATGCACAGAACTCCTGGCCAGTCGGGTCTTTGGGTCTGGTTCCAAAGTCTGCTCAGCAGTTGTGACCACGCTCTTGGGCTATTGAAGGACAGAACCATCAAGGGCCAAATCCTCAAAGGGATGCGAGTCAGAGATCTGCTCATATCAACTCCAATGGAGCTACGGCCCATTGACCCAGCTGGGATCTGCCCCATTGACTCCAATGGAGCTACGGCCCATTGGCCCAGCTGGGATCTGCCTCATTGAGCATGGTGGGCTCTAGGCAGCCAAAGTTTGGGTAAAATTTCATCTATCGATTTCAGAGGCAGGGCAGGGTGTGAAGGCACCAAGACTCAATGTTACAACTGCCAGTGCAGAGCCAGGGAGTGAGGGGCAATCGGGAGGCCTCAGGGTGCAGGGAAACTCACCCAGGAGGGAGACAGGTGTGGGGAGCTTCAGGCGAGAAGAATTAGCTACCAAACATAATGAGTCAGGATGTGGTTGAACTGCACACAGGGTGTTGGTGGAACAACACCCAGAGCTGTCACACACTCACGGTGTGTAACCCACTCGCAAGTTGTTGGGACACACATTCCAGGCAGTGTGTTAAATTTCCTTGGGAACTGTGAGACTCCCCCATGCAGGGCCGTGACAGCTACATATATAAGAGGGAGTGGGGGCTATGTGTATTAAATCCCTTAGGAATTCATCCCGTTTTGTGTTATCTCATGCTCACGGTGGTGATATACCCGTGCTTTGCACCCCCGCAGGTTGGTGATCAGTATCCGTGGTGGGAGGTGGTCAGTACCCACACGCCCAGGGCTGTGATATATTTACCCAGGTGGGGTCAGGACACACCCATACACATGATTCCACACGCACGGACCACCTGCTGCTGTACGTGGGGGGGATGTAGGTCTCTGCACACAAGTCGGGAAAGGTTGGCCATTTTATCAAGAGCTCCGACACTGCAGAGGGGAGTCTTCGATGGATGGACAGGTGGACAGATAGGGTAGACAGAAGGGTGGGTAGATGGATGGACGGATGTGTATGGGGACAGATGGATGGGTGAACAGAGGTCAGGGGGGTGGATGGACAGACAAGGTGGAGAGATGGATGGATGGATCGATGGATGGGCAGGCAGATGGATGGACGATGGATGGATGGACAGACAGATGGATGGATGGGTAGGCAGATGGATGGACGGGCGGGCGGGCGGACAATGGAAGGATGGATAGATGGGGTGGAGGGAGGGAGGGTGGTGCACGAGGGAGTTGAAAAATATACACCTAGATAGTCGGGTGTGCTGTGATAATTAGAGGGGTGTGGGAGGATGTGTGTGTGTGTGTTGGTTGGAGGTTAGAGGATGGGGAAATGTCTGGGGATGGGTGTTTGCGTGGATGGGGATGGGTGAGGAAGAGATGGGGTGTATGTCTGAGGTTGCAGGAATGGATGGAAATGTCAGGGATGGATGAGTGTGTTGGTGGGACAGGAGCATAGCGGGGGATAGGGCTATTTTGGGGAGGCAGGAGCCTGGTGGGGGGGGGGAGGTGTCCAGTGATGGGGGTGTATGTCAGAGGTTGGCAAGGGAGACCAGGGGAGTGAGAGAGATGAGGGGGTGTCGGGGGATGGGCAGGTGTCGGGGGATGGGCAGGTGTCGGGGGATGGGCGTGGCATGGAGGTACAAGGGGTGTGTTGGGGGATGAGGATAGAAATGGGGAGAGGGCACATTTGGGGGGGAGAAGGGTGTGTCGGGGGATGGGAGACAGGAACGTGGAGGAGGGTGGGAGTCGGGGAAAATGGGGGGGGTGTCGGGGTGAACCCAGTAGCCCCCCCATTACCTTTGCTTTCTGCAGCTCCTGCTGGGGGCCCTGCAGCTGCAGCCAGATCTGCCCAGTGCCCGGCAAGGCGGAGGAGGGGCCTGGCCTGGCCCCCAGAACTCCCAGCACATTCAGCTCCACGCCGAAGAGCCGCTCGATATGGGGCCGCTGCTCTGTCACGGCCACCCGGGCCTCCTCGGGGATCGCAAACTCATCCAGGCCCCCCATCGCCATGGTACCGCCCGGCACCACGGTGCCTTGCCTGCCTCACCTTGGACCACCGGGGGGGGAGGGGGAGGGAGAAAGAGAGAGGAGGGAAAAGAGGTGAATTAGTGGTCATCATGAATTCACGGGGGGTGACGGGTTGGTGAAGAATGCGGGCACTTGGCAGGCACGAGGGGAAGGGGTCTTAGACTTTGCACAGGAAATGTAGGCTACTCCCTAGCCTTTCGGTGCCTTTCCATCATTCCCCAGGAGGGTACCCACAATGCACTGGGAGCAGCTTGGCACAGTGCAAAGGGACGGTGGGTTCTCCCCTCAGGAAGGGGAATAATTTGTGGTGGAAGCACATTTATAAGGATATACACAAATCTGCACTAGAGACCGAACTGGGATATCGGTAAATATCTCCCCCCCTCCCCGCCCCCCAGCAACCGATTATTAAACCAGTTTAAATCCCTTAAACCAGTTCCTGGGTAAATGCTCTAATCTCAGTTTCAAGCTCCAATTGCTTCCCACCAAATCAGCTATTCTGGGAGCAAACTAAAGCCGCAGGTTAAACTCGGAGCAGAATCAGTCCTTACCTGAATTTCCAATGTTTCCGTAGGTTCAAATGTTTCAGATGTTGCTGGCTTGGATCTTGGAGTGCTGCTAACAAAAAATATAGATAGAAGAATTAATAGATATTACAGGTTAATTCTGCAAGATAATAAAAGTTATAAGTGATACACAATTGATTGCAAATACACAATAATAATACGGCTGTAACCGTAATTATAATCAGTAACTAATGTATTGATTTGGATTGATTGTAGATTTACAATTATAATAATCATAATAATTAAGTACAGATTACCAATGAATTATAAATATGTAACCAATCTCATAAAAAATAAGTCATATGAATATACAATACATAAAAATGTATTGTATTAATATTATGATCATCTCTTGATGATGAATGAGGCTGTGTTTAACAGTTCATTAATTGCTAGGTCCAATAACTTTTTATGAATTAATGAACTATAAAATATAGCCTCATTCATCATCAAGAGATGATCATAATATTAATACATGTTTATGTATTGTATATTCATATAACTTATTTTTATGAGATTGGCTACATATTATTTATAACTATTTATCATAAGAGATGGTCATAATAATTAATTGGATACCTGACAATAATGAATTATAAATAGTAATTAATGAATTATAAATAATTGCTCATAATGAATACATTATAATATTCACACTAAATATACAGTCCGTACTAACATTGAATTATAAATGGCGATGAATTATAATGAATATATAACCAAACTAAACAATTAAAATAAACTAAGAATTACATTAATATAAAATGCATAACAACAATGAATTGTAAGGAGGAACAAGTGAATTATTAATAATATATAATGGATCATAATACATGCAAATAATCACAGCAATTAATATAGAGTACACATCACAAATGAGTTATAAACATACAATCCATCCTAACAAATAGGATGGATCGTATGTTGTTTATAACTCATTTGTGATGTGTACTCTATATTAATTGCTGTGATTATTTGCATGTATTATGATCCATTATATAACAAATAGGATGGATCACAATAATTCACTTCTCATGTGGATTATAAATACAGAGAAAATCATCATCAAAATGACAGTCATATTAATATGCAATATGTAACAGCATTCATTTTATAATCAGTAACTAATGGATTATAAATAATATCAGAGCTCGCATCATGATTGAAGGGAACGGCCACCGTAATGGATATTCAAAACATAACAGCAATGAATCACAAGCCCTAACAAGCGCATTAGAAATAATGGATCCAAATATCAGGTAGTAATCACAATAATTATAGAGGGGGCGTGATATCTCTGAATTCTAAACAGCCACTAATGAATGATCAATGGTCATCGTATCGTTTCACGACTCCACGGCCTAAAACTAGAATAACTTAGGAACACTAAATAGAGGATCGCAAAACAAATACCGGTTCCTGGTGTGGGTCGATACCGGGATTAGTATGGAGTGGATGCTAATTCAGTCCAACTAATTAATTATGTAAATTAAACAGTAGCTAATGCAAGCTAACAGTGATAACACTACAACATAGCAAATAACGGACACCGCCACGTGGAACACTCTACATAGTAGCTAATGAAGAAGAGCTAATTGTAAATAAACACTCATTAGCTGGAAGGAGGCAGTCGGCCAACCCCCCGCCCCAGGCTTATCCGCGGATCTCCAAGCGCGCTGGGCTGGCTCCGGAAGGGCACTGAGAAGCTCAGGATCGCCACCCCATAGCGCCAAGGGGGAAACTGAGTCACAGATGGGAAGGGGGAGGGGCTTGGCCAAGGTGAGCCAGCAGGCTAGGGACAGAGCCAGGGAGAGAGCCCGGGAGTCCTGGCTCCCCGCCCCGCTCCAACCACTAGCCCCCACTGCCCTTCCCCGAGCCGGGCAGAGAACCCAGGAGTCCTGCCCAGCCGCGGCCCCTCAGGGATCGCACCCACCGGAGCTCTGGGCCTGGCTGCCCCAGGCAGGCTGCGGGGCGACCCAGGCAGACAGAAGGAGACGCCGCCGGCTCCTCCCCGCGGGGCCCCGGGCGAGCCGGGCCCAGAGCTCCGGCTGCTGCGAAGTTTCACTTCCCCTGCCGCTGTGTGTGGCTGGCTCTGCCCCCAGGACCCCTCTGTGCCCCCCACCCTTGGGCGCTGCCGCTGTGTGTGGCTGGCTCTGGCTCTGCCCCCGCCCCTAGGACCCCCTCTGTGCCCCCCACTCCCGGGCCCTGCCGCTGTGTGTGGCTGGCTCTGGCCCCGCCCTCTGCCTCCCTCCCTGCCTCCTGCCCCCGAGCCCCCTCTGTGCCCCTCACCCCTGGGCTCTGCCCCCGCCCCGCCCCCTGCCCCTAGGATCCCCTCTGTGCCCCCCACCCTTGGGTCCTGCCGCTGTGTGTGGCTGGCTCTGGCCCCGCCCTCTGCCTCCCTCCCTGCCTCCTGCCCCCGAACCTCCTCTGTGCCCCTCACCCCTGGGCTCTGCCCCCGCCCCCCCTTCGCCTCCTACCCCTGAGCCCTGCCCCCTTCCCCAGGCCCCCTCTGTGCCCCCCACCCCTGGGCCGTGCCGCTGTGTGTGGCTGGCTCTGCCCCCCTCCCTGCCACTGGGCCCCCCTCTGTGCCCCCCACCCCTGGGCTTTGCCCCCGTTCCCCCTTCGCCTCCTACCCCTGGGCCCTGCCACTGTGTCTGGCTGGCTCTGCCCCCCCCCCGTGCCGCCTACCCCTGAGCCCTGCCCCTCCATGCGCCCCCTCCCCTGTACCCTCCTCCCCTTCCCCCCCGCCTCCTACCCTTCCCCCGCCGCTGTGTCTGGCTGGCTCTGCCCCTGGACCGCTCTCTGCCCTGCGCCCTCTCCCCTTCCCCCGGCCCCCCTCCATCTCCAAATCTTTCTGTCTGTCCGTCCATCCCCTCCCCCGCTCGCCCTCCACCCCCGCTCATCTGTCCGTCTGTCCACCTCGCCCTCCGCCCGCGGATTTCTCTCTCCAGCCGCGCGCCCCTCTGTGCCCCCCGTCCCAAGGCATCTTTCCGGCCCCACAGCGCACCCCAACCCCCCCAGCGGCCCCCTCCCGCCGCGCCCCGCCCCCCTGGGAAATTCCAGGCTGTGACGCGAGGGGAGGGGGTGGGGCCGGGGGGTTGTGCAGATGGCTCGGAGCATCAAGGGGAGGAAAATCGGAGGTTTCCCGCCTGCCCCCCGGGGCTGTTTCATATTTCCAGATACCCCGCCCGCCCCCAGAGGAGCGCCCCCCCCCTTGCCGGGCGCGGCCCAGACCCCCACGGAGACCAGCCCCGCCCCTTGGTGCGACCCCGCAGGGGCCACAGTCCGAGGGGGGAAACTGAGGCACGGAGGGGGGGAGGGAAAGGGACTTACCCCCCGTCTCACCGCGGCGTGGTCTGTTCCAGTCCCCTGCCCTGCCTCAGCTGATCCAACAGCCCCTTGCTTCCTGGGGGCGGGCCCGCGCTATTTCCGCCTCGCCCTGCCTCTCTCTTAACCCTTTGGGAACCGGCCTCGGAATCCCACTCCCCCCCCCCCGGGCTGGGCTTATAACCCAGGAGTCCTGGCTCCCAGCCTAGCTGCTCTCACCACTAGACCCTACTCCACAGCCTGAGCTGGGCTTGGAACCCAGGAGTCCTGGCTCCCAGCCCAGCTGCTCTCACCACTAGACCCCACTCCACAGCCGGAGCTGGGCTTAGCACCCAGGAGTCCTGGCTCCCAGCCCAGCTGCTCTCACCACTAGACCCTACTCCACAGCCTGAGCTGGGCTTGGAACCCAGGAGTCCTGGCTCCCAGCCCAGCTGCTCTAACCACTAGCCCTCACTCCTTTCCCAGGACCTGGGACAGAACTCAATAGTCCGGATCAGCCCTCTACCTATTATATCTCCCTGCTGTTCCCTTTTGTTTTCAGTCCCACATCTTACCCTTCAATAAAAATCCCCCCAAAACCACCTGACCTAGGAAATTCCCCCCAGGGGAAGGAACCAAAAACCAAGTAACACTTTGGGAAGAGGCAAACCTCCTTTAGGTTGGTTTTCATTCACTGCTAATTCCCCAGGCGTTCAAGGCCCACAGGCAGGTTCTGGGGGGCAGGAGAGGATCCACCCTGCATTTTCATGGATTTACAGCACCATTAAATCAGCTTCTTTGATTTCCTGGAGAAGCAGGTGAGAGGAACCCCAGTTATCCAACACTGGGCCCGTTACTCATCTCCGGGCGGTGTCACTGACGTGACTGGGTTGGAAGTTTTGCCTCCAATAGGGGGCGGATAAAAATGCGTTTTTCTTGGTCCTCGAAGGGCAGAAAAGTTACACACCCACCCCGATCCCCCCAAAACAGGCCTCTTCTGCCCCCCCCCCCACACACACACTGAATCTAGCAAAAATCCCACTGATAACATATCTTGAGGTTGAGGTTGGACATTCGGAAAAACTTCCTGCCTGTCCGGGTGGGGAAACCCTGGAATAAATTGCTTGGGGAGGTTGTGGAATCTCCATCTCTGGAAAGATTTAAGAGCAGGTTGGACAGACACTTGTCAGGGATGGTCTAGAGTGGACAGTGCTTGGTCCTGCCGTGAGGGCAGGGGACTGGATTTGGTGACCTCTCGAGGTCCCTTCCCATTCTAGGCTTCTGTGATTCTACAGGATAGCCCACGACATTGAAACCCACAACGCCTCAGGAGATCGGGCTCCAAAGCGGAGGAAGGGCCCCAGTGAATAGCTGAGGTGGAGAAAGAGAAATATGGTTGCTGAAAGGAATAAAATTTAAAACCCCTCCAGTGAACGAAGGGAAGATTCTTGTTGGACTCCTGCACCATCTACTGGACAGAGATGGAACATAAAAGGGCCACGCTGCCTCAGACCAAAGGCCCATCCGGCCCAGGGTCCTGTCTGCCCACAGTGGCCAATGCCAGGTGCCCCAGAGGGAGTGAACAGAGCAGGGAATCCTCACATGATCCCTCCCGTCACCCACCTCCAGACAAACAGAGGCCGGGCACATCATCCCCACCCATCCTGGCTAATCGCCATTGATGGACTGAACCTCCGTGAATCTATCTAGCTCTTTTCAGAACCCTGTTAAAATCCTGGTCTCCATCACATCCCCCAGCAAGGAGTTCCACAAGTTGGCTGTGCGCTGCGTGACGAAAAACTTCCTTTGGTGTGTGTTAAACCTGCGGCCTATTCATTTCATGTGGTGACCTCTTGTTCTGGGAACAAGTAAATAACTTTTCTTCATTGACTTTTCCCACACCTGTCATGATTGTATAGACCTCTGCCCTATCCCCCTTTAGACTCCTCTTTCTGAAGCTAAAAAGTCCCAGCCTTTTTCATCTCTCTCCATATGGGACCTGTTCCAAACCCCTCATCATTGTTGGTGCCCTTTTCTGAACTTTTTCCAATACCTTTTTTGAGATGCAGCGACCACATCGGTACACAGTATTCAAGATGTGGGCGTCCCATGGTTTTATACAGAGGCACTAAGATATTCTCTGTCTTATTCTCTATCCCTTTTTTAATGATTCCTAACATGCGGTTTGCTTTATTGACTGCCGCTGCACACGGAGCGGAGGTTTTCAGAGAACTATCCACAAGGACTCCAAGATCTCTCTCTCCGGTGGCTAGCGCTAAGTTAGTCCCCAGCATTTTATACCTCTGAGGACAGGACAAGAAGCAATGGACTTAAATTGCAGCAAGGGAGGTTTAGGTTGGACATTGGGAAAAACTTTCATCTGGGTAGTTAAGCACTGGACTAAATTGCCTAGGGAGGTTGTGGAATCTCCATCTCTGGGGATATTGAAGAGCAGGGTGGATAGACATCTATCAGAGAAGGTCTAGATGGTGCTTGGTCCTGCCAGGAGGGCAGGGGATGGGGCTTGATGACCTCTCGAGGTCCGTTCCTGTCCTAGTATTCTGTGACTGTGACAGATGTAGAAAAAGTGAACAAGGAAAAGTTATTTCCTTGTTCCCAGAACATAAGAACAATCAGGAGCGGCCTGAGGCCAGCTGCAGCAGCTGGCACCCCAGGCGGAAGGCGCGATTGGCGCCCCCGCCTGCACGGCCGTCAATGGCCGTGACATAATCACGGGGCACCCTGGCACCCCGTGACATCATCATCGGGCGCCCAGGCCGGCGGCGCCCTAGGCAACTGCCTAGTTTTCCTAGGCTCACAGGCCACGCATGAGAACAATGGGTCACCCAATGAAATGAATAGGCCACAGGTTTAAAACCAGCCCAAGGAAGTTTTGCTTCATACAGCACACAGCTAACCTGTGGAACTCCTTGCCTGGGGACATGGTGAAGGCCAGGACTTTAACAGGGTTCCAAAAAGAGCTAGACAGATTCATGGCAGTTAGGTCCATCAATGGCGATTAGCCAGGATGGGTAGGAATGGTGTCCCTAGCCTCTATTTCTCTGGAGGTGGGTGACAGGGGAGGGATCTGTTCCCTCCCTCTGGGGCACCTGGCATTGGCCGCTGTCGGCAGACAGGACACGGGGCTAGATGGACCATTGGTCTCACCAATACAGCCATTCTAAAGTTCTTATCTCTCCCACAAACAGCCAAAGGCTGATGGTCCAGGTAGCAAGTTGCCAGGTAGAAATCAGAAGCCAACGGCTTTTAAATCAAGATGAATAAAGCCAAGAAGGTCATATAAGACCAATCCTCTTCCATCGGCCCTACGCCGCTTTCTTTGAGGGCTTCGGGCGGGGGAGGTCACAGAGGCAGCTGGAAATGTCCCGGCCAACACCTGGATAGACGCCCCTTCCTGCAGGCGGAGAAGGCGCCCGGAAGTTGTGTGTTGGAGACTGGGTTAGCCTCCGTGTGTCCTTTAAAACCCAGTTTGGGGGAGTTCCCAGCCAGACCCAAGCATTGGGAGTTGAGATATTTACCGGTGGATTCAAACTTTTATAGAGGCACCCTACTGGGGTTCTGTTGTGGCTTTGAGGATAGTGCAACCACCTAGGAGGTATAGGGTGATGGATTCAAATCCTATGGGCCCCCTGGCTAGTTTTCCTGTCCCAAGAACAGTGCTTTAAGGCTGGATGAAATCATGAGGATTCCCTGAGACCCCCCCACATCTTACAATACAGAGAAACTACTAAACTTTCTGTTTCTAGACCAGTTTTACATTATTTTTTCAACATATCTCAGTTTACAAGGCAAGTTTGCAGGGGCAGGCCTTGGACCCCATCTGGGCACCCCCAGAAATGACACACCCCCGCCACTTCTGCGGGCTGCCCACTGTGATTTCTACATCGAGTGATTTCTCGTGACCTGCGTGCTCCCCGATGAACGAATATGTGGTGATTCATTATGAATAAGCAAGTTCCTCTTGTGGGAAAGAGCAGAACCCAGCATTAGAATGAGGAGGCTACCGGAACGCAACAAAACGGGGGCGGGGAGGGTGAGCCCCATTCAATTCCACTCCACCAGGGGGATCCCCCGAATATTCATCCAACCGGCAAATAAATGTTGCTTGATTGAAAAGCAAACAGGCGCCTTGGCAAAATTACAACATGGGGGCCTGGTCATGCCTACCATCTTCCCTGTGCCTTGATCAGTACAGAAGGACTACTTTCTCCCTTGTCTGGATGGGGAAACTGAGGCACGTTGCAAGGGCATGTCAAATTTTTCAGAGGTGCAGGGGCCCACGCCCATTTCTCTGCCATGGCTTGGTCCACGGAAGCTTTAGAGGAACCGACATTTACTTTCAGACTTCAGTCGTTCCATGCCGCAGTTTCTCTGATTTGCCCCATCCCAAGGTCATGGCAGCATCTTCGCCGGGGATTGAACCCCCAGATGGATATAGTCCACTCCAGGGGTCTAACCAACACACCCAGACCTCCTATGACTCGCTAATACCTCTGGGTGGCCCAGCCGCTCCCCTGATATCCAGGAATGAACACGAAGGCACGTTGAAGGAACTCAAGCCATTCAATCCCCTGTTGGCCTCCGGGACTGAACCTTGGGACTGTAGCAGACGAGTTAACTGCCCCACCTGGGGTGGCCAAGCCAAGCTCTGGCCCAACAACCATGAGAAGGTGGGGAGGTGCCGGGTGGACACTACAGAATGTGTTGGCCCACACCAGATGGGCCCAACCCAAGGTAGCCCTAGACCTGGGGCAGTGGGAGGGTGGAGGGCGGGATGGGGTCTTTGGAGAACTTGATGTCCCGGCAGAATAAGAGGGGCTCCTGGCCCAGCCCGAGACGGTACTGCCACACGTAGAGGCTCCTCTTGGGCTCCAGGGTGGCCTGGAAGGTCTCCTCTTCTTCCCGCATTTCACTCCAGTCCTCCTTCTCTGTCTTGACGTTGTTCCCACCATACTGGGCCGAGAGGGAGAACTGGGCCTTGACGACAGCCGCCATCAGCTCCCCGGCCTCGAGCGAGGCAGACGCCCGCACCTCCCAGTTGCGCCCAAGGCTGGCCACCTTCTCCTTGGCAAAGCCCACCTTCCTGGCCACGGCGTGGGTCCAGGTGATGGGGGTGTCCGAGTCATTGGAGAGGGTCTTGATGCACTCCCAGCTGCCGAAGGAGGGTCCCCTGGTCAGGGCCAGCCCGCCAGGGAGGAAATTCACCAGGTCGGGGTGGATGGAGTAGACCGCGGCCAAGTTGGCGTTGGCCAAGCTCTTGTAGACGTAGAACTGAGCTCCCCATTGCGGGTCTACCGTGACCACCGCCCAGCAGCTGCCGATGCCAAAGTAGTAGAGCCCCTGACGGCATTGGGGATGGAGGGGTCTGTCTTCCCCATGGGAGTCGGTCCTTAAATCGAACACACCGCGCATCACCCCCCGGCTAAAGAAGAGGATGAAGAAGAAGTTGGCACATTTCACATAGTGATCCCCACCCCGGCAATTGGGGTGCAGCTCGTAGACTGTGGCCCCTTCATCCGTGCTCAGGTCCTGCACCACCCGGTAGGAGTCGCCCTTGAGGATGTAGATGTCGGGGTCTCTCTCGGAGCCCAGGTAGTGGTCCCCGCCTTGGCAGGAGGGGTGCAAGGCCCGGATCTCCAGGCCCCGCCCGGTTTCCAGCCGCTCCGTCCGCAGGTAGCAGCTCAGGTCGGAGCGGACCACAATGTCCCCATCTCGCTTCCTGAAGATGCCGGTGCCGGGGGCGTCTTTCCGGGGGACAATCCCGGCCATCGAGTCGAAATCCTTGCGGGAGACAGCAAGGGAAGAGCGGGAGGAAAGGGCGGCAGCCAGGCCCGGCCCTGACCGGTCCTTGTGTGAGCTGGTTTGGCCTGGTCGCTTCTTTGCTGCTCTCCTGCCGTGGGCGGAGAACCCAGGCCAGGAAGTGGTGGAGGCGACGCAGCAGATGTTACAAGACCGGCAGGGTGGAGGAAGCGGGTTGCGTAAACACAGGAGCAGCGGGCAGGGTCGGGAGGCTGGAGTGGGCGGGGCCTAAGGAAGCTGTTTGTGAACTACAGGGCCCCTTGTAAGACTGGCGAGACGGGGGGGCGGAAGGGGGGGGGCAAATTGTACCAGGTCCCCAAATTCAGGGGGTCTCCAATAAATCTAAAACTGGGGCAAAATGGAGTGAGGGGACCCAGTGCATATCATGTGCCCCCCCCATTTTTCTCAAGAGGCAGTGTTGTCTAGTGGGTAGAGCTGTGGTCTGGCTCTGCTGCCAGGCAAGACCTCAGACCAGTCTCTTTCCCTGTGCGTGACTCGCTTTCCCCACCGGTTGGTCCATGGAGACTGGACAGAGTCTTCCTCCTACCACAGTCTTACGGGGGACTACCACAGTGGAAATAATTAACCGCTGCCACTTTAGTCTTCTCTCTGGGCTGTGGAGATGAGGCCAAAATTACCTCCCTTGCCGGAGATCCTGGCCCATCTCTTCCACTCGCACGGTTGGCCAACCCAACTCCTCGATGCTCCCCACCTTTGGTCCGCGAAGTGCACGGAGATGCCTTCAGACCTGCACCCCATCACTTCCCGCACCTCCCTCCCCTTGGGGGCTGGTCCCTCCAAAAGAAAGATTTGCCCCTGAAAACATTATGAGTGACTCCCGAAGGCCAGTGAAAAACCTCCAGCTCCGTGCAGCCTACCAGACCCAAGACGTCCTTCGGGATGGTTGGGGAGTCTTGCTGGAACCTTGAAGCCGGTAGGCCGCCCTTCACGGCCCGCCTGCCCCCACCACGGTTTGACTCGCCCATGGTCATCATGATACACCGTGGCCCATGAAGGAGCCAAACACCCACGAGGAGGGACATGGTAGGTCATGAAGAGCCTGGGATTTTAGGGGTCTCAGAGACCTGTGTCCACCCTCAGGCCCATGCAACCTGTGAGGCAGGTACATTCCTCAGGGTTGCTTGGGTCTTGGCCATCCTGGCTGCTGGCCTTGCTCCCCACGGCAGTCGCTTTCCTCCATGACCATCTCTGCCCTGCGACCTGGCTGGTGCATTGTGGGTCCCTTCTGCTTTTCTTTCCCCAACCCCGGCCGGTGGCTGCTGGGGTTGGAGGCCTCAGGAGCGTCCATTGATTCGGCCTCCATCCACAGCCCAGGAGGAGTCTGTGAGGAGGTGGGGAGTTTTGGGGGCTCCAAGGGGGGTGTTGCATACAGGCAGAGCTGGACTGAGGCATGGGCTAGCCGGGCAGCTGCCCGGGGTGCTAACCGATGGGGGGCACCTGATGGCAGCTGTAAGGGGCGCGTGGCCTCCCTTACAGCTGCCATCAGGCGCCGCACGCCCGGCTCCCGCTGCGCCGGCCCCTCGGTGCCGGCCAGCAGCACCCTTTCCCCCATGGCCGTGGGGCCCTGCATGGCCCAGCGCACATGTCAGCAGCAGTGGCCAGGCCGGGCTGGGCAGTGCATGCACCGTGCACCCCAGGAGCAGGCCCCGGGCTGCGCGCCAGTGGCCGTGGCTGGCCCGCGCATGCGCCATGCGCCCCAGGGGCAGCGCCGCACGCCCGGGCCTGGAGCACCAAAAGGGCTCGGGCCAGCCCTGCATAAAGGGGGGCAGTCAGTGCCCAGACATTACTGGTTTCACGGGACAAAGGTGGGGAGTTTGTTGTGTCAGAGAACAGCCCCAAGTTGGAGCCAGGGGGTCTGGGACTCTGGTGACCCCGACCCTGCTTAGAGGACACAGCCAGTTCTGGCCAGATGACAGACAAGGAACTGCAGAGAGGGACCCCAGCGACCGGCCCAGCTGACCCCTGCGAGGGGAGAACATTGGACAGGGAGGGAGGCGGAGAAGAGGGGCCCAGGTGACCCTCTTACCTGGGGAGAAGACAATGGATGGGGAAGGGGCTGTTGCTGGGGATATTGGAGACTCCGCTGGGAGACGGGGGCTGTTTTTTGGGGGAACTGAGGGCAGAGCAGGCAAGACTCAGCTGGCTGCGGGGGAGACGGATGTGAGGGCTGAGGGCCCAGGCCGACTGGCCTGAGAGCCCTGTTGTTGTGTTCCAAGCTCAATAGACCCTCCTGTTTGGTGCTGGCTGACAGTTGCTCTGGTCCAGAGCACAGGGGGGCGCTATTCCTTCTGGGAGTGGAGGCCCCGTGGGTCCCGAGGGAGGGGACCCCCACGAGAGGGCTAATGGCGGAGGCAGGCGGCTGAAGGCTTTGAGAGGCACCGACCCGGAGGTGGAGGGGTGGATCCCCCAGGTGAGAGTGGGCCCCCCAAGAGAGGGTCGCTGCACTGGAGTGGACCCCCTGAGAAAGGGCTGTCTCACTGCTGCTGGAGTGGAGGGGCTCCCCGAGAAGGGGCTGCTGCACGGGAGGGGGGGGTCTGCCCAGGAGCCGAGGGGCCAAGTGTGGGCACCACCTGTGAGCCGTGACAGAGTCACTCCGGATTCTCCCCACGGGCCACTGGAGTCATCTCACTAGGCTTAGACCGAAAGGCCCCATCACCAGGGGGTTCCAGCTCCTTCCCCTTGTCTGGCTCTGCCCCCCCCAACACTCTTCTGTATGTGGCCTAGGCCCTGCACCTCAGGGCCACGCCGGTCACTCAATGGGACCACCTGGGTTGCTACCGTACCACCAGCTAGCTCAACAAAGAGCAGTCGATCCAGCTGCAAAGCCAGCACCAGATCCATCTCCGCCCAGGCGACTCCTTCCGGGTGGTGGTGGACAGGAGCACGGACCGGCATGGGGAGGCGGCACCCGCAGGCAAAGCTCTTCGTACGGTACCACGGCCACACCTTCCACATCTCCTGCGTGGTCTTCCTGCCCACAAAGGACGGAAGCCAGCCCCACCGGCTCTCCCCGTCACCCATTTGCCCCCCAACGCCTCCAGAACCTCTGCCCATGCCACGAGGCTGGCCATAGGGAGCGGGCAGTGGGGATCCAACGGGGTGAGCCCGGCATGGGTGCAAAACATGTATCCACATCCCGTCCCCCCCCATCTGCAAATGTGCAGGGTTCTAGATAGCAAATGTGCGTCCGCGTCCATATCCGGACATCCCCATCCATGGGGGTAGATATCCATGGCTATACAGAGGATATCCCTGCATTTGCAGGGTTCTCTCACTGTGAGGACCACCCCAAGCCTTCTCTGCCCACCCCGACCGGCTCGGCTTCCTGCCCAAAGTTCCTGAC
This sequence comes from Pelochelys cantorii, assembly GCA_032595735.1. Classification (NCBI taxonomy): domain Eukaryota; kingdom Metazoa; phylum Chordata; order Testudines; family Trionychidae; genus Pelochelys; species Pelochelys cantorii. The sequence continues at coordinate 7,535,876 of CM064351.1, read as the reverse complement.
CCCCACCAGGAGCATGTCTGTCCACAGCTGTGACTTCCTCAAGATGAGTCTGGTGCCCCGGGACTGAGAAAGTGACCCGCGAGGTGGGTTAGACTTATAAAATCCTAGGGCTGGGAGAGACCTCAGGAGTCATCAAGTCCAGCCCCCAGCCCAACCCCCTGCCCAAAGCAGGACCAACCCCAACTCAACCATCCCAGCCAGGGCTTGGTCAAGCCAGAACTAGGGATAGAGATTCCCCACCCTCCTAGGGAAATAGTCTTTCTTAATCTCCAAACTAGACCTCCCCCACTGCAACTTGAGACCATTGCTCCTCCTTCTGCCATCTGGCCCCACTGAGAACAGCCTCCCTCCATCCTCTTTTGACCCCCCTTCAGGGAGTTGCAGGCTGCTCTCAAATCCCCCCTCACTCTTCTCTTCTGCAGACTGAACAAGCCCAGACCCCAGAGGATGTCCGGTGTTGGGTCCAGCTGGGATGCTGGACACTGGACAGATGCCCAAGTTCTCCCTGTCGGTCCGGTATGGCAGGACAGATCCCAGATGAAGCCGGACTGGAGGGAAACCCAAGAGAACAAGGAAATGCTGCAGGTGACAGTGTATGGCGCACACACACACACATACACACCAGCGATCTACACTGGGGAAAAGTTTCTTCCCCCTCCAACATCCAGCGACCAGTGAGACTCTGGACACGTGAGAAGGACCAGCCCAGCCAAGCCTCCGAAAGAGGGTCCCCACTGGCCCCATCCAAAATGGACCATCCCTGGTGCTTTTGAGGAAGGCTGTTCACAAATCACACCCCGGCTTACCCTGGGGGAGGGGGGGGGGCGGGGGGAATGCCTTTCTGACCCCTGCAGCCAGTGGGAGCCCCGAAAGCATGCCAGCAGTGTCCTTTCAACAGCTCCTCGCCCGCCCTGGTATTCAGTCCACCCCCAGCCGAGGAATTTATAGATGGCAGATGGATCCCCTCTCTGCCGGCATTTTGCTAGACTAAACAAGACCGGAGCTTTCACTCTCCTCTTGTCAGCCCGGATCGTCACTCCCTGGGTTGTCTTTCCTTTGCCTGCTCTGGTAAATCCCTCCTTCGGGAAGGGGGGGGCTAGATGTACACCCCCCAGATTCCAAACCTCTGGTCCCCCGCCTCTCCTGGAAACCCTCCAGTGGCCGCTCGGTGCGGCAAACCTGAGCACTGAAGTGGCACTGGGGACCACCTGCCGAGATAGAAACTGGGTGGGGCAAGCTCTCCTGGGCGCCGGGAGACTCGAAGGAACTGGTCTACCCAGGCAGGTTTGCAAAGGATGAGTCTTTAATCTGGATTAGTTGCCTGCATGGAGATGGACAGATAGGAGCTTTTCCCCTCTAGGGGGCACCAGATTCCACCCGGCCCCAGCGGACCGGGACTGGAGCGCATGGCCTGTCCTCTAGGGGGCGCCAGGTGCCATCTGGCCCTGGGGGACCAGGACTGGAGCGCATGGCCTGTCCTCTAGGGGGCGCCAGGTTCCATCTGGCCCCGGGGGACCGGGACTGGAGCGCATGGCCTGTCCTCTAGGGAGCGCCAGGTGCCATCTGGCCCTGGGGGACCAGGACTGGAGCGCATGGCCTGTCCTCTAGGGAGCGCCAGGTGCCATCTGGCCCTGGGGGACCAGGACTGGAGCGCATGGCCTGTCCTCTAGGGGGCGCCAGGTGCCATCTGGCCCCGGGGGACCGGGACTGGAGCGCATGGCCTGTCCTCTAGGGAGCGCCAGGTGCCATCTGGCCCTGGGGGACCAGGACTGGAGCGCATGGCCTGTCCTCTAGGGGGCGCCAGGTGCCATCTGGCCCTGGGGGACCAGGACTGGAGCGCATGGCCTGTCCTCTAGGGGGCGCCAGGTGCCATCTGGCCCTGGGGGACCAGGACTGGAGCGCATGGCCTGTCCTCTAGGGGGCGCCAGGTTCCACCTAGCCCTGGGGGACTGGGACTGGAGCACATGGCCTGTCCTCTAGGGGGCACCAGCTCCAATCCAGCCCCTTTAAGGGGCGTAAGGATACAAGGAGAAGTAGTTCCAAGCCAATTCTTAAAGGCACATGTACCCCATTTGTGGTGTAAATCAAGTTCCCCAGCTGGGCAGCAGTCCTGCGGCTGGTGGTGCCCCATCGCGCTCTCCCCAATCACTGTATCCCTCTGCTCAGGGGAGAGGAACTATTTGTAGAGCCCCAGGGTGGGGCTGTGATAGAGGCACATGTAGGCATCGCAGAGCAGGCGTCGGGCGCAGGGTGGCAGGGATTTGGGGTCCAGCGCCTGGAGTTCCTCGGGGCTCATCTCCAGGTAGTCGGCCACCTCTGGGCAAGGCGTGACCTGCGGGATGTTGAAACCATTCTCGCCGCCTGCAGAAGAAGGAGGGGGGGGGGAGGGAAGGGAGAAAAGGAGAGAAGGATGAAATAACGGGGGGAGAGGGATGGAAAGGGGGAGAAAATGGGAAGGAGAAACTGGAGGGGAAGGGGCGGGAGGAAAGAGAGAAATGAGAAAACGGACAGAAGACAGGGAACCAAGAGTGAACGAGAGAAGGGACAGACATGGAAAACAGGAGCAGGAGAGGGAAAGAGGAGAACGGAGGCGCAAAGAGAGAAAACAAGGAGAAAAGGGAGGGAGAGAGAAGGAGAGGCCAAAGCTGGAACAAGAGGGATGGAAAAATGCTGAGAAGGATGGCAAGAAAGGTGAGAAAGAGAAGAACCTGGGGGAAAGAAAAAGGAGAGCAAGTCATGAAAGAAAAGGGGGGAAGAGGGAAGTGAAGGGGAAAGACAAGTGCAGAGCAGAAAAAGGACACAGCGGAGAGAGAGAGAGAGAGAGAGAGAAATATGAAGGGACGGGGGAATGGGCAAAAATGAGAGAGGAAGAAAAGAAAAGAAGGGAGAGAGGAGGAAAGGGAAGTGGGAGAAAGAAAAACATAAAAGGGAGACGCTGGGAAGAGAAGGCTCAAAGAAAGAAAGGAAGAGGAAGGAAGGAAGAGGTGGGAGGACACTGAGAGGAGAGAGAGGAGAAAGTGGAGAGTTAGCGGTAGGGAAAGGAAGGGGGCAGGCGGCGGGGAACAGGAAGGAAGGAAGGACAGATGGAGGGAGGGAGGGAGGGAGGGAGGAAGGAAGGACGGACAGAGGGAGGGAGGGAGGAAGGAAGGACGGACAGAGGGAGGGAGGGAGGAAGGAAGGCAGGAAGAGGTGGGAGGACACTGAGAGGAGAGAGAGGAGAAAGTGGAGAGCTAGTGGCAGGGAAAGGAAGGGAGGCAGGGGACAGAAAATGGGGTGAAGGAAGGAGGGGACGGGGAAGGAGCGGGGCGAAGGAAGGGGGGTTGGAGGACAGAAAATGGGACGAAGGAAGGAGGGGGCAGGGGAGGAGTGGGGCGAAGGAAGGAGGGGATGGAGGAGGAGTGGGGTGAAGGAAGGGGGGTTGGAGGACAGAAAATGGGGCAAAGGAAGGAGGGGGTGGGGGACAGAAAATGGGACGAAGGAAGGAGGAGACGGGGGAGGAGTGGGGCGAAGGAAGGAGGGGACAGCGGAGGAGTGGGGCGAAGGAAGGAGGGGACAGAGGACAGAAAACGGGGCGACGGAAGGAGGGGGCGAAGGAAGGAGTGGGGCAGAGGACAGAAAATGGGGCGAAGGAAGGAGGGGACTGGGCAGGAGTGGGGCGAAGGAAGAAGGGGATGGGGGAGGGGCAGGACGAAGGAAGGAGAGGGCGGGGGAGGGGCGGGGCGAAGGAAGGAGGGGGTGGGGGACAGAAAATGGGGTGAAGGAAGAAGGGGATGGGGGAGGGGCAGGATGAAGGAAGGAGAGGGCGGGGGAGGGGAGGGGCGAAGGAAGGAGGGGGCGGGGGACAGAAAATGGGGCGAAGGAAGGAGGGGAGGGGGGAGGAGTGGGGCGAAGGAAGGAGGGGGCAGAGGACAGAAAATGGGGCGAAGGAAGGAGGGGACTGGGCAGGAGCGGGGCGAAGGAAGAAGGGGATGGGGGAGGGGCAGGACGAAGGAAGGAGAGGGCGGGGGAGGGGCGAGGCGAAGGAAGGAGGGGGCGGGGGACAGAAAACGGGGCGAAGGAAGGAGGGCGCAGGGGAGGGATGGGGCAAAGGAAGGAGGGGCGGGGGGCGGGGCGAAGGAAGGGGGCAGCGGAGGGGCAGGGCGGGGCGAAGGAAGAAGGGGGCGGGGCGAAGGAAGGGGGCAGGGGAGGGGCAGGGCGGGGCGAAGGAAGGAGGGGCGGGGGCGGGGCGAAGGAAGGGGGCAGCGGAGGGGCAGGGCGGGGCGAAGGAAGAAGGGGGCGGGGCGAAGGAAGGGGGCAGGGGAGGGGCAGGGCGGGGCGAAGGAAGGAGGGGCGGGGGGCGGGGCGAAGGAAGGGGGCAGGGGAGGGGCAGGGCGGGGCGAAGGAAGGAGGGGCGGGGGCGGGGAAAGGGAGGAAGAGGGACGGAGGAAAGGAAGGGGAGGGAGGCAGGCCCCGGGGTGCGCCCCTCAAAGGGCGGGGCGGCTCACCCTGCCGGTCGGCCATGCTGTCGAAGAAGAGCCAGTGGCGGGGGCGGGGGCCGTGGCGGGCGAAGGCCACGTAGTGGCTGGTCTCGATGCAGAGGGCGGCGTAGAGCTGCATGGTCTGGCGGGGCGGGGGGCCGGGTGGGGGGGGCCGCTGGGCCAGCTCCGGGGGCAGGCGCAGGGCCCGGGGCTGGTGGGAGCGCCGGGCCCGGTGACGGTGAACCTGGGGGGAGGGGTGGTTAGAGCGGGGGGGGGGCAAGTCCCACAAGTGCCCCCACCCCTATGCTTACTCCGCCCCCCCAAAACCCCTCCCCCTGCCCTCGATGCTCCCCATGGTCCCCCCCGCCCTCCAGGCCGGTTACCTGCTGGCAGCAGAGGGCGCAGAACTGGCGGGGGCCGCCGGCCGCGATGCTGGGGTCCCCGTAACACTGGGGGCACTCGCTCAGCGCCAGCGCCTGGCAGATGCAGCACTCCCGGGGGGCTGCCGACGGGGGGTGGGGGGGTCAGTGGTGGCGCTTCCCCTCCCGCGTCACTGCCCGGCCCCTCCCTTGCCCCTCTCTATGCCCCATCCCTCCTCTACCTGCCCCTCCCCACCGCCGCCCCCTGCCCTCTCCTCCCTCTTTCAACCCTGCCCCCATGTCCCCGGGCCCCTCCCCCACCACCTCCTTCTGGCCCCCCTTCCCCCCCCGCTTTATGTCCTGTCCCTCCTCCCACTTCTCCCTGCCCCTCCCACCACCTCCTTCTACCCCTTCTCCCTCTTTCAGCCCCGCCGCAGTGCCCCTCCCCCACCACCTCCTTCTGACCTCCCTTCCCCCTCCTTATGCTCCGCCCCCAACTCCCATGCCCCTCCCCCCCACCACCTCCTTCTGACCTCCCTTCCCCCTCTTTATGCTCCGCCCCCAACTCCCGTGCCCCTCCCCCCACCACCTCCTTCTGACCTCCCTTCCCCCTCTTTATGCTCCGCCCCCAACTCCCGTGCCCCTCCCCCCCACCACCTCCTTCTGGCCCCCCTTCCCCCTCCGCTTTATGTCCTGTCCCTCCTCCCACTTCTCCCTGCCCCCCCACCACCTCCTTCTACCCCTTCTCCCTCTTTCAGCCCCGCCGCAGTGCCCCTCCCCCACCACCTCCTTCTGACCTCCCTTCCCCCTCCTTATGCTCTGCCCCCAACTCCCATGCCCCTCCCCCACCACCTCCTTGGGCCCCCCTTCTCCCTCTTTCAGCCCCCAGCTCCCATGCCCCTCCCCCACCTCCCCAGGCCCCACCCCCACCGCCCCCTCCTGCCCCCTCCCCCTCCCCCACTCACTGTCCTCCAGCAGGTCGGTGAGGTCCAGCTCCAGGCTGGGCAGGATGGTGGCGAAGGCCTTGTAGTCCCGCCCGTTGCGGGGCATCTGCAGGATGAGGCATGAGGGGGCCTGGCGGGGGCGACGGGGGGGTCAGTGGGGAGGGGGGACGGGAGGGGGGACCCCCCCACACACTTCCTCCACTTCTCACCTCGGTGAACTTGAGGTCGCCAGCGGCCAGGGAGGCCTCCAGCAGCTGCTGCACCGTGGGGACCCCCCGGCCGGCCCCCCCGGTGCCCCCCTCCATGAAGATCTGGTAGAAGATGCAGCCCTGGGAGTCCTTATCCGCTGACCTGGGGGGGGGAGAGATGGGGGTTGGTGGGGGGAGGGGCTGGGGGAGCTGCGGCATGTTGGGTGGGGGGAGAGATGGGGGTTGGTGGGGGGAGGGGCTGGGGGAGCTGTGGGGTGTCGGGTGGAGGGAGAGGGGGGTTGCTGAGGGGAGGGGCTGGGGGAGCTGCGGGATGTGGGGGGGAAACGGGGGTTGGTGGGGGGGAGGGGCTGGGGGAGCTGCAGGGGTTAGAGGGGGAAGGGGGCATTGGGGGGATAGTGGTGGGGGAGGAGGCAGCTTGGCAGGAGGGGGGGCCACAGGAGGGGGAGGGGCTAGAGGGAGGGGGGACCGTGCCAGACAAATGGGGTGGGGGAGGAGAGGGGGAGGAGCCAGAAGGATGTGGGGGCAGGGGGGCTCTTACCGGATCGTAAAGAGGGGCTCCACTTTCAGCACCCGGAAGAGCAGGGTGAGAAACTCCTCGGGGTCTGGGGAGGGGGGCCACAGAGGTGAGAGCAGGGACCCCCCCCATACACACAGCCCCTCCCCCAATCCCTTACACCCCCAAACCTCCCCAGCCCTCCCCCCGCTCCACATCCCCTCCCCCACACCACAACCCCTCCCCCCCAGTCCCTGCGGCCCCCTCTTGCACCCCCCTGCCCTGTGCCCCCCCGGTTCCCCCACCTTTCTCCTCACTGGTGAACCCCGGGGAGCGTCCGGCCTCCTCCAGGACCCGCCGCAGGGCCATCACCTTGGTGGCACAGACGTAGCCGTGTCTGGGGAGAGGGGTGTGGGGGTCACCCCGCTGGGAATCTGCACACAGCCCCCCCCATCCCACAGCCCCCTCCCCCTGGGATCCCCGGCCCTGGGACAGAGCCCACCACACCCCCCCAGCCTCCCCCGGAGACACCCCCTCCCTCAGGCACCCCCCATCTCAGAGTCACCCTCCCCCCAGAGAGACCCCCACCCTCGCCCCCAGAGACCCCTCCCCCACAGACCGTCTCCCCCAGAGACTCCCCTCCTCCAACCGACCCCTCCCCCACAGACTCCCTCCCATACATAGCCCTTCTCTGGTGTGTCCCCCAACGCCACAGTCCCCCCACCCTCTCAGACCCCCCACATCCCAGAGAGCCCCCCTCCACAGACTTCCTCCCCTCCCCATCTCTCCCCTCCCCCACAGACCTCCTCCCCCAGAAAGACCCAGCCACCCCCACCCTCATCCCCACAAACCCCCATCTCTGCCCCCACAAACCCCTTGTCCCAGAGAACCCCTCCCCCACAAATCATCTCCCCCACAGACTCCCTCCCATACAGACCTCTTCCCTGGAGGGTCCCCCAACCCCACAGACCCCCCTGCTCCCCCACCTCCTCCCCTCCCCCACAGACCTCCTGCCCCAGAAAGACCCCACTCACCCTCATCCCCACACACCCCCTGTCCCAGAGAACCCCTCCCCCACAGACCTCTTCCCCTAGACGGTCCTCTCCCCTGCCCCCCCCATACCTCCTCTCTCACCCCATGGAACCCCCTGCTCCAGACAGACCCTCCTCTCACATCTCCCCTCACCAACCCCATCCTCCTAGAGGCCCCCCTCCCTTACTCCCCATCCTCCAGCCTCTCCCAGAGATACCCTCTGCCCCTCAAGACACCCCCTGACCTCCAAAACACCCCCTGCCCCTCAAGACAGCCCCCCAAAACACCCCTGTCCCCGAGACAGTCCGCCAAGACACATGCCGGCCCCCGAGACACTCCGACCCCCAAGACAGCCCTCCCAAACATGCCCCTGCCCCAAGACAGCCCCCGAGACACACCCCTTTCCCCAAGACACCTCTGCCCCCAAGACATGCCCCTGCCCTCACCCCCCTGAGACACACCCCTTCTCCCCCAAGACAGCCCCCTGAAACACGCCCCTACCCCCCAACACAGCCTCCTGAGACACACCCTTGCCCTCCGAGACACCCCCTGCCTCCAAGACAGCCCCCCGAGACACACCCCTTCCCCCAAGACACCTCTGCCCCCCAAGACACCTCTGCCCCTCAAGACATGCCCCTGCCCCCCTGAGACACACCCCTTCTCTCCTGAGACAGCCCCCTGAGATACGCCCCTGCCCCCCCGGAGACAGCCCCCCGAGACATGACCCTGTCCCCCAAGACAGCCCCCCAAGACACACCCCTTCCCCCCAAGACACCTCTGCCCCCCCAAGACACGCCCCTGCCCCCCCAAGACACACCCCTTCTCCCCTGAGACAGCCCCCCGAGACACGCCCCTGCCTCCCCAAGACAGCCTCCCAAGACACACTCCTGCCCCCCCAGGGCTCGCACTTGCGCAGGGGGTTGACGATCTCCGTCCTCAGCAGGTCCCGGGTCTCCTCGTAGGACGCTCCATCGTTCTTGTCTGCCGGGCGCAGCAGCAGCGAGTCCAGCACGGAGCTGAAGGCGAACATGCTGTGGGGGTGGGGAGGGTCAGGACACCAGGGCTCCCTCCCCAGTGCTGGGAGGGCAGTGGGAGCTAGTGGTTAGGGCGGGGGGGGGGGGAGTCGCTCACCTGAAGAGGGTGGCATCGAGGTAGCAGGAGTTGCAATGGCCCTGGATCCCCTTTTTCCAGCCTGTCAAGCGCTGGCCCCCTTCCTCGCCCAGCTCCGGGGGGGTGTCCTCCGGCACCCGCTTGCTGGCATACACCCTGAAATCTGGGGGGATGGAGGGAATCAGACCTGGGGGGGGAACCTCTGTCCCTCCAGCCCCAGGGGGGTGCAGCCTCTTGCGCCCCATCTGCCCCCCTCCCTGCCCCCCCAGCATCCTACCCAGTGAGTTGCAGCGCAGCACGGGGTTCTCAGGGGGCTGGGGCACCCCGAAGCGGGCGTCGGGCCGGCAGCGGCACAGCTTGATGAACAGGGCCTTGCCAGGTGGGCACTGGAAATATCGCACCCCGCGGTAGATCCCGTCCGTGCAGCCTGAGGGAAGGGGGTCCTCCTAGAGAGAGAGGGGCAGGGGTCACGTCAAAGGGGGAGCCAGGGATCCCTGGGATGACCCCAGGGGGTGGCCTTAACCTCCTCGAGCCCCAATCCATGCCCCATGGGGGTGACCCCAAGAAGGATGGGACTGGGGGGGGTCCATAAAGCCCCCGTGTCTGTCCCCATTGGTCTCTCACCAGCTCCAGCCCTGCGAGGGTCTCCCCCACATCCGGTGGCTCCCCAATCCAGCGGATCACCCCGTAGATGGGGGGGTTGTGCACCTCCACCATAGAGTTGATCTCCAGCAGGGGCGAAGGCAACTCTTCCTCTTCTTCCTCTTCCCCCCGCTCCTTGGGGTCTCCCATCAATGGGGAGGAGGGGGAGCCAGGAGGGGACCTCCATTCTGGCTGGGGCGGGTACCGGATGGAAGAGGGGGACGGGGAGTCATTGAGGAGCCCCGGCAGGGGGTTGTTGCTCGAGGCCTTGGGGCCTTCATCCACCTTTTCTGTAGGGAAACCAACCAACATGGCAGACGATGGGTAGATGGGGCCTCTTGGGTGACCCTCTTTGCCGGCGGGACCTTCCCATAACTGGGGCACCCATCTTGGGCACTAGCCATCGACTGGCACTGGTGGGGCCATCTTGATTGTCACGGAGAGACCACCACAGGGGCAGCCATCTTGGCCAACAGTCATTGACCACTACTGAGTTCGCCGTCTTGGCCAACAAGCATTGACTGCCAGGGAAATGGTCATCTTGGCTAACAGTCACTGGGATGGCCAAGTCAGTCAATGGGCATTGACTACCACTGTGGTGGCCACCGTGACTAATAGTCACTGGCTGCTACTGGCCATGGTGGAACAACAGGCATTGACCACAATGGGGGTAGCCATCTTGGCCAACAGTCCTTGACCACTACTGAGTTGGCCATCTTGTCCAACAAGCATTGACTGCATTGACCCTTACTAGAGTGTCCATTTTGACCACCCGACATTGACCACCACTGGAGGTGTACATCTTGGCCCACAGTGACTGATCACTGCTGGGGTGGCCATCTTGGCCAACAGGCATTGACCATCACAGGGATGGCCATCTTGGCCAGCTAGCAGGAAGGTCAGGAAGGGATGTCATTGCCTGTCTGGGAGAGGCACCATGAGCCATCCTGTTGGCCAAAAAAGGTTGATGTATCTAAGAGATGCCAGAGCATCAGCAGGGCCAATGCCCCCTGTGCAAAAAAGCCACGCTCAGACAAGATGGCCTCCGACCCCTTTTGTTTACTGGAGGTCCTACCTTTATATACTTTGGAGATTGGCAGAAGTATCCCGTACTCTGGAGATGGGAAGTGGCAGAGTAATTGGCCTTTGAATTTGCCGTCCCATGAGCCAACAGGCTGATCCTGGAAAATAAAGGGGGTTAAGGAAAGCGGGTCCCAATTTATAATCCCCTCAATCGGGATCTTGCTCTCTGGTCCCACCCTAGCACTTGGGGGTCAGTGCCTGGCACTTGGGGGTCAGTGCCCTCTCACCAGGTGGATCCCCACGAAGACCCCAGCCGCCTCCTTCTTGGGCAGATAGTCACAGAACAGCACAGTGCCCGTGGGGGCACTGTCATCCATCTGGAAGACAACCCGGTCTCCGAACTCCAGGGGTGGAGATTTGAGGGGGTCCCCTGTGGCCAGCTGGAGCCTGGTGCATGCCCGGTGGCCGCCCCGGGGAGTCATCGGGGGGCTGCGTTTGGCCTCCTCATCTGGCTCAATCCGGCTCACGGGCACGAACACCCCGCAGTTCTCCTGGCACGAGAAGAACTTCTGGCCTCGGAAGGAGCCATCGGTGAAACCCTTCCCGGCCGCTGATCCCTAGAGGGGAACAGAAGAGGGGGGGTTGACAAGGATGCCCCACAGTGCCCCCCACCCTGCAGCCAGATCAGGGCTGGTGCCTTCCCATGTCCCACTGCCTCGTGATCTCCCCGGTCCTGGATGGGGCTCGTGCCCATAGGAGGGGAAAGGCCCCATGTCCCACTTCCCATGGTCTACCTGGCCCAGTGGAGAGGAAAAACCCCAGGGTCCCATTCTTGCCAGACTTGGATGGGAGCTGGCACCCCCTAGAGGCTCCCGTGCCACTCACCACCAGCTCCACCCCAAAGATGACTCCAGCCTGCTCCTTGCTGTCCCCCATAGGTCCCCGGTAGCGCAGGACGCCCCGAGCCTTCTCCCCGGAGGCCGAGGTGATCTGGACCCGGACCCGGTCACCCTGGCGCAGGGTCCCCCGCCGCTGCAGCAGCCCCTCCTGCCCGAAGAGCCCCAGACGCTCCTCCCCATTGGTCACAGCCTGTAGCATTGCCGCCTGCTCCTTGCTCAGCTCGAGCACCGCCTGGACGGGGACGTGCACCACAGCCTGTGTGTCCAGCAGCTTGGCCCGGAAGGGGCGGTCTGGGGTGGGGGGCTCGCCCGCCTGGCACAAGAGGCTGCCCCGGGGCACATGGCCCCCGCCATCCCCAGCAAAATCCTGCACCGCGATGAAGAATCGGCACGGCCGCATGGCCCCGGGGGGGTGGGACCTGAGGGGGGGAACAATGAATCAGAAAGGGGCGGACGGAAGAGTGGGGTGAACAGCTGAGTGGGGGAAGGGGCCATCCATGAGGGAGGGGTAGCGTGCTGGGGGAAGGCCTCATGAGGGGAGTGGGGAGATCAAGGATAGTTGGGAAAGACCAGGCCGTGGGGCTGAGCCAGGGACACCAGCAGCAGGGGGTCAATTCAGATGGGGAGTGGGGAGACCAGCATTGGTGAGGGAGAGACCAGTGTCGGTGGGGGAGACCAGCACAAGGGGTTGACCCCGGCATCACAGATCAATTCACATGGGGAGTGGGGAAACCAGTATCGCTGGGAGAGAGACCAGTATCAGTGAGAGAGACCAGTAATGGTGACAGACAGACCATTATCGGAGGGAAAGACCAGTATCGGTGGAGAGACCAGTATCGGTGAGAGAGACCAGTAATGGTGACAGACAGACCATTATCGGAGGGAAAGACCAGTATCGGTGGAGAGACCAGTATCGGTGAGAGAGACCAGTAATGGTGACAGAAAGACCATTATCGGGGGGAGACACCAGTATCAGGGGGACAGGTCAGTATTGGGGGGCTTGAATCCAGATTTAAGGGGCAATTGTGCAAGGGGTCAGAAGAGGGCAGGCTGTGGGGTGATAAGGCAAGAGAGGAGCCCAGGCTGGGGGGAGCTAATCAGGGATGGGGGACAGGATGGAGAAGCCCATTTCCAGGACCGGAAGTAAGGAAACCAGGCCTGGGGGTGATGTGGGGCAAGGGAGACCAGGCTGACTGATGGGGGGAGTGCATAGGGCCCATGGGAGTGTGTGATCCTGCCCTAGGAGAATGAGACACCCTGGTCCGGAAACCCCATGGAGGACATCCCCTCCCCGACTCGCCTGTCACCGGTCATCCCCGTCCGGAGGTCATGTGCTGAGCTGGGGGTCCCCCGGCGAGCTGCAGAAAAGGGGTGCGGGGGGGGGGGGGAATGACACAGGAAAGTTTGAGAAAGAGTGAAAAGGAGACACAGCCGAGTGGGTGGGAAAACCCCCGAGCCTGCAACCGCCTCCTTCCTCCCTCCTTCCTCCTCCAGGAAGCCTGCTGTGTCCTTCTCCCGGCTCACCCCACCACCTGGGGCCAGGAGGGGCGGGGGCAGAGGGTCCCAGTGCTCCCCCCCTGTACCGGGGACTTGCCAGAGAAACACTGGAAAGAAACAAATGAGGAAGTGGCAAAGGCAAGGGGAGGGCCTGCAGCGCCAGGGGGTGTGATTCCGAGGGTGTGATGAGGGGCCCAGGAGCCAATGAGGGGGGAGGGGCGGGGACAGGGGTGGGGAAAGAAAGAAAGAAAAGCAAGTTTCTGTCTCTCGATTGGTCCTTCCCACCTATTTCGGGGAGGGAGCAGGACCTGGTATCCCATGGGGCAGAGGGAAGGGGAGGGGTGCTTTCAAGCCCACAGTCTCTGACACACCGGGGCCCCATAGATGGGGGCTGATTTGAGGGTCTCTCATGGGGGAGCAACAGCCTCCATGGCCCCGGGCCAGCCCCTCCCAGGATTGGGGCACCCAGCAGCTGCGGAGGGGGAGGACACACCTAGCTTTTCTGCAATGCGCACTAGGGACAGCACGGGATGGGGGCGGGGAAGGGGCGGCTATACTGTATAATGGGCACTAGGGGGGCAGAGGGTGGGGCAGGGGAGGGGCGGCTATACTGTATAATGGGCACTAGGGGGGCAGAGGGTGGGGCAGGGGAGGGGCGGCTATACTGTATAATGGGCACTAGGGGGGGAGAGGGTGGGGCAGGGGAGGGGCGGCTATACTGTATAATGGGCACTGGGGGGGAGAGGGTGGGGCAGGGGAGGGGCGGCTATACTGTATAATGGGCACTAGGGGGGCAGAGGAGGGGCGGGGGAGGGGCGGCAATACTGTATAATGGGCACTAGGGGGGCAGAGGGTGGGGTGGGGGAGGGGCGGCTATACTGTATAATGGGCACTAGGGGGCAGAGGGTGGGGGTGGGGAAGGGGCGGCTATACTGTATAATGGGCACTAGGGGGCAGAGGGTGGGGGTGGGGAAGGGGCGGCTATACTGTATAATGGGCACTAGGGGGCAGAGGGTGGGGGTGGGGAAGGGGCGGCTATACTGTATAATGGGCACTAGGGGGCAGAGGGTGGGGGTGGGGAAGGGGCGGCTATACTGTATAATGGGCACTAGGGGGCAGAGGGTGGGCGGGGGAGGGGCGGCTATACTGTATAATGGGCACTCGGGGGGCAGAGGGTGGGTGGGGGAGGGGCGGCTATACTGTATAATGGGCACTCGGGGGGCAGAGGGTGGGTGGGGGAGGGGCGGCTATACTGGATAATGGGCACTAGGGGGGCAGAGGGTGGGGGTGGGGAGAGGGGCGGCTATACTGTATAATGGGCACTAGGGGGGCAGAGGGTGGGGTGGGGAGAGGGGCGGCTATACTGTATAATGGGCACTAGGGGGGCAGAGGGTGGGGTGGGGAGAGGGGCGGCTATACTGTATAATGGGCACTAGGGGGGCAGAGGGTGGGTGGGGGAGGGGCGGCTATACTGTATAATGGGCACTCGGGGGGCAGAGGGTGGGTGGGGGAGGGGCGGCTATACTGTATAATGGGCACTAGGGGGGCAGAGGGTGGGTGGGGGAGGGGCGGCTATACTGGATAATGGGCACTCGGGGGGCAGAGGGTGGGTGGGGGAGGGGCGGCTATACTGGATAATGGGCACTAGGGCGGCAGAGAGTGGGGTGGGGGGCTGATATCCCTGGGCGGCGGGGCGCTTGGGGGCCCATGTGACTGCCCCCTACTGGCCATGGGCGCCCAGTGACCCAGGAGCGGTACGGCGGTGGGTGTGTGTGCGGGGGGAGGGCGGGGGCTGGGAACCAGTCCGGGACTGGGGTGGGGGGAATCTCTGGTCCGGGGCCAGCGCCGGAGGGGTTGATTTGGGTTGGGAAGCGGAGCCAGCCCCACGTGAATGGGACACGCAGCAGTGCGGGGCGGGGGGGCCGCTGGAGGAAGGGGGAGGGGCTACTTAAGTGGCCTCCGAGGCTCCGCGGGGGTGCTGTGGGGAGCGGGGAGGGGGCGATAGGAGTGTGGCTGGGGAGGGCGGTGCAGGGAAACCGGGAGGCTAGAGGGGCAGAAAAGCCAGGGGGGCGCGGCTGTGAGAAGCAGGGAGGGGCTGGTCGTTTGGAGGGGGGGGGGGGTCTCAGATACTTCCCACCCAGCAAGCGGTCAGTCCCCCTTCCCCTCAGGGCCCCGGCTGGCCCGGCCTCCGGGCTCCGCATATCGGCGGCGTCCGGGCCCCCAAGCTTGGCCCCGCTCCCAGCCCCCCGCTTCCCCCCCCTCCCCCTTGGCCTGGTTTCCATTAGAGTAATGAGAGCCAGGGAGACCAGGGCTACTCTGGATTGTTTTATCCACGTCACTTACTCGCTGGTCATGGAAAAGGGAACCTGGAAACTTTAAGCCCCCCCGGGCTGGGGGGCAGGGGCGGGAGTGAGGGGCAGGGCTGGGGGGCATGGGCTGCAGGCTAGGAGTGTGGGGCACTGGCAGGGCTGGGGGGCGGAGGGCTGGGGAGGGAGGGTCTGCAGGCTAGGAGTGTGGGGCACTGGCAGGGCTGGGGGGCGGGGGCTGCAGGCTAGGAGTGTGGGGCACTGGCAGGGCTGGGGGGCGCACGGCTGGGGAGGGAGGGTCTGCAGGCTAGGAGTGTGGGGCACTGGCAGGGCTGGGGGGTGGAGGGCTGGGGAGGAAGGGTCTGCAAGCTAGGAGTGTGGGGCACTGGCAGGGCTGGGGGGCGCAGGGCTGGGGAGGGAGGGTCTGCAGGCTAGGCGTGTGGGGCACTGGCAGGGCTGGGGGGTGGAGGGCTGGGGAGGGAGGGTCTGCAGGCTAGGAGTGTGGGGCACTGGCAGGGCTGGGGGGTGGAGGGCTGGGGAGGGAGGGTCTGCAAGCTAGGAGTGTGGGGCACTGGCAGGGCTGGGGGGTGGAGGGCGGGGGCTGCAGGCTAGGAGTGTGGGGCACTGGCAGGGCTGGGGGGTGGAGGGCGGGGGCTGCAGGCTAGGAGTGTGGGGCACTGGCAGGGCTGGGGGGCGGGGGCTGCAGGCTAGGCGTGTGGGGCACTGGCAGGGCTGGGGGGTGGAGGGCTGGGGAGGGAGGGTCTGCAAGCTAGGAGTGTGGGGCACTGGCAGGGCTGGGGTGTGGAGGGCTGGGGAGGGAGGGTCTGCAGGCTAGGAGTGTGGGGCACTGGCAGGGCTGGGGGGTGGAGGGCTGGGGAGGGAGGGTCTGCAAGCTAGGAGTGTGGGGCACTGGCAGGGCTGGGGGGTGGAGGGCGGGGGCTGCAGGCTAGGAGTGTGGGGCACTGGCAGGGCTGGGGGGTGGAGGGCGGGGGCTGCAGGCTAGGAGTGTGGGGCACTGGCAGGGCTGGGGGGCGGGGGCTGCAGGCTAGGAGTGTGGGGCACTGGCAGGGCTGGGGGGTGGAGGGCTGGGGAGGGAGGGTCTGCAAGCTAGGAGTGTGGGGCACTGGCAGGGCTGGGGGGCGGGGGCTGCAGGCTAGGAGTGTGGGGCACTGGCAGGGCTGGGGGGTGGAGGGCTGGGGAGGGAGGGTCTGCAAGCAAGGAGTTTGGGGCACTGGCAGGGCTGGGGGGTGGAGGGGTGGGGAGGGAGGGTCTGCAGGCTAGGAGTGTGGGGCACTGGCAGGGCTGGGGGGCGGGGGCTGCAGGCTAGGAGTGTGGGGCACTGGCAGGGCTGGGGGGTGGAGGGCTGGGGAGGGAGGGTCTGCAAGCAAGGAGTTTGGGGCACTGGCAGGGCTGGGGGGCAGGAGCTGGGGAGTAGGAGTGTGTGGCACTGGCAGGGCTGGGGGGCAGGGGCTGCAGGCTAGGAGTGTGGGGCACCATCGGGGGGCAGAGCCCGGGCTGCGGGGCGGGAGTGAGGGGCACCCGGAGAGCCGGGTGGGGAGTCTCCGAGGGGAGTTTATTTCCCGGTACCGGGGTGGGGGGCTAGAGGGGCTGCGAGAAGCCCATTCCCGTTGCAATGGGGGAATCCGGGCCGGGTGCTCCCCACCGCCCGCGCCCCGCTCGGCCCAGACTGGCGGTCGGGACTCGGGTCCCACCCGCTTTGAACCGGGGCACCCCGCCGCGGGTCAGCGCAGAAACCCGGCGCGGATTCCTGCCGAGCAGGAAGGGACTGGGACGAAGGGGCCCCATATCGGGCCCGCGGGCCAGATCGGAGCTAGGGCGAAAGGCCCCATTCCCTGCCCCCCTGAGCCGGCCAGTCCCCCGTCCTAGGGCTGGTATGGGGCCAGCGCCCCCTTGAAGGAAAAGGCCCCATTCCCTGCCCCACTGAGCCGGCCAGTCCCCCGTCCTAGGGCTGGTATGGGGCCAGCGCCCCCTAGAAGGAAAAGGCCCCATTCCCTGCCCCACTGAGCCGGCCAGTCCCCCGTCCTAGGGCTGGTACGTGGCC
The DNA here is from genome assembly GCA_032595735.1 of Pelochelys cantorii. Classification (NCBI taxonomy): domain Eukaryota; kingdom Metazoa; phylum Chordata; order Testudines; family Trionychidae; genus Pelochelys; species Pelochelys cantorii. The sequence goes on along the minus strand of CM064351.1, from coordinate 7,518,843 downwards.
AGCGCCCCCTAGAAGGAAAAGGCCCCATTCCCTGCCCCACTGAGCCGGCCAGTCCCCCGTCCTAGGGCTGGAATGGGGCCAGGGCCCCCTAGAAGGAAAAGGCCCCATTCCCTGCCCCACTGAGCCGGCCAGTCCCCCGTCCTAGGGCTGGAATGGGGCCAGGGCCCTCTAGAATGAAAAGGCCCCATTCCCTGTCCCACTGAGCCGGCCAGTCCCCCGTCCTAGGGCTGGTATGGGGCCAGGGCCCCCTAGAAGGGAAAGGCCCCATTCCCTGTCCTACTGAACCACCCAGTCCCCCGTCCTAGGGCTGGAATGGGGCCAGGGCCCCCTAGAAGGGAAAGGCTCCATTCCCTGCCCTACTGAGCCACCCAGTCCCCTGTCCTAGGGCTGGAATGGGGCCAGGGCCCCCTAGAAGGGAAAGGCTCCATTCCCTGCCCTACTGAACCACCCAGTCCCCCGTCCTAGGGCTGGAATGGGGCCAGGGCCCCCTAGAAGGGAAAGGCTCCATTCCCTGCCCTACTGAGCCACCCAGTCCCCCGTCCTAGGGCTGGAATGGGGCCAGGGCCCCCTAGAAGGGAAAGGCCCCATTCCCTGCCCCACTGAGCCGGCCAGTCCCCCGTCCTAGGGCTGGAATGGGGCCAGGGCCCTCTAGAATGAAAAGGCCCCATTCCCTGTCCCACTGAGCCGGCCAGTCCCCCGTCCTAGGGCTGGTATGGGGCCAGGGCCCCCTAGAAGGGAAAGGCCCCATTCCCTGCCCTACTGAGCCACCCAGTCCCCCGTCCTAGGGCTGGAATGGGGCCAGGGCCCCCTAGAAGGGAAAGGCCCCATTCCCTGCCCCACTGAGCCAGCTAGCCCCCCATCCTAGGGCTGGTATGGGGCCAGGGCCCCCTAGAAGGAAAAGGCCCCATTCCCTGCTCCACTGAGCCGGCCAGTCCCCCGTCCTAGGGCTGGAATGGGGCCAGGGCCCCCTAGAAGGAAAAGGCCCCATTCCCTGCCCCACTGAGCCGGCCAGTCCCCCGTCCTAGGGCTGGAATGGGGCCAGGGCCCTCTAGAATGAAAAGGCCCCATTCCCTGTCCCACTGAGCCGGCCAGTCCCCCGTCCTAGGGCTGGTATGGGGCCAGGGCCCCCTAGAAGGGAAAGGCCCCATTCCCTGTCCTACTGAACCACCCAGTCCCCCGTCCTAGGGCTGGAATGGGGCCAGGGCCCCCTAGAAGGGAAAGGCTCCATTCCCTGCCCTACTGAGCCACCCAGTCCCCTGTCCTAGGGCTGGAATGGGGCCAGGGCCCCCTAGAAGGGAAAGGCCCCATTCCCTGCCCCACTGAGCCAGCTAGCCCCCCATCCTAGGGCTGGAATGCGCAAGCGCCCCCTAGAGGAGACGGATCCCCATGTCCCGTTCCCTGCCCCCATCCAACCAGTTGCCAGCGCCCCCTACAGGGGAAAGTCCCCTCCGAGCCAGCCAGAGCCTGCCCTGGGAAGGTGCCCCCCCCCCCCCCCCACCTTTCCACACCAGCCTCTGTCTCTTTAAATCCCCAGCCGCGGGGAGCCCCGACCCCAACGTCTTCTACGGGGGGTGGGCGGAGCTCCGCGAACAGGCGTCCAATCAGGGCGAGGAGGGCCGTTCCATCCGCAGGGAGACGGGGGAGAAGCAGCTCTTACTCCAACCGCCCCCCCCCCCCCAAGGTGTCATAGTTTTGTGGGAGGGTCCTTGAACATGACAGCCAGAGGGGGCGGGGCTGGGAGGGGGAATGTGGGCGGGGCTTGGGGAAAAGTTTAGGAGAACTTTTTTTTTTAATTTGACGTTATAATAAGAGTCGAAAAATTGAGGCGAGGGAAGGAGGGCGAGGAGGGAGGAAAATCTGCCCCCGCCGGTGGAATAAGGGGGTGAAGGTTTATTGGGGTGCCCCCAGGACTTCCCCCATTCCTCACTTTATTGGGGGACCCCCCCAACCCAGACATGGGGGCGGCCAGCTGCGAAGACGAGGACCTGGAATTTAAGCTGATTTTTGGAGAGGAGGAGAAAGACCCCGCGGGCATGGGGGTGTCTCTGGAAGGTGAGGGATGGGGGGCAGGGGATTTTTTTGGGGGGGCTACTCTAAAAGGGCCAGCGTGGGCTGGGAGGGAGCCTTAAAGGGCCAGCGGGAGTTTTGCTCTTCCCTGGGTGGAGGAGGATGGAAAGTTTTCTCCTATTAAGGATGAGGGGGAGGGGGGGGCTCTGTTTCCATCCCCCCCCCCCCCACACACACACCCGTCTGGTTTCTCACGTTATGGGATGCTCAGCTCCCGGGGACGGATTCTCGGAGCAGGCCAAGGGGCATGGGATGACGGCTCGCGGCCCCTGAGCACCCCCCCCCTCCAGCTATAGGGCACTGCTGTGGGGAGGCTCACAGCCCCCGATCCCTCCCACCCCCTCCAGCTAAGGCACTGCCCAGGGAAGCATGCAGCCTCAGAGCCCTGTCTCCTCCATCTAGGGCACCGCCGTGGGGAAGCTCACAGCTCCAAAGCCCCCTCTCCAGCTAGGGCACTGCTGTGGGGAAGCTCGCAGCCCCAGATCCCACCCACCTCCCTCCAGCGAGGGCACTGCTGTGGGGAAGTTCACAGCTCCAAAGCCCCCTCTCCAGCTAGGGCACTGCTGTGGGGAAGCTCACAGCCCCAGATCCCTCCCACCTCCTCCAGTGTGGGCACTGCTGGGGGAAGCTCGCAGCTTTAGATGCCCCCCGCCCCTGCCACGGTTCCCTCCAGGAAGGCCACTGCTCAGGGAAGTACGCAGCCTCAGAGCCCCATCCCCTCAGCTGGGGCACTGCCGTGGGGAAGCTCACAACACCGACACAGCCCTGACACAGGGGTGGGAAGAGAATCCCCCCCCAGTAACAGGCCCTGTTCTCTCACAGCCCCTCCCCCTGGACTGGGGGGAGCAGGGTGGTCTGCCTGTGTGTCCCCCCCCCATCCATCCCTCCGTCTGGCACACCATGTTAACTAGCGCCCTCAGACTCGTACACCCCCCCGCACGCCCCATTCCTGGCCCAGTGCCCCGCGTTCCCATGGCAACCCCAGGCCTGCCAGCAAAGACGAATGCGCCTTTAATTGGGTTCATGTGTCTGCCCCCCCCAACCAGGCTGCCCCCCTCCGCAGGCTGGGGGCGAGTTGCAGGCCCTAGACCTGGGGTCCAGGTTATAAGATGTTCAAACCCTCATCACCTTCCTGGGGAGGCAGGGGGAGACAGGGGGATCTATAGCCCCCCTGATCTCAGCCCCTCCCAGCAGAGGGTGCCATGGGGCACTGGCTGTAGGGGAGCGCCCAGCTTCTCCAGCCCCAGCAGGGGGCGCTGTAGGGGCACAGGCTGTGGGGGAGCGCCCAGCTTCTCCAGCCCCAGCAGGGGGCGCTGTAGGGGCACGGGCTGTGGGGGAGCGCCCAGCTTCTCCAGCCCCAGCAGGGGGCGCTGTAGGGGCACGGGCTGTGGGGGAGCGCCCAGCTTCTCCAGCCCCAGCAGGGGGCGCTGTGGGGGCACGGGCTGTGGGGGAGCTCCCAGCTTCTCCAGCCCCAGCAGGGGGCGCTGTGGGGGCACGGGCTGTGGGGGGAGCTCCCAGCTTCTCCAGACCCAGCAGTGGGCGCTGTGGGGGCACGGGCTGTGGGGGAGCTCCCAGCTTCTCCAGCCCCAGCAGGGGGCGCTGTGGGGGCACGGGCTGTGGGGGAGCTCCCAGCTTCTCCAGCCCCAGCAGGGGGCGCTGTGGGGGCACGGGCTGTGGGGGAGCTCCCAGCTTCTCCAGCCCCAGCAGGGGGCGCTGTGGGGGCATGGGCTGGGGGGGGAGCTCCCAGCTTCTCCAGCCCCAGCAGTGGGCGCTGTGGGGGCATGGGCTGTGGGGGAACTCCTGGGTTCTCCAGCACCAGCAGGGGGCGCTGTGGGGGCATGGGCTGTGGGGTCTGGGGTGTGGGGGGGGCGTTCCCGGGCAGCCCAGACTCAGGGCTCTTGGGGTTTTAGTTTTGTGGGGCACACAGCTCAGGGGAAAGGGTCCATCATCCAGCACCAGGATGCCCCCCCCCCATCCCAGCTGAGGAGAGAGGCAGGGCCCTTAAATGAGAAGCAGGTGTGCTTCAGGGCTGGAAGCCGGGCCGAGATCACATTGTGTCTCTCCAAATATTTGCATTTTCGTGGGAAGGCAGCTTTCCTGCCGGTGGTTTGCAGCACAGACTTTCTACCCGCAAGATTCCTGGCCCTCGCACCGGGGCCCCACGGAAATGCCATGGCTCCAGGGCAAAACGAGAACCTGGCACCCTCTGGGCGGGGGGGGGGGCAGCCCCGGGTGCTAGGGTGGAAGTGGGCAGCCACCCAAAGGCTTTTGTGATGTGAGAAACTATGTCCTTGCTGCCCCTAACACTGGTGGTGGTTGGAGATAATAACCTACTACTGAGGTGTGTGTGAGAGGGAGAGAGAGAGAGAGAGAGAGAACAAACAACCTACTACTGCTGGTGTGTGGGTGCACATGTGTGGTAACCTAATACGGCTGGTAGGAAGGGTTAGAGAGAACAACCTACTACTGTTGTGTATCTGTGTGAGATAGATAACAACCTACTGCTGCTGCGTGTGTGGGAAAGAGAGAAAACAACCTACTGCTGCTGTGTGTGTGGGAAAGAGAGAGAAAACAACCTACTGCTGCTGCGTGTGTGGGAAAGAGAGAAAACAACCTACTGCTGCTGTGTGTGTGGGAAAGAGAGAGAAAACAACCTATTGCTGCTGCGTGTGTGGGAAAGAGAACGAAAACAACCTACTGCTGCTGTGTGTGTTTGAAAGAGAGAGAAAACAACCTACTGCTGCTGTGTGTGTTTGAAAGAGAGAGAAAACAACCTACTGCTGCTGCGTGTGTGGGAAAGAAAGAGAAAACACCCTACTGCTGCTGGTGTGTGTTAGAGAGAGCCTACTTTAGATGGGGGGCGCGCATGCATGATAACATAATACAGCTGGTGGGTGGGATTAGAGATAACAACCTACTCCTTTTGTGTGTCTCAGAGAGAGAACAACCTACTACTGCTAGGGTGTGTTAGAGGCGATGACAACGGTGTGAACGTGTATAATAGCCTAACACAGCTGGTGGGTGGAGATCAGAGATAACAAGCGTGTGTGTGTGTGTGTGTGTGTGCAAGAGAACAACCTACTACTGCTGTGTGTGAGTGAGAGACCCAAAGAGACAGAAAACAACCTGCTATGGATGGTGTGTGGGTTGTGATCACTGCATACGGCTGGTGGGGTTAGAGATAACAACCTACTATTGTTGTGTGTCTGAGAGGCAGAACAACCTACTACTACTGCTAGGGGGTGCTAGAGGCGATGACAAGGGTGTGAACATGTATAATAACCTAACACAGCTAGTGGGTGGGAGTCAGAGATCACAAGTGTATGTGGGTTTGTGTGAGGGGGGGGTCTCTGCGACCCCCTCCATCTCTGCCCCTCTCTCCCTCCCCAGACCTGGAATCTGAAGACCTCCCTGCGTGCTGTCCCTTGGACCTCGGAGACCCTCCGGCCTACACCTGCCCCCTTGGCATCCCCTGCCCGCCTCGCCTGGGTGGCGGCCCCCGGGCCGGCATGCACTCCCCCCCGCCCCGCCCGGTGCGGGACGACACCTTCGAGAGCCAGCCGGCGCGCTGGGTGCGCCTGGGGGCTGAGGCCCGCGTCTTGGAGTGCCCCAGCATCCAGATCACCACCATCTCGCCAGGGGCCGAGTGGGACTGCTCCCCCCGTGACTACCTGGCCCTGGATGCCTACGGCGGCTACCGGGAGGCCCCGCCGGCCTCGGGCTTCTTCACCCCCAGCCCAGCCAGCAGCGGCAGCGCCTCGCCCTGGAGCTTCTTCTCGGACGACGAGGCGGCGGGCGGCGGCGGTGACGACGTGGAGCGGGAGCTGAACGAGGCGGCCGCCCGCTTCGCCCTCAGCTCGCCCTGCGGCTCGCCCAAGCCCTGGGCCGGGCTGGAGGAGCCCTGGGGGCTGTACCCTGCCGGGCGGGTGGCCGAGGACGGCTGGGTGGCCCTGGCGCCCCGCCCGGCCTCGCCCTGTGGCAAGAGGCGCTACTCCAGCTCGGAGACCCACTCCTCGGCCTCGCCCTGCCTCTCCCGCCGGGGCAGCCTGGGCGAGGAGGGGGGCGGGGAGGGGGTGGAGGGGCCGGGCGGGGAGGGGGCACCCTACGAGGCCACTGGCCCACGGCCCCCACCTGAGAGCATCCCGCAGAAGGCCCGCAGGACCTCCAGCGAGCAGACGGTGGCGCTGACGCGGAAGGAGGAGGGGGGCTGCAACGGGGACGACGGGGGGTTCGGGGCGGCCCGCAAGGAAGGGATGGACTATCTGGCTGTGCCCTCCCCGCTGGGCTGGACCAAGGCCCGGAGCGGGGCACACAGCCCCATCTTCAGGTACCAGCTGCTAACGGACACCACCCCCCACCCCGGATAGCAACTGGCGCCCCCTAGAGGGGACAGGCTCCACCCCCCTCCCAGACAGCCAATCCCTGTCCTGGAGACAGATTGAAGCTAGCGCCCCCTAGAGGACACAGGCTCCATGCCCCACCCCCTCCCAGACACTGCCCCCTAGAGAGGACAGGCCCATGCCCCACCCCCTCCCAGACAACACCCCCTAGAGGAGACAAGCCCCATTGCCTACCCCCCCCCCAGAGCCAGCCACCCCCTGCCCTAGAGGAGACAGGCTCCCTGCCCCTCTCTCCACCCCCCTGCCAGCCTGTCCCAGGTTGCCAGCTGCTGCCCAGGCTGTGGCTGGCAGCGGTTGGGCTCTGTACTAACAAGCTGTCAAGCCGGCCCCACGGCGGTCGGGCCGGAGCCGCCTGTTACAGATCCCAGACCCTGGCTCGGCACGCAGGGCGGCGGCTGCCGTAAACACGGCTCCCGGCGCCACTGTGCCTTCCCTCTTAAGGCAAATCCCCGGCGCCAGGGCCCAACAGGGAGCCCCCCGCAGCACGGCACCCCCTGGCACTGCAGTGGGGTGAGCATGGATGGGGGGGCCCTGCCACAGAGCCCCCAAGCCCCTGCTCAACATCCCTGTCCCACAGCGCCCCCAAGTCCTGCACGGGGGCCTGATGTCCGGGGAGAGCGTCCCCTGCCGGACCCCTGCTCCACAGCGCCCCCTAGTGCCGCACAGGGGCCTGACAGCCAGGGGAGAGCGCCCCCTGCCGGACCCCTGCTCCACAGCGCCCCCTAGTGCCGCACAGGGGCCTGACAGCCAGGGGAGAGCGTCCCCTGCCGGACCCCTGCCCCACAGCGCCCCCTAGTGCCGCACAGGGGCCTGACAGCCAGGGGAGAGCGTCCCCTGCCGGACCCCTGCCCCACAGCGCCCCCTAGTGCCGCACAGGGGCCTGACAGCCAGGGGAGAGCGTCCCCTGCCGGACCCCTGCCCCACAGCGCCCCCTAGTGCCGCACAGGGGCCTGACAGCCAGGGGAGAGCGTCCCCTGCCGGACCCCTGCCCCACAGCGCCCCCTAGTGCCGCAGAGGGGCCTGACAGCCAGGGGAGAGCGCCCCCTGCCGGACCCCTGCCCCACAGCGCCCCCTAGTGCCGCACAGGGGCCTGACAGCCAGGGGAGAGCGCCCCCTGCCGGACCCCTGCCCCACAGCGCCCCCTAGTGCCGCACAGGGGCCTGACAGCCAGGGGAGAGCGCCCCCTGCTGGACCCCTGCCCCACAGCGCCCCCTAGTGCCGCACAGGGGCCTGACAGCCAGGGGAGAGCGCCCCCTGCTGGATCCCTGCCCCAGAGTGCCCCCCAGTGCTGCCTGGGGGCCAGCACTGGCTGTATGGGGGGGAGAGCACCCCCTGCTGGACCCCTGCCCCACAGCGCCCCCTTGTGCTGTACTGGGGCCTGACAGCCAGTGGAGAGAGCCCCCTGCTGGACCCCTGCCCCACAGCGCCCGCTAGTGCGCCCCCTACTGGGAGCAGCCCTTACTGAGCCCCGCCACATCCCCCCTGGAGCACGGCGCCCCCTAGTGGTCAGAGCGCCCTGCAGGACTCCGCTCTCCTTCTGTGCCCTAGGTCGTCTGCCCTGCCCCCCCTGGACTGGCCCCTGCCCAGCCAGTACGAGCAATACGAGCTGCGGATCGAAGTCCAGCCCCGGACCCACCACCGGGCCCATTACGAGACCGAGGGCAGCCGGGGGGCCGTGAAGGCTGCCCCGGGGGGGCACCCCGTGGTGAAGGTACCTGAACTGCCCTCGAGGCACCCCTGGATCCCCCCCATGAGCCCCCCTTCCGGGGCCCCTGGTAGGCCCGGGCTGGGTGTGTGTGTGGTGCGCGGGGGGGGGGGTTACAACACTCTCCGATTGCCCAGTGCCCATCCCCCAGAGCAGGGGGGCAGGGACGGCAGGCGGGTGCCCTTTCCCACGCTCTGGACCGGGCCGGGCCGCGCATGCGTTGGAAGGTTGTGTGTGTGTGTGTGTGTGGGGGGGTGCGCACAGACAGACTGCAGGGGCTTAGCCCTTCCAGCAGGGGGCAGCCGGGCCGTCCCCTCCCCCCCACACTGCAGGGGGCACCCCCCCACTGACTCCCCCCCCTCGCCTGTAGCACAAGAGATCAGGGTTAATTTGGGAGGGTGTGAAAAAGAAACAGAAAAGGGGGGTCAGGCAATATGGAGAGGCTTTGTGTAGTTGTGTAGATGGGGCTGTGGGGGGGTTGATGGGACTGAAGGGGAGGAGGTTTGTGGAGGGCTTTGGGGGCTGGAGGGGAAGAGGAGGGAGGGGAAAGAGAGGGGCTGGAGGGGGGGGGCGTGTGTGTGGTAGGTGCCCCCCCATTATGGCTGTTCCCAATGCCAATGAGCACCTCCCATTTCAGATGGGGGGGGGCGTTCAGCCCATGATTTCCCTCCCCCATTCCCGGAACGTTCCATTTCACTCAAGGCCGGAGAGCGGGGAGGAATTCCCCCCCCCCCGCCGCCTTGTGCCTGTTCCAACCTAAATCTAGTCCAGCTGTGGGTCCTGCCCACTGATTGCAAACAGCTGGGCCTGCCCTTGGGGGAGACCACCAAACCGCTGGCGCCGCCCCCCCCCCCAGGCCGGGCTGAGGGCCAGACTCCGGAGTGGGGGGCGGTGAGGCACGCAAAGGGGCATGGAGAGAACCCAACCCCCCTTGAGGGAGGGAAACTGAGTCACGGGGGGGGGGCAGCGTTTGCCAGGGATGGAGTCCAGCTGGGAAAGCCAAATCCACAGCCACCACCTGCATTCCCACGGAAGTCAGTCCAGGCCAGGTTTCCCTGCCCCCCCCCTTCCTGGGAGGGAAATCTGGGGGGGTTCCTTGCCCCCTCCCTCTTTCCCCATTGGAGGATCCAGTCCAGGATTTCCAGCCCGCCCTCCCATTCCTGCCCTTGGGAAATCCGGGATGGTGGATCGAGGGCTGAGCGCATCCGAGTGCTGTTTCCTGACCAGTCTCCCCTTCGCCTCCACCCTGCCCCTAGCTCCTGGGCTACGACGAGAAGCCGCTGACCCTGCAGATGTTCATCGGCACAGCCGACGAGCGCAACCTGCGGCCCCACGCCTTCTACCAGGTGCACCGCATCACCGGCAAGATGGTGGCCACCGCCAGCTACGAGACCATCGTCAGCAGCACCAAGGTGCTGGAGATGTCCCTGCTGCCCGAGAACAACATGGCCGCCAAGTGAGTTCCCCGGGTGCCGCTTGCCGGGTTTCGCCCATGCCTGGACCCAAACCCACCCAGAGTCCATTCCTAGGGCTGCAGGAATCCGCATCCGGGTTTTCTTCCCATCCCGGGACAGCGCCACCCAGACTCCATTCCTAGGGCTGCAGGCACCTGCTTCCGGGTTTTCTTCCCATCCCGGGACAGCGCCACCCAGAGTCCATTCCCAGGGCTGCAGGCACCCGCTTCCAGGTTTTCTCCCACTCCTGGATCAAATTCACCCAGAGTCCATTCCCAGGGCTGCAGGAATCCGCATCCGGGGTTTTCTTCCCATCCTGGGACAGCGCCACCTAGACTCCATTCCTAGGGCTGCAGGAATCCGCATCTGGGTTTTCTTCCCATCCCGGGACAGCGCCACCCAGAGTCCATTCCCAGGGCTGCAGGCATCTGCTTCCGGGTTTTCTTCCCATCCCGGGACAGCGCCACCCAGAGTCCATTCCCAGGGCTGCAGGCACCCGCTTCCAGGTTTTCTCCCACTCCTGGATCAAATTCACCCAGAGTCCATTCCCAGGGCTGCAAGGATCTGCTTCCAGGTTTTCTCCCACTCCTGGATCAAATTCACCCAGAGTCCATTCCCAGGGCTGCAGGAATCTGCTTCCGGGTTTTCTTCCCATCCCAGGACAGCGCCACCCAGAGTCCATTCCCAGGGCTGCAGGAATCCGCATCCGGGGTTTTTTTCCCATCCCGGGACAGCGCCACCCAGAGTCCATTCCTAGGGCTGCAGGCACCTGCTTCCGGGTTTTCTTCCCATCCCGGGACAGCGCCACCCAGACTCCATTCCTAGGGCTGCAGGCACCTGCTTCCGGGTTTTCTTCCCATCCCGGGACAGCGCCACCCAGACTCCTTTCCTAGGGCTGCAGGAATCCGCATCCGGGTTTTCTTCCCATCCCGGGACAGCGCCACCCAGAGTCCATTCCCAGGGCTGCAGGCACCCGCTTCCAGGTTTTCTCCCACTCCTGGATCAAATTCACCCAGAGTCCATTCCCAGGGCTGCAGGAATCCGCATCCGGGGTTTTCTTCCCATCCTGGGACAGCGCCACCTAGACTCCATTCCTAGGGCTGCAGGAATCCGCATCTGGGTTTTCTTCCCATCCCGGGACAGCGCCACCCAGAGTCCATTCCCAGGGCTGCAGGCATCTGCTTCCGGGTTTTCTTCCCATCCCGGGACAGCGCCACCCAGAGTCCATTCCCAGGGCTGCAGGAATCCGCATCCGGGGTTTTCTTCCCATCCCGGGACAGCGCCACCCAGAGTCCATTCCCAGGGCTGCAGGAATCCATGTCCGGGTTTTCTTCCCACGACAGCACCACCCAGAGTCCATTCCCAGCGCTGCAGGCATCTGCCTCCAGGGTTTCTCCCACTCCTGGGTCAGATTCACCCAGAGCGCATTCCAGGGGGAGCAGGGATCTGCATCCGAGTTTTCTTCCCATCCCGGGACAGCGCCACCCAGAGTCTGTTCCCAGGACTGCAGGGATCCACTTCTGGGTTTCTCCCACTCCTGGATCAAATCCTCCTAGTGTCCATTTCAGGGGGAGCAGGGATCCGCATCCGGATTTTCTTCCCATCCTGGGACAATGCCACCCAGAGTCCATTCCCAGGGCTGAAGGCTTCTGCATCTGTGTTTTCTTCCCATCCCGGGACAGCACCACCCAGAGTCCATTCCCAGGGCTGCAGTGATCTGGTTCCAGACTCCATCTGGAATCCACACCAGTTCCCCCTCCCCACAACCAGGAATCCATTCCAGGGCCACGGGAGATCTGGTTCTGGGTCTTCTCCCCATTCCCAGAGGTGGTGACATCCCAAAGTCCAATCCAGGCGACACAGAGATCCGGGCCCAGGTCCTCTCACCATCCAGAGAGTGGGAGGTGCCTCCCGGGATCCATTCCAGGGTACAAAGTAGTCCTGTTCCAGATCTTCCTGTCTGCATATGGGTTGTACACCAGGGGAATCCACTCCAGGGTTTCTCCCCCCACCCAAGGTGCCCCCCCCCATTATGCCTGTTCCAGTGAGCCCAGAGATCCACTTCCAGGTCTTTCCCATCTCCTGTCCTGGGGGGCAGAGTGTGGAGTGGGGGAAATTGGCTCCGGGTTTTCCCCATCCTCTTTAGAAGCTGCACCTCAGAGTCCAGTCCTGGGAGCTCCAGGATCCAGCTCCAGGTTTTCTCCCCCTTCTTTAGAAACCACACCCCAGAGTCCAATCCTGGGAGCTCCAGGATCCAGCTCCAGGTTTTCTCCCCCTTCTTTAGAAACCACACCCCAGAGTCCAATCCTGGGAGCTCCGGGATCCAGCTCCAGGTTTTCTCTCCCTTCTTTAGAAACCACACCGCAGAGTCCAATCCTGGGAGCCCCAGAATCCATCTCAGGGTTTTTTCCCCTTCCTTAGGAGCTGCCCAGGCCCCAATCCAGGATGCTCCAAGATCCCGATCCAGGTTTTCCTCCTCTCTCTGGTTGACCTGCCTGCTGGAGTCCAACCCAGACAACACAGGGAGCCTGCTCTGGGTTTTGCCGGCCCAGGCTGGTGGGATGAGGGGGTCCCAAGGGTATAAAGTGCCCCCCACTTTGCAGGGCCCCCCTAACCCTTTGTCCCTACCCCCCAGCATTGACTGTGCGGGGATCCTCAAGCTGCGGAACTCAGACATCGAGCTGCGGAAAGGCGAGACCGACATCGGGCGCAAGAACACCCGGGTCCGGCTGGTCTTCCGGGTCCACGTGCCCCAGGGCAATGGGAAGGTGGTGTCCATCCAGGCCGCCTCCGTGCCCATCGAGTGCTGTGAGTGCCGGCTGCTGGGGGGACGGGGCGGGGGGGGGTCTGCCCATGGGGCCAGGCACTCACAGCTCTCCCCCACCCCCCAGCCCAGCGCTCGGCCCAGGAGCTGCCGCAGGTGGAGAGGAGCAGCCTGAGCGCGGGGGCGGGGCGGGGGGGCGAGGAGATGGTGCTGTCCGGGGCCAACTTCCTGCCCGACTCCAAGGTCGTCTTCATTGAGCGGGGGCCTGGTAAGTGTGCGCCCCTCCCCCACCGTCTCCTCCCCGCCCCCCCACTGGGACCCACAGTCCCTCCCCCCGCCCCGATGGGATCCTCTGTGTGCCCCACCCCCACCGTCTCCTCCCCACCCCCTGGGACCCTCTGTGCCCCCCGCCCTCTCCTCCCCGCACTCTGGGACCTGCAGTCCTTCCTCCCACCCCTGCTGGGACCCTCTGTGCCCCCCGCAGTCTCCTCCCCACCCCCTGGGACTCTCTGTGCCCCCCGCCGTCTCCTCCCCACCCCCTGGGACCCTCTGTGCCCCCCGCCATCTCCTCCCCACACTCTGGGACCTGCAGTCCTTCCTCCCACCCCTGCTGGGACCCTCTGTGCCCCCCGCAGTCTCCTCCCCACCCCCTGGGACTCTCTGTGCCCCCCGCCGTCTCCTCCCCACCCCCTGGGACCCTCTGTGCCCCCCGCCATCTCCTCCCCGCCCCCTGGGACCCACAGTCCCTGCCCCCACCCCCGCTGGGACCCTCTGAGCTCCCCTTCATCCCCTCTGTGCTATCCTTGCCCCAGCCCTGCCTCCCTGCTTTGCCTCCTCCCTTCCCCTTTGCTCCACCCCTCAGTGGCCTCTCAGCCAATGGCCTCTCTTCTATCAGATGGGAAGCTCCAATGGGAAGAGGAGGCCTGTATCAACCGGCTCAAGAGCAATGAGGTGAGAAAATCCCGGAGTGGATTCAGCCTGGGGGAGCGGGTGGAGAATGGGGAAAATACCAGAGTGGATTGAGCACTGGGGAGCAGGACGGGAATGGGGGGAATCCTGGACTAGATCGACCCTGGGGGAGCAGGAAGGGAATGGGGGAAATTGTGGAGTGGATCGACCCTGGGGGAGCAGGAGGGGAATGGGGGAAATCCCGGAGTGGATTGAGCACTGGGGAGCAGGAGGGGAATGGAGGAAATCCCGGAGTGGATTGAGCACTGGGGAGCAGGAGGGGAATGGAGGAAATCCCGGAGTGGATTGAGCACTGGGGAGCAGGACGGGAATGGGGGGAATCCTGGACTAGATCGACCCTGGGGGAGCAGGAAGGGAATGGGGGAAATCGTGGAGTGGATCGACCCTGGGGGAGCAGGAAGGGAATGGGGGAAATCGTGGAGTGGATCGACCCTGGGGGAGCAGGAGGGGAATGGGGGAAATCCCAGAGTGGATTGAGCACTGGGGAGCAGGAGGGGAATGGAGGAAATCCCGGAGTGGATTGAGCACTGGGGAGCAGGAAGGGAATGGGGGAAATCGTGGAGTGGATCGACCCTGGGGGAGCAGGAGGGGAATGGGGGAAATCCCGGAGTGGATTGAGTACTGGGGAGCAGGAAGGGAATGGAGGAAATCCCGGAGTGGATTGAGCACTGGGGAGCAGGAAGGGAATGGGGGAAATCCTGGAGTGGATCGACCCTGGGGGAGCAGGAGGGGAATGGAGGAAATCCCGGAGTGGATTGAGCACTGGGGAGCAGGAAGGGAATGGGGGAAATCCTGGAGTGGATCGACCCTGGGGGAGCAGGAGGGGAATGGAGGAAATCCCGGAGTGGATTGAACACTGGGGAGCAGGAAGGGAATGGGGGAAATCCTGGAGTGGATTGATTGTGGGGGAGCAGGGTGGGGGAAACATGGCAAATCTTGGAGTGGATCCACCCTGGGGGAGCAGTGGGGGCAGTGGAAATCCTGGCATGGCTGGAGCGTTGGATATGAGGGAAATCCCGGAGTGCATCGACCATGGGGGAGCGGGGTTGGGGTGAGGTAAATCCTGGACTGGATCCACCTTGGATCTGGATTCCTGGGAAAGATTTCCAATTCCAGCTCCGCCCAAGATGGGGGCATTTTGCTGCCCTCTCTCACCCAAATCCTGCCCCCTCCAGACCACGCTGACCCTGACAGTCCCGGAATACAGCAACCCACAAGTGGCCCGGCCGGTCCAGGTCTATTTCTACGTCTCCAATGGGCGGCGGAAACGGAGCCCGACGCAGGCCTTTAAATACCTGCCCGGTGAGCAGGGGATGAGGGGGTAAGGGGGGGGCTGTTGGGTGGGTGGGATTTGGGGATATTCCCTCTCCCCCAAATTCTGACTCTCCCCCCATCTCCCCACAGTGATCTTCAAGGAGGAGCCGCCCCCGGACTCCCCCCTTCGTGGATTCCCCTCCAGCCCCCCCTACCCTGCCGAGGGCCCTGGGACCATGGAGGTTTCTCCCAGTGGCCCCCACTTCCCCGGCTACCCAGATGGGCCCGCCTACAGGGCGGGCTACTGTCCTTCCCCCACGGCCTTTGGGAGCCCCTCCCTGTACCCCGAGGGACCCCCATTGCTCCCTTTGACGGCTCCCTACCCTCACTGCCTGGTCCCTGAGCCCCCCCTCTGCTACTCCCCCACGGAGCAGTATGGGGGGGCAGGGCTGACGGTGCCCCCCCACTTTCAAACACTGGGCTACCGCCCCCCCCACTTCCAGGCCCCCGCCCAGCTCAGCCCCCCATCAGAGGGAGCCAGAACCCATCGCTGGGGGGATCCGGAGGCCAGGGAGGCTGAGGAGGTGGAGAAACCGAGGGGCAGCGGATACCGGGCGGCTTTTCGGGACAGCCTGCCGGTGCAGGGCATCACGCTGGAGGAAGGTAACAGGGATTCCCCCTCTAGGGGGTGCTGGCTCAGGGGCAGGGGGCCTGTCCCCTCTAGGGGGCACCGGTGTGGCCAGCCCCAGGGGGGACAGGCCGGCTTGGGGGTCCCCTCACTCGGTGTTTCCCTCTTTTCTCCCAGTGACCGAGATCATCGGGCGGGACCTCAGTGATTTCCCGGAGCCGCTCTGCGAGGGCCGGGGCAGCTGAGACCCCGGGCCCCTCCCGGGTCTGGCCGTCTCCCGCCTGGTCATCCGTCTGTCCCAGCTCCCCTCCAGGCACGGATCTGTCTGTCCGTGAGCCCTAGCTCTCCATCCATCTGCCCCAGCTCCCCCCCAGGCACGGCTCTGTCCCTCTGTCCCTGCCCCCTAGCTCTCTATCCATCTGTCCCAGCTCGCCACCAGGCATGGCTCTGTCCATCTGTCCATGCGCCCTAGCTCTCCATCCATCTGTCCCAGCTCCCTGCCAGGCACAGCTCTGTCGGTCTGTCCGTGCCCCCTAGCTCTCTCTCCATCTGTCCGTCTGTCCCAGCTCCCCACCAGGCACAGCTCTGTCCATCTCTCCATGCCCCCCACCTCTCTGTCAATCCGTCCTAGCTCTCTATCCCTCCATCTGTCCATGCGCCCCAGCTCTCTTTCTGTCTGTCCATCCGTCCGTCCTCTCCATCCTTCCTGTTGGCCTGCTCGAGCCGTCTGTCTGTCCTGCCAAATGCTCTGTCCCTCCGCCCTAGGTCTCTGTCTGTCTGCAAAACGGGTCCACCTGTCCAAGCTCTCTGTCCATCTCTCTTCCTACATCATGGACGGATGATCTCGAAGGGCCCCCCTCCTTGTCCTCCCCCCCCTCCCCGGGCACCTCAGCCTCCCGGGCATCACAGCTCCTGCTGTGAGTGGGATCTCGGGGAGGGGGGTGATCATATCACCCCTGTTCCCCCCCATTCTCCTTCTCCCCTCCGCAGCATCTCCCCAGGGGCACAAATACCCAACGCGGGGGGAGGGGAGAGAAATTCCTATTCCCTCCCCAAGACCTTGCCCCACCCACTCAGCAAGTGGGGGCCGGGGTCCCAAACGTTCAGAGCGCCCCCCCGAGCTAAAACGAGGGGAGGAGGCAGCACCCCAGGGGGGTCCCTCCCCCCGATCTGCCCCTTCCACCCCGCCGGAGGGGTGTACGCTGGAGTTCAGGGCCATAGCCGTCCCGGGATGGGGGGCCATGGGGAGAAGGGAAACCCGGATTTATATTTTTATACCAGTTCCTCTCCCTTTCTGGAATGAATGGATTAAAGAAACGACTCAATCGATCCACGGCTCTTTGACAGCGGCAGGGGGACAGGGCAGTGGGGGGGGAGGAAGAGGGAGGAATGGACCCCCCCAATATAGAACCCCCCCCAGTATAGACCCCCCCTTCTCTGCCCCACCCGCTGCTGCCCCAATGTCCTTTGTAAGCGGATCTTTCCAGGGGAAAAGGAGATATGCCGGCGTTGGCACGGCAGGCAGCCTGCGCTCACACGAACAGACAGACAGACACTGTCCCTGTTGGAGTCACCAGTCCACGGGCCGTGAGTTGGTCCCGGGCGGAGAAGCCGTGGGGGGGGGGTGGATCGGTCTGGGCCGATGCTCCCGGACGTCCCCGCTCTTATGGCAAACCAGTTTCTGATCAGGATTTGGCTGCTGTGTTGGCATCGGTGGGTTTTCCTTGACGGACAATGGGGAGGTGCCGTCGGGGTTGGGTTTGGGGTTTCGCTTTGGTTCGTTCCGCCCGGCCAAGCTGCGGAGGGTTCGTCCCAATCGGTCGGCACTTGGCTCCTTCCCGAGCCCCCAGTGGGCCCCCGGATGCCACCTCATGGGCAAGAGGCCGCGCCCACCGGCAGCGTTACAAAGGGCTGCGGCGATTTCTCCGACGATGGATGTCGCCGGCCTGCCTGCGCCTTTTGGGATGGATTGGTGACTCCTTTCCACAGGGTGTGCCGCAGTGGGGGCGGTCTGCTCTGTAACCCAGGGTTCCCCTGTGCTGGGATGTGAGATTTCCACTGACTCACCCACGTGTGGATTGGCCCAGACACCTAGGCCCAGGCTGAGCAGATAACAAGGCTCGTCCCAGAGGGACAGAGAAAGGAAGGAAGGCGGAAATGGCCACCTGGCTGGGGGGCAGGGTCTGGGAGCAAGGCAGTGAGGAAGGGAACAGACTAAGCTGAGGGCTGAGGGTTGAGGGGGGCGATGGGCACCCCAACCCAAGGGGTTTGAGGCATCCTGGCCCTGACTCCTGTAGCCACATCACGTCTGTGCTGGGCTGTATCCTGGAGAAGCAATAAAACCCCCCTGTTCTACTGGCCGGCGCGTCTTTGCTCGCTGCTACGGGGGTGCAGGATTAGGGGGACCCTGACACGCCGCCACACAAGGCCAGGCGGGTTGCTCTGCGCCGGAGGAGCAACCTTTGTCCCGGAGAAGGCGTGTGCCCGTTGGCACCAGGATATCACATGCCGGTTCAACCCCACCCCGCCCCGCCACCGTCGCACCCTTGGGTGGATTTCACGACACTCCGCTTACAACTCCTCCCCACGCTGGAAGCCTCCGGCCCGGCCTCGGAACCCAAAACGGGCGGCGGGGGGGCCCTGCCCCCGGGGGAGGGGAAGCGCTTTTCTGCTGTCTGAAAGGGGGGCCGGCAGGGTAAACTGAGGCACGGCGCTGTGCATAAAGCCACACGTGAGCGACCTGGCTGGGGGCGGGGTGCAAGCAAGGGATGGAGGATGACAGAGGGCATGGGGTTGAGCAAATGCATCTCTGGTGCCCGCAGAGAGCTCTGTACGGCGTGACCTCCTAGCCCGGAGCGTCTGTCTGTCTGTCTGCTCACACACACTTCCTCTGCCTTTCGTCTCTCCCCCTCGGCCCCTGCTCCCGGGCCCGGCTCTCCTGCCGCCGCTCTCCGACCCTCCCCGTCCCCTCGCCTCGCTGCGCGCCCGGGAAGTCCCGGCCCGGCGGGCCCGTGGCGCAGGGGGAAGTGACCCGGGGCCCCGCGGGCCAGGAAGAGCGAGGTCGGCGCGGAGCTGACGCGGCGGGTTGAGTCACAAGTTTCTGTGCGGGACAGGTCGGGCCGGGCTGCGGGGCCGGAGTGAGGGGCACCGGCGGGGCTGGGGGACCGGGGCGGCGGGCGGGCGGGCGGGGCTGAGGGGCCCTCGCTGTCCCGAGCAGGGATGGCGGCGGGCGAGGAGTTCCGGGAGCGGGTCCCGCGGGAGTGCCTGGAGGACTGGCAGTTCATCGCCTCGGGCGGCTTCGGCACCATCTACCGGGCCCGGCACCGGGACTGGCGCATCCCCATCGCCGTGAAGAAACTGAGCCGGTAATTGCGGGCTTGGGTCTCTCCCTCCCGCCGCTCCCCTTCGCCGGCTTCCCCTGGGCCTGCCCCCCGCCCCCGGCCCGGCCTTCCCCTGGGCATGTCCCCCTCGGCCGCTTTGTCCAGCTCCTGCTCCCTCTCTGCTCCCCTCCCTCCTCCGCTCCCTTCCCTTCCCCTCGTTCCCTATCTGCTCCCCTCCCCTTCCCCGTTCCCTCCCCTCTTCCCCTTCCCCTCGTTCCCTCTCTGCTCCCCTCCCTTCCCTTCCCCTCGTTCCCTCTCTGCTCCCCTCCCTTCCCTTCCCCTCGTTCCCTATCTGCTCCCCTCCCCTTCCCCGTTCCCTCCCCTCTTCCCCTTCCCCTCGTTCCCTCTCTGCTCCCCTCCCTTCCCTTCCCCGCATTCCCTATCTGCTCCCCTTCCCTTTCCCCTCGTTCCCTCTCTGCTCCCCTCCCTTCCCTTCCCCGCATTCCCTATCTGCTCCCCTTCCCTTTCCCCTCGTTCCCTCTCTGCTCCCCTCCCTTCCCTTCCCCTCATTCCCTATCTGCTCCCCTTCCCTTTCCCCTCGTTCCCTCTCTGCTCCCCTCCCTTCCCTTCCCCTCATTCCCTCTCTGCTCCCCTTCCCTTCCCCTCGTTCCCTCTCTGCTCCCCTCCCTTCCCTTCCCCTCGTTCCCTCTCTGCTCCCCTCCCTTCCCTTCCCCTCGTTCCCTATCTGCTCCCCTCCCCTTCCCCGTTCCCTCCCCTCTTCCCCTTCCCCTCGTTCCCTCTCTGCTCCCCTCCCTTCCCTTCCCCTCATTCCCTATCTGCTCCCCTTCCCTTTCCCCTCGTTCCCTCTCTGCTCCCCTTCCTTCCCTTCCCTTCGTTCCCTATCTGCTCCCCTCCCCTCTTCCCCTTCCCCTCGTTCCCTCTCTGCTCCCCTGCCTCCTCCTTCCCTCTCTGCTCCCCTCCCTTCCTCTCTGCTCCGCTCCCTCCCTTTCCCCCCTCCCTTCCCCCTCCCCTTTCGCTCATTCCCTCCCCCCCTTCCCCTCCTTCCCTCTCTGCTCCCCTCCCTCCCCTTTCCTCCTCCACTCCCTCCCCTTCCCCCTCCCTTCCCCTTCCCCTCCCCCTCGTTCCCTCTCTGCTCCCCTCCCTCCTCCACTCCCTCCCCTTCCCCTCATTCCTTCTCTGCTCCCCTCCTTCCCTCCTCCACTCCCTCCCTTCCCCTTTCCCTCATTCCCTCTCTACTCCCCTCCCCTTCCCCTTCCTCCTACCCTTCCACCTTCCCTCTCTGCTCCCTTCCCCTGCCTTCTTCCCTCCTCCCCATCCCCCTCCCTCCTTCCCTCCATCTCTGAACTTTTTTCTTCTTTCTACTTTCTCTCTCCCTCCATATCTCTCACTTTCTTCTCCCCTCTGTGGTCTCTGCCCCTCCTTTCTCCCATCTTCTCCTACTTTCTTCCTAGAACCCCAGGGTGGGCAGAGACCTCAGGAGTCATTGAGTCCAGCCCCCTGTCCAAAGCAGGACCAACCCCAACTCAATCATTCCAGCCAGGGCTTGGTCAAACCAGGACTTAAACACCTCTAGGGATGGAGATTCCACCCCCTCTCTAGGGAACCCATCCCAGCGCTTCCCACCCACCTAGGGAAATCATTTTCCCTAATATCCAACCTAGACCTCTCCCACTGCAACTTGAGCCCATTGCTCCTTGTTCTGCCACCTGCCCCCACTGAGAACAGCCTCTCGCCAGCCTCTTTGGAACCCCCCTGCAGGGAGTTGGAGGCTGCTACCAAATCCCCCCTCACTCTTTGCTTCTGCAGACTAAACAAACCCAAATCCCTCAGCCTCTCCTCGTAGGTCATGTGCTCCAGCCCCCGAATCATGTTGGTCACCCTCCGCTCAACCCTCCCCAATGTGTCCACATCCTCTCTGTAGTGGGGGCCCCAGAACTGGACACAACACTCCAGATGTCGCCTCCCCAGAGCCAAAAAAAGGGGAATAATCACTTCTCTAGATCTGCTGGCAATCCTCCTCCTAATGCACCCCAATATGCCATTAGCCTTCTTGGCTACAAGGGCACCCAGTTGGCTTCTCTCCAGCTTCTCCTCCACTGCAATCCCCAGGGCCATTTCTGTCTTTTCATCCCCTCCCTCCTCAGCTTCCCCCATCCCTCATTCCTCTCCCCTGCCCGCAGTGATACCTGCAGCCGAGAGGAGCTGCTGGCTGAGGCCCGGGCCATGGACAAGGCGCGTTTCATCTACATCCTGCGGCTCTTCGGCCTCTACGAGGAGGAGGAGGAGGGCTGGGCCGGCGGCCCCCAGCTGGGCATTGTCATGGAGTACATGGAGTGCGGGAGTCTGTCAGGCCTGCTGGAGAGGGTCCGGCCGGTGCCCTGGGCCCTGCGCTTCCGCCTGCTCCACCAGGTGGCGCTGGGCATGAACTACCTCCATGGGCTCCACCCACCCCTGCTGCACCTGGACCTCAAGCCCAGCAACGTCTTGCTCAACCTGGAGCTGGACATCCGGGTGAGTGAGCCCCTCCCCTGCCGGCTGGCTGGGTCAGCACCCCCTAGAGGGGGGCCCGTTGCCTGACACCCCCCCTTGCTCTGCTCCCCCCCCCCCCAGCTGGCAGACTTCGGGTTGTCCAAGTTCAAGCGGGGGACCACCAAGCAGAGGGCTGACCAGTCGGGGGAGGATGACGACTACGGGGGCACCCTGGAGTACATGCCCCCCGAATCCTTCATCAACCTCAACTACCGGCCCACACCCGCCACCGACGTCTACAGGTCAGAGAACCCTGATACCACCCGCCAGGCACTAGGGAGCACTGTACTACAGGGAGTGGGGCAGGGGGCCCACTAGGGGGTGCTAGTCACAACCCCTGGGACCCACAGTGATACTAAGGGGCGCTGTACTACAGGGAGTGGGGCAGGGGGCCCACTAGGGGGTGCTAGTCACAACCCCTGGGACCCACAGAGGCACTAGGGGGTGCTGGGCTGCAGGGAGCAGGGCAGGGGGCCCCGTAAGTGTTGCTAGTCCTGACCCCTTGGGACCCACAGCGGCACTAGGGGGCACTGTACTACAGGGAGTGAGGTAGGGGGCCCAGTAGGGGGTGCTAGTCCTGACCCCTGGGAACCACAGTGGCATGTTGGCATAGGGGGCCCTCTACCATCCACAGCTCCCAACCAGCCTCCTTTCTTGCCCCTGCAGTTACGCCATCCTCACCTGGTCTGTGCTAACTGGCGAGCAGCCCTACCCACGTGAGTGTCACCCCACCCAGAGGGGAACCAGGCTTGGCCTGGGATGGAGGGGCCACCAGAATCCAAACACACTGGGCCTCTGGTGGATGGGGAATCCCTGTGACCCCAGCAGTATGGGGCCCATGGCTCTTACAGGCCCAGTTCTCAGTCCCTCCGCTTAGAGGCCCATGAGCTGTGACATGAACAAACCCAGTGTCCCTATGAGCCCTGATTGTGGGAAGACAGAGAGGTGGGTGGGAGAGGGCAGGCAGCTGGCTAGAGACACAGACCATGGGAGGGGTAGTTACCTAGAGCAAGGGGGCCTAGGAAGACCTGGGGGCCTGGTTTTATCCACAGCAAATCTCTGCAGACTGGGGCAAATTACTTCAGCCCTCTCTTGCCTCAGTTTCCCCAGCCAGGAAGCAGGATTGCATTGTTTTCTCTTGTGGCTGGGGCAGCCTCTTCCAGGTGCTGTCAAAAAACTGGGTCGGGAAGAGGCCAAAATATCCCAGCTTGGAAGTCCCTTCCCACCACTGGGAGTTCAAATCCTAGAGCCTCCGAAAATAATGGGTAGGGGGATCTCAGTGGAGCGAGGCCATCGGGAACATGGCCCGGATCTCAGTAGTGTTTAGGCACCGGAAATCAAATGGGATGGGGGGTAATTTCTTTAAACCCCTGACAAATTCCAGTTTCTCTCCCCCACGCCAGACCTCTACAGAAAATAATACCTTGACTGACCACAAGGGGGCGTATCTGTGCATGACTGTGATGTCTCTTACTCACCACAAGGGGGCATATCTGTGCATGGCTGTACTGTTGCTAACTCACCACAAGGGGGCGGATCTGTGCACACCTGTTGTGTCTCTAACTTACCACAGGGGGACAGATCCATGCATGACTGTGATGTCTCTAATTCTCCACAAGGGGGTTTATCTGTGCATGGCTGTTATGTCTCTAACTCACCACAAGGGGGCGTATCCGCACATTACAGTTACTGTATGTGTCTAACTCACCACAAGGGGGCAGTGTCTTTAAAGTGCTACATAGTCCTGTTTTTTGTTTCAGCTACACCAGACTAACACAGCTACATTTCTATCACTATTCACCACAAGGGGGCAGTGTCCGTGCACGGCTGTTATGTCTCTAACTCACCACAAGGGGGCAGTGTCCGTGCACAACGGTGATGTCCCAGACTCACCACAAGGGGGCGAATCTGTGCATGAGTGTTATGTGTTTAACTCACCACAAGGGGGCAGTGTCTGTGTACGACTGTTATGTCTCTAACTCACCACAAGGGGGCGGATCTGTGCATGAATGTTATGTCATGACTCACCACAAGGGGGCAGTGCCTGTGTACAACTGCTTTGTCTCTAACTCACCACAAGGGGGCGGATCTGTGCATGAATGTTATGTCATGACTCACCACAAGGGGGCAGTGCCTGTGTACAACTGCTTTGTCTCTAACTCACCACAAGGGGGCGGATCTGTGCATGAATGTTATGTCATGACTCACCACAAGGGGGCAGTGATAGAGATGCAGCGTTAGTCTGGTGTAGCTGAAACAAAAGACAGAATTATGTAGTACTTTAAAGACTAACAAGGTGGTTTATAGGTGATGAGCTTTTGTGGGCCAGACCCACTTCCTCAGATCAATATGTGGAAGAAAATCGGCACAACCATATAAACCAATGTGATACAATCAAAAAAATGAACTCATGTGAAATTGACAAATCAAATTTTAGATTTGGGGGCAATGTCTGTGCACAGCTGTTATGTCTCTAACTCACCACAAGGGGGCAGATCTGTGTATGGCTGTTATGTCTCTAACTCACCACAGGGGGGCAGGATTTCCACCCGGCCCTTGTGCTCACCGCTTTCCCCCTCGCTCCAGATCTCCTGCCGAAATATATGAGCTCTCTCCTCCGCCTGCATGTCCCCCGGGGCCAGAGACCTGAACTGAAGCCGCTGGAGGAAGTCACGGGTGTGGAAGGCCTGGAGGCCATGAAGGAGTTAATGAAGCGCTGTTGGCACAGCGAGAGCCAGCAACGGCCCAGCTTTAAAGGTAAAGGCCGTGCCCAGTGGGGCGGTTCGGGCCATAGAATGGTGCTGGGGGGCACTGGGCTGAGGGAGGTGGTCAGGGGGTGCTCTCCTGGTTGGTCTGGGCTAACCCCCATGCCCTTCTGCCTTTCTCCTGCAGAATGCAGCGACCAGACAGAGACGATTGTTTCCTGCCACAAGTCCCAGATCGTGCCGTCCGTGCGTCAGGTGCAGGACGTGCTGGTGAGGCCCTGCCCCCATCGTGGTTCCCGTTCCATCCTCTGTGCCGCCACAGAGAGCCACTAGGGGGCAGCACCCGCCCGTAAAATCTCACCCCCCGGACTGAAAGAGCCAAACCATTCCCCGCGCCCCAACCCCCAGCATTTCGCAGAGGATAAATCTCTCACCTGCCGCAAGATGGGAGCAATTCAGTCCCCATCGGGAAGACCAACCCGTGTCACACACACAGAAGGGGAAGCGTCTGTCTAGGGAGGAGTCCTGCAGAAAGGGGTCTAGGGGTCAGACTGGACCATGAGCTAAATAGGAGCCAACAGTGTGATGCTGTTGCACAAAAGCAAACAGGATTCTGGGCGGCGTTCACAGCAGTGTGGTGAGCCAGACATGGCTCCACTCTGTGCTGGTTAGGCTTCAGTTGGAGTATTGTGTCCAGTTCTGGGCCCCACATGTCAAGAAAGATGTGGAGAAATTCGAGAAGGTCCAGAGAAGAGCAACAAGAATGATGAAAGGTCTAGAGAACGTGAACTAGGAGGGAAGATTGAAAGAATTGGGCTTGTTTAGTTTAGAAAAGAGAAGATTGAGGGGGGACATGATAGCGGTTTTCAGGTATCTAAAAGGGTGTCACAAGGAGGAGGGAGAAAAATTGTTCTCCTTGGCCTCTGAGGACAGGACAAGAAGCAATGGGCTTAAACTGCAGCAAGGGAGGTTTCGGTTGGACATTTGGAAAAACTACCTGTCAGGGTGGTGAAACACTGGAATAAATTGCCTAAGGGGGTTGTGGACAAAATATGGCCCAGGGGCTGGATCCAGGCCACCAAGCCACCGGATCCGGCCCATGGACCACCCTGCTGCAATTTAAAATACAGTCTGTGCGGCTCTTTGCTCCAGAGGGTGGGGGGGGGGCAAGAGGGGGGACTTTGTGGGATCTCCGAACCCCCAGCCCAATTCTCAGGTTCTATTGGCTGGGAACAAGCAGCCAATAGGAGTTGAGAGATTTTGCTTGGGGCGTGGGGTGGCACCCCTACCCCTCCTCCCCCAGGACACAACTCCCTCCAAGACTCTGTACCCCCTCCTACACCTCTCCCCCAGGCCAGAATCCTCTCCTGCACCCCCACCCCTACCAGACCCTGCACCCCAACACCCCACCCCAGGTCACAACCCTTTCTCTTCGCCCAAACTCCCTCTCAGGCCCCACAGCACCTCCTGCACCCCAGCCCGTTACCCTGTGCGTCCTAGTGCACCCAACCTCCACCCTGGACCCCAAACCCCCTCCACAGAAAAGGGCGGCCCTTGGCCACTGTCCAAAATCTGGGAGGGCCCCCCCACCAAAAATGATTGCCCACCGCAGAGCTAGACCATGCTGGGTCCTCCCAGTTGTGTGTGAATCCCTGCTATTCTCACCACCTGCCACAAGGGGGCGGCGCTGCACCAGAACGAAAAGCAGACTCTCTACCAGTAGTTCATAAACTTTTTTTTCTCCTCCAAATTCCCCCCCACTCCGTCGTCTCACCCACTGCCCCCCCCACCTACCTCTTATTTCCCCCCCACACATCCCACTGTGCCCTCCCACCTGCCCCCTCTTCCCCCCAAGATCACCAGCTCACCTTAGGGCCCAGGCACCCAATTAGCGTAACCATGACTGCGAGCCACTAATCAGGTGGGAGGCCTTCCATTCTCACCTATATGGCCACCCATGTGTGCACCTTAGAGGGAACCCTCCGTACATCACCTGAACAGAGCTTCCACACCACTGGTGGTCCATGGACCACAGTGTGAGAACCTCATCCACCCATCCACCCACCCATCCATCCCCATACTCACTTGTCCACTCACCAATCCATCCGTCCGTCCATCTGTCACTCTGCCCATCTATCCATCCCCCCACACACCCTCTATCTATCTATCCATCCCCACACACTCCCTCTATCTATCTATCTATCCCCACACACCCCCTCTATCTATCTATCTATCTTTCTATCTATCCCCATACACCCCCTCCATCTATCTATCTATCTATCTATCTATCTATCTATCCTCACACACCCCTCTATCTATCTTATCTATCTATCCCCATACACCCCTCTATCTATCTATCTATCCCCACACACCCCCTCTATCTATCTATCTATCCCCACACACCCCCTCTATCTATCTATCTATCTATCCCCACACACCCCCTCTATCTATCTATCTATCTGACAGAGGGGGTGTGTGGGGATAGATACATAGATAGATAGATAGATAGAGGGGGTGTATGGGGATAGATAGATAGATAGATAGAAGGGGTGTATGGGGATGGATAGATAGATAGAGGGGGTGTGTGGGGATGGATAGATAGATAGATAGATAGATAGAGGGGGTGTGTGGGGATAGATAGATAGATAGATAGATAGAGGGGGTGTGTGGGGATAGATAGATAGATAGATAGATAGATAGAGGGGTGCATGGGGATGGAGAGATAGATAGATAGATAGATAGAGGGGGTGCATGGGGATGGAGAGATAGATAGATAGATTATCTATCTCCATCCACTCTGTCTGTCTGTCTATCTATCTATCCCCATACTCTCTTTCTCTCTCTCATCCTGATCGCCAAATTGTCTACCCAGATGAAGATGGCCAGTTCTCCCAGCCACGAGTCCCAACCTCCAATCAACGTCCCTACACCTGCCGCAGCTGAGAGCTCCCATCCCCACCCCCCTCCGCCATCGTCCATGGGCCTCTCTGAGCAATTCAGGACCCTTCGCTTTGAGGAGCCCCCCTCCCGGGGAAACGGTGAGGGGGTCCCCATCTTGGACCGTCTGCCTCAGGCTCCAGCTGGTGACGTTCGGGATGTGGAGGGAGGCTGTTCTGGTGACTCGGCGGGAAATCCTGGGCAGGGATTCCTGCCACCAACGGGTCCGTATGTGGACATCCACAGTGGCTGGGACAGTGTGAGAATTCCCAGCGGTCACGTGCTGAAGCAGGAAGTCCCACCCAAAAAGGCAGCTGTGAGGGAAGATTCATCCCCAATGTGGCAAGGCAGTATCACAGGACAGGAAGTTCCACCCAAAATGGGGGCACTAGGAGAAGTCCTGCCTCCCAAGTGACTGGGCAGGAAGTCACGTCTCCAGTGCAAGCTAATTGGTGACAATAGAGGAAGTCCCACCTCCTGAGGTGACATGACAGAAATTCCTGCTTCCAATGGAGCTGGCCAAGAAGTGCTAACCCAGGAAGTCCTGCCTCTCGCGTGTTGAAACAGGAAGTCCCATCCCAAACAGGCGGCATGAGAGGCAATCCCACTGCCAGAGTGTCAACACAGGAAGTCCCGCCTCCAGAGCGGTGGGACTTCCTGAACTGGCTGGTGTGGCTCTTTTCCCGGCCCGAGGGAGTCTGGGATGTTCCAGCAACGGGACTCCCCATACGCTCTGGGAGATGACCCAGTAGGACTGTCTTTATGTCCCTCAGAAGCGGTGCCCCAGAGAGACCCGACGCAGACGGAGCATCGGCGAGGTCCTGGTACCCCACGGCCCAGCGGTGTCAACACAGGTCCCCTCCAAGTAACTGTCAGCCAGTGCCCCCTCCCCGCTAAATGGGGTGACTTCTGGGGGAGGGGGCGCATCTCTGCTGTGGGGGAGGGGTTCCTGTGTAAACGGCTTCTGCACCTCACCCCAGAGGGAGCGCATCTCCACCACAGGGGAAGGGTTCCTGCCTAACCCGCCCCCACGTCCCATCCCATGGGGGCCCTGTCCCGGCGCTGGGAGAGGGGTACCCCTGTGCATTATATCTGCAGGGATCTCATGATTTGGAGCACCTGGGATTAATCAAATCTCTCTTCTCTTTCAAGGGAGCATATGGCCCCCATCAAGGTGAATGTGCCCCCCCAAAGACACCCTCATCTCAGTATAGACCCTCAGGTACTGTGGGGCAGATCCGGGGGGGGAGGGGCCGGGCTGGGGGACTGAGGGGACAATCCAGGAAGAAGGGGTCGACCCTATATATATATGTTCCTCCCACTGCAGTACCGACATCTCACCATCAGGTGGCAGGTTTTCACTGCCATTAATACAGGCTGTCGAGAGACCACCACTAAGAATCTCCCCTTTAAGAGCCCCCTTAAAGGAGAAGTGTTCATGGCATTTGCCATCTGGCAGGGAGAAAATTTCACCCTTAAAGAGGAGTTTCCAAGGCACAGAACGGGCCCCTGAATCCAACAAGGAGGAGCTCCCCTTTAAGAGCAAATTAAAGGGGAAGTGTCCTTGCCTGGCAGGGAGGAAGCGCTGCGTCCACAAGGGAGGATGGCAAAGGTGGGAATAGAGTTTGGCAGTGGAAAAAATGCCACCCTTAAAGGGGAAGTGCTCATGAGCCCTAATTTTTTTTCCCACCAGACCACCAGTCGAAGCCTTTCCCCCTGACCCAGACCCAACCAAACTTCCCGGCCCGGGGCCAGCCCAGCCCATGTTCTCATGGCAACAGGTGAGGAGGTGTCCCCCTCGGGAGGGGGAGGTGTTGGGATGCCGAGGGATGGGAAGAAAGCTTTCAAGGGGTCTGGGTCTGGAGGGGGATCTAGGGGCCGGGGAAGCAGGGAAGAGGAGGGGGTGTAGGGAAGAGGACATGGCTGGACGGGGTCTCCGGAGGGCTGGGTCTCCATCCCTGTCCCTGCTGATTAACGCCCCCTCCCCTCTGTCTTTCAGCCATCTGCCTACGGGTTCTACCCAGGTGAGCCGCGCACCCGGGACAACTACCCTGCACCAGGCTGGCTCCCAGGGGCCCCCTATCTTCTTCTCAGAGACCACTCAGACTCAGGTGTCTCCAGATATTTGGACTGGGGGAGTCCCCCCAATTGGTAGCCCCCAGAATGATCCGGGGGTTGAAGTGTCTAAGAGAGAATCCATCCGTCTTTGGCCACACCATCCACCCACCTGTCTGTCCGTCCGTCTGTCCATTCGTCCAACCCGTTCATCTGTCTGTCCGTCCATCCATCCATTCATCCAGCCTATACACACCCACCCACCCACCCTATCCTTCCATCCATACATCCTCCCATCCATCCATCCATCCATCCACCTGTCCGTCCATCCAGGCAGATTTTCTGCCTGGCTCTATCCATTAGGCCCCACACTCTTCCCACAGAGTCCTGGCTCCTAACCCCCTGCCCGGCTCTAACCACCGGTCCTTCCATCCACCTGTCCATCCATCCATCCACGCGTCCTTCCGTTGTCCGCCCGCTCGCCCATCCGCCCGCCCGCCCATCCATCTTTTCTTCCATACATCCATCCACCCATCTGCCTGTCCATCAGTCTATCCATCCATCCCCATCTGTCCATTCCTCCCCAGACACGTGCATCCATCCATCCATCATTGAGTTTGCAGATGACACTAAGCTAGGGGGAGAGGTAGATATGCTGGAGGTAAGAGAGAGGGTCCAGAGTGACCTAGACAGATGAGAGGATTGAGCCAAAAGAAATTGGATGAGGTTCAACATGGACAAGTGTAGAGTCTTGCCCTTGGGCCGGAAGAATCCCAAGTATTGTTACAGGCTGGGGACCGACTGGCTAAGCAGCCGTTCTGCAGAACAGGCCCTGGGGATTGCAGTGGGTGAGAAGCTGGAGATGAGTCAACAGGGCGCCCTTGTAGCCAAGAGGGCTAATGGCATATTAAGTTGCATTAGGAGGAGCATTTCCAGCAGATCCAGAGAAGTGATTATTCCCCTTTATGTGGCTCTGGTGAGGCCACATCTGGAGTATTGTGTCCAGTTCTGGGCCCCCACTACAGAAAGGATGTGGACACATTGGAGAGGATCCAGCGGGGGGCGACCAAAATGATTCGGGGGCTGGAGCACATGACCTACGAGGAGAGGCTGAGGGATTTGGGTTTGTTCAGTCTGCAGAAGAGAAGAGCGGGGGGGATTTGAGAGTAGCCTTCAACTCCCTGCCGGGGGATTCCCAAGAGGATGGAGAGAGGCTTCTCAGTGGGGGCAGGTGGCAGAACAAGGAGCAATGGGTCTCACGTTGCAGTGGGGGAGGTCTAGGTTGGAGATGAGAAAAAACGATTTCCCTAGGCGGGTGGGGAAGCACTGGGATGGGTTCCCTAGGGACGGGGTGGAACCTCCATCCCTAGAGGTGTTTCAGTCCTGGCTTGACCAAGCCCTGGCTGGGATGGTTGAGTTGGGGTTGGTCCTGCCTTGGGCAGGGGGCTGGACTTGGTGACTCCTGAGGGCTCTTGCAATCTTCTGTGATCCATTCATCTTTTCTTTTCTTTCTTTCACCCACCTACTGCTGTTTCCGTCTCTCCTGCAGGTGCCAACATAAGTATCATTGGCCCGAGCTCCGGGGTGCAAATCGGCCACAACAACTACATGAAAGTGAGCCATGTGCCTGTGCGGAAGCCGAAGAAGAAGAAGAAATAGGGGGCTCCATCTCCAATCCCTGGATGTGTGTATGGGAGTCCCACCCTCCCCCCAGCCCTGAGCAGAGATCCCCTTGTCTGGTACGCCCTGTTCCTCTCTGCCACGGCACTCTAATCCCAGCCCCCCAGTGTATCCCCCCTGCCCATCAGGGAGTGGGGGATTACAGCCCTGGGAGCTGGTCTCTCGGGGCCATGGGGGATTGTAGCATTAAAGCCACTGGGAGCGAACACGAGCTCGGCTTTGGGTGGTTTCTGAGAGGCCGGCGACACAGAAACTCACGGCAGGCCAAGGCCGACCCCGCAGCTCCCTCCCCACTTCTGCCCCACACCGAGGGGCCCGCCTGCCTGTGGGTGCCCCTTGAGGTCGCTCAGGAGAGATTCCCACAGCCGGCAGCATGTGTTTCTGCAGGTGGTGCACATCTGCCCCTGCCTCGGTGCATGCAAGAAAATTTATTCCGCACGTGGGTGGAACTATGTGGCAGGGACGTTGCCTACCAGGGAGGCAGGACACTGGCCAGGGGGAGAGCCGCTGTCCCCTATCACCTGCCCGAAAGCCCCTCCCTTGTCTGTGACACGAGATAAACAGACCCCCTGGGCCTGTTCGTCCATCTTTTCTTCCCCCACTGGCTGCAGCCGGCCCCCTCTCCTCTGCCTGTTGTTCTCCCACTGGCCTGGGGGCAACCAGTCGCTCATTCCCCAATCACCCAGCTGCAGGGCGGGGTCACTCTGCAAGGATACGCTCTCCCCCGCCCTGTCATTGCACACCCAGAGGGAAACTGAGGCACATGCCGTATCGCTGCAGAACTCGAAGAAAATCCCCCCTGTTTGTCACAGGGGGCAAACCTCACCCACATGGGTGGGTGCAGATGCCAGCTTTGCCCCAGTGGGGGAGGGGGTGGGGGACCCCAGCAGGGGGTTACAAGGAGCTGCCATCACCACCCTGTCCTCTGAAAGATCTGCCCTTGCCAGCCCCCCAAGTGAAGGGCACAAGGCCCTGGTCCAGCAAGCTGGGGTCTCCCGACCCAGATCAGTGGCGCTGAGCCCCCATGCACCCCTGTGCCAAGCCCACCCTGGCGGGCAGTGTTCCCTGTAGGCCACACACTTGGGCCGTGATTCACATGCCGCCCAGAGCCAGCAGCCTGTGTTTCTGGGGGTGGTGCCCCGCAGTGGGCGCCTCGAATAAAATATACTCCGCACAAGGATGGCAGAGAAAGGAGAAACATCAGCTCTGCAGGGCGGCGGCTTGGCCGGCCTCTCGCTCCCGGCTCGGAGCAGAGATGGGGGGGTGGGGGATTTGTTCCTGGAACCCCCCCGGCAGGGCTGGGGAGGCAAGAGAGGTTCTGCCTGGCCGAGGCCCCGCCCCCCCGCGCCTGGGCTGGCTCCTGGCCGGGAAGGCGAGTCCTGCCCTGCTCCTTGGCGGGGCCCTGGGGTCAGGGAGCAGCTGGCGCAGGGAGGAAGGAAGCGAGGAGCCGCAGGTCCGGGCCAGCCGGGGCGTGGGCGCTTATCGGCCTGCCGGGCCCTTCCTCTGACGCGCGGGAAACCGGCGGGGGACGTGGGCTGGCTGGGACCCTCTGCCCGCCCTGCGGCCCCTGGCAGGCCAGCCCTGCCGGTGCCCCTCACTCCTGCCCCTCGCTCCCCCCCCCGCAGCCCCAGCCCTGCCAGTGCCCCTCACTCCTGCCCCTCGCTCCCCCCCCCGCAGCCCCAGCCCTGCCGGTGCCCCTCACTCCTGCCCCTCGCTCCCCCCGCAGCCCCAGCCCTGCCAGTGCCCCTCACTCCTGCCCCTCGCTCCCCCCCCACAGCCCCCGCCCCCCAGCCCTGCCAGTGCCCCTCACTCCTGCCCCTCGCTCCCCCCACAGCCCCAGCCCTGCCAGTGCCCCTCACTCCTGCCCCTCGCTCCCCCCCCACAGCCCCCGCCCCCCAGCCCTGCCAGTGCCCCTCACTCCTGCCCCTCGCTCCCCCCCCACAGCCCCAGCCCCCCAGCCCTGCCGGTGCCCCTCACTCCTGCCCCTCGCTCCCCCCCCCGCAGCCCCAGCCCTGCCAGTGCCCCTCACTCCTGCCCCTCGCTCCCCCCCCCGCAGCCCCAGCCCTGCCAGTGCCCCTCACTCCTGCCCCTCGCTCCCCCCCCGCCAGCCCCAGCCCTGCCGGTGCCCCTCACTCCTGCCCCTCGCTCCCCCCCCCGCAGCCCCAGCCCTGCCAGTGCCCCTCACTCCTGCCCCTCGCTCCCCCCGCAGCCCCACCCCTGCCAGTGCCCCTCACTCCTGCCCCTCGCTCCCCCCCACAGCCCCCGCCCCCCAGCCCTGCCAGTGCCCCTCACTCCTGCCCCTCGCTCCCCCCACAGCCCCAGCCCTGCCAGTGCCCCTCACTCCTGCCCCTCGCTCCCCCCCCCACAGCCCCCGCCCCCCAGCCCTGCCAGTGCCCCTCACTCCTGCCCCTCGCTCCCCCCCCACAGCCCCAGCCCCCCAGCCCTGCCGGTGCCCTTCACTCCTGCCCCTCGCTCCCCCCCCCCGCAGCCCCAGCCCTGCCAGTGCCCCTCACTCCTGCCCCTCGCTCCCCCCGCAGCCCCAGCCCTGCCAGTGCCCCTCACTCCTGCCCCTCGCTCCCCCCCCGCAGCCCCCGCCCCCCAGCCCTGCCAGTGCCCCTCACTCCTGCCCCTCGCTCCCCGCCCCCCAGCCCTGCCGGTGCCCCTCACTCCTGCCCCTCCCCCCCCGCAGCCCCTGCCCCCAGCCCTGCCAGTGCCCCTCACTCCTGCCCCTCGCTCTCCCTCCACAGCCCCCGCCCCCCAGCCCTGCCAGTGCCCCTCACTCCTGCCCCTCGCTCTCCCTCCACAGCCCCCGCCCCCCAGCCCTGCCAGTGCCCCTCACTCCTGCCCCTCCCCCCCCGCAGCCCCTGCCCCCAGCCCTGCCAGTGCCCCTCCTGCCCCTCGCTCCCCCCCGCAGCCCCTGCCCCCCAGCCCTGCCAGTGCCCCTCGCCCCTGCCCCCCAGCACAGCCCCTCACTCCCCTCCTGCAGCCCCGCTGGTGCCCCTCCTTCCTGCCCCACAGCCCCTGCCCCTCCAGCCCTACCGGTGCCCCTGACTTCTGCCCCCCACTCTCTCCCTCCGCAGCCCTGCCAGTGACCCTTATTCCTGCCACACAGCCCCTGCCCCCCAGCCCTGCCGGTGCCCCTCGTCCCCCCCCTGCAGTCCCTGCCCCCCAGCCCTGCCCCTCACTCCCGCGCCACAGCTTGGCAGCAGCTGGCTGATTCCCGGGCGGTGGGGGGGGGGGGCGCGGAAGAGCGCTGGGGGAGAGGTTCTGGGCCGGCAGGGCCCTGGCGGGGTGGGAAGGGGCCCAGCCCAGGGCGATGCCCTGGGGGGAACCAGCCCAACCAGCTTTTCAGCTCCTGCTCCGCCTCCCGGGAGCCTGGCTCTGCCCCCGGGTCTCTCCTCCTCTGCTGCTGTACCAGCAACGGGCTCCCCGAGCCCCGCTCCAACCACTAGGCCCCGCTGCCCTCCCAAGGAGTCCTGGCTCCTAGCCCCCCTGGGCTCTAACCACTAGGCCCCGCTGCCCTCCCAAGGAGTCCTGGCTCCTAGCCCTCCTGGGCTCTAACCACTAGGCCCTGCTGCCCTCCCAAGGAGTCCTGGCTCCGAGCCCCCCTGGGCTCTAACCACTAGGCCCCGCTGCCCTCCCAAGGAGTCCTGGCTCCGAGCCCCCCTGGGCTCTAACCACTAGGCCCCGCTGCCCTCCCAAGGAGTCCTGGCTCCTAGCCCCCCTGGGCTCTAACCACTAGGCCCCGCTGCCCTCCCAAGGAGTCCTGGCTCCTAGCCCTCCTGGGCTCTAACCACTAGGCCCTGCTGCCCTCCCAAGGAGTCCTGGCTCCGAGCCCCCCTGGGCTCTAACCACTAGGCCCCGCTGCCCTCCCAAGGAGTCCTGGCTCCTAGCCCCCCTGGGCTCTAACCACTAGGCCCTGCTGCCCTCCCAAGGAGTCCTGGCTCCGAGCCCCCCTGGGCTCTAACCACTAGGCCCCGCTGCCCTCCCAAGGAGTCCTGGCTCCTAGCTCCCCCGGGCTCTAACCACTAGGCCCCACTGCCCTCCCAAGGAGTCCTGGCTCCTAGCCCTCCTGGGCTCTAACCACTAGGCCCTGCTGCCCTCCCAAGGAGTCCTGGCTCCGAGCCCCCCTGGGCTCTAACCACTAGGCCCCGCTGCCCTCCCAAGGAGTCCTGGCTCCTAGCTCCCCCGGGCTCTAACCACTAGGCCCCACTGCCCTCCCAAGGAGTCCCCCTGCCGCCATGCTGTCACACCATGGGGAAGACGGAGCCTGCATCTCCCAGCTTGCTCGGCTGGGGACCCAGCCCAGTGGGGGGGGGGGGGAGACGCCCCCAGGGTTCAGAGGGCGAAGCGGCGCTTTGCCCAGCAGAGTCTCGCACCCGCCTCCATTAGCAGATTCCCCGGGCGGGGGGCGGGGGGAGAAGGAATTTCCAGGAAACCATTAGAGCCCAGCTCCTGCCCCCCCCCCCCCGCCCCCGGCTCCTCTGCTCCCAGCCACCGGGAGACAAATGGGTCTGCTGGGCCCCGGCCAACCTGCTGCAGAGTCCGGCTGTGGGAGCCGGGGGGGCGGGTTGGGCACCAAGCTCCCATGTATCGTAACACGGTGGTTTCTGGTCAATCCATAAAGGGAAACAGAGTCACTTAGCCGGGGAGGGACCAGCCCAGTGGGATGCACGGGGTCCAGCTCCCCCCCACCCCACACACCCACTGCCCTCCCAGAGCCAGGGAGAGAACCCAGGAGTTCCAGCTCCCAGCCGCCCTGCGCTAACCACTAGCCCTCACTGCCTCTCCAGAGCTTGGGAGAGAACCCAGGAGTTCTGGCCCCAGTCACCCCCCATGCTAACCACTAGCCCCCACAGCCAGGAAGAGAACCCAGGCATTCCAACTCCCAGCCTCCCCTCCCCTAACCACTAGCCTTCACTGCCCCTCCACAGCCAGGGAGAGAACCCCAGAGTCCTGGCCCCCCTGCGCTAACCACTAGCCTTCACTGCCCCTCCAGAGCTAGGGAGAGAACCCAGGAGTCCCGGCTCCCATGCGGCTCTAACCATTAGCCCCCACTCCCCTCCCAGAGCTGGCCGGAGAACCCAGGAGTCCTGGCTCCCAGGGAGCAGATGAGCCCCGCCCCTCCCCCACTCGGTTAACCCTTCGGAGCCCCGCCCGCCCGGACGCCTGGGTCCCCTCCCCCACGTCTCCGCCCCGGGCACGAAGGAGTTAAGGCGCGGAGGGCGGGGGGGGGGGGAGCCCGGCTCCGGCAGGGGGGCGGGGAATCTCCAATCTCGGTCTTCCCCGAGCCGGGCCACCAGGTGAGGGGCGCCCCGGGGGGAGAGGGCGAGGCCCCTGGGCGGGCCCCTTTAATGGGGGGCGGGGAGGGGCTGCGGCCTTTAGCCCTGGGCTCTGTCCCCCTGCATTCCCTCCAGCTTAACCCCCTCCCCCCCCCCAGCGGGGCAGCTCCCGGGAGGCGGGAAAGGGCCCGCGATCCCGTTCGGAAGGGGAAACTGAGGCACGGGGCCGTGTGTTGCGGGGAGGCGGGTCACTTCCCTCTAACCGCTGGGCCACCCTTCCCCTTGGACAGGGAGACAGACTGACACAGCCAGCCAGAGACACAGCGGGGTGGGCATAAACAGAAAGGGGAAATCTCGGTCCGTCTAATCCCCTTCAGACAAAGATGGGGGGGTAGGGCTGGGGGGTAGGAGTGAGGGGCACCAGGGCTGGGGGGGAGGGTTGGGGGCAGGAGTGAGGGGCACCAGGGCTGGGGGTTAGGGCTGGGGGGAGTGAGGGGCATCAGGGCTGGGCAGGAGTGAGGAGCACCGGCAGGACTGGGGGGCAGAGCTGAGGGGGGGAGTGAGGGGTACCGGGAGGGTTGGGGGCAAAGGCTGTGGGGTGGGAGCGAGGGGCACTGGCAGGGCAGGGCTGTGGGGTGTCAGTGAGGGGCACCGGTAGAACTGACCGAGGGGCACTGGCAGGGTTGGGGGGAGCGTGGGGTGGGGTAGAACTGAAGAGGGAGCCGGGGGGGTGGGGGCTGGCTGCACACTGACCCTTTCTTTTCCTTTCCTTCCCCAGGTCACGATCGGCCTGGCCCCGCCGGGCCCCCCAAGTTTCCTGCCCCTGCTGCCCCCACAATCCCCTCGTGGGGCCCCACCCCTTTGCCCTCAGGAGTCTCCGGGGCTGGCCCCCAGGGGGAGCCAGTGTGCTGGGGGGTGAGGGGGGGCGCTCGTTTAACCCTGTCCCGCCCAGGGCAGGGAGCTCGGGCAGGGGGAACCCAAAGGGGACCCCCAGGGCGGGAAGCGGGGGGGGCTGGGTGACGGGGTGCCCCTGGGGTGATGTGAGGGGCCCGAGGGCAGAGAGGGGCCCGGTGGGGGGAGGGAGGCCCCCGGGGGGGATGGGGTGCCGCCCCCGCCCCCCGGCCCAGCGCCAGGCCCTGTTCTACGAGACCTACTACAGCCTGAGCCAGCTCTACCCGCTGCTTCTACTGCTGCTGCTTATCGCCCTGGGCACCTGCCTGGCCCTGCTCACCGCCCACCTGGCCAGCGGCAGGGTGAGGGGCCGGGGCGTGGGGAGGGGTTGGGCCATGGGGGGCCCGGGGCATGGGGAGGGGTCGCGGCGTGAGGGGCGTGGGCCATGTGGGGGTTGGGGCATGGGGAGGGGCCAGGGTGTGGAGTGTGGGGCATGGGGGGTTGGGCCATAGGGGGTTGGGGACGTGGAGAGATTGGGCCATGGGGGGAAGCTTGGGGCATGGGAAGGGGGTTGGGGCGTGGGGAGGGGCCATGGGTGTGGAGTGTGGGGCATGGGGGGGTTGGGCCATAGGGGGTTGGGGACGTGGAGAGATTGGGCCATGGGGGGAAGCTTGGGGCATGGGAAGGGGGTTGGGGCATGGGGAGGGGCCAGGGTGTGGAGTGTGGGGCATGGGGGGTTGGGCCATAGGGGGTTGGGGACGTGGAGAGATTGGGCCATGGAGGGAAGCTTGGGGCATGGGAAGGGGGTTGGGGCGTGGGGAGGGGCCAGGGTGTGGAGTGTGGGGCATGGGGGGGTTGGGCCATAGGGGGTTGGGGACGTGGAGAGATTGGGCCATGGGGGGAAGCTTGGGGCATGGGAAGGGGGTTGGGGCATGGGGAGGGGCCAGGGTGTGGAGTGTGGGGCATGGGGGGTTGGGCCATAGGGGGTTGGGGACGTGGAGAGATTGGGCCATGGGGGGAAGCTTGGGGCATGGGAAGGGGGTTGGGGCGTGGGGAGGGGCCAGGGTGTGGAGTGTGGGGCATGGGGGGTTGGGCCATAGGGGGTTGGGGACGTGGAGAGATTGGGCCATGGGGGGAAGCTTGGGGCATGGGAAGGGGGTTGGGGCGTGGGGAGGGGCCAGAGAAGGGAGGTGCCGGGGGGCTGGCTCATGGATTGGGTGCTGAGAGGGGAGGGGCAAGAAGGGGTCCTGCAGGAGGGAGGCCCTGACCCCCCAGTGTCCCATAGTGCAATCTGCTGGCAGGGGAATTAAGGCAGCTACCAGGCCCCCTGCCCCTCCCTTTCATTGCCCCTCCAAGCCGTGCTGCCCCTGCCCCCCAATCCCTCCCCTCTGCCCCCTTGTGACAGTCCCTCCTACCCTTCCTGCCCCGCTCCCTCTCTCCCTACTGCCCCCACCCAGCCCCGAAAGCCGCCCTCCTCAATCCCCATTCCTTCCCCCCATCTTACCCCATTCCTGACCCCCGACCGCACCTCCCCCACATCCCCCTTCCCCACAGCCCATCCAATGTGGCCCTTGGGGAAGGCCCTTTCGAGCTGGGGGGCCTGGGGGAGGCGGAAGAGGAGGGGTCACATGGGCAGAGGGGTCCAGATGACCTGCATGGGCTGAAGTGGGGGAGCCACGGGTCTGGGAGCCCTCAGAAATCTCCATCTGCCCTCCAAAGGGATAACCCATCAGCAGCGCCGCCTAGTGGCCAGAGGCTGCGATGACGTGCCCTGCAGATGGGGGCCCCCTGCCCGGCCCCCCAACACCACAGACCCCCGGTGCCCCAAAGGGGGGGGACGGGCCCTGGGATTTCACTCCGCCCCCGTTCTGCCCCCCAGGAATTCGCCTCCAACCTGGGCTTCCTGCTCACCTTGCTGGTGGCCTTGGCCGTCTTCTCCCTCATCCTCCTGCTGGTCTGCATCGAGAGCGTCTTCCAGCGCTGCACCCGGGTCTTCTCGGCCCTCATCTGGGCCTGCCTCCTGGCCATGGCCTACGTCTCCGTCTTCACCAGTGGGGTGGTCAACGCCTGGGACCAGGTGAGAGCGCGAGGTGAGGGGACGGCCCGGTGGCAGCATGGGGCAGCAGAGGGTGGGAGAGGCCGTTATAGGCCACTGGTGCTCCGTGTTGCGACCCACCTGGCCTGTCTCCCCCCCTCCAGGTCTCCTTCTTCCTCTTCATCATCTTCACCGTCTACACCATGCTGCCTGTCGGCATGCGGGACGCCGTGGTTGCCGGCCTCGCCACCTCCCTCTCTCACGAGGTGGTCTTGGGGGCCTACTTGTCAGCCAGGCGGGGGCTGCGGGCTGAGCTGGCAGTGCAGGTGAGTCCCCCTGTCCCCTTCTAGTCGCACCCTTGGGGTCCCTTCTTCCTCCATAGCCACTCCTTCCCTCACTGCCTGCTGCCCCTCCCCTCACCTGGTGTCCCTTCCCAGCCCCCCCTGGGGCATCCCACCCCACGTCCTACCGATGTCTCCCCTTTCTCAGCCCCATATTGACGCTTTCGCTTAGCTGTGTCCCGCTCCCTGCCCCCCAGTTGTCCGGTCACAGCTGCCCCCCACCCTCCTCTCCGTCTCCTTAGTGTCTCCAGGGACCCCACGGATGCTCTGCCCCTGAGGCCCATCTCATCCTTCCCCCCCCCCCCAGCTCCTGGCCAATGCGGTAATCTTCATCTGTGGCAACCTGGTGGGTGCCTACCACAAGCACCTGATGGAGGTGGCCTTGCAGGAGACTTTCCAGGAGACCTTCAAACTCATCCAGTCCCGGGTCAAGCTGGAGTCTGAGAAGCGGCACCAGGTGAGGGGAGAGACTCCCGGATATTCATTGCTCTGTCTTATCTCCACGTACCTGCTCTGTTCTTCTGTCCATCTGATATTCATATTGTCTGTCCACCCACCCACACGTCCATCCATCCACCCACCCTCCAATCCATCCATCCTCCCATCCATTCATCCGTCCATCCACCCACTCGCCCATCCATCCACTGACCCACCCACCCTTCTATCCATCCATCCATCCGCCCACCCCTCCTTCCACCCT
Source organism: Pelochelys cantorii (assembly GCA_032595735.1). Classification (NCBI taxonomy): domain Eukaryota; kingdom Metazoa; phylum Chordata; order Testudines; family Trionychidae; genus Pelochelys; species Pelochelys cantorii. The sequence goes on along the minus strand of CM064351.1, from coordinate 7,479,106 downwards.
CTCATCCATCCACCCACCCACCCACGCACCCACTCACGTGTCCATCCGTCCATCCATCCATCCACCCACCCTCCAATCCATCCATCCATTCGTCCGTCCATCCACCCACACGTCCATCCATCCTTCCATCCACTGACCCACCCATCCTTCTATCCATCCGTCCATCCACCCACCCTCCAGTCCATCCATCCATTTGTCCGTCCATCCACCCACACGTCCATCCATCCATCGACCCACCCACCCTTCCATCCATCCATCCATCCGCCCGCCCCTCCTTCCACCCTCCCATCCATCCACCCACCCACACACCCACCCACGTGTCCATCCATCCATCCACCCTCCAATCCATCCATCCATTCGTCCGTCCATCCACCCACACGTCCATCCATCCATCCATCCATCCACTGACCCACCCATCCTTCTATCCATCCGTCCATCCACCCACTCTCCAATCCATCCAATCCGTCCATCGACCCACCAACCCATCCACACTTCCTTCCATCGATCCATTCATCCATACATCCACCATCTGTCCATCCATCCACCCACCCACCCACTCTCCGATCCATCCAATCCATCCCTCGTCCATCCGTCCGTCCACCCACCCATCCACCCTTCCTTCCATCCATCCACTCATTCATCCGTCCATCCATCCACCCACCCACCCATCCATCCATCTCCCTGCCCATCCATCCATCCCTCCCTCCCCATATGCAGCCATCTGTTTATCGGCTCTGTCTAGCCTTCCCTATAGCCATCCACCCCCTCACCACCCCACCCCCCACTCACATTGTACACCCCCTCCTTCCCCAGGAGCACCTCCTCCTCTCCATCCTGCCTGCCTACATCGCCATGGAGATGAAGGCCGAGATCATCGAGCGGCTGCGGGATGGGGGGCGCCAGGAGAGCGCCAACAACTTCCACAACCTCTACGTCAAGCACCACAAGAATGTCAGGTACCGACCCCCGCCCAGACCGGGAGGTGGCAGAGGGGCGAGGGGGGTGGGATGGGTGGTAGGAGCGGGAAGGGGGTGGGGTTCATTCCCTGGAGCAAGACGCTCCATCTGCCGTGGGTTGCTCCGGCAGGGCAGTTCCCAGTGTGAGGGGGAAGGGGCGGGGGGGGGTGTCTCCCCGACTCTCAGTGCTGCCCCCACCAGCCTGACACTGCCTCCCCTCCCCCGCCCGGCCCAGCATCCTGTACGCCGACATCGTGGGGTTCACCCGGCTGGCCAGTGAGTGCTCCCCCAAGGAGCTGGTCCTCATGCTCAACGAGCTGTTTGGCAAGTTCGACCAGATCGCCAAGGTGAGACGGCCGGGTCCCTGCCCCCCCCCCCGAGGGACCCCCCTCCTCACACACACACCTCGTCAGGAGAGCCTGGCCCCTCCCTGGGACCCCTCCACCCTACAAGGGACCCCCTTATGCATCCTGTGGGACCCCCACCCTGGCCCCTCCCTGGGACCCCTCTGCCCCACAAGGGGACCCCCCCCACCTACAGAAACACCCTCCCCCCACAACTCCCCATGGATCCACCTCCTACTCTGTCCCGGACATAGGCCCCTCTCCGTGCCAAACCCTGCAGCCCCATGGGGAGACCCATTGCCTCAGGCTGAGACCCCTCCAGCCCCAGGAACCCGTGTTCCTTGGAAGCGGAGTGCTTGGGCAGCCACCCTAGCAGTGCAGTTTCTAGTGGTGGTGCACATCTGTGCATGCCTTGGTGCACTGAACAACATTTAGTCCACACACGGATTGGGAAAAATTAGAGGTTACATCGCAGGAGACACCCTCCTTTCTTCTGGGTACCTCCAGGGACCCCCCTCCAGCCCCGCTCTCCAAGTGGGAAGGAGGGATTTCTCTTCTCTCATAGACCTGCAAGCCAGAGGGCACCCTGTTTGACCTCCCCCTCGTCGCAGTGCCCTGCCCGTCTCCGGCCACATTCGCCGACATGGCTAGGCCCTAGGCCAATGGAGCCATGAAAAGTCTCCTGAAGCCACCTAGGTTTTTTTCGCCCCCAACTGCTCCCCTTGGGCTGATTTTCTGGAACAGCCTTTGATGGGTAGAAAGCTCCATCCAGTTTCTCACGCCTCAACTTTCCGGGGGGTCAGTGTCCTCCTCACCCAGCGTGTTTCTCTCTTTCTCCCATGAGGGCTGGCGGAGCCGACCGCTGGGGGAAAAATGGGCCTGTGTGACGCTTGGAGGGTTAGCAGGCGAGAGGCCAACGGAGGTGGTCACCGTTGTAGTGCTTAGCTGCTGCAGGCAGTCCTGGTGTCCGCCTCTTCGAAAGGGCATTGGAAACTTGGAGAAGGGGCGGAAAACAGCCACAAAACTAACTCGTGGGGGTGGAGGAAATGCCTGAGACTTAGACAACTTCTCCTTGAGTTTCTCAACAAGTTTGGGAGATGCCCAAAGATGTCCTGGGGGATACTTGAGGATACTTGAGGCCTGTTTAAGCTAATGGAGAAGGAACAAGTGCCCATGGGTGGAGGTTGGAGAAGGAACAAGCGCCCATGGGTGGAGGTTGGAGAAGGAACAAGTGCCCATGGGTGGAGGTTAACGATGAAGGACATCAGATCAGAAAGAAGGTCCACCTTTTGAAGAGCAGAGGCGAGTGATGGTGGCTTCCTCCGTCTCTGGTTTTCAGCTCCCAACAAGAGGCCACTTGGGAAGGTGTTTTGGCCACGCCTGAGCGACTGGGGGTATGTCTACACTACAGAGTGTTGTCGGAAAAACGGCTCGAGTTACGTCCACACTGCAGTCGCATTCTTCTGCAAGGGCACGTCTAGACTGCCTCAGGCTTTCAAAAGAAGATATGCAAATTTGTCACAACTTTGCATACCTTCTTCCAATCCCGTTTTCAGAAGAGTTTTTTAGAAAAAAAAAAAAGCAGCCTAGACATGGTTCTTTTGGAAAAAAAAAAACCCTTTTCAAAAGAACCCTGTATACCTCATTTTTTTTAGGAAGAAGAGTTCTTTCGAAAAATGGTTGTTGTTTTTTTGAAAGAACCGCATCTAGACTGCTTTTTAAAAAAAAAAACTCTTCCGAAACGGGATCGGAAGAAGATATGGAAAGTTGTGCCGAAATTGCATATCTTCTTTCGAAAGCCGTGGGCTCTAGACGTGCTCCAAGAAAATCGAAAGAACGGAGGGGTTTTTCCGACATTGGTAATCCTCATTCTAGGAGGAAGAAGCCTTTTTCCGAAAGAGCTCTTCTTCCTAAAAAAATGAAGGTATGTGGATGGGGAAGAGGGAGTTCTTTGGGAAGAAGAGGAAAGAGGAAAAAGCACAAGTGCCCTGGTGGCCACTCCACCCATAGCAATCACAGCTTACCTGTGAGATAGCATCCATCCGTACGTCCATCCATCCACCTGCCTGCCCATCCATCCATCCATCCCTTTCGATGGACGGATGGATAGATAGATGACTTTTTCAGGGCGCTTTTGCAGTGTGGACACTCTCTTTCGGAAGATTTTTTCTTTCGAAAGAAGCCTGCAGTCCAGACATAGCCCGGGTCGCTACAGGGGAAGCTGGGTGAACATCCTGGGAGACGCAGGAGGTCCAACAGGATTATCATAGAATGACAGAGTCCTAGAATGGAAAGGGATCTCGTGAGGTCGTTGAGTCCCATCCCCTGCCCTTATGGCAGGACCAAGCACCGTCTAGACCATCCCTGTCTACACTGCTCTTAAATCTCTCCAGTTATGGAGACTCCACACACCCCCCTAGACAATTTATTCCAGTGTTTCACCACCTGGACAGGTAGGAAGCTTTTCCTAATGTTCAACCTAAACCTCCCTTGCTGCAGTTTAAGCCCAGTGCTTCTTGTCCTGTCCTCAGAGGCCAAGGAGAACAATTTTTCTCCCTCCTCCTTGTGACACCCTTTTAGGTACTTGAAAACCGCTCTCCTGTCCCCTCTCGGTCTTCTCCTTTCCAAACTAAACAAGCCCGATTCCTTCAGCCTTCCCTCCTAGCTCATGTTCTCTAGACCCTTCATCATTCGTGTTGCTCTTCTCTGGACCTTCTCCAGTTTCTCCACCTCTTTTCTGAAACGTGGTGCCCAGAACTGGACCCAACCTTCCAGCCGAGGCTGAATCCGGGCCGAGTGTCTGTCCAACGGTTGCGTCCCGCCTCGAGCTCCGGGAGGCAGTGAAGGATGCTCTCTTGGCTCTCGTTCTCCAGGACAACGAGTGCATGAGGATCAAGATCCTGGGCGACTGCTACTACTGTGTCTCGGGGCTGCCAGTGTCCCTGCCCAACCATGCCTGCAACTGCGTCAAGATGGGCTTGGACATGTGCCAGGCCATCAAGTGAGTGCGAGCGGCAGGCGGGGGCCGTCCTCAGGATGGGGGCCTGGGGGGAGGCCCCGGCCGGCTCTGTGGGCTCTCCCCACCTTCTCTCGTCCTCCCCCAGGAAGCTGCGGGACGCCACCGGCGTGGACATCAGCATGCGGGTCGGGGTGCACTCGGGGAACGTGTTGTGCGGGGTCATCGGCCTGCAGAAGTGGCAGTATGACGTCTGGTCCCACGACGTGACACTGGCCAACCACATGGAGGCCGGAGGGGTGCCCGGGTGAGAGGGCGGGGGGCTCCCGCAGGGGCGTGGTGGCACTGGGTGTGTGTGCGTGTGTGCTGTGTGCGTGTGTGTGTCTCTGTGTGTGCGTGTGTGTCTCTGTGTCTGTGTGTGTGTGTGCACATGTGTGTGTGCGCGTCTGTGTGTGTCTCTGTGTGTGTCTGTATGTGTGCGTCTGTGTGTGCGTGTCCGTGTGTGTCTGTGTGTCTGTGTGTGTGTGTGTGCACGTGCAGGTGTGTGTGTCTTTGTGTGTGAGTGTGTGTGTCTCTTTGTGTGCATGTCTGTGTGTGTGTGTCTGTGTGTGTGTATGTGTGTCTCTGTGTGTGTGCGTGTGTCTGTGTGTGTGTGAGCGTGAATGTGTGTCTCTGTGGGTGTGTATGTCTCTGTGTGGGTGTGAGAGTGTGTGAGAGCATGTGTGTGTGCGTCTCTGTGTGTGTGTCTGTTTGCACGCATGCACGTGTGTGTCTCTGTGTCTCTGCATGTGTGTGTGTGTCTGTATGTGTGTGAGCGTGTGTGTGTGCCTCTGTGTATGTGTCTCTCTCTGGGTGTGAAGCGGCGCCCCCTGCAGGCGGATGGGGGAATTGCACATTTCTGGGTGTGGACCGGCCACCTGCTGGCACACAGAGGAGTTGCAAGCCCCCCTTCCCTCCCCCCCACAGGAGGGTGCATATAACAGAGGCCACCTTGTCTCACCTGGGCGGGGTCTACGCCGTGGAGGAAACCTGCCGCTGGCAGCGTGACCCCTTCCTGAAGGAGAACAGAGTCAAGACCTTCCTAGTCATTGACCCATGGGTGAGTCCAAGGTGCTGGTCCGACGCTGCGCCGGCAGGGTGCCAGGGGTTAATGGGGGCATGGGTCATGGGGGTTTCTCCTCTATGGGGTGCCAGTTCTGGTCTCCCCCTCCAGGATGGGAAGCTGGTTCGCTCGGGGGGGGCGGGGCAGGGAATGGGAGACAAGAACTTTCCTTTTTGGGGGCTGGGTCCCATTTGGCCCAAGGATGGTCTGGCTCAGGGGGGCAGGGAACGGGACACCAGAACTTTCCCTTCTGGGGGGCTGGTCCCCGTCCGGCCCCAGGACAGGCTGGCTTGGGGGGCAGGGAATGGGACGCCAGGACTTTCACTTCTGGGGGGCAGGTCTCTGTTCGGCCCCAGGACAGGCTGGCTCAGGGGGGCAGGGACCGGGACACCAGGACTTTCCCTTCTGGGGGGCTGGTCCCCACCCGGCCCCATGGCAGGCTGATTTGGGGGGCAGGGACCCGGCCAGGGGCTTAGTCTCTCTACTGATCTCTCATTTTCCATGGGGCCAGGCGGGGGCGGAGAGTGGAGATGACGCCCTGTCCCCAGTGCCCGGCGAGGGCCAGAAAGTGAGGGCCTCAGTCCGTATGACCCGCTACCTGGAGTCCTGGGGGGCGGCCAAGCCGTTTGCCAACCTCCAGCACCGTGATGCCCTCCCCACTGACACGCTGGGGGCCTCCAGGAACAACCACTCGGTGCGTCCAGCAGAGGGAGACGGGGCATCCGGAGCCAGCCTTGACCCCCCTCCCCCACCACGCCGATCTGGGCCTCTCTCAAGGCCCCCGCCCTGCTACTCCCTACAGCCCCCACCTTGCTCGCTGCCCCCTAACCCCCCCCAGCTCCAGTCCTCACTTCCCCCACTCACTACTGGGGGCAGCAACGCAGCATGTGCCAGCCCTTAAAGGGGAACTGCCACCTCAAGAGGGAGTTGTCACCCTAATACAGGGCCCCCCTCAAATCTGAGCCCCCCCTTTTCTCTCCACAGGACAGCTCTCTGGGCTCCCTCAACCAGGCCAAGACAGTAGAGCGGTAAGGGCCCCTGCCTGTCTCTGGACAGTTCAGGGGGGGTAGGTGGGGAGGGCAGTGAGAAATGGGGTACAAACCCCTCTCCATCTGAATCCGTGAACCCCCAAATAGGAGGCTCCTTCTCCTCCCCTGTCCTTGGTGGATGTGGGGGGCTTGGCTCCAAGGGACAGAAATGGGAGGCACCGTGAGGAAGGTCTGAGGTTCACAGCTAGTGTGGGGAGTTACTTTGGGGGTTCAGGCTGTGGGAAATGTGGAAGTGGGGATCAGTACGGGGGTAATGGGGAGGTCAGGCTGGGTGCAGGGAGGGGGGGTTGGCACACTCCAGTTGAGAACCACTGCCCTTATGGGTCTCTCTCCCCTCCACCATGCCCCCCCCCACACACTCTGTTTTCAGGGTTCGCTCCCCCAGGGGGCCGGACGAGGAGCTTGACGGGGTGGATGAGAAATTCTTCCAGGTGCTGGAGCAGCTCAACTCACAGAAGTAGGCTCCTGGGATTTGGGGGGGGGAGGCGAGGGGAGGGGCAGGAGGGAGGGGCTGCGGAAGACGTGGGAGGCTGGGGAGAAGAGGGTGGGGAGGGGAGCTGGGATGGGGGAGAAAGCGGGAGTGGAGCAGGTGGGGGTGTGAGAAAGCGGCCGGAGGGGGCAGGATGTGGGGGGGAGTGGCAGTGAGGGGGTGCCCGTGTGTCTGGAGGGGGGGCTATCATATCCCGCAGCCCCCACACCTGCCCCCTCTCCTCCCCCCCCGCCCCCCGTTTCAGGCAGTGGAAGAAGTCAGAGGATTTTAACCGCATCACCCTGTACTTCAAGGAGAAACGGATGGAGAAGGAGGTGAGCCGGCCCTCCGGGGCACTGCTGGTAGAAGCTCGCAGCGCCGCCCCCCCCACAGGCAGGGCACCAGCCCGCCCTCCCCCGCGACCTGATCAGGGGTGTTCCAGCTGGAGGGGGGACGCTCGGCAGCAGGGGGCCCCCTGGTGGCCACAGTCGCTCACTGCAGCTCTTGCTGTCTCCTGCAGGGGCCCCTCCCTGCCCCACGGGCCCCTCCCTGCCCCACGGGCCCCCTGGTGGCCACAGTCGCTCACTGCAGCTCTGTGTCTCGCCCTGCAGTACCGGCTCTCCGCACTGCCGGCCTTCAAGTACTACACGGCCTGCACCGGCCTCGTCTTCCTCGCCAACTTCCTCATCCAGATGCTGGTGGTCCACAAGTGAGGAGACACCACCCCCCTCCGGCTCCACCGGTGCCTCTCCTACCCGACCCACAGCCACTGCCCCCCAGCCGTGCCCCCCCAGCCCTGATGGTGCCCCTCCCTACCAACCTGCAGTCCCTGCCCCCCTCCAGCCCTGCTCCCCCAGCCCCACCAGTGCCTTTTCCTCCCAACCCATAGCCCCTGCCCCCCAGCCCTGCCTGTACCCCTCCCTCCCAACCCACAACACCTCCCAGCCCAGCCCTGCCCCTATCCCTGCTGTTGCCCCTCACTCTGACCCACAGCCCCTGGTCCCCATCCCTGCCGATGCCTCTCCCTCCCACCCCCCAGCCCCAGCCCCCCAGCCCTTGGGTCATTTCTGTTTTTCGGCTGTTCTCCTGCAGGACGGTGGCTCTAGGGATCTCCTACGGCATTGCCTTCTTCCTCTTCCTCCTCCTCCTCCTCACCTGCTTCGCTGGGAACCTGGCGGTGAGTGGGCAGGGCAGGGCACCGCAGCCAGGGAAGCTCGCAGCTCCAGAGGTGCCCCTGTTGCCTCCCTCCCCTCCCCCATGCCCTCGTTGAGGGGTGCTCATGGTCCAGCAGCCCCCAGCTGGGGGGTCTAACCTTGTCTCCCCTCCCCCCGTGTTCCCCCAGAAGGGCTTCCAGATGGGCCCCAAGATGCTCGCTTGGGGACCCCGCCTCTCGGCCGCCGTCTGCACCCAGCCCTGGCTCCGTGTCAGCCTGGGCATCGCCACCATCCTGCTGGTCCTCACCATGGCCGTGCTCAACCTCGTAAGTCTCCCCAGCGGGGCGGTGGGTGCTAGAGGTTAGAGCAGGGGGCTGGGCGCCAGAACACCTGGGTTTGCACCCTGGCTCTGGAAGGAGAGTGGGGGCGAGTGGTTAGAGCAGAGGGTGGGGACCCAGGATACCTGGGTTTTTGCCCTGGCTCTGGGAGGGGAGCAGGAGCGAGTGGTTGGGGGCGGGGGGCTGGGAGCCAGGACTCCTGGGTTTTCACCCTGGCTGTAGGAGGGCAGTGGACGCTAGTAATTAGAGCAGGCCAGGCTGAGTGCTGGGACTTCTGAGTTCTCTCCCTGACTCAGGGAAAGGAGTAGGGTCTAGTGGTTAGAGCAGGCTGAGCTGGGAGCCAGGACTCCTGGGTTCTCTCCCCAGTGCCGGGCAGGGAAGTGGAGTCTAGTGGTTAGAGCAGAGGGGGCTGGGAGCCAGGCTTCCTGGGTTTTGTGCCCCCCCTCCCTCTCACTGTCTACGTGTCTCATCTTCCTCTTTGGACAGTTCTTCATTCCCCCGCCCCGGTGTCCTCCACCTTCCCACAATGCCGCGGTGCTGCTGAACTCCAGCCAGGAATCTCTCTCCACCGATGCCTTGTTCAGCCTCCCGGTAAGCATCCCGCCCCTGTGAGGCTTGGGGAGGTCTTTTCACTCTCCCTTGCCCCACCCTCTTTCCCTCACGGGCCCCGGCCCCTGCTCTCCCCCCAGTACTACATTTACTGCAGCATCCTGGGGCTGGTCTCCTGCTCCCTCTTCCTCCACATGAACTTCGAGCTCAAGCTGCTGCTGCTGACACTGTGCCTGGTGGTCTACAATGTCCTCTTCCTGCACAGCCACGCCTGGCTCTCCGACTGCTACGTGGGGCACCTCTACCCCAACCAGACCCTGCTCAGGTAGCGCCCCGGGGGGCTGGCTAGGGGAGATCGCCCTGCCGGCTGGGGGAGGGCTCCCCTGGGGGCCGGCTGGGGGAGGGCGCCCCCTGGGGGCCGGCTGGGGGAGAGCACTTGGGGGAGCGCCCCCTGGGGGTTGGCTGGGGGAGAGCACTTGGGGGAGAGTGCCCCCTGGGGGCTGGCTAGGGGACATCGCTCAGGGGAGAGCGCCTCCTGGGGGCTGGCTAGGGGAGAGCACCCCCTGGGGGCTGGCTGGGGGAGGGCGCCCCCTGGGGGCCAGCTGGGGGAGAGCACTTGGGGGAGTGCCCCCTGGGGGTTGGCTGGGGGAGGGTGCCCCCTGGGGGTTGGCTGGGGGAGAGCACTTGGGGGAGAGTGCCCCCTGGGGGCTGGCTAGGGGACATCGCTCAGGGGAGAGCGCCTCCTGGGGGCTGGCTAGGGGAGAGCACCCCCTGGGGGCCGGCTGGGGGAGGGCGCCCCCTGGGGGCCGGCTGGGGGAGAGCACTTGGGGGAGCGCCCCCTGGGGGTTGGCTGGGGGAGAGCACTTGGGGGAGAGTGCCCCCTGGGGGCTGGCTAGGGGACATCGCTCAGGGGAGAGCGCCTCCTGGGGGCTGGCTAGGGGAGAGCACCCCCTGGGGGCTGGCTGGGGGAGGGCGCCCCCTGGGGGCCAGCTGGGGGAGAGCACTTGGGGGAGTGCCCCCTGGGGGTTGGCTGGGGGAGGGTGCCCCCTGGGGGTTGGCTGGGGGAGAGCACTTGGGGGAGAGTGCCCCCTGGGGGCTGGCTAGGGGACATCGCTCAGGGGAGAGCGCCTCCTGGGGGCTGGCTAGGGGAGAGCACCCCCTGGGGGCTGGCTGGGGGAGGGTGCCCCCTGGGGGCCAGCTGAGGGAGAGCACTTGGGGGAGAGCGCCCCCTGGGGGCTGGCTAGTGGACATCGCTCAGGGGAGGGTGCCCCCTGGGGGCCGGCTAGGGGAGAGCACCCCTGGGGGCTGGCTGGGGGAGGGTGCCCCCTGGGGGCCAGCTGAGGGAGAGTGCTCGGGGAGAGTGCCCCCTGGGGGCTGGCTGGGGGACAGCGCTCAGGAAAGAGCACCCCCGGGGGCTGGCTGGGGGAGGGTGCCCCCGGCAGGCTCCTGCCATTGTGCTCAGTGAGGCCAGGCCGGGCACACAGGTTGCAATCGGGGAGCTGGACTGGCTGGACACCGGATGCCCAGTTGCCCCCCGTGCGCAGGGAGGGGAGTGGAGGGGAGGTGCTGGGTTATCAACTGGTACCAGGCCCTGGCTTGCCAGGCCCCCTCGCCCCCGGTCAGGAGCAGGCGCTGGGCCCCGTGTCCAACGGCAGCTCTGGAGCGGCAGGAACCCAGGAAGGGGAGATGCTGGAGGGGACCCAGCCAAGAGGAAGTGGGAGGGGAGCGAGTGTGGCCATGAGGAATGAGGTGGGGCAGGGGCAGGGCCTTGAGGGAAGAAGCGGTATAGGGGGCAGGACTTGAGGGAAGTGGGAGATGGGGTGGGGCTTGAGGGAAGAGATCGGGCAGGGGTGGAGCTTGAGGGAAATGATGGGGTGGGGCTTGAGGAAGAGATGGGGTGGGGCTCGTGGGAAGAGATGAGTGGGGCTTGAGGGAAGAGATGGGTGGGGGGCGGGGCTTGAGAGAAGCAATGGGGCAGGGCTTGAGGGAAAGGATGGGGCAGGCCTTGAGGAAGAGATGAGGTGGAGCTTGAGGGAAGAGTTGGGGCAGGAGACAAGGCCTTGAGGGAAGAAGCAGGATGGGGTCAGGGCTTGAGGGAAGAGATGGGCAGGGGGCGGGGCTTGAGGCAGGAGTGGGGCTGGCTGCCAGCAGTGAGACAGTGGCTCTCTCCACTACCCTGGTTTCTCTCCTTCTCTCCTCAGACCAGGGGTCCTGAAGGAGCCCAAGCTGATGGGAGCCATTTCTCTCTTCGTCTTCTTCTTCACCCTGCTGGCTTTGGCTAGACAAGTGAGTCCTGGGGTCCCTGGGCGGGGGGAGGTGCTGCTAGGTCAGACCTTTTGGGTCCTGTCTCCCGCTCCCTTTCCCTTCCCCTTCCAGGCTGGGAGCTGCTGGGTTCCCATCTCCATCCTAGTCCGTCCTGGTGCTGGGCCCCCTCTCCCGGACGCCCGGGTCCCACGTCTCATCCCTGGGTCCCAGTCTCCTCCGTTGGGTGCTGGAGAGTTCCAGGCCCTCGGCGGGGAGCCCTGACCGATGGGCTGGGCCCCATCTTTGTCTCCCTCCAAGAACGAGTACTATTGCCGCCTGGACTTCCTGTGGAAGAAGAAGTTCAAGAAGGAGCGGGAGGAGATTGAGACCATGGAGAACCTCAACCGGGTCCTGCTGGAGAACGTGCTTCCGGCCGACGTGGCGCAGCAGTTCATTGGCCAGAACCGGCGGAACGAGGTCAGGCCAGCTGTGCCCCTGCCCTTTATGAGGGCAGTGTCTGACTGCCGCCATTCAGCGTCCCAATGCTGCCACTCTGTGGCCACGTTGGGGAATGTAGCCAGAAGGAAATGAGCTGGTGACTGGTACAACTTAATGGACTCCTAGAACGGGAAGGGACCTCAAGAGGGCAGCAAGTCCATGGCAGGGCCAAGCACCGTCTAGATCAGGGGTGGGCAATGGAACGGTGGTGGTTCACCGGGGTTAGCACCTGGTGATCTGCGGCTGCTGTATTTACCTGCCCCTCCGCAGGTACAGGTGACCACAGCTCCCATTGGCCAGGAACGGTGACCCACAGCCAACGGGAGCTGCTGCCCCCCTGGGTTTGTGGCGGCGCAGGTCAGTACGGCGGGGAGGTTGCTTTCGCAACACAAATGTGGTGGCCCGGAGCAGCAGAGGCATCCAGAGGGAGGCTTCCTTGAACCACCTCACAGCCCTGGTCCACCCCGTCCAACGTCCCATCTCCAGCTGTGGCCGCTATGCCGACCCTTCAGAGGACGGTGGGAAAAAAATTCCTCAGGAGGCGTCTGGCCAATTATGAATCGAGAGGCAAAACACATGTTTGACTTGCCCCATCCTGGTCCCTTCACTCATAGGGAGATTGTCCTGGATGCTTGGGCCCCATTCCCCATCCCCCTCCTCATGTGGGGCTGAGGCCAGTAGGGTGTGTGGAGGGTCTGTTTTCACACTAGGGTGTTTTTACACTCTGACCACCCTAATAGACCCTCCTTTTGCTGGTGGTTAGCAATCTTCTTCTCTTCTCCAGCCTCAGTTTCCCCCAGGTGAGTTTATCCCATTTGTTCTTGGGCTGGCATTGTTCTTCAGCTCCGTTAGCTCTTCCCCCTCCCTGGGGGTCCTCCCTCCCGATGCAGTTATTCACTTTAGGATAAACTACCCCAGCTCGTTTGCCTCTCATCAGATCGATTCTCCATCCCAGGAGCCCTTCTCTGCACCTGCTGCCATTTGGATGAGTGCGAATGATCTAATCCCTTTGGTAGCTCTGAGTGGTTCCACCTCTGGTGTCGAACTGCTGCTGTGGGATCTGTGTGGGATGTATTGGAGGCTTCTTGATGGGCTGCTATCGGGTTGGGTGGTGGTTGGGTTCAGCGGGTCATAGCGTTGGTTGGGTTGGGTTGGGTTTTCTTTTGTGCAAGAGGATGGATGGATTCAGGAAGTGGTGGTCAGATGTGCTAAGGAGGGTCTAAATTACGATGGTCTGGCTGGATTTTGCTTTGGGTTGTGCTGTGGCGGGCGCGGGTTTGGTGCTGGCTTTTATGGGTCCTCTTGGTTTTGGCCGGTTGGATTTGGTTGACTTTGGTGATGGCTGGGTTTGTTGAGCAGAGCTGAGGGGGTTGGCCTTCATGCTGTGTTAGCTGGGGCTGGTGGGCAGTATTGGTTAAGGGGTGATTGTATTTGGCTACTTTTTGTGATACCTTGAGTGGGTTTGGTGATGCCTTCATGAGCAGGGGGTGGTTGTCTTTGGTGCCGTGTGCTAGTTGGAGGTGTCTGTGTTTTGTTGGCCAAGGTGAGGGGTGTGTGAGCTGCAGTTGGCGATCTGTGGTGGGTTGTGTTGACAGGATGGTTGGATGGGTGTGGTGATGACTTAGGGTGGTGACTTAGAGTGCTCAGCTGTGGTGATCAGCCGAGTGGTTGGGTTCGATGCCTGCCTGGGTTGGAGATGGCTGGCTTTGGTTGGCCTTGTGCGTTGGGCATGGATGGTGCGGTGTGGTCTGCTAGGCTGCATTGTTGGGGGGTGGTTGGTTTTGGTTGGCTGGTTGCGGTGGGTTCCAGTTGGCTGGGATGGGTTGTGTTGAGTGCGCATTTGCCTGGGTGTATTGGCTAAGGATGACGGTTGAGATTAGTTGACTCTCTTGGCCGTACTGGTTGTGGAGACTGGACAGGGTTGGTGGGGTCCATGCTGGTTGGGTTTGGCTGGCTATAGAGTTGGCTGTGATATGCTGGTTGTGGTGGGTTCCGGTTGGCTGGGGTGGGTTGTGATGAGTGCAGGGGTTGGATTGGTCGGCTGGCGTGGGCTGTGTTGAGTGCAGGGTTGCCTGGGTGTATTGGCTAAGGATGACGGTTGAGATTAGTTGACTCTATTGGCCATATTGACTGTGGAGACTGGACAGGGTTGGTGGGGTCCATGTGGTTGGCTTTGGTTCGTTGTAGAGTTGGGTTGGGTTTGGTTGGTTGTAGAGTTGGCTGTGGTAGGCTGGTTATGGTGGGTTCCTGTTGGCTGGGGTGGGTTGTGTTGAGTGTGGGGGTTGGATTGTTTGGCTGGGTGTGTTGGCTAAGGATGATGGTTGAGATTAGTTGACTCTATTGGCCATACTGACTGTGTAGACTGGACAGAGTTGGTGGCGTCAATGCTGGTTGGGTTTGGTTGGTTGGAGAGTTGGCTGTGGCTGCAGTTGTGGTTGCATCTGCTCTGCCCACACTCTGTGTGAATGACGTGCTGTCTCTCTCCCATCCAGGACCTTTACCACCAATCCTACGGCTGTGTCTGCGTCCTCTTCGCCTCCATCCCTGACTTCAAGGAGTTCTACTCCGAGTCCAACGTCAACCATGAAGGGCTGGAGTGTCTGCGGCTGCTCAATGAGATCATTGCGGATTTTGATGAGGTCCGAGGAGGGTTCAGATAGGATCCGGGCACTGGAAGGCGGGCCAGTGTCTCAGCATGTTGTAAATGACCCCAGGGGTCGATCTGGGGCAAGTGGGCTGCTGAGTCGATAGAGCCGGTTGGGCCAAGGAGCCAACCCAGGGGATAAGGGGTGTGAGATGGGGCTGAATTGGTTTATTTCCAATCCTGCAGCTGCTCTCAAAGCCAAAATTCAGTGGTGTGGAGAAGATCAAGACCATTGGCAGCACCTACATGGCCGCTACAGGATTAAATGCCACCTCTGGCCAGGACAATGAGCAGGTACCTCCTTTCTGGAGCGCCAGCAAAATTTCCCCCCATTTTCCCAGAATCCCTTGGGGCTGGGTGTCCGCTCCTGTACTTTCCCTATGTCCCATCTCTCCTAGGCCCTTCCTTGTCTCCTGGGTGTATGCCCTCATGGATGGGTTGACTTCTTTTTCATTGGCAGTGGGTGGGGCTAAGCATTGGTTCCCTGCTTGTGATTGGTGGCTTCGCCTCCTCTCCCACGGTGGGGTTTACCTTTTCAGGATGGCGAGAGGAGCTACACCCATCTAGGCATCATGGTGGAGTTTGCTGTGGCCCTGATAGGCAAGCTGGACATTATCAATAAACACTCCTTCAACAGCTTCAAACTTCGTGTGGGTGAGTCCCCTCTGACCTAGATTAAGGAACTATCAACCCAGGCTTTACAACCTTGGCCATCCATTGATGGCCAACATTAACATGGCCAGCATTGACCCTGTTGATTAGCCATGGTCAATAGCCAACGTTGAACCTGCCAGTTGGCCATGACCAACAGCCAACGTTGAACCTGCCAGTTGGCCAGGACCGACAGCCAACGTTGAATCTGCTGGTTGGCCAGGGCCGACAGCCAAAGCTGAAACTGCCAGATTTCCAGGGCCTACAGCCAACGCTGAACCTACCAATTGGCCATGGCCAATGGCCAACGCTGGCTTTGCACATTGGACACACCGACATTGGCCAGTGTTGACAGCACCCAACTGGTCATGCTTTCCCAATCTCTAGTGATGACATCACCTTTCACCGACACAACAAACCCATCTAATTACCCAAGACAGGGCCTACCCCTGCCAGCCAACAGAGCCCACTCCACCAAAGCAACTCCAGGCAACATCACAACCCATCAAACCTGAACACCCCCAAAACTAACACCATGCAGCAAACCAAGCAAATCCAACTCTCCCCCTCCCCCCTACACACACACCTTGGCTCGCCAAACCCAACCAACATAACCATCCCCGAAGTCAATCAGATCCAACTGGTCAAAATCAATAGTACCCATCAAATCACATCTGTGGGGGGCAGTGTTGTCCTTACCTAGTCGACTCATCTGGGGGGTATGCGTGTAGGAGTGGGGGAGAAGTTGATGGTTGGCTGGGATCTCAGTGTGCTGGAATTCTAGGGGTGCAGAGAGGGGATGTTCAGGTTCCATGCTGGGATTTCCAGGGTGATCCCACAGCCATGCCAGATAACTGTTGAGGTTCCCGTAAAACGCTCATGTGGTCTCCCCCCTGCACAAATCTGAATAGCTCTGTCCCCCCAGCCTACTACACCTGTCTCTCTCCCACCTTCCTAGGTATAAACCATGGCCCGGTGGTGGCTGGTGTGATCGGAGCCCAGAAACCCCAGTATGATATTTGGGGGAACACGGTCAACGTGGCCAGTCGCATGGAGAGCACTGGGGTGCTTGGGAAGATCCAGGTACGAGGCATGACTGTGAGGCAGAGAGAGTTGTTGAGGGGTGTCTCACAAGATTAAGGTTCCAGAGGGGCATGCAGTGGGGAAACTCCCCAGAGGGGAGAAAAGGGGAGGGAGGTCAGCACGGTTCCCAACCTCACCTAGGTCCCACCAGTCAGGACCTGCACAATGACGGTGGCATAGAATCCTAGGGTTGGAGGAGACCTCAAGAGGCCATTGAGTCTCGCTGCCTGCCCAAAGCAGGACCACTGCGGGGAGCCTTGCAGCACTAGAACCCCCCAGCCAGGGATCAAGGAAGGGCAAATGTTCTTCCGTCCTTCTCAGGTCACAGAAGAGACGGCCAAAGCCCTGGAGACCCTGGGTTACACCTGCTACCTCCGTGGAGTCATCAAGGTTAAGGGAAAAGGCCAACTACGGACCTTCTACGTCAGCACGGACTTATCCCGCTCCAGCCTACAGGCTTCCATGCTCAGCTGAGAGCTCGCCCCCTGGAGAAATGGACACGTCACAGCCGATCGAGGGCCCGTCTCCTTCCATCCCACTGCAGTACTTCCTCCCCACCACTGGGGGGAGCCGGCACAGGATAGACATGGCTTTGCATTCATCTCATTCATGTCATGAGCTGATGCCTGGACTCGGCTTTTTACTCGGGGCCAAGTGAAGGACTGGGAGAGATTTAGTTTTTGGGGGGGGAGGCTCAGAGGGAATAGAATCTACCTGAAGGAGGCAGACACATGGGGGAAATGACCCCCCTGCCCAAGATCTGGGTGAGCCAGGTTGGGGGGGAATATGGGGGAGTTTGGAAAAACAGGAGCCCCCTCAGTGAGGGGCGAGGGCAGCCAGATAAAAGGAATTTCCCCCTCTCTCCCTTCTTCCCTGAAGGCCACCACCCCTTCTCCAGCCTGCAGATGTGCTGTGGTCTCAGCCTTGTATGCGTAGGTGCTTCCTGTTACCCCAGATCAGTCGCAGGAAACCACAATTTCCGGAGAGACCAGAACTGGCTTCCCCAGCGAGATCCGCTTTCCCCAGAGCTCCGGGGGGCTGGGGGGGCTGAAGCCAGAGGATGGGGGGGGTACAGATTGTGTGTGAAAAGGCCCTGAATGGTGTTAGGAGGGAGGGAGGCGTGTGGGGGTTGAAGGACCAGTAGCTGGTGGACTATTCCCAGTGCAAGACCCGGGTTCTGTATGCCCTGGCTGAAACGTTCATCAAGGAGGCTGGAACTTCCGGGCTGGGAGGCGGTTGCAGCCTGGTTGCTTTTCTCTCCCCCGGCAAAGTTTGGCCACTCCGTTCCACCGTTGGGGCGGCTTGGCCCATGGGCCGCCCTGGCAAGCTCCGGGCTGCTCTCGTGCCCCCTAGCTTTGGAGAGGGGGCGTGGAACTGGGCAGGGAGCTGGCCTGGGGTGGAGGGGGGGGGGCGGGAGGGAAGACGCCATTCATTAGGGCTGTGAACTTCTGGCTGGGTTTGGCCCGGCTCTCTCTTTTGGGGAGAGACTTCACAGCTAGGACCCTCTCTGGACTGGAGGGGTCTCAGGCTCGGGGCTCTGGGCCAAGAAGATGCTGAGGACAAGACCTGGGAGCAAGGTGCCCTCCATTCTCCCAAGTGACAGCCTGTCTCCCTCCTGCTGTCAGGGCCTCCTGGCCGGGCCCAGGAATGTAGGGAATGGGGTGAGGAATCTGGGAGGAGCTGGAGGCAGGCAGAGGATGGGACTAGGCACTGAGAAAGGGGCCTTGGTTGTTTGGGCAGGGAGACAGGAACCAAGAGTAGAGACAGGCTGGCTGGGAAGGGAGACAGGGTCCGAGAGGAGAGACCGGGGCTTTCTGGGCAGGGAGACAGGGACTGAGAGGAGAAACCAGGGCTGTCTGGGCAGGGAGACAGGGACCGAGAGGAGAAACCAGGGCTGTCTGGGCAGGGAGACAGGGACCGAGAGGGGAGATAGGGGCTGTCTGGGCAGGGAGACAGGCTCCAAGATCTGGGGACTGGTGGGGTGGTGGGCTTTTTGGGCAGAAGTGGGCTATAGGTCATTTAATCTGAGCTCAGGGAACACTGGGTAAGGAGAGCAGGAGTGGAAGCCAGGGAGAGATATGGAAAGGGGGAGATAGGTGGGCTGGTGTCCATCTGGGGCTGGTGGGGAAGCTGGGCACACAGAAGGCACCGGTATGAGAGTCTAGTGGGTGAGGTGGGATAGTTAGAGCTCCTATTCCATGTGGCCCCATGTCTAGTGCAGGGTGTGAGTGGATAAGGATGGGATTGTCGGCCTTGTGCCCCATGGCCTAGGGCTACTCCAGCGCTGTTGTCTTCTGGGTCCCCATCCCTTCGAGCATGGGCCCACCAAGAGGATGACAACTTTCTACTGCTGCGCTCAACCCTGCTCAGGAGCCGCAGGAGGGAAGGCTGGCACTGTCACTTCACTTTTCTGAGGTTTTTATGAAAGCACAGGAAATCACCCCCCACCACACCCAAAGTGGCCTTAAAAGGAGATGCTGAGCCTGCCCGAGGGAGGACACACCTGAAAATTGGGGCCGGTGCAAAATCGGCTGCGGTGGCACTCTGTCCGTGCAGCGTTGGGTGTGCGTGATAATTCTGTTTACGGTCGCGTAGGAATAGACAGCACTGCTGGTTTGTAACGGATGTCTCCATGGTTGTTCCTCCGTCTTGCCTGGCAAGAAAACACACACACACACACTCAGTCATTCCTACACACACACAGACGTGTCACTCACTCACTCATTCCTACAGGCTACACAGAAACATGCCTTTAATGAAGCAAAGGTACAGAAGGTGATTTCATGCACTGGGGGGGTCATGATTTCACGCCAGCCATTTCCCCCCCCTGCAAAAGCAGCCAGTCACCCCCCACCAAGCTGGGGCAACTCTGAGCTGGTGCCCTCTGCTGGCAATGAGTTGAATACTGGCTTTAAGGAGGTGAGGGCCAGCGTGCAGGCCCCCTAAATGCATGTCCGCGTGGAAGGGAGACCGGGAAAACTCCCTGTTGAAATCCCAGATTTCCTGTTCTAATCTGGCTGTGAAAGGAGACATAGGGGAAGGATGGTTATGTGGTCAAGGCTCCCTCTTCCTGCCTTGATTTCCACATTGGCAAAACAGGGCTAATAATCCTGCCTTCGCCCACTTTGACGACAAGTTCCTAGAAGCAGGGTCCATTCTCCTGCGTCCTCCTGTCCCTACAACGATGGGGCAAGTCCCTTTTCCATATTCACACCAGGTCTATTCTTGTGCGGCTGGACTGGTCCCTGCTTGTATCAAGGCCGCGATGGCGCCAGGTCTTGGGAACCTGGGTTGGTTGCCATTTTGTCCCAGCCGGCGAGGAAGGAAAAAAAAAAGGGTGGTGTTGTAAGTCTGTTCAGATCAATTCACACCCCACCCCCCCCAAAGAAGAAGCAAACGAGCACTCTCCCAGGAAATTCCTGATTGCTTCATCATCGGTCCATGAAGGAGCTGGTTGGGGCCTTTTCACCCTCGCCTTCTAGGCTGCCCACAAAGATATGCCCCCTTCTTATTCCACATGGACACAGGGCGAGCTCAAAGTGTTGGTGGATGAGCTGGGATTGTTGGCATTCCCATCCCACATAACCCCAGGGCTAGTCCAGAGTGATGGCTGGGGTGAGTGGAGCTCCTGTCCAACACAGACACAAGGTTCACCCAAGGCGTTGGTGGATGCGGTGGGATGGTTGGTGTTCTCATCCCACATGGCCCCAGGGCTAGTCCAGAGTGATGGTCTGTGGTGAGTGGAGCTCCTGTCCAACACAGACACAGGGTTCACCCAAGGCGTTGGTGGATGCGGTGGGATAGTTGGAGCTCCTGTCCCGCATGGCCCCATGTCGAGTCCAGGGTGTTGGTGGATGGAGGTGGGATTGTTGGAGAGCCTGCCCCCCGTGGCTTAGGGCTACTCCAGCGGGTTTGTGGAGAGGGTGATGCTGTCTGGGTTCCCATCCTGCATCACCTCCAACTTGGCCTCCTCACGCCGCTGGATGGTCCGCCCTGTCCCCACCCGTGTGCTGGACATCTCTGAGGCCGTCCCCTCAAACAGCTTGGCCATGAAGCCTATGCCGGCTGTCTTGATCAGGGCGCCGCCCGTGAAGGCATAGAGGATGGGGTTGACGCTGCTGCTGAAGAAGGCCAAGGCCGTGAGGGTGGGCCGGGCCATCTTCCCCGCCTTAATGAGTCCCTTGGAGTGGCTCACAGCCCCAGACACATCCAGGAGGTTCACCACGTGGAAGGGCAACCAGAAGAAGGCAAAGGCCACCACAATCAGCACGATGAGCCGGTTGGTGCGGCGCTTCCGCCGGAAGCGGGTCTCCTGCAGGCGGCGCCCGATGATGCAGTAGCTCCCGATGATGGCAGCGAAGGGTACGGCAAAGCCGGTCAGCGTCTCGAAGAGGTTGTGGAAGACAAGGTGGCCCACGGTGGGGTGGGACAGGTCGCAAAGGAGGTGCCGGCCCCTGAGCACCAGCTTACGGTAGAAAATGACCGGCATGGCGAGGAAGAAAGAGCCCACCCAGATGGCCAAGACCAACGACCTGACCACCATGGCGGTGCGGATCTTCTGGGAGACGTAGGGTTTGGTCACGGCCAGGCAGCGGTCCAGGCTCATGAGCGTGATGAGGAAGATGCTGGCGTACATGCTGACGCCGCAGACGTAGTGGCAGATTTGGCAGACCACGGGGCCGAACTCCCACTGCCCAGCGCTCAGGAGCCGGAGGAAGAAGGGGGCCGTGAGCAGCACGGCGCAGTCGGCCACGGCCAGGTGGAGGATGAGGAGGCAGGTGACCGTGCGCTTCTGGACGCGCCAGAGGGCACTCCAGATCACGAAGACATTGCCGGGGAAGCCCAGGATGAAGGCCAAGGAGAGCACGGCCAGGCCCAGCTTGGCACCAGGCAAGGGTCCCAGCGCGCCTGACAGGGCGGTGGCGTTCGAGGTGGCGTTGCTCATCGGGGCGAGGGATTGCTCTGGGGGACGGGAGAGTGAGTGAGTCAAGGAGCCAGATGGGTGCTCCTCTGTTGCGACATCCCCCTACCGCTCCACCCAGCCCTACAGGGCCCTCCAACCCCTATGGTCTGCCCGCCTCCCCAGGTGCGCTTCCATCCCCCATCCCGTGTCCATTCCAGTGCCCCACATCCCCCTGTAGACAGCCCCACAGACTCCCCTCTGTCCACATCCACTCACCCACATCCCCACCTACGGCCCTGTCAACCCCACAGACGCCCCTCCATCCGCATCCACTCACCCACATCCCCGCCTACATCCCTGTCTACCCCACAGACGCCCCTCCATCCGCATCCACTCACCCACATCCCCGCCTACATCCCTGTCTACCCCACAGACGCCCCTCCATCCGCATCCACTCACCCACATCCCCGCCTACATCCCTGTCTACCCCACAGACGCCCCTCCATCCGCATCCACTCACCCACATCCCTGTCTGCCCCACAGGTGCCCCTCTGTCCACATCCACCCACCCACATCCCCACCTACAGCCCAGTCTACCCCACAGATGTCCCACCATCCACCCCCCCATCCCCGTCTACCCCACAGACACTCCTCCATCCCCACCCACTCACCCCCCATCCCCACCTACAGCCCAGTCTACCGCACACACGCCCCTCCATCCACATCCACCCACCCACCCCCCATCCCCGCCTACCCCACAGACACTCCTCCATCCACATCCCCTCACCCCCCCATCCTCTCCTATGCCCCTGCCTACACCACAGATGTCCCACTCTCCACCCACCCTCTATCCCTGCCTATGGCTCCATCTACCCCAGAAATGCCCCTCCATCCACATCCCCTCACCCCCATCGCCTCCTATGCCCCTGCCTACCCCACAGACTTCCCATCATCCACCCAGCCTCCATCCCTGCCTACAGCCCCATCTACCCCACAAACGCCCCTCCATCCACATCCCCTCACCCCGCATCCCCTCCTACGCCCCTGCCTACCCCACGGATGTCCCACCATCCACCCACCCTCCATCCCCACCTATGGCCCCATCTACCCCACAGACACCCCATCTGTCCACATCCACTCACCCCCATCCCCGCCTAAACCCCCGTTTACCCCCACAGACGCCCCTCCATCCACATCCACCCACCCCCAACCCCTACTATGCCCTGTGTACTCCACAGATGCCCCTCCGTCCACATCCACTCACCCCTATCCCACCTACCCCATCTAAACCCCCATCTACCCCACAGACATCCCACCCATCCTCCCTGTCTGTCCACTCCCACCCCCCTCCATTCACCCCATGGGTGTCTGTCTAGTTATCCCCCTATATCCGTCCAGCTCCATACACACCTTCCTACGTAGCCCCCTCCACATGCCCGGTGTCCACCCCAGCCCCATGCATCACCCCCTGGCTACAGACCCTTCCCTAAAAATACCCCTCCATCACCTCTATCTCTCCAGCCACCTGCCTACACACCCATCCATAAGAACATCAGAATGGCCAGTCTGGGTCAGACCCAAGGTCCATCCAGCCTTGTGTCCTGTCTGCCGACCGAAGCCAATGCCGGGTGCCCCAGAGGGAGGGGACAGAACAGGGACTTCTCACACGATCCCTCCCCTGGTGCCCATTCTCAGCCCCCCTGACAAACAGGCTAGGGACACCATCCCTGCCCGTCCTGGCTAGCAGCCATTGATGGACCGAACCTTCATGAATTTATCTAGTGCTTCCTTGAACCCTGTTACAGTCCTGCCCTTCACCACCTCCCCTGGCAAGGAGTTCCACAAGTTAACTGTGCTCGGTGTGAACAAAACTTCCTTTTGTTTGTTTTAAACCTGCTGCATCTTCATTTCATTGGGTGACCCCTCGTTCTTATGTGATGGGAATAAGTAAAGAACTTTTCCTTATTCTCTTTCTCCACACCAGTCATGATTTTGTAGACCTCTATTGTACACCCCCCCATCATAGTCTCTTCCATTCATCCCTCTGCCCATCCATCCATCCATCCATCCATCCTGCCTCCCTCCCTCCCTCCCCAGATACACCCACCCATCCATCATCCATCCCTCCATCTGCTCTCTCTCTCTGGTTGCCCCATGCCATGGGGTGGTGAAGGCAGGGGGATGGGGGGTTCCCAAGGCGGGAAGAGGTGCACAGTTTCCTGAGGACAGTGCGGGCAGCCAATGGGGCAATTTCCTCCCAGCTTTTGCTCCGTGTGGTGCTAATTCTCACCCGTCCCCTCTGAGCAGGGGGGGCAGCGGGTTGCAGGAAGTGGCAGCGGCACGGAAGGGGGGATGCTACCCGCTGAGACGGGCTGAAATTGCCAGGTGGGGGATGGGCGGCCGGGGGCATGGAAGATCGGCCTTGATTGACTGGGTTGCTGTCCACCCCCATGCCGGGGACAGGAGAGATGGGAAGTTGATAAGTAACTTAGACCATGTGGTTTCCCCTCCTCCTCCACACATACAGCCCCCCCGGCCCTGCTGATACCCCTGATTCTGACCCACAGCCCCTGCCCCCCAACCCTGCCAGTGCCCCTCACTCCCAACCCACAGCCCCTGCCTCCCAGCCCTGCTGGTGCCCCTTACTCCCCACCTACAGCCCCTGCCCCCCAGCCCTGCCCCCCCAGTCCTGCCAGTGCTCCTCACTCCCACCCCACAGCTCCTGCCCCCCCAGTCCTGCCCTGTGCCCCCCAACCCTGCCAACAACCCTCACTCCTGCACTGCAGCCCCTGCCAGCCCAGCCCTGCCCCCCAAGCCCTGCTACTGCCCCTCATTCACAACCCACAGCCCCTGCCCCCCGAACTCTGCTGGTGCCCCTCACTCCTGCCCCACAGCCTGTGCCAGCCCAGCCCTGCCCCCCCACCAGCTCTGGGCTCCTCCCCCCTTGGGGGGAACTGGACACTCACGGTTCATTCTAGGGATCTTCGCCCTGCTCAGAGCCTCCTGCAGCCTGGTCAGTCGTGGGGCGCCTCTCGGGGCCCCCCAGCCGGTCTGGCTGTGCCGAGGTGGCTGACTCAGCGGGGAGGTGGATTGAGCGGAAGCCGGGGCAGGGTTGAGTAACCCACAGGCAGATCCACCCCCCAGAGAGCCGGCTGCTTGGCGGGGGTGACCTGAAAACGAGTGGGGAAATACTGGGACTTTTTCCAGGGGTGGGGGAGGGGACTGTTCCATGGGGCAGACCCAGACCCCTAAGCACAGCCTGGCCCCGAAGGGATCACCGAAGGCACAGGGGAGTCAGGAGCCAGTGTGGGGGACCCAGGCATCTGGCATGGCTCGCCCTTCCCCGACTCCCCAGGATACCGGCCCACAGCCCTGGGGTGGGGACAGGTTCCCACACGCGGAGACAGGCGTGGCTGTTAGTCACCCGTCCTGCCAGGCATGTGTGTGGGGAGACGGCTCTCTGCTGGTCCCCCTCCCGGCCTGGGCCCATAGCTCAGCGCCCCCTGCTGGGCCCCCGGATCCTCCCTGCAGCGCAGTGCCCCCTGCTGGGTCCCCATCCCTTCCCTGCAACCTGCCTGAGGTGCCTCCTGCTGGGACCCCGTCCCCTCCCTGCAGCGCAGTGCCCCCTGCTGGGTCCCCGGACCCTCCCTGCCTCCTCCCTGCAGTGCCCCCTACTGGGTCCCCGTCCCCTCTCTGCAGCTCAGCGCCCCCTGCTGGGTCCCCTGCCCCATCCCCCCAGCCTAGCACCCCCTGCTATGCCTCTGCCTCCCCCCCCCCGTGGCCCAGTGCCCCCTAGTGCCAGCCCTCACAGCCAGGGAGAGCACCCTCATTGAACTGCCCCCTGCAGCGCCAGGCCTCCTAGCACCCCCTCCCTTCCCCCAGGGCTGGGCTGTGAGCCAGCATCCCGTTGCAAGCCCTGACCTACTTCTCCCTATGTGCTGCTGCGGTGGAGGTGAGCCCCGCCAGGCCCGCGCCTTCGTGCAGGCTCAGAAAAGTGGGGCAGGGAGGGGGGAGGCTTTGAGAGCTGCCCTGAACCTGGCGATGCACCCAAAGCAGAAAGGACCCCAGGAGGCCTGGCTCCTGGTTCTAACCACTAGCCCCCACTCCCCGAGTCTGGAGAGAACCCAGGAGTCCTGGCTCATGGCCACCCTCCTCCAGCTGTAACCACTAGCCCCCACTCTCTGAGCCAGGATGGAAAGTGGGTGTCTTGACTCTGAACCCCCACTCCACTCTAACCACTAGCCTCCACTCCCCAAGTCTGCAGAGAACCCAGGAGTCCTGGCTCCTGGTCTCCCTGCTCTGACCACTAGACCCCACTCCCTGAGCCAGGAGGGAGCCCAGGAATCCTGGCTCACTCCCTTGACCATGACTTCCCTGAGCCGAGTCACCAGGCCGGGGTGCTGCCCAGACCCCAGCCCTGTTGTGTGCCCAGACTCCCAATGGGAGCCCAGCCCTCACTTATTTCTGAAGTAAAGCGATAAGGGATGGGAGGGGAAACTGAGGCACAGGCAAGGGATGCGCCTTCCTCAGGTGTTGCAGCTGAGCCAGGGATGGAAATTAGGAGTCCTGGCTCCCAGCCCCACCCCCCCTTCCTGCTCTAACTACTAGCCCCCACTCCCCTCTCAGTGCTGGGAAGAGAACCCAGGAATACTGCCTTCCTGTTCCCCTCTCCCCTGCTCTAACCACTAGCCCCCACTCCCCTCACCGTGCTGGGACCAGAACCCAGGAGTCCCGGCTCCAAGCCCACCTCCCTGCCCCCCCCCCCA
Source organism: Pelochelys cantorii (assembly GCA_032595735.1). Taxonomy (NCBI): domain Eukaryota; kingdom Metazoa; phylum Chordata; order Testudines; family Trionychidae; genus Pelochelys; species Pelochelys cantorii. Next base: position 7,453,400 of record CM064351.1, on the reverse strand, counting down.
CTGTAACCCTTAGGACCCCAGCCCAGTGCCTGCTTAGCCCTGCCCATATTGTCTGTCTATTGCATGGGGTGACTGGCTGGGCTGGCCTGACTCATGGGCTGCCCGTGGGCTCGAGGCCAGGTCGTGTACAGCCAAGGCACCGACAGGGGATCACCTCTGAATCCCTGGGCCAAGGCTCAGCAGCGTCTGCCTGGGGCCCTGCTCAGCAGGGCTGCGGGGTCGCGCTGGGAGGAGGACACAGCCGGCATCGCGTTGCCCACGTTTCACCCCCAGCATGGGACCCCCTCTTGAGTACAGAATGGGCGTCCAGCAGAAAGCCATGCCCCTTTAAAGGCCCCTTAAAGGGGATGTGACCCTGAGGCTCAGAGTCTGGCAGTAAGAGGTGCTGCGCTTAAAGAGGAAACTGTCACAAAGACCAGAAGCTGATAGGGAGAAATGTTGGGCACCAAGCAACTTTCCTTTAAGAGCAAATTAAAGGGGAGGTATCCACAAAGACCAATATCCAGGGGTGAGACACATTCGGCAGTGAGAAATGCCCCTCAAAGAGCAAATTAAAGGGAAAGTGTCCACAAAGACCAATATCCAATGGTGCGACATGTTTGGCAGCAAGAAACACCCCTTTAATAGCAAATTAAAGGGGAAGTGTCCACAAAGACCAATATCCAATGGTGCGACATGTTTGGCAGCAAGAAACACCCCTTTAATAGCAAATTAAAGGGGAAGTGTCCACAAAGACCAATATCCAGTGGTGAGAAATGTTTGGCAGCAAGAAATGCCCCTTTAAGAGCAAATTCAAAGGGAAGTGTCCACAAAGACCAAAATCCAGTGGTGAGACACATTCGGCAGCGAGAAACGCCCCTTTCAGAGCAAATTAAAGGGGAGGTGTCCACGAAGACCAATATCCAGGGGTGAGACACGTTCGGCAGTGAGAAACACCCCTTTAAGAGTAAATTAAAGGGCAGGTCTCGGGGAGGCTCCAAGTCTGGCAGGAAGGAACACTGCTCTTAAAGGGAAAGCATCCATGGGAAGCCAGCCCAGGCAGAGAAACACGCCACCTTCAAATGGGAGCAAGCAGGAGGGAGCCAAGCAGGGCTAAGAGGATGAGCCTTGGTGGGGACCCTGTTCAGGGGGGTGTCGACTGCCCCACAGCTCCATCCGGCCAGGCCTCCTCACCCCTTGTCTCTGGCGGGCCCCTCCCCACTGCCTCCCCCACCACCGTGTTCTTGTCCAGGTCCCGCTGTGAGGGCGACTTCTTGGGCACCTCCCCGGAGGCCCCCTCGAAGAACTGGGCGATGAACTTGGCCCCCGAGCTCTTGATCAGGTCCCCGGCGGCGAAGACGTAGAGGACGGGGTTGATACTGCTGCTGAGGAAGGCCAAGGCGGTGGCGCCGGCCCGGCCGGCCTTCCAGGCCCGGCCCAGGCGCTCCGCAGCCCTCCCCGAGGCCACGTTGGAGGCCACCTGGAGCACGTTGACCACATGGTAGGGCACCCAGAGGGCAGCGAAGCAGATCACCAGGGCGGCGATGAGCTTCCCCGTCCGGGCCCCCCGGCGGTGCCAGCTCCTCCCCCGCAGCCGCACCAGGATGGCAGAGTAGCAGCCCACGATGACGGCGAAGGGCACCACGAAGGCCACCACAGTCTCCATGGTGAAGTGGAAGATGGCCAGGCCCGGCGTGGCATGGCAGGGCTCGCAGATGAGCCACTGGCCGGAGGGGTCCTTGAGCAACTGGCGGTACACAAAGGCCGGCACAGCCAGCAGCGCGGCCGCCACCCAGAGGGCCGCCAAGAGCTTCACTACCAGGCGCTTCTTGCGGATGGCTTGGGAGAGGTAGGGCCGGCTGACGGCCAGGCACCGGTCCACGCTCATGAGCGTGATGATGAAGATGCTGGCGTACATGTTGACGCAACACAGGTAGTAGACCCCCTTGCAGACGGCAGGGCCGAAGAACCAGGTCTTGAAGGTGAGGAAGAGGATGAAAAAGGGCGTGAGGAGCAGGACGGCCCCGTCGGCCACTGCCAAGTTGAGGACCAGCAGGCAGGTGACCGAGCGGTGGCTGGCCTTCATTTTCCACAGGATGCTCCACACCACAAAAAGGTTGCCCGGCAGCCCGATCAGCGCTGCCAGGAGGAGGAAAACAATGCCGGTCACGCTGGAGACGGGGGACGAGAGCAGTGTGATGTTGCTGGAGGTCTCCAGGCAGTGATTCATGGTGGCATCGGGTGCGGGGCTGGGATGGGTTGCCCTGGGAGGGTAGAAAACAAGGGTTCAAGGGCTCTAGATAGATAGATAGATAGAGGGGGGATAGATAGATAGATAGAGGGGTGTGTGTGGGGATAGATAGATAGATAGAGGGGTGTGGGGGAGAGATAGATGGGGGGGTGAGGATAGATAGATAGATGGGGGTGGGGATAGATAGAGGGGGGTGTGGGGATAGATAGATGGGGGTGTGTGTGCGGATAGATAGATGGGGGGGTGGGGATAGATAGAGGGGGGGTGGGGATAGATAGAGGGGGGTGTGGGGATAGATAGATAGATAGAGGGGTGTGTGGGGATAGATAGATAGAGGGGGTGTGGGGGGATAGCTAGATAGAGAGGGGGGTGGGGACACATAGAGGGGGGGTGTGGGGCAGAGCTAGATAAGATGCATGGGGATGGATGGGGAGTCAGACAGGGTTGCAGGGGGATGGACGGACGGAGAGACACACGAATACAGGACATTCATATGGGGAAAGAGATTAGAATAAGAAAGAAAGGAAGAAAACCGCAGCTCTGCTGCTCCTGCTCACTGCTGCCCCCCCAGCCCTGCCATTGCCCCTCACTCCTGCCCCCACATACCCCCTGACAGGCGTCTCCTGTCCTCTCCTAGCCGGGTCCCTCCATGGCCGGGTGGGGCTGGCGGGAAGCTGGGCACGTCTGGACTGGAGCCCTGAGTACTGGGGCCCCGAAGCAGGGGCTGGGCCGGGGAGCGGCCAGGCGGGGGTGAGGGAGGGTCCCCCAGCTCACTCCTGTGGGCTCCCAGGGAGGGAGGGGGCGGGGATGCCCCCAGGATGGGGTAGCGGCTTCGGGCGCCTCTGGCGCCCCCGCCCCCGCCCGCCCGCCCGCCCGCCGGGGAAGGATGACGGGGCAGGACGGGTGCTGGGGGCTGATAATGAACCCGGATCCCCCAGGGGGAGAAAACGGGACAGTTGTGAGGCTCCGCCCCTCGCTCCACAGCCCCTGCCCCCCAGCCCTGCTTGTGCCCCTCAGTCCTGACCCCCAGCCCTGCCCCCCAGCCCTGCCGGTGCCCCTCACTCCTGACCCACAGCCCCTGCCCCCCAGCCCTGCTTGTGCCCCTCAGTCCTGACCCACAGCCCTGCCCCCCAGCCCTGCCGGTGCTCCTCACTCCTGACCCACAGCCCCTGCCCCCCAGCCCTGCCGGTGCCCCTCACTCCTCACCCCCAGCCCTGCCCCCCAGCCCTGCTTGTGCCCCTCAGTCCTGACCCCCAGCCCTGCCCCCCAGACGTGCTTGTGCCCCTCACTCCTGACCCACAGTCCCTGCCCCCCAGCCCTGCTGGTGCCCCTCACTCCTGACCCACAGCCCCTGCCCCCCAGCCCTGCCGGTGCCCCTCACTCCTGACCCCCAGCCCTGTCCCCCAGCCCTGCTTGTGCCCCTCACCCTCACCCTCACCCCACAGCTCCTGCCCCCCAGCCCTGCCAGTGCCCCTCACTCCTGACCCCCAGCCCTGCTTGTGCCCCTCAGTCCTGACCCACAGCCCTGCCCCCCAGCCCTGCCGGTGCCTCTCACTCCTCACCCCCAGCCCTGCCCCCCAGCCCTGCTTGTGCCCCTCACCCTCACCCTCACCCCACAGCTCCTGCCCCCCAGCCCTGCTTGTGCCCCTCAGTCCTGACCCCCAGCCCTGCCCCCCAGACCTGCTTGTGCCCCTCACTCCTGACCCACAGCCCCTGCCCCCCAGCCCTGCCGGTGCCCCTCACTCCTGACCCACAGCCCCTGCCCCCCAGCCCTGCCAGTGCCCCTCACTCCTGCCCCCCAGCCCTGCCCCCCAGCCCTGCTTGTGCCCCTCACCCTCACCCCACAGCTCCTGCCCCCCAGCCCTGCCGGTGCCCCTCACTCCAGACCCCCAGCCCTGCCCCCCAGCCCTGCCAGTGCCCCTCACTACTGACCCACAGCCCCTGCCCCCCAGCCCTGCTGGTGCCCCTCAGTCCTGACCCACAGCCCTGCCCCCCAGCCCTGCCGGCCCCTCACTCCTGACCCCCAGCCCTGCCCCCCAGCCCTGCTGGTGCCCCTCACTCCAGACCCCAGCCCTGCCCCCCAGCTCTGCTGGTGCCCCTCACTCCTGACCCACAGCCCCTGCCCCCCAGCCCTGCTGGTGCCCCTCAGTCCTGACCCACAGCCCCTGCCCCCCAGCCCTGCTGGTGCCCCTCAGTCCTGACCCACAGCCCTGCCCCCCAGCCCTGCCGGCGCCCCTCACTCCTGACCCCCAGCCCTGCCCCCCAGCCCTGCCGGCGCCCCTCACTCCTGACCCCCAGCCCTGCCCCCCAGCCCTGCTGGTGCCCCTCACTCCAGACCCCCAGCCCTGCCCCCCAGCTCTGCTGGTGCCCCTCACTCCTGACCCACAGCCCCTGCCCCCCAGCCCTGCTGGTGCCCCTCAGTCCTGACCCACAGCCCTGCCCCCCAGCCCTGCCGGCGCCCCTCACTCCTGACCCCCAGCCCTGCCCCCCAGCCCTGCTGGTGCCCCTCACTCCAGACCCCCAGCCCTGCCCCCCAGCCCTGCTGGTGCCCCTCACTCCTGACCCACAGCCCCTGCCCCCCAGCCCTGCTGGTGCCCCTCACTCCTGACCCACAGCCCCTGCCCCCCAGCCCTGCCGATGCCCCTCACTCCTGTCCCACAGCCCCTGCCCCCCAGCTCTGCTTGTGCCCCTGACCCTCACCCCACAGCTCCTGCCCCTCAGCCCTGGGACCCCTTCCCTATTTGAAAGGGGCCGGTTTCTCCAGTCCCTGCCCCCCATCTCTCCTACTGCTCCTGCTCACAGCAGCCCCCTGGGCTGGACTCACCAACCTCCCTGGGGGGGTCGTGCGGCTCCGTCCAGCTCCCAGCCAGGTTTCCCAAGACGGACGCAGATGGGACCTCTGGGCCGCAGCTGCTGAGCCCCGCAGGGCCCTGCAACGTGCCCAAGCAGGACTCCACACCCGGCCCGGCCACCCACGCCCGCCCCAGTCCTCCGCCGGGGTGGGGCATGCCGGGGAATGGCTGTGCCCCGGCCAGGCGTGCTGGGACCCGCGACGGGGAAGCCCTGAATTCCTGCCCATCACATCTCACCCGGAGCAGCCGCATCCTGCCCCTGTGGAGGGAACCCAGGAGGCCTGGCTCCCGGCCCCCCGCCGCTCTAACCACTAGCCCACACTGCCCTCCCTGAACTGGGGTGGGAACCCAGGAGTCCTGGCTCCCAACCCCCCGCCGCTCTAACCACTAGCCCCCACTGCCCTCCCTGAACTGGGGTGGGAACCCAGGAGTCCTGGCTCCCAACCCCGCTGCTCTAACCACTAGCCCCCACTGCCCTCCCTGCACTGGGGTGGGAACCCAGGAGTCCTGGCTCCCACCCCCCCACCACTCTAACCACTAGCCCCCACTGCCCTCCCTGAACTGAGGTGGGAACCCAGGAGTCCTGGCTCCCAACCCCCCGCTGCTCTAACCACTAGCCCCCACTGCCCTCCCTGAACTGGGGTGGGAACCCAGGAGTCCTGGCTCCCAACCCCTCGCTGCTCTAACCACTAGCCCCCACTGCCCTCCCTGAACTGGGGTGGGAACCCAGGAGTGCTGCCTCCCAGCCCCCCCCCGCTTCTTTAACCACTAGCCCCCACTGCCCTCCCTGAACTGGGATGGGAACCCAGGAGTCCTGGCTCCCAACCCCCGCCGCTCTAACCACTAGCCCTCACTGCCCTCCCTGAACTGGGATGGGAACCCAGGAGTGCTGGCTCCCAATCCCCCGCTGCTCTAACCACTAGCTCCCACTGCCCTCCCTGAACTGGGGTGGGAACCCAGGAGTCCTGGCTCCCAACCCCCCCGCCACTCTAACCACTCACCCTGACTGCCCTCCCGAAACTGGGGAGAGAATCCAGGCATACGGTCTCCCAGCCCCTCTGCTGCTCTAACCGCTAGCCCTCACTGCCCTCCCTGATCTGGGGAGAGAACCCAGGAGTCCTGGCTCCCAGCTCCCCCGGCACTTGCTAACGCCCAGCGGACCAGGCCTGTCCCTGGCTCCCGTGTTAGCTGCCGGGAGCCCCGCGATTGGGGGGTCAGTGTGTGTCCAAGGCCGGGCCGCACGGCAGGAGGAAGAAGAGGCTGATGGAGCTGGAGAAAGAGCCGCCCACGGCGAGCCCCAGGGTCCGAGGGTTGGGAGCAAGCGAGGGAGGGACAAGGTTAGGTTCCTGCTGCCCCCTCCCAGCCCGTGTGCGTGGCTCTGTGTGTGTGTGTGTGTGTGTGTGTGTGTGTCTTCCGCTGTGTATCTCTGCGTGTGTCCCTCTGTGTGTGTGTCCCTCTGTGTGTGTGTCTCCCTCTGTGTGTGTGTTCATGCATGTGTGTGTGTGTGTGTGTGTCCCTCTGTGTGTGTGCGTGTGTGTGACTGTGTGTGCACATGCTTCTGCTGCCCCCTCCTGGCCCATCTGCTTGTGTGTGTGTACTGTCCCCTGCTGGAAGGGACAAGCCCTGCTCTGTGTGTGTGTGTGTGTGTGTGTGTGTGTGTGTGTATGTGTGTGTGTGCATGTGTGCTGCCCACTGCTGGAAGGGATGAGCCCTGCTCTGTGTGTGTGTGTGCGTGCGTGTGTGTGTCTGTGTGCTGCCCCCCAGCTGGAAGGGATGAGCCCTGCTCTGTATTTGTGTGTGTGTGTGTGTGTGTGTGTGTCTGTGTGAATGTGTGCTGCCCCCTGCTGGAAGGGACGAACCCGGCTTTGTGTGCGTGCGTGCGTGCGTGTGTGTGTGTGTGTGCTGCCCCCTGCTGGAAGGGATGAGCTCTGTGTGTGTGTGTGTGTGTGTGTGTGTCTCTGTGTGTGGGTCTGCCGCCCCCTGCTGTTTTAATAGTCACATCATGACGAGTACAAGGGCCTTATGGCAGCCCCTGTCTCGCTGCGTTGTATCCCTGCTCGGTCCCATCTGGGTTTCCTTTTACCCCAGACTAATTACCCTCCTGCCCAGCCCCCTTTAATAGCGAGAGAAGGATGCTCCCCCTAATTTCTCCCCCCGCCCCCGTCACAATGATTGACACGGGATAGTCAACACATGGGATTTTATTGCATCCAGTCAGATTTAAGGGGTTGTGAGGGCAACAGGCCAAGCAAGAGAAATTACAAATTTAAACCACCCCAAAACACGGCGCCAATTCCAACCCTTCCCAGCAACTTCTTACAAACTCCCCTACAACTGTCATCACTCAGGCTACTCCTCCAAGCCCAGGACGATGGTTTGGTTCATTCTCTTGGGTGGGCCAAAGACCCAAAATGTCGCATCTTAAAGAGCCTCCCCATTGGGGTGGGAATTCTTGGTTTCTACATTCTCCCATCCTATGGAAAATTCCCAGCTGGGACCCGACTGGGTGGAGTGGTCCTGTGTCTTCCTACGACTAACCCCTGCCTAGATTCAAAGGGGAAAGGAGGTATTCCAGGTGATCACCCAGACCTTGAGGAAAACACCCTGGGTGGCTTCCATGTCAACCCATAATCCATTGCATCCCCCAGATCGCTAACTTTGCACCCAAGAGCAATCCATGCTCCAAGACACGAGACACAGACGTGTCCGAGAAGAGGGGTAAATCGGACTGCTTTATTCATAGAATCATAGAATCATAGAGCTGGAAGAAACCTCAGGAGGTCATCAAATCCAGCCCCCTGCCCAAGGTAGGACCAGTCCCAACTAAATCAACCAAGCCAGGGCTTTTTCAAGCCAAGACTTTATTGCCCAACTCATCGTCTGTGTGGCCACAATTTGGCACCAATTACACCCCTTGATCCATTTTAGTATGTTAATTCACACACTGATCGCTCCTTTCCTTATTAGTAATCTTATCTCCAACACCATGAATATTAATAAGCAGGCGATGACTACAATTAGACCCACCCCTCATGGCTATTTACAAAATGGCCTAATTCGAACTACCGTTACTCCTCCTGCAATGGGCCTCACACTATAGAAAGGATGTGGACACATTGGAGAGGGTCCAGTGGAGGGCAACCAAAATGATTCAGGGGCTGGAGCACTTGACCTACGAGGAGAGCCTGAGGGATTTCGGCTTGTTTAGTCTGCAGAAGAGAAGAGTGAGGGGGGATTTGAGAGCAGCCTGCAACTTCCTGAAGGGGGGTTCCAAAGAGGCTGTTCTCAGTGGGGAAAGGTGGCAGAACGAGGAGCAATGGGCTCACGTTACAGTGGGGGAGGTCCAGGTTGGAGATTAGAAATAACGATTTACCGAGGTGGGTGGGGAAGCACTGGGCTGGGCTCCCTAGATCGGGGGTGGAATCTCCATCCCTAGAGGTGTGTGAGTCCCGGCTTGGATGATTGAGTTGGGGTTGGTCCTGCCTTGGGTAGGGGCTGGACTCGGTCTCTCCCGAGGTCCCCACCCGTCCTGGGGTTCTGGGATCCTCGGAAAACCAAGCGCGCAGCATGGAGAAGCAGAAACATCAACTCAAAGGAGACGCCCTTGAAAGCAAAAGCAAGGCAGAGACTGAAACACGAGAGACACGAAGCGGAGGAAAGCCAGGGGGGAGGACGAGAAAGCAAGAAAGCCAGCAGGAGAGACTCGAGACCGCTCAAGAGAAAGCAGCGGAAAAACCAGACCGCGATAACAGAGGCAAGCAAGCAAGAAAAAAAATAGAAAGAGAAAGTCAATGGCAGGGAGAGAGAAAAGAGAGAAAGAAAGGGGGGAGTGAGAAAGGCCGAAGGAAGGAGGGGAGCTGGCCGGCCAGGGGGGTCGGAGGAGAAGTAGGACCGAACAAGAAAGGACACAGGTCGAGGGGGGCACTTACCCAGCAGAAGTAGAGTCCGCGCCATGCTGACCCGGTCGCTCTGGACTGGGAGCTGGGTTCCCTCTCAGTCTCCGGCCCCAGCTCTGCCCGGGGGGAGGAGTGCCACCCTTCCTGCACCATGGGGTGAATATGCCTCCGAGCCTCTGTTTCCTATGCGAGGCTCTTCTGAAATGTGACCACACACTGGCCACCCGCTCGGGGTGTTTCTCCACCCCCCCTCTCCTCCACCACCTTGCAAGAGCAGCTCGGCTCAGCAGGGCGTGACCCACCCCAAAGGCCTCCACCTGCTGTGTGGGGAAACTGAGGCGTGGCCTGGGCCAGGCTAGCAGCCTGAGGGCAGATGGGAGGGGAAAACGTCTGCCACGGTCGTTATGCTCGGGTATCGGCACTGAAGGGAGCTCGTGGAACACCCATCCCTGGATGTCGCGAGGGCCACCTTGGAGAGACACCTGCTGGGGTGTGGTGGGAGGGAGAGTGCAGGAGCGGGAGGAGGTCGGTCTACAAGTCCCCATCTCAGGGAAGGGGCTGGATTCATGGCTCTCGGGGTCCCTTCCAGCCCCAAATAGTTCTTTGTAGGATGAAAGGGAGGGAAGGGGACTATGGGATGGGGGTGGTGTTACCAGATTTGCCCAATACTCTGGGGTGTGCTCATTTATCAGGGTTACTCTTATGGGGCTGGGGGGAGGTTATCAATTCTATCCGGGTGCTGCTTGTGCTGCTTGTACTCTCATATGGGGCTGAATTTTCCCAACTGCCAATTCCCCCTCCCACTGGAGCTCTCCTGCAGGAACTAGGTTCCTCAGGACGGGGTTCTCCCCACCTTAGCAACACACGGACACTCACCCCCACTACCAGAGCACGTCTGAGAAGATGGGTACTCAGCACTCACACGCTGACCCCTCCTATGTCCCTGGGCTCAGCAGGCTGGTTTAACAGCAATGTCCCCTGCACCCTCATGTGCCTTCGGGCTCTGTGGGCTGGATTGAACAGCACTTTACGCTGCCATCCTCAGACGCTCCCAGGTTCAGCACCTCCCGATCCCCACTCTCACCCCACAATCATTCCCTGGGAAACCACAGGATGAGCAAACCCCACAGGAGTTTGGGTCCTCCAGGGATCTTTCGCTTGGGGACAAGAAGCGTTGCTGCAGAGCGAATGGGGAAGCCAGAACAACCCCCCTTGAGGAAGAGCGAGAGAAAGAGAAAGAGAGAAGCAACCAGCTTAACAATGACCGTTATTTATTTCTAGCTAGTGAAAACAGTTACACTATTACATCTAAACTGAAACTGATTACAAATGTTATAAGAGTTTACATAGGGCAGGGTCAGGAGGCTTTGCAATCAGAGGTAGTTGGGTGGGGAGAGAGAGAGAGAGACCTCACCACTCCCTGGAGCTTGCACGGATCGGGGTTCCCAGATGATGATGGGAGCTGGGGGTGCAGAGGGCAGGAGAGAAGCAGAGCAGAGCCCCCAGCACGATCAGACAGGAGATGAAGAAGTCTCAATGGAACTGAGGCAGTTCAAATCCAGGCATCAGAACAGTTTTTCTTGGGCAAGGGCAGGAGTTTTTACAGGGATAGGACAATAGTTCGAAGAGGACACTGGATTTGTTGCTTGGTAAACAGAGGCGAGACAATAGAGACTGAGCACCCCTGGTGACGGGAGATGTTCTTTGAGGGAGCTCACCAAGCAACTAGGCAGTGTGAGTAGTTTGGATGTCAATAGGAGCCGTTAGTAGGATTGGTGTGATAATGACTAATTGGGGTGGGAGCAGGCCTGGCTTGATGAGCATCTGGAGCAGAGTTTCCCATCAGGCCGTGCTTGCGGTATCCCAGAGTTCAGTGTGGGTCCTGCTTTGGAAGAGCTGGTCTCCATGCTGAATGCTAATGAGATGTCCCTCTGTCCTACCTTCAATGCAGATGAGCCTGGGGTGTTTCCTTAATTGTACCATCCTTGTCTGGTGGAGTTAAGGTGGGTCTTCCCCGGCCCCTTCTGCTGTGTGTGTGTGTGTGTGTGTGTGTGCATCTCCTGCCCCCTGCTGGAAGGGACAATCCCTGCTCTGTGTGTGTGTGTAGGATGAAAATTTCTGAGGCACGTTTGGATATTCTGTTAAGAATCCCTATTCCGAATTTGGAGTCTGGGACTGGCACACAAACACAGTACATGATGGTTAACTCCCCTTCCCACCAGTCTAGCCCATCAAAGAAAAGCTATCCTACAGCTCAGGACCTGGGATGGGAGGCAGGATATGAGCCATTGTCAGGTACTTCTAATGTCTCTTCTTTAACCCCCAGATGGATCACATCCGTGCAGAGATACCTTCCTGAAGCTGACAGACATACCACCACTTAACACATAGTTGATAACTGATAAAAACAGGAAGCCAATGGTCTAGTAGCACTTTATAGACTTACAAAACATGTAGATGGTATCATGAGCTTTCATGGGCACAGCCCACTTCCTCAGATGACTGGAGTTATGACTAGGGGATAAGAAAACTTGAAATAAATAGGAGAAGGGAAGGGGGGGAGAGAAAGATGCTCTGTTGCCCACCCCCCTACCTCTATACATAAAGTACCAGGAGAAAGGGTGCTAAACCTGAGTAGATAAAGATCAAAGTCAGTGGATAGGTTGGTAAGGCAGGAAGGATACCATTCAGAAAGCTGTTAGCACCTTCAGTGATAAAGGGTATCTTGATTAAGTCCATTGGTAATTGAATTGAATTTGCATATGTATTGTAATTCCAAGCTTTCCCTGTGTATCTGACTTGAGGAGCTGGCCTGTGACAAGACCGCCAGCTTCAGCTCTGTGAGATTATGGTGAGGTAAACAGAAATGTTCTGCCACTGGCTTCTGAATCTTTACTTTACGTATATCCGATTTGTGTCCATTCATTCTTTCCCGTAGAGAATGTCCAGTTTGACCAATATATATAGTAGAGGGGCACTGCTGGCGTTTGATGGCGTAGATCAAATGACTAGATGAGCAGTCAAATGACCCTTTGATTTTGTGGCTTGTGTTGTTTGCTCCAGTGATGAATTTGTCAGTGTAGCTATGTGGGCGGAGTTGGCATCTTTTCTGGTTTCAGGGCTGGGTTCCTGGAGGCTTATGATGTGGTTGTGTGGCATGGTTATCAGAAAGAATACCTTTCAGGTTAAGGGGTTGTCTGTAAGCAAGAATAGGTTTTTCTCCCAAGGCCTCTGAGCGTGAGGGATCATTTTCCAGGATGGGTTGTAGATTGTGTATGATGCATTGGAGGGGTCTGAGTTGTGGACTGTAGGTAACAACAAGAGGAGTTCTGTTATTTTCTCTTTTGGGTCTGTCTTGAAGTAGTTCATCTCTGGGTACTTTTTTGACTCTGTCAATTTGTTTTTTCACTTCCCCAGATGGGTATCTCAGTTTTAGGAATGCTCTGTAAAGATCCTCTAGGTGATTGTCTCTGTCTGTGGGATCGGAGCAAATCCAGTTGTATCATAGGACTTGGCTGTATACAATCGACTGCAAAAATGTGTCTGGGGTGGGAGCTGGAAGCATGAAGGTAAGTGTAGCGGTTGGTGGGTTTCCGATATAGGGTGGTTGAAAGTTGTCCATTATTTAAATTTACTGTAGTGTCCAGGAAGTGGACTTCCCTTGTGGACTGGTCCAGGCTGAGGTTGATGGTGGGGTGGATGTTGTTGAACTCCTGGTGGAATTCTTCAAGGGTCTCTTTACCATGTGTCCATATGATGAAGATGTCATCGATGTACTGTAAGTAAAGTAGGGGTGTTAGGAGGCGAGAGCTGAGGAAACGTTGTTCAAGGTCAGCCATAAAGATGTTGGCATATTGCGGTGCCATGCGAGTGCCCATGGCCGTGCCGCTGATTTGGAGATAGAAATTGTTTCTGAATTGGAAGTAGTTGTGGGTGAGGACAAAATCTCAGAGCTCTGTAATCAGGTGTGCTGTGTTGTTATCGGGGATGGTGTTCCTGATGGCCTGTAATCCGTCTGTCTGTGGAGTGCTGGTGTAGAGGGCTTCTACATCCATGGTAGCCACAATGGTATTTTCAGGGAGATTATTGATGTTTTGGAGTTTCCTTAGGAAGTCAGTGGTGTCACGGAGGTAGCTGGGAGTATGGTAGCATAGGGTCTGAGGAGGGAGTCGATATAGCCAGATAATCCTGCGGTCAGTGTGCCAATGCTGGAGATGATGTTTGTGTATTTCGGGTAATAGATAGAAGGATGTCTGCTTTGTTTAAATGGAAACACTATGGAACTTTATAATTACTCTGATTTTCCCTCACAATTAGCACCTATCCAGGAGTCCAGGATCTTACTCCCCCGCCACCATCACTTTGATCTGCCCATTGAGCATCCTATATAAGTAGTTGCTTGGCAGTGAAACCTATTGCTTGGCAGTGTTCACGTGGCCTAACAAGCGATGTGACACTCCGACAGCGCTGTTTGTAATAAACTGTCCTTCTTGCTTCACATACGGTGTCCAGATTCTGTTCCTTCAGTGTGCATCTCCTGCCCCCTGCTGGAAGGGACAAGCTGTGCTTGTGTGTGTGTGTGTGTGTGTGTGTGTGTGTGTGCATCTCCTGCCCCCTGCTGGAAGGGACAAGCCGTGCTGTGTGTGTGTGTGTGTGTGTGCATCTCCTGCCCCCTGCTGGAAGGGACAAGCCGTGCTGTGTGTGTGTGTGTGTGTGTGTGTGTGTGTGTGCATCTCCTGCCCCCTGCTGGAAGGGACAAGCCGTGCTCTGTGTGTCTGTTTGTGTGTATGTGCCTTGTGTGTACATCTCCTGCCCCCTGGTGGAAGGGACAAGCAGTGCTCTGTGTGTGTGTGTGTGTGTCTTTGTCTGTGTGTACATATCCTGCCCCATGCTGGAAGAGACAAGCTGTGCTCTGTGTGTGTGTGTGTGTGTGTGTGTGTGCATCTCCATCCCCCTGCTGGAAGGGAGGAGCCCTGCTGTGTGTGTGCATCTCTATGTGTGGGTGTGCTGCCCTCTGTTGTTTTAACAGCCACATCATGATGAGTACAAGGGCCCCTTGGCAGTCCCTGTCTCACTGCGTTGTATCCCTGCCGGGTCCCATCCGGGTTTCCTTTTACCCCAGACTAATTACCCTCCTGCCCAGCCCCCTTTAATAGCGAGAGGAGGATGCTCCCCCTAATTGCCCCCCCCGCCCCTGTCACAAGGATTGACAGGGGAGAGTCAACACGTGGGATTTTATTCTACCCGGTCGGATTTAAGGGGTCGTGAGTGCAAAGAGGCCGAGCAAAGGAATTAGAAATTTGAACCGCCCCAAAAGACGACGCCAATTCCAACCCTTTCCAGCAACTTCTTACAAACTCCCCTACAACTGTCCTTACTCCGGCTACTCCTCCAAGCCCAGGACGATGGTTTAGTTCATTCTCTTGGGTGGGACAAAGACCCAAAAAGTCGCATCTTAAAGAGCCTCCCCTTTAGGGTGGGAATTCTTGGTTTCTACATTCCTCCCTTCCAAGGAAAATTCCCAGCTGGGACCCGACCGGGTGGAGTGGTCCTGTGTCTTCCTACGACTAACCCCTGCCTTGACTCAAAGGGGAAAGGAGGCTATTCCTAGGTGATCACCCAGACCTTGAGGAAAACACCCTGGCTGGCTTCCATGTCAACCCATAATCCATTGCATCCCCCAGATGGCTAACTTTGCACCCAAGAGCGATCCATGCTCCAAGACACGAGACACAGACCTGGAACCCCAGGAACGGAGATGCTAAACGAGGCTGCTTTATTGCCCACGCACGTTCACCTTGGACGTTCAGCACGAGGTCCGCATGGCCACAATTTGGCGCCAATGACACACCTTCATCTATTTTAGTATGTTAATTCACACACCGATCGCTCCTTTCCTTATTAGTAATCTTCTCTCCAACACCATGAATATTAATAAGCAGGCGATGAATACAATTGAATAGCCTCCTGGCTATGTACAAAATGCCCAAATATATCAAGACCTTTCTACGCTAGAAACTTTCCAAATCAAGTGGTCACTGGGGCTGTGTCTATACGGCGTTGGTGGGGTTTTTTGCGCAAGAGGCTATGCAAATGGCACACTCATTTGCATTTCTTGTGCTCTCATTTGCATACCTTCTGCTCATCCTTTTTGTGGAATAGTTTCTGCCTTTAAAATACCCTGTGTAGACCGGGCCATTTGTCGGGGAAAAACACTTCCTTTTGCGCACGCACCTGTAAACCTCGATTTTTCTCTGTGGCTGACAGGTGCATTTCAGCAGGGTCTGCTCTTTGGGGCTGCCCTGAGAGGGCTTGTGTTTACCAGAGGGAAAACTGAGTCACGGCAGGGTAAAAGACCTGTCCAGGCAGAGAGAGAGGGTTGGCTTAGGGTTATGTCTGAGGGCAGGGGTGCGGAGAAATGACAAGGAAGAAGCGTTTTGCAAGAAGACCTCTGCACACAAGGAGGCGCCCGGCATGGGGATACTCCGTCCACAAAGCCACAACCCAGAGGTTTGTGCGAGTGAGGGATGGTGTTTCGGGAAGGGTGGTAGATTGTCACCAGCCAGTCCTGCTGGAAGGGCAGAACAAGTCGGGATCCGCGGGGGTCTGTGCTGGGACCGGTTCTGTTCAAGATCATCAGGAACGATTTCGATATCGGCATAGAGAGGATGCTTATTACGTTTGCAGATGATCCCAAGCTGGGAGGGGTTGCGAGTGCTTTGGAGGATGGGTCCTAATTCAACATGATCTGGACAAACTGGGGAAATGCTCGGAGGTCAAGAGGAGGAAGTTTCATAAGGAGAAATGCAAAGTGCTGCACTTAGGAAGGACCAATCCGTGTCACACACACAGAAGGGGAAGCGTCTGTCTAGGAAGGAGTCCTGCAGAAAGGGATCTAGGGGCCAGAGTGGGCCACAAGCTAAATAGGAATCAACAGGGTGATGCTGTCGCAAGTAAAGTGAAAAAGATTCTGGGCTGCGTGAACAGGAGTGTTGTGGACAAGACACGAGAAGTCATTCTTTCGCTCTACTCTGCGCTGATTAGACCTCAGCTGGAGGATTGGGTCCAGTTCTGGGCACGGCATTTCAGGAAAGATGTGGAGGAATTGGAGAAGGTCCAGAGAACAGCAACAAGGATGATGAAAGGTCTAGAGAACATCAACTAGGAGGTTAGACTGAAAGAACTGGGCTTGTTTAGTTTGGAAAGGAGAAGATTGAGAGGGGACATGAGAGCGGTTTTCAAGTACCTAAAAGGGTGTCACAAGGAGGAGGGAGAAAACTTGTTCATCTTGGCCTCTGAGGACAGGAGAAGAAGCAATGGGCTTAAACTGCAGCAAGGGAGGTTTCGGTTGGAGGTTAGGCAAAGCTTCCTGCCTGTCAGGCTGGTGAAACACTGGCATAAACTTGCGACCAGGAGCAGCTAACAGGGAGTTTGGAGAGGGAGTTCTCCAGGTAAAGGAGGAGTAAATACGGGACCCTTGTGGTAAGTGGCTGTCTGGAGTGTGTGTGTGTCTGGGGGGAAAGGGAGGATTACTTGCTGTGTGCTGAGCTTGTGTTTGTCTGTTTGGTTTGTTTCTTTCTTTGTTTGTTTGAAGGAGCTTCTAAAAGGTTTGAAATCGAGAAGCCTCTGCTAATTGGCTGAGCCTCAGTCAGGGGGAGGGGCTACCAGGGCTTTATAAGCTGTGAGTCAGCGACCAGGAGCAGCTAACAGGGAGGTTGGAGAGGGAGTTTAGAGGGGGAGGTTACAGTGTGCTCGTGACTTCTGACTTTCTTTAAACAGAACTTTTATAATAATCTATAGTCCAGACATTTTAATAAGAAGCCCAGTTTATACTTAAACTTATTCATAAGACAAATGGAGACAGAAGGCCAGCATCAGAGTGGGGGCTATCCTGTTGATTGCGTCGAGTATAACATGTATGATTACCTGCCCTGTGGGCGAGTGGCGTATGTGTGCAGTCGTTGCAAGGAGCTCTGGCCCTCAGAGACCGAGTTCGGGTTTTGGAGGCTAGGGTGGCTGAACTGGAGGAGCTAAGGGAGGCAGAGAGCTATGTTGAGGAGACTTTCCGGGACATTGTAGGACCGTCCCACCTCCAGTCTGAGAGCCCCAGAGCTCTTAAGGAGGATGAAAGTCTCAAGGGAACAGAGCATCCAATGGGAAGAGAGGGAAACCATCCCGTAGTTGGGACCCTCCTTCCAGAGGATGTTGCGGTATCCTCTCGCACCGAGGATACCTCTGAGGGGGAGGAAACGCCAGATGTTAGGAAGAGGCAGGTGTTAGTAGCGGGTGATTCAATCGTTAGAAACATAGATAGTTGGGTTTGTGATGACCGGGAGAACCATATGGTCACTTGCCTGCCTGGTGCGAAGGTTGCAGATCTCTCGAGGCATCTAGATAGACTTATGCGTAGTGCTGGGGAGGAGCCGGTGGTCGTGGTACATGTAGGTACCAAAGACGTAGGGAAGGGTAGGAGAGACGTCCTGGAGGCCAGATTTAGGTTGCTAGGAAAGAGACTGAAATCCAGGACCTCTATGGTGGCATTCTCGGAAATGCTTCCAGTTCCAAGCGCAGGGCCAGGTAGGCAGGCAGAGCTTCAGAGTCTCAGTGAGTGGATGAGATGATGGCGTAGGGAAGAGGGGTTTAGATTGATTAGGAACTGGGGACACTTTTGGGAGAGGGGGAGCCTATACAGGAAGGATGGACTCCGCCTAAACCGGGGTGGAACCAGACTGCTGGCACTAAACATGAAAAAGCCCGTAGAGCAGTTTTTAAACTAAGAGATGGGGGAAAGCCGATTGGTGCGGAGATGCACGTAAATCGGATGAAGACTTCTCTTCGAGGAGAATCCATTGATAGAGATTCTCTAAGCTGTAGTCAGAAAGAGAGGAGGGGAGAGGGCAAACCATGGGCCAGAGCAGACAAACAACCGCATATGAAGGAATCCAATGCATCAGGGAAGGCCAGACAAATAAGCAGTGGCAAATTTTTAAAGTGCTTCTACACAAATGCTAGGAGTCTGACGAATAAGATGGGTGAACTCGAGTACCTCGTATTAAAGAAGGAGATTGACATAATAGGCATCACTGAAACCTGGTGAAATGAGGAAAATCTGTGGGACACAATCATACCGGGATATAAAATATATCAGAAGGATAGAGCAGGCCGGGTGGGTGGCAGAGTGGCACTGTATGTGAAAGATAATGCAGAATCAAATGAAATAAAAATCTTAAATGAATCAACATGTTCAATAGAATCGCTATGGATAGTAATTCCATGCTCCAAAATAAGAAATTAGCAGTAGGGATATATTATCGACCACCTGCCCAGGACAGCAATACTGACATTGAAATGCTGAGGGAGATTAGAGAGGCTACCCAAATAAAGAACTCTATAATAACGGGGCATTTCATTTATCCCCATATTGACTGGGTACATGTCACCTCAGGAAGAGAAGCAGAGATAAAATTTATCCATGGCTTAAATGACTGCTTCTTGGAGCAGCTGGTACAGGAACCCACAAGGGGAGAGGCTATTCTGGATTTAGTCCTGAGCGGAGCGCAGGATCAGGTCCAGGTGATAACCGTTACAGGACCGCTTGGGAATAGTGACCATAATATAATAACATTTCACATTCCTGTGGTGGGAAGAACACCTCAGCAGTCCAGCACCCTGGCATTTCATTTCAAAAAGGGGAATTACACAAAAATGAGGGGGTTAGTTAAACAGAAATTAAAAGGCACAGTGACTAGAGCCAGATCCCTGCAAGCTGCGTGGAAACTTTTTAAAGACACCATAATAGAGACCCAACTTAAATGTATACCCCAAATTAAAAGACATAGCAAGAGACCTAAAAAAGAGGCACTGTGGCTTAACCACCATGGAAAAGAAGCAGCGAGGGACAAAAAGGCATCTTTCAAGAAGCGGAAGTCCAATCCTAGTGCGATAAATAGAAAGGAACATAAACACTGTCAAATCAAGTGTAAAAATGTAATAAGAAAAGCAAAAAAAGATTTTGAGGAACAGCTAGCCAAAAACTCCAAAAGAAATAACAAAATGTTTTTTAGGTACATTTGAAGCAGGAAGCCTGCTAAAAAACCAGTGGGTCCCCTAGACGATTGAGATATAAAAGGATCAATCAAGGACGATAAAGCCATTGCGGAGAAACGAAATGATTTCTTTGCTTCAGTCTTCACGGCTAAGGACGTTGGAGAGATTCCCAAATCTGCACCATCCTTTGTGGGTGATGAACGTGAGGAACTGTCCCGGATTGAAGTGTCATTAGAGAAGGTTTTGGAACAAATAGAAAAACTTAATGTAAAAAAATCTCTGGGACCGGATGGCATTCATCCAAGGGTTCTAAAAGAACTCAAATGGGAAATTACTGAACTATTATCTGTGGTTTGTAACCTATCCTTTCAATCGGCTTCCGTACCTAATGACTGGAAGGCAGCTAACGTGACACCAATATTCAAAAAGGGCTCTAGAGGCCATGCTGGCAATTACAGATGGGTAAGTCTAACTTCAGTACCGGGCAAATTAGTCGAAACAATAGGAAAGAATAAAATTGTGAGGCACGTAGAAGAACATAATTTGTTGGGCAAAAGTCAACATGGTTTCTGTAAAGGGAAATCCTGTCTTACTAATCTATTAGAGTTCTTTGAAGGGGTTAACAAACATGCAGACAAGGGGGATCCAGTAGATATAGTATACTTAGATTTTCAGAAAGCCTTTGACAAGGTCCCTCACCAAAGGCTCTTGTGTAAATTACATGGCCATGGGATAAGAGGGAAGGTCCTTTCTTGGATTGAGAACTGGTTAAAAGACAGGAAACAAAGGGTAGGAATAAATGGTACATTTTCAGAATGGAGAGGGGGAACTAGTGGTGTCCCCCAAGGGTCAGTCCTGGGACCAATCCTCTTCAACATATTCATAAATGATCAGGAGAAAGGGGTAAGCAGTGAGGTGGTAAAGTTTGCAGATGATACCAAACTGTTTAGGATAGTCAAGACAGAAGCAGACTGTGAGGGACTCCAAAAAGATCTCGCCAAACTGAGTGATTGGGCAACAAAATGGCAAATGAAATTTAATGTGGAAAAGTGTAAAGTAATGCACATCGGGAAAAATAACCACAACTGTACGTACAGTATGATGGGGGCTAATTTGGCTACGACAAATCAGGAAAGAGATCTTGGAGTTATCGTGGATAGTTCCCTGAAAACTTCCACACGGTGTGCAGCGGCGGTCAAAAAGGCAAATAGCATGTTAGGAATTATTAAGAAAGGGATAGAAAATAAGACCCAGAATATCTTACTGCCCCTGTATAAAACTATGGTACGCCCACATCTTGAATACTGTGTACAGATGTGGTCTCCTCACCTCAAAAAAGATATTTTGGCCTGGGAAAGGGTTCCGAAAAGGGTAACTAAAATGATGAGGGGTTTGGAACGGGTCCCACAGGAAGAGAGGTTAAAGTGACTGGGACTTTTCAGCTTGGAAAAGAGGAGACTGAGGGGGGATATGATAGAGGTCTATAAAATTATGAGTGGTGTTGAGAGGGCGAATAAAGAAAAGTTCTTTATTAGTTCCCATAATAGAAGAACTAGAGGACACCAAATGAAGTTAATGGGTATAAGATTTAAAACTAATAAAAGAAAGTTCTTCTTCACACAGCGCGTAGTCAGCCTGTGGAACTCCTTGCCAGAGGAGGCTGTGAAGGCTAGGACTATAACAGAGTTTAAAGAGAAGCTAGATAATTTCATGGAGGTTAGGTCCATAAAAGGCTATTAGCCAGGGGATAAAATGGTGTCCTTGGCCTCTGTTTGTCAGAGGCTGGAGAAGGATGGCAGGAGACAAATCGCTTGATCCTTGTCTTCGGTCCACCCTCCGTGGGGCACCTGGTGCTGGACACTGCCGGCAGACAGGCTACTGGGCTAGATGGGGTCCCTGGCCTCTGTTTGTCAGAGGGTGGAGATGGATGGCAGGAAAGAGATCACTTGATCATTCCCTGTTCTGTTCACTCCCTCTGGGGCACCGGGCGTTGGCCCCTGTCTCAGACAGGACACTGGGCTAGAGGGACGAGCACAGGTAATTAGCGTTCTGCTAAGTGGTTTCCTCTGGGGTGAGGCCTGGGTTCTCCCCTCAGCCACCAGTCTCATCTCCACTCATTGGACTGACCATCCCTTCCCCTCTGAGCAGCCCAGAAGGGCTTTGTGCTCAGGAAATCCAGCCACACACCCTCTGCCGCTCCTCAGCCCCCCCGCACCACGGCCGTGACGAGGTGCCTTCTGCAACGGCTCCTCTCTCCAACAGGCACTGGCTGTAGCATTGGTTCTGAAGCCAACGCGTGCCTCAGCTTCCCCAGTGCATCGCTCCTTGGTGGAAGGAGGCTGAGCGGACTCTCCGAGCAAAGGTTTCCCCCGCTCCCCTCCCCTTCCTCGGGGAGCTCCCACTGGCCGATAAACCCAGCTCTGCTTGGGAGCCCTCGGCACGTGTCCCTGAGCATGATCTAACCATTAGGAATCACTTCCCTTCCAGAGCTGTGGAGAGAACGGAAGACCCGCCCCCCCCCTTCTAACCACTAGACCCTACTCCCCTCTCAGCTCAGGGGATGGACCTGAGAGGCCACGGCAATGCCAGCTGCCCATGTATGTCCCAGCTGAACACGTATCGGACACAGATGAGAATACCTCTGAGGCAGGAACAGGCCCCCGCCTCCCCGTTGTAGCTGCCTCTCTGATACTCAGGGTCGGGGCCAAGGGGCTGTTCTCCGCTTCAGGAAGCAGCTCGGCGATTGGTGGGAACTGCCAACCTCAGCCCAGTTCTACAGGGGAAGGAGTTGCCACTTGTGGTTTGAAGGGGAATCACGCTGTTTGTGGCAGAGTGATGGGCCCGCCGGGGACTGCACGAATCCCGGTGGGGTGGCGGCTGCTCCACGGGGCGGGGGTGGGGATGGTGCGCCGGCTTGCCGGGGTCCGCGCCGAGCCCAGAGATGGGAGCGGAACCCGAACCCAAGCCCGCGGTCTCCCGGTGAGGCAGGATGCCTAGGGGGCGGTGCAACATTCCCCCGCGGCCATTAGCGGGCCGTTTGAAAAGGCCCGGGGGAGAGGACAGAGGGGCGTCTCGAGGAGGGGGAGCCGCCAGGAGAGATGCCGAGGGAACCCCACAGCGCCCCGGTGGAGGGACGACCCGGGACTCCCGGGGGAGCAGCACGGCGTGGAGGAAGCCAGCGACGATGACGGAGCGGTAAGCCCCGCAGGCCCACGCGGAAGGGGCACTTCGCAGGAGCGGGACAGGAAGCAGCCCGGGGCAGAGTGCTTTTGGCGCCCGTGGGGTGACGAGCTTCGGGGAGGATCCCCGTCAGGAGGGTATGGCTTTGGCACCCTGGGATCCAGTGGAAACGGCGGGCCCGGGTCCCCCTATCGCCCTTCCCTTCGCATTCCCAGACGGCCGCCCACAGACCACGCGACACGATCGTTGGTCGACCTGGTAGCCAGGGCATGATCTGACTCACAACCTGACCAGGACCATGGATTAGGGGGGAGCAAAAGACCCTTGGGGCTCCCCTGCGATACTTAAGGGCTCGCTGGGCCCCGCCTGCCGACCGGGAGAGCCGCTCGCATCCTGCGTTCGCTGCGGCCTGACACGGGGACGGTGGGCTCGCTGAACACCACCTTCCAGGCTGGGAGGGGTAGTTCACACCCAGAAATCCATCACAGGCAGCAATGCTGGACCAATGACACACACCATGGGGAGGAGAAAATAACCACAGTGGAGGAACCCAAACTCAGAGGCCAGCGGGGTTTCATGAAAAGCTGGAGAGCGGAGAATTTACAGGGATACACACAGCCTGGAATATACAAAGAGAAGGAAAGGCCTTGAGATGAATGCAAATGAAATTTCTTTCTTTCTTTCAACACACCCCGTCAGGAGATGAGCCTTCACATCTGTTTCTCGTCTTCGTCGTCCCGGAGGGGTGGGGGCGTGGGGCTGGAGGCCTCGCTCTCCTTGGTGGGGCCAGAGTCTCCGGGCTGATCGGCGACTAACAGAAACGGGACTGAGCAATACTCCCCTTGGACTCTGGCCGAGCCCTCTGTGGGCTTGCGACCTGTAGAGGGAACCATGTGAGGATATCCACAAAAACAGCCACATTGGGGAAGGGGGCCCAGCAGGGGGCACTGGGCCGCAGGGAGTGGGGTGGAGCCCCAGCAGGGGGTGCTGAGCTGCAGGGATGGGGCAGGGCCAAGAAAGGGGCTCTGGGCTGCAGGAAGTGGGATAGGGACCCAGCAGGGGGTGCTGGGCTGCAGGGAGTGGGGCGGAGGCCCAGGAGGGGCCACTGGGCTGCAGGGAGTGGGGTGGGGGCCCAGCAGGGGGTAATGGGCTGCAGCGAGTGGGGCAGAGGCCCAGGAGGGTCCACTGGGCTGCAGGGAGTGGGGTGGGGGCCCAGGAGAGGGTAATGGGCTGCAGGGAGTGGAGTGGGGACCCAGCAGAGGGCGCTGGGCTGCAGGGAGTGGGGCGGGGACCCAGCAGGGGGTGCTGGGTTGCAGGGAGTGGGACGGGGACCCAGCAAGGGGTGCTGGGCTGTGGTTTCCACTTCCTTCCTACAAAAGAGTTGACTTTCAGCCTGGCAGATGCCTAGGCAGTATGCCTGGGTGGCACTTACCTGGCTACGCCTCCCCAGAGACAGCTGCATTTCAGCAGGTGGGACAGAGGGGTTTGAGGGGAAGCTACGGAGCTGGTAGGCAGCTCAGAGTTACTTCCAGCACTCGCCTTTTTCCCAGGGGAGACTTGGGCAGAGAAATGTCAGGGCTCATCCAAGTTCTGGGGAAACTGAGGAAGGGAGGAGAGGGAAATGTGCCTCTACCCCAGAATGAGACAATTACCTTCCCTCATCATGTAGAGGTGGAAGAGGAGGAAGATGAGGCCGTTCGTGGCAAAGAAGAATCCACACAAAGCCAGCTGCCCGGCCCAGAAATTGCTGCGCTCTGTAAAAAGACACAAATCGATACGAAATAGCACCCTGGTGTCTCCGCTATCCCCTGCTGGAGGGGAGGAGCTGTGTTCTGTGCGTACTTGTGAGTGTGTGTATGTTCGGTCACCTGTCAGGGTCACGTTCACAGCCAAGCTCCTGAAGGACTGAAGCCACCTCCCGTTCATGTTCTCTTCATACACGCAGGCAAATTCCCCGGCGCTGTCAGGACCGGCCTGTGGGATGCAGAGCTTCCGAGAGCTGGCCCTCGTCTCTGCTGCGTTGCCCTCCAGCCCCGTGTTCTCAAGGGAGAAATTGGCTCCGTCCTTGTAGAAGTGAAACCGCCGTTTGCCAGGATTGTCGGGGGCCGTGCAGGTGATAATCAGAGGGAGCCCGTCGCTCACCGCTCCAAATGGAGTATCCACAGTCAGCACCGGCCAGGGAGGGTAATCTGAGCATGAATCAGGAGGGGTAGGAGATGGGGAGAAAGCAGAGAGGTTGCCCCAAACTCAACAAAACCCGGGAATAAAGATCTGATACCTCAGGCCTCCCTACATGAGGACCTTTGTATAGCTGCAAGTGAGAGTCTAGGCTCGCTAAAAGGCAAGTGTTGCTGGACATTAATTTCCATGTTGGGCAACCTGTTTCTGGGAATGGAGACACCCAGTTGCTCTTGGCGGGGGGCAGGGGTCCCCCTGGTGCTTTGCCATGTTGTTGGCAGACAAGTAGGGATATTGGGCGCTAAGCTTTGAGCGACTGAGTAGGCGCTTTGAGTGCCACGTTGTTGACCATTGTCTGGGCATGAGTGTCATTTTGTTCACCATGCTGTAACATATTGAGTGCTATGAAGTTGTGTAGGCATGTTGCTGGCCATTGTGTGGGCATGTTGAATGTCATGTTGTTGGCCAATGATTAGGCATGTTCACTGTCATGTTGTTGGGCAATGATTAGGCATGTTCAGTGTCATATTGTTGGCCAACGAGTAGGCATGTTGAGCGACATAATGTTGGCCATTTGGTAGGCATGTTGAGTGTCATGATGTTGGTCAATGAGTAGGCTCATTGACTGTCATGCTATTGGCCATTGAGTAGACATGTTGAGTGTCATGAGCAGGCAAGTTGAGCAACATGTTGTAGGACATTGGGTAGGCACGCTGAGTGTTATGTTGTTGGCCATTAGCTAAGCATGTTGAGCGACACTTTGTTGGCCATTGTGTAGGCATGGTGGGTCACAAGAGGATGGCTGTTGGGTGACCACGCTGATAGCCATGTTTGTAATGGAACAGCCATGTTCCTGGCACTTGGTCGACCATATTGGGTCGCTGTATTGACTGAGAAATCAGCCGTGTGGGGCAGTCATCTGGGGGGACTGTGTCGCTGGCTCCTTCCTTGTCATATTTTTGTCCACCTATGTGTTTATGTGCCTTGGAAAGGTTCACTGAGCTCACCTCTCGCTATGATGGGGATCTTATTGCTCCAGTCGGACGTGATCTGAGAACCATCTTTCATCAGCGAGTATCTGCAATGGTACAACCCCCCGTCCTGAGACCCCGCGAGGCTCAGGTTGTAGGTCTCACTTGTCTTGGAGAAAGCAGTGACTGAGGCAGACTTCCCAATACCATTGTTGAACTGGAACTCTTGGATTCCAGCCACCGAAGGGGGAGCGGTGCATGTCATCTCCACAGCATCTCCGGGGAGGTACTCCAGCTTCTGGGGCTGCAGGGACAGGGATGGGGCTGCAGGGACACCTGGGGAAGGAAAACGTTCATAGGCACCAGCTGGGAAGGAAGGCAGAAGTGGCAGCCAGGAGAGGAACCCCTGGCTGCCCGAGATTTGGCTACCGACAGGCCCAATTGGAGACTAAAGACCCACCTCCCTTGGGCAGATGGGTACAGAATGGTGGGGAAGGACAGGAGAAGGGGGGATGGAGATGGGGAAGGAGCCGGACGTTCTGCATCAATGGGGTGGGCACCTAAACGAAAGCCCTTGGGGGAAAAGGGCCCCCAAAACACACCCTATCCCTTGCCTCCCACTAAGGGGCAGCAATGCGCCCATGCAGCGTCCAGACTCCCTGGGCAAAGAACCCACTGACTTGGCTCATCCGTGGGATCGGAGGGTGACTCTGAACTGGGGCTGGATGAAGAGAGATTGGTCTTCACAAGGGGGAGATGGATTGGTTTCCCCACACACATGCACCCTCAAGATTCCAAGCCCCACAGCATAAGCCCTGTGAAATCCTTCTCCAGAGACTTCCCCACCCCAAAAGGAGTTATTGTCGCTGGCTCAGAAGTCCACATTACCTTGAAGGAGCACAAGCCAGGGCAGAAGCTGAAAAGTGGCTGAAAGAGAAAAGAGATGGTGAGTGATGGTTCTGGGGCGGAAGGAAGGGGGGGACAAGCACGCTGGGAGTTAGGGATGCTAGGAAAAAGGTGGGGAGGGAGGGGAGAGGAGGAGTGGACCATGGAATTGTGCAGCTCAGTTGTGAAAGAAAAGAAAGAAAGAAAGAAAGAAAGAAAGAATGCAGAGAGAGGACACAGAAGGACAGACTGCCAGAGAGAGAGAGAGACAGAAAACAAGCCAGCAAGAAAAGAAAGAGAAAGCAAAACAGTAGACTGATCTGGAAAGAAAAAAAAAAGGAAGAGGAAAAACAGAAAAGCAAGTTCAGCATGGAGAAGTGCAGAGTCCTGCCCTTGGGACGGAAGAATCCCAAGCATTGGTACAGGCTGGGTACCCACTGGCTAAGTAGCAGTTCAGCAGAAAAGGCCCTGGAGATTTTAGTGGATGAGAAGCTGGAGATGAGCCAACAGGGCGCCCTTGTAGCCAAGAAGGGTAATGGCATATTGGGCGGCATTTGGAGGAACATTGCCAGCAGATCTACAGAAGTGTTATTCCCCTTTATTCGACTCTAGTGAGGCCTCATCTGGAGGATTGTGTCCAGTTCTGGCCCCCCCCACAGAAAGGATGTGGACGCATTGGAGAGGGCCCAGCGGGAAGCGACCAAAATGATTCGGGGGCTGGAGCACTTGACCTACAAGGAGAGGCTGAGGGATTTGGGTTTGTTCTGTCTGCAGAAGAGAAGAGTGAGGGGGGATTTGATAGCAGCCGTCAACTCCCTGCAGGGGGGTTCCAAAGAGGCTGGAGAGAGGCTATTCTCAGTGGGGGCAGGTGGCAGAACGAGGAGCAATGGGCTCACGTTACAGTGGGGGAGGTCCAGGTTGGAGATTAGAAATAACGATTTACCGAGGTGGGTGGGGAAGCACTGGGCTGGGTTCCCTAGATCGGGGGTGGAATCTCCATCCCTAGAGGTGTGTGAGTCCCGGCTTGGATGATTGAGTTGGGGTTGGTCCTGCCTTGGGTAGAGGGCTGGACTCGGTCTCTCCCGAGGTCCCCACCCGCCCTGGGGTACTGGGATCCTCGGAAAACCAAGCACGCAGCATGGAGAAGCAGAAGCATCAACTCAAAAGAGACGCCCTTGAAAGCAAAAGCAAGGCAGCGACCGAAACACGAGAGACGCGAAGCAGAGGAAAGCCAGGGGGGAGGACGAGAAAGCAAGCAAGCCAGCAGGACAGACTCGAGACCGCTCAAGAGAAAGCAGCAGAAGAACCAGATGGCGATAACAGAGGCAAGCAAGTAAGGAAAACAATAGAAAGAGAAAGCCAATGTCAGGGAGAGAGAAAAGAGAGAAAGAAAGGGGGGAGTGAGAAAGGCCGAAGGAAGGAGGGGAGCTGGCCGGCCAGGGGGGTCGGAGGAGAAGTAGGACCGAGCAAGAAAGGACACAGGTCGAGGGGGCCACTTACCCAGCAGAAGTAGAGTCCGCGCCATGCTGAGCCAGTCGCTCTGGACTGGGAGCTGAGTTCCCGCTCAGCCACCGGCCCCAGCTCTCCCCGGGGGGAGGAGTGTCACC
Source organism: Pelochelys cantorii (assembly GCA_032595735.1). Classification (NCBI taxonomy): domain Eukaryota; kingdom Metazoa; phylum Chordata; order Testudines; family Trionychidae; genus Pelochelys; species Pelochelys cantorii. The sequence goes on along the minus strand of CM064351.1, from coordinate 7,425,554 downwards.
CTTCCTGTGCCGTGGTGTGAATGTGCCTCCCAGCCTCTGTTTCCTCTGCGAGGTGAGAGGCATGACGTCATCCCGGCCGGGCTCTTGTGAAATCTCACCACACACTGGACATCCGCTCGGGGTGTTTCTCCGCCCCCCCCCCCACCACCTTGCAAGAGCAGCTCGGCTCAGCAGGGCGTGACCCCCCCCCAAAGGCCTCCACGTGCTGTGTGGGGAAACTGAGTCGCAGCCTGGGCCAGGCTAGCAGCCTGAGGGCAGATGGGAGGGGAAAACGTCTGCCGGGGTCATTATGCTCGGGTATCGGCACTGAAGGGAGCGCGTGGAACACCCATCCCTGGATGTCGCGAGGGCCACCTTGGAGAGACACCTGTTGGGGTGTGGTGGGAGGGAGAGTGCAGGAGCGGGGGGGAGGCAGGTCTACAAGTCCCCATCTCAGGGAAGGGGCTGGATTCATGTCTCTCGAGGTCCCTTCCAGCCCCAAATAATTTTGTGTAGGATGAAAGGGAGGGAAGGGGACTATGGGACGGGGGTGGTGTTACCAGATTTGCCCAATACTCTGGGGTGTGCTCATTTATCAGGGTTACTCTTATGGGGCTGGGGGGAGGTTATCAATTCTATCCGGGTGCTGCTTGTGCTGCTTGTACTCTCATATGGGGCTGAATTCTCCCTGCTGCCAATTCCCCCTCCCACTGGAGCGCCCCTGCAGGAACTAGGTTCCTCAGGACGGGGATCTCCCCACCTTAGCAACACACGGACACTCACCCCCACTACCAGAGCATGTCTGAGAAGATGGGTACTCAGCACTCACACGCTGACCCCTCCTATGTCCCTGGGCTCAGCAGGCTGGTTTAACAGCAATGTCCCACTGCACCCTCATGTGCCTTCGGGCTCCGTGGGCTGGATTGAACAGCACTTTACGCTGCCATCCTCAGACGCCCCCAGGTTCAGCACCTCCCGATCCCCACTCTCACCCCACAATCATTCCCTGGGAAACCACAGGATGAGCAAACCCCACAGGAGTTTGGGCCCTGCAGGGATCTTTCGCTTGGGGTCAAGAAGCGTTGCTGCAGAGCGAATGGGGAAGCCAAAACAACCCCCCTTGAGGAAGAGCGAGAGAAAGAGAAAGAGAGAAGCAACCAGCTTAACAATGACCGTTATTTATTTCTGCCTAGTGAAAACAGTTACACTATTACATCTAAATTGAAACTGATTACAAATGTTATAAGAGTTTACATAGGGCAGGGTCAGGAGGCTACACAATCAGAGGTAGTTGGGTGGGGAGAGAGAGAGAAAGACCTCACCACTCCCTGGAGCTTGCAGGGATTGGCGTTCCCAGATGATGATGGGAGCTGGGGGTGCAGAGGGCAGGAGAGAAGCAGAGCAGAGCCCCCAGCAGGATCAGACAGGAGATGAAGAAGTCTCAATGGAACTGAGGCAGTTTAAATCCAGGCATCAGAACAGTTTTTCTTGGGCAAGGGCAGGAGTTTTTACAGGGATAGGACAATAGTTCGAAGAGGACACTGGATTTGTTGCTGGGTAAACAGAGGCGAGACAATAGAGACTGATCACCCCTGGTGACGGGAGATGTTCCAACCCTTCCCAGCAACTTCTTTCAAACTCCCCTACAACTGTCCTTACTCCTGCTACTCCTCCAAGCCCAGGACGATGGCTTGGTTCATTCTCTTGGGTGGGCCAAACACCCTAAACTTCGCATCTTAAAGAGCCTCCCAATTGGGGTGGGAATTCTTGGTTTCTACATTCCTCCCTTCCAAGGAAAATTCCCAGCTGGGACCCGACGGGGTGGAGTGGTCCTGTGTCTTCCTACGACTAACCCCTGCCTTGACTCAAAGGGGAAAGGAGGCTATTCCTAGGTGATCACCCAGACCTTGAGGAAAACACCCTGGCTGGCTTCCATGTCAACCCATAATCCATTGCATCCCCCAGATGGCTAACTTTGCACCCAAGAGCGATCCATGCTCCAAGACACGAGACGCAGACCTGCCCGAGAAGAAACAGGCACCCCAGGAACGGAGATGCTAAATGAGGCTGCTTTATTGCCCACGCACGTTCACCTTGGACGTTCAGCACGAGGTCCGCATGGCCACAATTTGGCGCCAATGACACACCTTCATCTATTTTAGTATGTTAATTCACACACCGATCGCTCCTTTCCTTATTCGTAATCTTCTCTCCAACACCATGAATATTTATAAGCAGGCGATGAATACAATTGAATAGCCTCCTGGCTATGTACAAAATGCCCAAATACATCAAGACCTTTCTACGCTAGAAACTTTCCAAATCAAGTGGTCACTGGGGCTGTGTCTATACGGCGTTGGTGGGGTTTTTTGCGCAAGAGGCTATGCAAATGGCACACTCATTTGAATCTCTTGCGCTCTCATTTGCATACCTTCTGGCCATCCTTTTTGTGGAATAGTTTCTGCCTTTAAAATACTCTGTGTAGACCGGGCCATTTGTCGGGGAAAAAAACTTCCTTTTGCGCACGCTCCTGTAAACCTCGATTTTTCTCTGTGGCTGACAGGTGCTTTTCAGCAGGGTCTGCTTTTTGGGGCTGCCCTGAGAGGGCTTGTGTTTACCAGGGGGAAAACCGAGTCACGGCAGGGTAAGAGACCTGTCCAGGCAGAGAGAGAGGGTTGGCTTAGGGTTATGTCTGAGGGCAGGGGTGCGGAGAAATGACAAGGAAGAAGCGTTTTGCAAGAAGACCTCTGCCCACAAGGAGGCGCCCGGCATGGGGACACTCCATCCACAAAGCCACAACCCATATGTCTGTGCGAGTGAGGGATGGTGTTTCAGGAAGGGTGGTAGATTGTCACCGGCCAGTCCTGCTGGAAGGGCAGAACAAGTCGGGATCCGCGGGGGTCTGTGGTGCGACCGGTTCTGTTCAAGATCATCAGGAACAATTTCGATATCGGCCTAGAGAGGATGCTTATTACGTTTGCAGATGATCCCAAGCTGGGAGGGGTTGCGAGTGCTTTGGAGGACGGGTCCTAATTCAACATGATCTGGACAAACTGGGGAAATGCTCGGAGGTCAAGAGGAGGAAGTTTCATAAGGAGAAATGCAAAGTGCTACACTTAGGAAGGACCAATCCGTGTCACACACACAGAAGGGGAAGCGTCTGTCTAGGAAGGAGTCCTGCAGAAAGGGATCTAGGGGTCAGAGTGGGCCACAAGCTAAATAGGAATCAACAGGGTGATGCTTTTGCAAGTAAAGAGAAAAAGATTCTGGGGTGCGTGAACAGGAGTGTTGTGGGCAAGACACGAGAAGTCATTCTTCCGCTCTACTCTGCGCTGATTAGACCTCAGCTGGAGGATTGGGTCAAGTTCTGGGCACGGCATTTCAGGAAAGATGTGGAGGAATTGGAGAAGGTCCAGAGAACAGCAACAATGATGATGATAACTCTAGAGAACATAAACTAGAAGGTTAGACTGAAAGAACTGGGCTTGTTTACTTTGGAAAGGAGAAGACTGAGAGGGGACTTGAGAGCGGTTTTCAAGTACCTAAAAGGGTGTCACAAGGAGGAGGGAGAAAACTTGTTCTCCTTGGCCTCTGAGGATAGAACAAGAAGCAATGGGCTTAAATTGCAGCAAGGGAGGTTTAGGCTGGACATTAGGAAGAACTTCCTGCCTGTCAGGCTGGTGAAACACTGGCATAAACTTGCGACCAGGAGCAGCTAACAGGGAGTTTGGAGAGGGAGCTCTCCAGGTAAAGGAGGAGTAAATACAGGACCCTTGTGGTAAGTGGCTGTCTGTAGTATGTGTTTGTGTGTGTGTCTGCAAGAAGCTCCTGACCCTCAGAGACGGAGTTCGGGCTTTGGAGGCTAGGGTGGCTGAACTGGAGGAGCTAAGGGAGGTAGAGAGCTATGTTGATGAGACTTTCCGGGACACTGTAGTACTGTCCCACCTCCAGTCTGAGAGCCCCAATGCTCTTAAGGAGGATGAAAGGCTCAGGGGAGTAGAGCATTCAATGGGAACAGAGGGAAACCATCCCGTAGTTGGGACCCTCCTTCCAGAGGATGTTGCGGTATCCTCTCGCACTGAGGATACCTCTGAGGGGGAGGGAACGCCAGTTGTTAGGAAGAGGCAGGTGTTAGTAGTGGGTGATTCGATCGTTAGAAACATAGGTACTTGGGTTTGTGATGACCGGGAGAACCGTATGGTCACTTGCCTGCCTGGTGCAAAGGTTGCAGATCTCTTCAGGCATCTAGATAGACTTATGTGTAGTGCTGGGGAAGAGCCGATGGTTGTGGTACCTCTAGCCAAAAACTCAAAAAGAAATAACAAAATGTTTTTTAAGTACATTCGAAGCAGGAAGCCTGCTAAAAAACCAGTGGGTCCCCTAGACGATCGAGATATAAAAGGAGCAATCAAGGACGATAAAGCCATTGCGCAGAAACGAAATGATTTCTTTGCTTCAGTCTTCACGGCTGAGGACGTTAGGGAGATTCCCAAATCTGCACCGTCCTTTGTGGGTGATGAATCTGAGGAACTGTCCCGGATTGAAGTGTCATTAGAGAAGGTTTTGGAACAAATAGAAAAACTTAATGTCAGCAAATCTCCGGGACCGGATGGCATTCATCCAAGGGTTCTAAAAGAACTCAAATGGGAAATTGCTGAACTATTATCTGTGGTTTGTAACCTATCCTTTCAATCAGCTTCCATACCTAATGACTGGAAGGTTGCTAACGTGACACCAATATTCAAAAAGGGCTCTAGAGGCCATGCTGGCAATTACAGACCGGTAAGTCTAACTTCAGTACCGGGCAAATTAGTCGAAACAATAGAAAAGAATACAATTGTGAGGCACGTAGAGAAAGGGGTAAGCAGTGAGGTGGTAAAGTTTGTGGATGATACCAAACTGTTTAGGATAGTCAAGACAGAAGCAGACTGTGAGGGACTCCAAAAAGATCTCACCAAACTGAACGATTGGGCAACAAAATGGCAAATGAAATTGAATGTGGATAAGTGTAAAGTAATGCACATTGGGAAAAATAACCCAATGTGATGGGGGCTAATTTGGCTATGACAAATCAGAAAAGAGATCTTGGAGTTATCGTGGATAGTTCCCTGAAAACTTCCACACGGTGTGCAGCGGCGGTCAAAAAGGCAAATAGCATGTTAGGAATTATTAAGAAAGGGATAGAAAATAAGACACAGAATATCTTACTGCCCCTGTATAAAACTATGGTACGCCCACATCTTGAATACTGTGTACAGATGTGGTCTCCTCACCTCAAAAAAGATATTTTGGCCTGGGAAAGGGTTCCGAAAAGGGTAACTAAAATGCTGAGGGGTTTGGAACGGGTCCCATAGGAAGAGAGGTTAAAGTGACTGGGACTTTTCTGTTTGGAAAAGAGGAGACTGAGGGGGGATATGATAGAGGTCGATAAAATTATGAGTGGTATGGAGAGGGCGAATTAAGAAAAGTTATTGATTAGTTCCTGTAGGAGAAGAACAAGAGGACACCAAATGAAATTAATGGGTAGCAGGTTTAAAACTAATAAAAGAAAATTCTTCTTCACACAGCGCGTAGTCAGCCTGTGGAACTCCTTGCCAGAGGAGGCTGTGAAGGCTAGGACTATAACAGAGTTTAAAGAGAAGCTAGATAATTTCATGGAGGTTAGGTCCATAAAGGCTATTAGCCAGGGGATAAAATGGTGTCCTTGGCCTCTGTTTGTCAGAGGCTGGAGAAGGATGGCAGGAGACAAATCACTTGATCGTTGTCTTCGGTCCACCCTCCGTGGGGCACCTGGTGCTGGACACTGCCGGCAGACAGGCTACTGGGCTAGATGGACCTTTGGTCTGATCCAGTACGGCCGTTCTTATGTAAATTGCCTCGGGAGGTTGTGGAATCTCCCTCTCTGGAGATATTTAGGAGCAGGTTATTTACTTGTTCCCATAACATACGAACTAGGGGCCACCCAATGAAATGAATGGGCAGCAGGTTTAAAACCAATAAAGGGAAGTTCTTCTTCACACAGTGCATAGTCAATCTGTGGAACTCCTTGCCTGAGGAGGTTGGGAAGGCTCGACTATAACAGGGTTTAAAAGAGAACTCGATAAATTCAGGGAGGTTAGGTCCGTCAATGGCTATTAGTCAGGATGGGTAAGGAATGGGGTCCCTGGCCTCTGTTTGTCAGAGGGTGGAGATGGATGGCAGGAAAGAGATCGCTTGATCATTCCCTGTTCTGTTCACTCCCTCTGGGGCACCGGGCGTTGGCCACTGTCTCAGACAGGACACTGGGCTAGAGGGACGAGCGCAGGTAATTAGCGTTCTGCTAAGCGGCTTCCACTGGGCTGAGGCCTGGGTTCTCCCCTCAGCCACCAGTCTCGTCTCCACTCATTGGACCGACCATCCCTTCCCCTCTGAGCAGCCCAGAAGGGCTTTGTGCTCAGGAAATCCAGCCACACATCCTCTGCCGCCCCCCAGCCCCCCCGCACCACGGCCGTGACGAGGTGCCTTCTGCAACGGCTCCTCTCTCCAACAGGCACTGGCTGTAGCATTGGTTCTGAAGCCAACGCGTGCCTCAGCTTCCCCAGTGCATCGCTCCTTGGTGGGAAGGAGGCTGAGCGGACTCTCCGAGCAAAGGTTTCCCCCGCTCCCCTCCCCTTCCTCGGGGAGCTCCCACTGGCCGATAAACCCAGCTCTGCTTGGGAGCCCTCGGCACGTGTCCCTGAGCATGATCTAACCATTAGGAATCACTTCCCTTCCAGAGCTGTGGAGAGAACGGAAGACCCCTTCTAACGACTAGACCCTACTCCCCTCTCAGCTCAGGGGATGGACCTGAGAGGCCACAGCAATGCCAGCTGCCCATGTATGTCCCAGCTGAACACGTATCGGACACAGATGAGAATACCTCTGAGGCAGGAACAGGCCCCCGCCTCCCCGTTGTAGCTGCCTCTCTGATACTCAGGGTCGGGGCCAAGGGGCTGTTCTCCGCTCCAGGAAGCAGCTCGGCGATTGGTGGGAACTGCCAACCTCAGCCCAGTTCTACAGGGGAAGGAGTTGCCACTTGTGGTTTGAAGGGGAATCACGCTGTTTGTGGCAGAGTGACGGGCCCGCCGGGGACTGCACGAATCCCGGTGGGGTGGCGGCTGCTCCACGGGGCGGGGGTGGGGGCGGTGCGCCGGCTTGCCGGGGCCCGCGCCGAGCCCAGAGATGGGAGCGGAACCCGAACCCAAGCCCGCGGTCTCCCGGTGAGGCAGGATGCCTAGGGGGCGGTGCAACATTCCCCCGCGGCCATTAGCAGGCCGTTTGAAAAGGCCCGGGGGAGAGGACAGCAGGGTGACTCGCGGAGGGGGAGCCGCCAGGAGAGATGCCGAGGGAACCCCACAGCGCCCCGGTGGAGGGACGGCCCGGGACTCCCGGGGGAGCAGCACGGCGTGGAGGAAGCCAGCGACGATGACGGAGCGGTAAGCCCCGCAGGCCCTCGCGGAAGGGGCACTTCGAAGGAGGGAGACAGGAAGCAGCCCGGGGCAGAGTGCTTTTGGCGCCCGTGGGTTGACGAGCTTCGGGGAGGATCCCCGTCAGGTGGGTATGGGTTTGGCACCCTGGGACCCGGTGGAAACTGCGGGCCCGGGTCCCCCTATCGCCCTTCCCTTCGCATTCCCAGACCACACGACACGATCGTTCGGTCGACCTGGTAGCCAGGGCTTGATCTGACTCACAACCTGACCAGGACCATGGATTAGGGGGGAGCAAAAGACCCTTGGGGCTCCCCTGCGATACTTAAGGGCTCGCTGGGCCCCGCCTGCTGACCGGGAGAGCCGCTCGCATCCTGCGTTCGCTGCGGCCTGACACGGGGACGGTGGGCTCGCTGAACACCACCTTCCCGGCTGGGAGGGGTAGTTCACACCCAGAAATCCATCACAGGCAGCAATGCTGGACCAATGGCACACACCATGGGGAGGAGAAAATAACCACAGTGGAGGAACCCAAACTCAGAGGCCAGCGGGGTTTCATGAAAAGCTGGAGAGCGGAGAATTTACAGGGATACACACAGCCTGGAATATACATAGAGAAGGAAAGGCCTTGAGATGAATGCAAATGAAATTTCTTTCTTTCTTTCAACACACCCCGTCAGGAGATGAGCCTTCAAATCTGTTTCTCGTCTTCGTCGTCCCGGAGGGGTGGGGGCGTGGGGCTGGAGGCCTCGCTCGCCTTGGTGGGACCATACTGTCCGGGCTGATCGGCGACTAACAGAAACGGGACTTAGCAATACTCCCCTTGGACTCTGGCCGAGCTCTCTTTGGGCTTGCGACCTGTAGAGGGAACCATGTGAGGATATCCACAAAAACAGCCACATTGGGGAAGGGGGCCCAGCAGGGGGCGCTGGGCCGCAGGGAGTGGGGTGGAGCCCCAGCAGGGGGTGCTGAGCTGCAGGGATGGGGCAGGGCCAAGAAAGGGGCTCTGGGCTGCAGGAAGTGGGATAGGGACCCAGCAGGGGGTGCTGGGCTGCAGGGAGTGGGGCGGAGGCCCAGGAGGGGCCACTGGGCTGCAGGGAGTGGGGTGGGGGCCCAGGAGAGGGTAATGGGCTGCAGGGAGTGGAGTGGGGACCCACCAGAGGGCGCTGGGCTGCAGGGAGTGGGGTGGGGACCCAGCAGGGGGTGCTGGGCTGCAGGAAGTGGGGTGGGTAGCCAGCAGGGGCCGCTGGGCTGCAGGGAGTGGGGTGGGGACCCAGGAGGGGACACTGGGCTGCAGGGAGTGGGGTGGGGGCCCAGCAGGGGGTGCTGGGCTGCAGGGAGTGGGGCGGGGACCCAGCAAGGGGTGCTGGGCTGTGGTTTCCACTTCCTTCCCACAAAAGTGTTGACTTTCGGCCTGGCAGATGCCTAGGCAGTATGCCTGGGTGGCAGTTACCCGGCTACGCCTCCCCAGAGACAGCTGCATTTCAGCAGGTGGGACAGAGGGGTTTGAGGGGAAGCTACGGATCTGGTAGGCAGCTCAGAGTTACTTCCAGCACTCGCCTTTTTCCCAGGGGAGACTTGGGCAGAGAAATGTCAGGGCTCATCCAAGTTCTGGGGAAACTGAGGAAGGGAGGAGAGGGAAATGTGCCTCTACCCCAGAATGAGACAATTACCTTCCCTCATCATGTAGAGGTGGAAGAGGAGGAAGATGAGGCCGTTCGTGGCAAAGAAGAATCCACACAAAGCCAGCTGCCCGGCCCAGAAATTGCTGCGCTCTGTAAAAAGACACAAATCGATACGAAATAGCACCCTGGTGTCTCCGCTGCCCCCTGCTGGAGGGGAGGAGCTGTGTTCTGTGCGTACTTGTGAGTGTGTGTGTGTTCGGTCACCTGTCATGGTCACGTTCACAGCCAAGCTCCTGAAGGACTGAAGCCACCTCCCGTTCATGTTCTCTTCGTACGCGCAGGCGAATTCCCCGGCGCTCTCAGGACCAGCCTGTGGGATGCGGAGCTTCTGAGAGATGGCCCTCGTCTCTGCTGCGTTGCCCTCCAGCCCCGTGTTCTCAAGGGAGAAATTGGCTCCGTCCTTGTAGAAGTGAAACCGCCGTTTGCCAGGATTGTCGGGGGCCGTGCAGGTGATAATCAGAGGGAGCCCGTCGCTCACCGCTCCAAATGGAGTATCCACAGTCAGCACCGGCCAGGGAGGGTAATCTGAGCATGAATCAGGAGGGGTAGGAGATGGGGAGAAAGCAGAGAGGTTGCCCCAAACTCAACACGGATAAAGTTTCATCTGATACCTCAGGCCTCCCTACATGAGGACCTTTGTATAGCTGCAAGTGAGAGTCTAGGCTCGCTAAAAGGCAAGTGTTGCTAGACATTAATTTCCATGTTGGGCAACCTATTTCTGGGAATGGAGACACCCAGTTGCTCTTGGCGGGGGGCAGGGGTCCCCCTGGTGCTTTGCCATGTTGTTGGCAGACAAGTAGGGATATTGGGCGCTAAGCTTTGAGCGACTGAGTAGGCGCTTTGAGTGCCACGTTGTTGACCATTGTCTGGGCATGAGTGTCATTTTGTTCACCATGCTGTAACATATTGAGTGCTATGAAGTTGTGTAGGCATGTTGCTGGCCATTGTGTGGGTATGTTGAGTGCCATGATGTTGGCCATTGCGTGGGCATGTTGAATGTCATGTTGTTGGCCAATGATTAGGCATGTTCAGTGTCATATTTTTGGCCAACGAGTAGGCATGTTGAGCGACATAATGTTGGCCATTTGGAAGGCATGTTGAGTGCCATGATGTTGGTCAATGAGTAGGCTCATTGAGTGTCATGCTATTGGCCATTGAGTAGACATGTTGAGTGTCATGAGCAGGCAAGTTGAGCAACATGTTGTAGGACATTGTGTAGGCACGTTGAGTGTTATGTTGTTGGCCATTAGCTAAACATGCTGAGCGACACGTTGTTGGCCATTGTGTAGGCATGGTGGGTCACAAGAGGCTGGCTGTTGGGTGACCACGCTGGTAGCCATGTTTGTAATGGAGCAGCCATGTTCCTGGCAGTTGGTCTACCGTATTGGGTGGCTCTATTGACCGAGAAATCAGCCGTGTGGGGCAGTCATCTGGGGGGACTGTGTCGCTGGCTCCTTCCTTGTCATATTTTTGTCCACCTATGTGTTTATGTGCCTTGGAAGCGTTCACTGAGCTCACCTCTCGCTCTGATGGGGATCTTATTGCTCCAGTCGGACGTGATCTGAGAACCATCTTTCATCAGCGAGTATCTGCAATGGTACAACCCCCCATCCTGAGACCCCGCGAAGCTCAGGTTGTAGGTCTCACTTGTCGTGGAGGAAGCAGTGACTGAGACAGACTTCCCAATACCGTTGTAGAACTGGAACCCTTGGATTCCAGCCACCGAAGGGGGAGCGGTGCATGTCATCTCCACAGCGTCTCCGGGGAGGTACTCCAGCTTCTGCGGCTGCAGGGACAGGGATGGGGCTTCAGGGTTACCTGGGGAAGGAAAACATTCATGGGCACCAGCTGGGAAGGAGGGCAGAAGTGGCAGCCAGGAGATGAACCCCTGGCTGCCCCAGATTTGGCTACCGACAGGCCCAATGGGAGACTTAAGACCCACCCCTCTGGAGCAGAATGGTGGGGCAAGGACGGGGGTTGGGGGAATGGAGATGGGGAAGGAGTCAGATGTTCTGCATGAATGGGTGTGCTGCTAAACTCAAGCCCCCCAAAACACACCCTATCCCTCTCCTCTCACTAGGGGCAGCAATATGCCGATGCAGCGTCCAGATTCCCTGGGCAAAGAACCCACCGACTTGGTTCATCCGTGGGATCGGAGGGTGACTCTGAGCTGGGGCTGGATGAAGAGAGATTGGTCTTTGCAAGGGGGAGATGGATTGGCTTCCCCCCCCAAATCCACCCCCAAGATCCCAAGCCCCACAGTATGAGCCCTGAGAAATCCTTCTCCAGAGACAACCCCACCCCAAAATGAGTTATTGCAGCCAGCCTAGGAGTCCACATTACCTTCAAGGAGCACCAGCTGGGGCAGAAGCTGAAAAGTGGCTGAAAGAGAGAAGAGAGGATGAGTGATAGTTCTGGGGCCGGTGGGTGGGGGATACGAGCATGCTGGGAGTTAGGGATGCTCGGAAAAAGGTGGGGAGTAAGAGGAGAGGAACAATGGATCATGAGAAAGTACAGCGCAGATGTGAAAGAAAGAAAGAAAGAATGCAGAGAGAGGACACAGAAGGACAGACTGCCAGAGAGAGAGAGAGCCAGAAAACAAGCCAGCAAGAAAAGAAAGAGAAAGCAAAACAGTAGAATGATCTGGAAAGAAAAAAAAAAGGAAGAGGAAAAACAGAAAAGCAAGTTCAGCATGGAGAAGTGCAGAGTCCTGCCCTTGGGACGGAAGAATCCCAAGCATTGGTACAGGCTGGGTACCCACTGGCTAAGTAGCAGTTCAGCAGAAAAGGCCCTGGAGATTTTAGTGGATGAGAAGCTGGAGATGAGCCAACAGGGCGCCCTTGTAGCCAAGAAGGCTAATGGCATATTGGGCGGCATTTGGAGGAACATTGCCAGCAGATCTACAGAAGTGTTATTCCCCTTTATTCGACTCTAGTGAGGCAACATCTGGAGTATTGTGTCCATTTCTGGCCCCCCCCACAGAAAGGATGTGGACGCATTGGACAGTGCCCGGGGGGGCGACCAAAATGATTCGGGGGCTGGAGCACTTGACCTACGAGGAGGGGCTGAGGGATTTGGGCTTGTTCTGTCTGCAGAAGAGAAGAGTGAGGGGGGATTTGATAGCAGCCTTCATCTCCCTGCAGGAGGGTTCCAAAGAGGCTGGAGAGAGGCTGTTCTCAGTGGGGGCAGGTGGCAGAACGAGGATCAATGGGCTCACGTTACAGTGGGGGAGGTCCAGGTTGGAGATTAGAAATATCGATTTACCGAGGTGGGTGGGGAAGCACTGGGCTGGGTTCCCTAGATCGAGGGTGGAATCTCCATCCCTAGAGGTGTGTGAGTCCCGGCTTGGATGATTGAGTTGGGGTTGGTCCTGCCTTGGGTAGAGGGCTGGACTCGGTCTCTCCCGAGGTCCCCACCCACCCTGGGGTTCTGGGATCCTCGGAAAACCAAGCGCGCAGCATGGAGAAGCAGAAGCATCAACTTAAAGGAGACGCCCTTGAAAGCAAAAGCAAGGCAGCGACCGAAACACGAGAGACGCGAAGCAGAGGAAAGCCGGGAGGGAGGACGAGAAAGCAAGCAAGCCAGCAGGAGAGACTCGAGACCGCTCAAGAGAAAGCAGCAGAAGAACCAGATGGCGATAACAGAGGCAAGCAAGCAAGAAAAACAATAGAAAGAGAAAGCCAATGGCAGGGAGAGAGAAAAGAGAGTAAGAAAGGGGGGAGTGAGAAAGGCCGAAGGAAGGAGGGGAGCTGGCCGGCCAGGGGGGTCGGAGGAGAAGTAGGAGCGAGCAAGAAAGGACACAGGTCGAGGGGGGCACGTACCCAGCAGAAGTAAAGTCCGCGCCATGCTGAGCCAGTCGCTCCGGGTTGGGAGCTGGGTTCCCGCTCAGCCACCGGCCCCAGCTCTGCCCAGGGGAAGGAGTGCCACCCTTCCTGCACCGTGATGTGAACATGCCTCCGAGCCTCTGTTTCCGCCGCGAGGCGATAAGCATTGCATCATCCCGGCCGGGCTCTTGTGAAATCTCACCACACACGGGTCACCTGCTCGGGGTGTTTCTCTGCCCCCCCCCCCACCACCTTGCAAGAGCAGCTCGGCTCAGCAGGGCGTGACCCACCCCAAAGGCTTCCACCTGCTGTGTGGGGAAACTGAGTCGCAGCCTGGGCCAGGCTAGCAGCCTGAGGGCAGATGGGAGGGGAAAACGTCTGCCACGGTCGTTATGCTCGGGTATCGGCACTGAAGGGAGCGCGTGGAACACCCATCCCTGGATGTCGCGAGGGCCACCTTGGAGAGACACCTGCTGGGGTGTGGTGGGAGGGAGAGTGCAGGAGCGGGGGGGAGGCAGGTCTACAAGTCCCCATCTCAGGGAAGGGGCTGGATTCATGTCTCTCGAGGTCCCTTCCAGCCCCAAATAGTTCTGTGTAGGATGAAAGGGAGGGAAGGGGACTATGGGACGGGGGTGGTGTTACCAGATTTGCCCAATACTCTGGGGTGTGCTCGTGTATTAGGGTTACTCTTATGGGGCTGGGGGGAGGTTATCAATTCTATCCGGGTGCTGCTTGTGCTGCTTGTACTCTCATAGGGTACGTCTACACTCCAAAGTTAATTCGAACTAACAGCCCTTAGTTCGAATTAACTTTCATAGGCGCTACACACGCAAACCGCTAGTTCGAACTTAATTCGAACTAGTGGAGCGCTTAATTCGAACTAGGTAAACCTCATTCTACGAGGACTAACGCCTAGTTTGAATTAAGTAGTTCGAATTAAGGGCTGTGTAGCCACTTAATTCTAAGTAGTGGGAGGCTAGCCCTTCCCAGCTTGCCCTGGTGGCCACTCTGGGCCAAGCCAGGGAAACTCTTTTGCCCCCCCTCCCAGCCCCGGAGCCCTTAAAGGGCCACGGTCTGGCTACGGTGCCTGTGCCAGATGCAAGCCTGCCAGCACCCAGCCAGCAGACCCTGCACCTGGCACGGCATGAGCCAGCCACCCGCTGCCACCCAGCCCTTCCCCTCTTCCCAGGACCAGGCTGACGGCTCCCAGGAGCCTGCCCGGGGCCGCAAGAGGCCGGCGCCCACCTGGTCTAGTGCAGAGATCGTGGACCTCATCCAGGTTTGGGGGGAGGCCTCCAACGTCCACGACCTCCGCACTAGGCACAGGAATGCAGCCGTCTAGGGCAGGATAGCTGCCAGCCTGGCCACCAAAGGCCACATGAGAACCCAGGAGCAGGTTTGCATGAAAATCAAGTTGGGCCAGTGAGACCCCCGACCCTGAGCCCTGAGCTTAGAACATAAGAACATAAGAACGGCCGTTCTGGGTCAGACCAAAGGTCCATCTAGCCCAGTAGCCTGTCTGCCGACAGCGGCTAGTACCAGGTGCCCCGGAGGGGATGGACCGAAGACAATGGCCAAGCCATTTGTCTTGTGCCATCCATCTCCAGACTTCCACAAACAGAGGCCAGGGACACGGTTCCTACCCCCTGGCTAATAGCACTCCATGGACCCAACCTCCATGACTTTATCTAGCTTCTCTTTAAACTCTGTTCTAGTTCTCACCTTCACAGCCTCCTGTGGCAAGGAGTTCCACAGGCTGAGTATTTGCTTTGTGAAGAAGAACTTTCTTTTATTAGTTTTAAGCCTGCTACCCATTCATTTCATTTGGTGTCCTCTAGTCCTTCTATTATGGGAACTAATGAAGAACTTTTCTTTATGCACCCTCTCCACACCACTCATGATTTTATAGACCTCTATCGTATCCCCCCTCAGTCTCCTCTTTTCTAAGCTGAAAAGTCCCAGTCTCTTTAACCTCTCTTCCTATGGGACCTGTTCCAAACCCCTAATCATTTTAGTTGCCCTTTTCTGAACCCTTTCCAAGGCCAAAATATCTTTTTTGAGGTGAGGAGACCACATCTCTACACAGTACTGAAGATATGGCGTACCATAGTTTTATACTTCCCCTCCTCCTTCTTCCCCTGGCTTCCCCCTTCCAGCTCCTTCCTCCCAGGTTTCCCCCTCCCCTCTCCCACCCTCTCTCTTCCCCTCTCCCACCTCCTTCTCCCAGTCTCCCCAGAGGTTAATCCCCCCCCCCCCCAGTTTTGTTAAATAAAGAGAGTTTCTATTTTTAAACACACATGTCCTTTATTTTTTACATCAGAAAGGGGGGCCGGGGAGGGGTAAGTGGAAGGAGGTGAGGGAGGAATGGGGCACGAGCCCCCGATGGGGAGGACTGGGGTGGCTCTGCGGGCTCCTCGGGGTGGAAGCTCTCCTGCAGGGCCTCCTGGATCCTGACAGCCCCCGCTTGACACCCCCGGATGGCAGCCTGCAGCAAGTGCAGCCGGGCTGATGGCTGAGTGCTGTGATGTGCCGAGGGTGGGCACTCAGGGCACTCCAAGACAGGACTGCTTTGCTGTCCCCCATCGAGGTAGACAAGCAAGCGGGGAACCCTGAGAACTGTCTGTCCGGGGTGGGGGTCGGGTCCCTTTAAGCACAGCCTTCGGCTTGCCTGAGGCAGCAGCTCCACGCTCTAAGCCCAAACCTGATGCCCTGCCGGCCCTGGTTCCGGCCAGCCTTAGCTTCGGTTCAGGGTCCACTCAATGTGGACATGCTAGTTCGAATTAGCAAAATGCTAATTCAAACTAGCTTTTAAGTCTAGATGCACTAGTTGGAATTAGCTTAGTTCGAATTAACTAATTCAAACTAAGTTAGTTCGAATTAGTGCTGTAGTGTAGACATACCCATATGGAGCTGAATTTTTTCTGCTGCCAATTCCCCCTCCCACTGGAGCACCCCTGCAGGAACTAGGTTCCTCAGGACGGGGATCTCCCCACCTTAGCAACACATGGACACTCACCCCCACTACCAGAGCACGTCTGAGAAGATGGGTACTCAGCACTCACACGCTGACCCCTCCTATGTCCCTGGGCTCAGCAGGCTGGTTTAACAGCAATGCCCCACTGCACCCTCATGTGCCTTCGGGCTCTGTGGGCTGGATTGAACAGCACTTTACGCTGCCATCCTCAGACGCCCCCAGGTTCAGCACCTCCCGATCCCCACTCTCACCCCACAATCATTCCGTGGGAAACCACAGGATGAGCAAACCCCACAGGAGTTTGGGCCCTGCAGGGATCTTTCGCTTGGGGACAAGAAGCGTTGCTGCAGAGCGAATGGGGAAGCCAAAACAACCCCCCTTGAGGAAGAGCGAGAGAAAGAGAAAGAAAGAGAGAGAAGCAACCAGCTTAACAATGACTGTTATTTATTTCTGCCTAGTGAAGACAGTTACACTATTACATCTAAACTGAAACTGATTACAAATGTTATAAGAGTTTACATAGGGCAGGGTCAGGAGGCTTCGCAATCAGAGGTAGTTTGGCGGGGGAGGGAGAGAGAGACCTCACCACTCCCTGGAGCTTGCACGGATCGGGGTTCCCAGATGATGATGGGAGCTGGGGGTGCAGAGGGCAGGAGACAAGCAGAGCAGAGCCCCCAGCACGATCAGACAGGAGATGAAGAGGTCTCAATGGAACTGATGCAGCTTAAATCCAGGCATCAGAACAGTTTTTCTTGGCCAAGGGTAGGAGTTCTCATAGGCCTAGGACAATAGTTTGACGGTGACACTGGATTTGTTTCTGGGTAAACAGAGGTGAGACAATAGAGATTGAGCACCCCTGGTGATGGGGGATGTTCCTTGAAGGAGCTCACCAAGCAGCTAGGCAGTGTGAGTAGTTTGGATGTCAATAGGAGCCTTTTCTAGAATTGGTGTGATGATGACTAATTGGGGTGGGAGCAGGCCTGGCTTCATTAGCATCTGGAGCAGAGATTCCCCATCAGGCCGTGCTTCTCTGCTTGCGGTATCCCAGAGTTCAGTGTGGGTCCTGCTTTGGAAGAGCTGGTCTCCACGCTGTGTGCTAATGAGATGTCCCTCTGTCCTATCTTCAATGCAGATGAGGCCTGGGTGTTTCCTTAATTGTACCATCCTTGTCTGGTGGAGTTAAGGTGGGTCTTCCCTGGCCCCTTCTGCTGTGTGTGTGTGTGTGTGTGTGTGTGTGTGTGTGTGCACATCTCCTGCCCCCTGCTGGAAGGGACAATCCCTGCTCTGTGTGTGTGTCTGTGTCTGTGTCTGCATCTCCTGACCGCTGCTGGAAGGGAGGAGCCCTGCTGTGTGTGTGGGTCTCTTTGTGTGGGTCTGCTGCCATCTGCTGATAAACCCAGCTCTGCTTGGGAGCCCTCGGCACGTGTCCTTGAGCATGATCTAACCATTAGGAATCACTTCCCTTCCAGATCTGTGGAGAGAACAGAAGACTCCCCCCCCCCCCCCCCGTTCTAACCACTAGACCCTACTCTCCTCCCAGCTGAACATGCATCGGACACAGATGAGAATACCTCTGAGGCATGAAGAGGTCCCCTCCTCCCTGTTGTAGCTGCCTCTCTGATCCTCCAGCGTCGGGGCCAAGGGGCTGTTCTCCGCTCCAGGAAGCATCTCGGCGATTGGTGGGGACCACCAACCTCAGCCCAGCTCTACAGGGGACGGAGTTGCCACTTGTGGTTTGAAGTGGCAAAGTGACGGGCCCGCCAGGGCCTGCACGGATCCCGGTGGGGTGCCGGGTGCTCCACCGGGGCGGGGGCGGGGGCGGGGGCGGGGGCGGTGTGCCAGGCTTGCCGGGGCCTGCGCCGAGCCCGGGGGGACACTGGCCGCTCAGCCGGGGCGAGGGCAGTCTGAGTTGATGCTGGAGCGCGTTAGCCGCCCCCCCGCCGGGCCTGCGTGGTCGGCTGGAGGTGGCAAGAGGTGGGAGTGGAACCCGAACCCAGGCCCGCCGTGTCCCGGTGAGGCAGGATGCCTAAGGGGCGGTGCAACATTCCCCCGCGGCCATTAGCGGGCCGTTTGAAAAGGCTCGGGGGAGAGGACAGCGGGGTGGCTCGCGGAGGGGGAGCCGCCAGGAGAGATGCCGAGGGAACCCCACAGCGCCCCGGTGGAGGGACGGCCCGGGACTCCCGGGGGAGCAGCACGGCGCGGAGGAAGCCAGCGATGATGACGGAGCGGTAAGCCCCGCAGGCCCACGCGGAAGGGGCACTTCTCAGGAGGGAGACAGGAAGCAGCTCGGGGCAGAGTGCTTTTGGCGCCCGTGGGTTGACGAGCTTCGGGGAGGATCCCCGTCAGTTGGGTATGGGTTTGGCACCCTGGGACCCGGTGGAAACTTCAGGCCCGGGTCCCCCTATCGCCCTTCCCTTCGCATTCCCAGACGGCCGCCCACAGACCACGCGACACGATCGTTCGGTCGACCTGGTAGCCAGGGCTTGATCTGACTCACGACCTGACCAGGACCATGGATTAGGGGGGAGCAAAAGACCCTTGGGTCTCCCCTGAGATACTTAAGGGCTCGCTGGGCCCTGCCTGCCGACCGGGAGAGCCGCTCGCATCCTGCGTTTGCTGCGGCGTGACACGCGGACGGTGGGCTCGCTGAACACCACCTTCCCGGCTGGGAGCGGTAGTTCACACCCAGAAATCCATCACAGGCAGCAATGCGGGACCAGTGACACACACCATGGGGAGGAGAAAATAACCACAGTGGAGGAACCCAAACTCAGAGGCAGCGGGGTTTCATGAAAAGCTGGAGAAGGGACAATTTACAGGGCTACACACAGCCTGGAATGCACATAGAGAAGGAAAGTCCTCAGGGTAAATGCGAATGACATGTCTTTTTCTTTCTTTCTTTCTTTTAACACACCCCGTCAGGAGATGAGCCTTCACATATATTGATTGTTCTTGTTGTTCCGGTGGGGTGGGAGCGTGGGGCTGGAGGCCTTGCTCGCCTTGGTGGGGCCAGAGTCTCCAGGCTGATCGGCGACTAACAGAAACGGGACTGAGCAATACTCCCCTTGGACTCGGGCCGAGCCCTCTGTGGGCTTGCGACCTGTAGAGGGAACCATGTGAGGATATCCACAAAAACAGCCGCATTGGGGAAGGGGGCCCAGCAGGGGGTGCTGGCCGCAGGGAATGGGAGGGTCAGCAGGGGGCACTGGGCTGCAGGAAGAGAGGTGGAGGCCCAGCAGGGGGCTCTGGGTGGCAGGGAGTGGGGTGGGTACCCAGCAGGGGATACTGGGCTACAGGGAGTGGGGTGGGTACCCAGCAGGGGATACTGGGCTGCAGGAAGTGAGATGGGGGTCCAGCAGGGGGCACTGGGCTCCAGTGAGCGGGGTGGGGACCCAGCAGGGGGTGCTGGGCTACAGAGAGTGGGACGAGGACCCAGAAAGGGGTGCTGGGCTGTGGTTGCCACTCCCCTTGCCTTTCAGTCTGGCAGATGGCTAGGCAGTATGCCTGGGTGGCAGTCACCTGGCTGCGCCTCCCCAGAGACAGCTGCATTTCAGCAGGTGGGACCGAGGGGTTTGAAGAGCAGCTACAGAGCCGGTAGACATCTCAGATTTACTTCCAGCACTAGCCATTTTCCCAGGGGAGACTTGGGCAGAGAAATGTCAGGGCTCATCCAAGTTCTAGGGAAACTGAGGAAGGGAGGAGAGGAAAATGTGCTTCTACCCCACAATGAGACAATTACCTTCCCTCATCATGTAGAGGTGGAAGAGGAGGAAGATGAGGCCGTTCGTGGCAAAGAAGAATCCACACAAAGCCAGCCGCCAGGGCCAGAAGTTGCTGCGCTCTGTAAAAAGACACAAATCGATACAAAATAGCACCCTGGTGTCTCTGCTGCTCCCTGCTGGAGGGGAGGAGCCCTGTTCTGCGCACCGCTCCAAATGGAGGATCCACAGTCAGCACCGGTGAGGGAGGGAAATCTGAACATGAATCAGGAGGGGTAGGAGATGGGGAGAAAGCAGAGAGGTTGCCCCAAACTCAACACGGATAAAGTTTCATCTGATATCTCGGGCCTCCCTACATGAGGACCTTTGTGTAGCTGCAAGTGAGAATCTTGGCTCGCTACCAGGCAAGTGTTGCTGGACATTAATTTCCATGTTGGGCAACCTGTTTCTGGGAATGGAGACACCCAGTTGTTCTCGGGGACGGGACAAGAACGGGGTGCAGATTCCTCTTCACTGTGTTGTTGGCAGACTAGTAGGGATATTGGGTGCCAAGCTTTGAGCAACTGAGTACCATGTTGTTGGCCCTTGGATATGCATGCTGAGTGCCGTGTTGCTGACCATGCTGTAGGCATGTTGAGTGCCATGTAGTTGTGTAAGCATGTTGTTGGCCATTGTGTGGGCACGTTGAGTGCCATGATGTTGGTCATTGTGTGGACATGTTGAGTGTCATATTGTTGGCCAATGAGTAGGCATGTTGAGTGTCATATTGTTGGCCAATGAGTAGGCATGTTGAGTGTCATATTGTTGGTGAATGAGTAGGCATGTTGAGTGTTATTTTACTGGCCAATGAGTAGGCATGTTGAGCAACATAATGTTGGCCATTGGGTAGGCATGTTGAGTGCCATGATGTTGGCCAATGAGTAGGCACATTGAGTGTGATGGTGTCCATTGGGAAGGCACGTTGACTGTCATGTTCTTGGTCATTGTGTACTCATGGTGGGTCACAAGAGGCTGGCTGTTGGGTGATCATGCTGGTGGTCATGTTTATAATGGAGCAGCCATGTTCCTGGCAGTTGGTCTACTGTATTGGGTGGCTGTATTGACCGAGAAATCAGCCATGTGGGGCATCCGTCGTTAGGATCTAAATGGCATTTGCGGGGACTGTGTCGCTGGCTCCTTCCTTGTCGTATTTTTGTCCGCCGATATGTTTATGTGCCTTGGAAGGGTTCATCGAGCTCACCTCTCACTCTGATGGGGATAACATTGCTCCAGTTGGACGTAATCGGAGAACCATTTTGTCCCACCCAGTATCTGCAATGGTACGACCCCCCGTCCTGAGATCCCATGAGGCTCATATTGTAGATCTCGCTTCCCGTGGAAGAAGCAGTGACCGTGGCGGACTTCCCAATATCGTTGTTGAATTGGAACCCTTGGATTCCAGACACCAAAGGGGGAGGGGTGCATGTCATCTCCACAGTGTCTCCAGGGAGGTACTCGACCTTCTGGGGCTTCAGGGACAGGGATGGAGCTGCAGGGACACCTGGGGAAGGAAAACGTCCATGGGCACCATCTGGGAAGGAAGGCAGAAGGGGCAGCCAGGAGAGGAGCCCCTGACTGCCCCAGATTTGGCTTACCGACAGGCCCAATTGGAGACTTAAGACTCACCTCCCTGGAGCAGATGGGTACAGAATGGTGGGGAAGGACAGAAGAATGGGGGATGGAGATGGGGAAGGAGCCGGATGTTCTGCATCAATGGGGTGTGCTCCTAAACTAAAGCACTTGGGTGAAAATGCCCCCCCCAAAACAAACCCTATCCCTCGCCACCCACTAGGGGGCAGCAATGCGCCCATGCAGCCTTCAGAGTCCCTGGGCAAAGAAACCACCAACCTGGCTCATCCATGGGATCGGAGGGTGACTCTGAGGTGGGGCTGGATGAAGAGAGATTGGTCTTTGAAAGGGGGAGATGGATTTTTTTCCCCACACAGATGCACCCTCAAGATTCCAAGCCCCACAGCATAAGCCTGACAAATCCTTCCCCAGAGATAACCCCACCCCAAAATCAGTTATTGCAGCCGGCCCAGGAGTCCACATTACCTTGAAGGAGAACAAGCCGGGGCAGAAGCTGAAAAGTGGCTGAAAGAGAGAAGAGATGATGAGTTATAGTTCTGGGGCGGGGCGGAGGGGGTGGGGGAGACAAGCCCGCTGGGAGTTAGGGATGCTAGGAAAAAGGTGGGGAGTGAGGGGAGAGGAAGAGTGGACCATGGGATAGTGCAGCTCAGATGTGAGAAAGAAAGAAAGAAAGAAAGAAAGAAAGAAAGAGAAAATCCACAGAGAGGACACAAAAGGACAAACTGCCAGAGAGAGAGAGCCAGAAAACAAACCAGTAAGAAAAGAAAGAGAAAGCAAAAAAGTAGAATGATCTGGAAAATAAAAAAGGAAAGAGGAAAAGGAGAAAAGCAAGTTCAGCAAGGACAAGTGTAGAGTCCTGCCCTTGCGGCGCAAGAATCCGAAGCATTGGTACAGGCTGGGGACCGACTGGCTAAGTAGCAGTTCAGCAGAAAAGGCCCTGGGGATTACAGTGGATGAGAAGTTGGAGATGAGCCAACAGGGTGCCGTTGTAGACAAGAAGGCTAATGGCATATTGGGGTGTATTAGGAGGAGCATTTTCAGCAGATCTAGAGACGTAATTATTCCCCTTTATTTGGCACTGGTGAGGCCACATCTGGAGTATTGTGTCCAGTCCTGGGCTCCCCACTACAGAAAGGATGTGGACGCATTGGAGACGGTCCAGCGGAGGGCGACCAAAATGATTCGGGGGCTGGAACACATGTCTTATGAGGAGACGCTGAGGGATCTGGGCTTGTTCTGTCTGCAGAAGAGAAGAGCGAGGGGGGATTTGATAGCAGCCTTCAGCTTCCTGAAGGGGGATTCCAAAGAGGCTGCAGAGAGGCTATTCTCAGGGGTGGCACATGGCAGAACAATGGTTTCACGTTGCTGTGGGGGAAGTCCAGGTTGAAGATTAGGAAAAATGATTTCCTCGGGTGGGTGGGGAAGCCCTGGGATGGGTTCCCTATGGAGGGGGTGGAATCTCCATCCCTAAAGGCGTGTAAGTCCTGGCTTGACCAAGCCCTACCTGGGATGATTGAGTTGGGGTTGGATCTGCTTTGGGCAGGGGGCTGGACTCGGTGCCTCCCGAGGTCCCCACCCATCCCGGGGTTCTGGGATCCTCGGAAAACCAAGCGCGCAGCATGGAGAAGCAGAAACATCAACTCAAAGGAGACACCCTTGAAAGCAAAAGCAAGGCAGAGACCAAAACACGAGAGACGCGAAGCAGAGGAAAGCCAGGGGGGAGGACGAGAAAGCAAGCAAGCCAGCAGGAGAGACTCGAGACCGCTCAAGAGAAAGCAGCAGAAGAACCAGATGGCGATAACAGAGGCAAGCAAGCAAGAAAAACAATAGAAAGAGAAAGCCAATGGCAGGGAGAGAGAAAAGAGAGAAAGAAAGGGGGCAGTGAGAAAGGCCGAAGGAAGGAGGGGAGCTGGCCGGCCAGGGGGGTCGGAGGAGAAGTGGGACCGAGCAAGAAAGGACACAGGTCAAGGGGGGCACTTACCCAGCAGAAGTAGAGTCCACGCCATGCTGAGCCAGTCGCTCTGGACTGGGAGCTGGGTTCCCACTCAGCCACCGGCCCCAGCTCTCCCCGGGGGGAGGAGTGTCACCCTTCCTGTGCCGTGGTGTGAATGCGCCTCCCAGCCTCTGTTTCCTCCGCGAGGCGAGAGGCATCACGTCATCCCAGCTGGGCTCTTGTGAAATGTGACCACACACTGGCCACCCGCTTGGAGTGTTTCTCTGCCCTCCCCCCCGGCTCCTCCACCACCTTGCAAGAGCAGCTCGGCTCAGCAGGGCGTGACCCACCCCAAAGGCCTCCACCTGCTGTGTGGGAAAACTGAGTCACAGCCTGGGCCAGGCTAGCAGCCTGAGGGCAGATGGGAGGGGAAAACGTCTGCCGCGGTCGTTATGCTCGGGTATCGGCACTGAAGGGAGCTCGTGGAACACCCATCCCTGGATGTCCCGAGGGCCACCTTGGAGAGACACCTGCTGGGGTGTGGTGGGAGGGAGAGTGCAGGAGCAGGAGGAGGCCGGTCTACAAGTCCCCATCTCAGGGAAGGGGCTGGATTCATGGCTCTCGAGGTCCCTTCCAGCCCCAAATAGTTCTGTGTCGGATGAAAGGGAGGGAAGGGGACTATGGGACGGGGGTGGTGTTACCAGATTTGCCCAATACTCTGGGGTGTGCTCATTAATCAGGGTTACTCTTATGGGGCTGGGGGGAGGTTATCAATTCTATCCGGGTGCTGCTTGTGCTGCTTGTACTCTCATATGGGGCTGAATTCTCCCAGCTGCCAATTCCCCCTCCCATTGGAGCTCTCCTGCAGGAACTAGGTTCCTCAGGACGGGGTTCTCCCCACCTTAGCAACACACGGACACTCACCCCCACTACCAGAGCACGTCTGAGAAGATGGGTACTCAGCACTCACACGCTGACCCCTCCTATGTCCCTGGGCTCAGCAGGCTGGTTTAACAGCAATGCCCCCTGCACCCTCATGTGCCTTCGGGCTCTGTGGGCTGGACTGAACAGCACTTTACGCTGCCATCCTCAGACGTCCCCAGGTTCAGCACCTCCCGATCCCCACTCTCACCCCACAGTCATTCCCTGGGAAACCACAGGATGAGCAAACCCCACAGGAGTTTGGGCCCTGCAGGGATCTTTCGCTTGGGGACAAGAAGCGTTGCTGCAGAGTGAATGGGGAAGCCAAAACAACCCCCCTTGAGGAAGAGCGAGAGAAAGAGAAAGAGAGAAGCAACCAGCTTAACAATGACCGTTATTTATTTCTACCTAGTGAAAACAGTTACACTATTACATCTAAATTGAAACTGATTACAAATGTTATAAGAGTTTACATAGGGCAGGGTCAGGAGGCTACGCAGTCAGAGGTAGTTGGGTGGGGAGAGAGAGAGAGCGAGACCTCACCACTCCCTGGAGCTTGCAGGGATCGGCGTTCCCAGATGATGATGGGAGCTGGGGGTGCAGAGGGCAGGAGACAAGCAGAGCAGAGCCCCCAGCACGATCAGACAGGAAATGAAGAGGTCTCAATGGAACTGATGCAGCTTAAATCCAGGCATCAGAACAGTTTTTCTTGGGCAAGGGCAGGAGTTCTCATAGGCCTAGGACAATAGTTCGAAGAGGACACTGGATTTGTTTCTGGGTAAACAGAGGTGAGACAATAGAGACTGATCACCCCTGGTGACGGGAGATGTTCTTTGAGGGAGCTCACCAAGCAACTAGGCAGTGTGAGTAGTTTGGATGTCGTTAGTAGGATTGGTGTGATAATGACTAATTGTGGTAGGAGCAGGCCTGGCTTGATGAGCATCTGGAGCAGAGATTCCCCATCAGGCCGTGCTTCTCTGCTTGCGGTATCCCAGAGTTCAGTGTGGGTCCTGCTTTGGAAGAGCTGGTCTCCACGCTGTGTGCTAATGAGATGTCCCTCTGTCCTATCTTCAATGCAGATGAGGCCTGGGTGTTTCCTTAATTGTACCATCCTTGTCTGGTGGGGTTTAGCTGGGTCTTCCCTGGCCCCTTCTGCTGTGTGTGTGTGTGTGTGTATGTGTGTGTGTGTGTGTGTGTGTGCGCATCTCCTGCCCCCTGCTGGAAGGGACAATCCCTGCTCTGTGTGTGTGTGTGTGTCTGTGTGTGCATCTCCTTCCCCCTGCTGGAAGGGAGGAGCCCTGCTGTGTGTGTGGGTCTCTGTTTGTGGGTCTGCTGCCCTCTGCTGTTTTAACAGCCTCAGCATGTCGAGTAGAAGGGCCCCTTGGCAGCCCCTGTCTCGCTGCGTTGTATCCCTGCCGGGTCCCATCCGGGTTTCCTTTTACCCCAGACTAATTACCCTCCTGCCCAGCCCCCTTTAACAGCGAGAGGAGGATGCTCCCCCTAATTGCTCCCCCACCTCTGTCACAGTGATTGACACGGGAGAGTCAACACATGGGATTTTATTCTACCCGGTCGGATTTAAGGGGTCGTGAGTGCAAAGAGGCCAAGCAAAAGAAATTAGAAATTTGAACCACCCCAAAAGACGGCGCCAATTCCATCCCTTCCCAGCAACTTCTTACAAACTCCCCTACAACTGTCCTTACTCCAGCTACTCCTCCAAGCCCAGGATGATGGTTTGGTTCATTCTCTTGGGTGGGCCAAACACCCAAAACGTCGCATCTTAAAGAGCCTCCCCATTGGGGTGGGAATTCTTGGTTTCTACATTCCTCCCTTCCAAGGAAAATTCCCAGCTGGGACCCGACCAGGTGGAGTGGCCCTGTGTCTTCCTACGACTAACCCCTGCCTTGACTCAAAGGGGAAAGGAGGCTATTCCTAGGTGATCACCCAGACCTTGAGGAAAACACCCTGGCTGGCTTCCATGTCAACCCATAATCCATTGCATCCCCCAGATGGCTAACTTTGCACCCAAGAGCGATCCGTGCTCCAAGACACGAGACGCAGACCTGCCTGAGAAGAAACAGGCACCCCAGGAACGGAGATGGTAAACGAGGCTGCTTTAGTGCCCACGCATGTTTCACCTTGGACATTCAGCACAATGACCGCATGGCCGCAATTTGGCGCCAATGACACACCTTCATCTATTTTAGTATGTTAATTCACACACCGTTGTCTCCTTCCCTTATTATTAATCTTATCTCCAACACCATGAATATTAACAAGCAGGCGATTAATACAATTGAATAGCCTCCTGGCTATATACAAAATGCCCAAATACATCAACACCTTTCTCCACTGCAAACTTTCCAAATCAACTGGTCACTGGGGCTACGTCTATACGGCGTTCGTGGGGTTTTTTGTGCAAGAGACTATGCAAATGGTACACTCATTTGCATATCTTGTGCTCTCATTTGCATATCTTCTGCCCATCCTTTTTGCGGAATAGTTTCTGCCTTTAAAAAACCCTCTGTAGACTGGGCCATTTGTCGGGGAAAAAAACTTCCTTTTGCGCACGCTCCTGTAAACCTCGATTTTTCTCTGTGGCTGACAGGTGCTTTTCAGCAGGGTCTGCTCTTTGGGGCTGCCCTGAGAGGGCTTGTGTTTACCAGAGGGAAAACCGAGTCACGGCAGGGTAAGAGACCTGCCCAGGCAGAGAGAGAGGGTTGGGTTAGGGCTATGTCTGAGGGCAGGGGTGCGGAGAAATGACAAGGAAGAAGCGTTTTGCAAGAAGACCTCTGCACACAAGGAGGTGCCCGGCATGGGGACACTCCGTCCACAAAGCCACAACCCAGAGGTCTGTGCGAGTGAGGGATGGTGTTTCGGGAAGGGTGGTAGATTGTCACCAGCCAGTCCTGCTGGAAGGGCAGAACAAGTCGGGATCCGCGGGGGTCTGTGGTGGGACCGGTTCTGTTCAAGATCATCAGGAACGATTTCGATATCGGCATAGAGAGGACGCTTATTACGTTTGCAAATGATCCCAAGCTGGGAGGGGTTGTGAGTGCTTTGGAGGATGGGTCCTAATTCAACATGATCTGGACAAACTGGGGAAATGGTTGGAGGTCAAGAGGAGGAAGTTTCATAAGGGGAAATGCAAAGTTCTACACTTAGGAAGGACCAATCCGTGTCACACACACAGAAGGGGAAGCGTCTGTCTCGGAAGGAATCCTGCAGAAAGGGATCTAGGGGTCAGAGTGGGCCACAAGCTAAATAGGAATCAACAGGGTGATGCTGTTGCAAGTAAAACGAAAAAGATTCTGGGCTGCGTGAACAGGAGTGCTTGAGCAAGACACGAGAAGTCATTCTTCCACTCTACTCTGTGCGGATGAGGCCCCAGTTGGAGGACTGTGTCCAGTTGTGGGCACCACATTTCAGGAAAGAGGTGGAGGAATAGGAAAAGGTCGAGAGAAGAGCAACAAGGATGATGAAAGGTCTAGAGAACATCAACTAGGAGGGAAGACTGAAAGAACTGGGCTTGTTAATTTGGAAAGCAGAAGACTGAGAGGAGACACGATAGCTGTTTTTAAGTACCTAAAAGCGTGTCTCAGGGAGGAGGGAGAAAAATTGTTCTCTTTGGCCTCTGAGGTTAGGATAAGAAGCAGTGGGCTTAAGCTGCAGCAAGGGAGGTTTTGGTTGGACGTTAGGAAAAACTTCCTGCCTATCAGGGGGGTGAAACACTGGAATAAATTGCCTGGTGGAGTTTGTGGAATCTCCCTCCCTGGAGACAATGAAGAGCAGGTTGGACAGACACCTGTCAGGGATGGTCTAGATGGTGTTTGGTCCTGCTGAGGGCAGAGGACGGGACTCGATGACTCTCGTGGTCCCTTCCCGTTCTTGGGTTCTATGATTAGGAGAATGTTCTTACTTCATTTCTTCAGTTCCCTCCCTCTGGGGCACCGGGAGTTGGCCACTGTCGGAGGACCGGACACTGGGCTAGCGGAAGCAGCACAGGTAATTAGCGCTCTGCTAAATGGCTTCCTCTGGGCTGAGTCCTCAGTTCTCCCTCAGCCACGAGCCTCGTCTCCAACCATTTGTGCTTTGACACTCCCTCATCCCCCCCCCCCGCCATTTTCCGCTCCAGGAAGCAGCTCAGGGATTGGTGGGAACTGCCAACCTCTGCCCAGTGCCAGAGGGGAAGAAGTTGCCACTTGTGGCTCGAAGGGGAATCACCCTGTGTGCGGCAGCAATGCGGGACCAATGACACACACCATGCAGGGGAGACAATAACAACAGTGAAGGAACCCAAACTCAGAGGCCAACGGTGTTTAATGAAAAGCTGGAGAGGGGGAAATTTACAGGGATACACACAGCCTGGAATATATGTAGAACAGGAAGTCCTCAGGATAAATGCAAATGAAAAATCTTTTTCTTTCTTTCTTTCTTTCTTTCTTTTAACACACCCCATCAGGAGATGAGC
The DNA here is from genome assembly GCA_032595735.1 of Pelochelys cantorii. Lineage (NCBI taxonomy): Eukaryota > Metazoa > Chordata > Testudines > Trionychidae > Pelochelys > Pelochelys cantorii. The sequence goes on along the minus strand of CM064351.1, from coordinate 7,396,974 downwards.
CTTCACATCTATTCCTTGTACTCGTTGTCTGGGTGGGCTGGAGGGTGGGGCTGGAAGCCTGGCTTGTATTGGCTGGGCCAGATTGGCTGGACTGATCAGCGACTAACAGCAACGGGACTGAGCAATACTCTCCTTGGAATCGAGCTGAGCCCTCTGTGGGCTTGGGACCTGAGAAAGAGGGATGTGCATGAGGATGACCACAAAAACAGTCACATTGGGGCAGGAGGCTTAGCAAGGGGGCGCTGGGCCACAGGGAATGGGAGGGTCAGCAGGCGGCGCTGGGCTGCAGGGATAGGGCAGGGCCCAGCAGGTGGCGCTGTGCTGCAGAGAGTGTGGTGGGAGCCCACCAGGGGGCGCTGGGCTGCAGGGAGTGGAGCAGAGGTCCAGTAGGCAGTGCTGGGCTGCAGGGAGCAGGCCTGGGGGGCTCAGTAGGGGGCACTATCCCCTTCCAAGTAGTGCTGACCCCCAGACTCCAGTGTGGCACTAGGGGGCACTGTGCTCCATTTAGAGGGAAGGGTGCCCCTTTAAGGGGTCCTGTCCCCCAACAGATCGTACGGCTTCCCCGGGCCTCTGTGTTTGTTTCTGGCCTGCAGTGCATCCCCATCCACGTCCGGCTGCAGAACAGCTGCCGTGGCCCACCCCAGAGGTGGCCGCGTCCAGGGAGGCCACCCTGCTCTGGCACTGCGCTGTGGTTGCCACGCCCACCAACAAAAGAGTTGCCTTTCAGCCTGGCAGATGCCTAGGCAGTATGCCTGCGTGGCAGTTACCTGGCTGCAGCTCCCCAGAGACAGCTGCATTTTGGCAGGTGGGACAGAGGGGTTTGAGGAGAGGGTAAAGAGCTGGTAGGCCGATCAGAGTTACTTCCAGCACTAGCCGCTTTCCCAGGAGAGACTTGGGCAGAGAAATGTCAGGGCTCATCCAAGTTCTGGGGAAACTGAGGAAGGGAGGAGAGGGAAATGTGCCTCTACCCCAGAATGAGGCAATTACCTTCCCTCATCATGTGGCGGTGGAAGAGGAAGAAGATGAGGCCATTCACGCTTTAGAAAAACTCCCACAAAGCCAGCTGCAGAAATTGCTGCGCTCTGTAAAAAGACACAAATCGATATGAAATAGCACCCTGGTGTCTCCGCTGCCCCCTGCTGGAGGGGAGGAGCCCTGCTCTGTGCGTACGTGTGTGTGTGTGTTCGGTCACCTGTCATGGTCACGTTCGCAGCCAAGCTCCTGAAGGACTGAAGCCACCTCCCATTCATGTTCTCCTCGTACACGCAGGCGAATTCCCCGGTGCTGTCAGGACCGGCTTGTGGGATGCGGAGCTTCTGAGAGCTGGCCCTCGTCTCTGCTGCATTGCCCTCCAGACCCATGTCCTCAGGGGGGAACTTGGCTCCATCCTTGTAGAAGTGAAACCTCCGTTCACCAGGATTGTCGGGGGCTGCGCAGGTGATAATCAGCGGGAGCCCGTCGCTCACCACTCCAAATGGAGTATCCACAGTCAGCACCGGCCAGGGAGGGAAATCTGAGCATGAATCAGGAGGGGTAGGAGATGGGGAGAAAGCAGAGAGGTTGCTCCAAATTCAACACGGATAATGTTTCATCTGATATATCGGGCCTCTCTACATGAGGACCTTTGTGTCGCTGCAAGCGACAGTCTAGGCTTGCTACCAGAAAAGTGTTGCTAGACATTAATTTCCACGTTGGGCAACCTGTTTCTGGGAGTGGAGACACCCAGTTGTTCTCAGGGGGGCACGGGTGCCTCTGGTGCGTCGCCATGTTGTTGGCAGACAAATAGGGATATTGGGTGATGAACTTTGAACAACTGAGTAGGTGCTTTGAGTGCCATGTTGTTGGCCATTGTCTGGGCATGAGTGCCGTGTTGTTGACCGTGCTGTAGGCATGCTGAGTGCTATGTAGTTGTGTAGGTATGTTGTTGGCCATTGTGTGGGCACATTGAGTGCCATGATGTTGGCCATTGTGTGGGCATGTTGAGTGTCATGTTGTTGGCCAGTTATGAGGCATGTTGAGGGACATAACGTTTGCCATTGGGTAGGCACATTGAATATCATGTTGTTGGCCGATGAGTAGCCATGTTGAGCGACATGATGTTGGCCATTGGGTAGGCACGCTGAGTGCCACGATGTTGGCCATTGTGTGGGCATGTCGAATGTCATGTTGTTGGCCAACAAATAGGCATGTTGAGTGTCATGTTGCTGGCCAACAAATAGGCACGTTGAGTGTCATGAGCAGGCAAATTGAGCAACATGTTGTTGTCCATTGGGTAGGCACATTGAGCGACATGTTTTTGGCCATTGTGTAGACATGGTGGCTCACAAGAGGGTGGCTGTTGAGTGACTACGCTTGTGGCCATGTTTGTAATGGAACAGCCATGTTCTTGGCAGTTGGTCTACCGTATTGGGTGGCTGTATTGACTGAGAAATCAGCCATGTGGGGCAGCCATCGTTAGGATCTAAATGACATGTGGGGGGACTGTGTCGCTGGCTCCTTCCTTGTCGTATTTTTGTCCGCCTATGTGTTTCTGTGCCTTGGAAGGGTTCACTGAGCTCACCTCTCACTCTGATGGGGATCTTATTGCTCCAATTGGATGTGATCAGAGAACCATCTTTCATCAGCAAGTATCTGCAATAGTACAACCCCCCGTCCTGAGACCCCGGGAGGCTCAGGTTGTAGGTCTCACTTCTCATGGAGGAAGCAGTGACTGTAACAGACTTCCAATATCGTTGCTGAACTGGAACCCTTGGATTCCAGCCACCGAAGGGGAAGCGGTGCATGTCATCTCCACAGCGTCTCCGGGGAGGTACTCTGGCTTCTGGGGCTGCAGAGACAGGGATGGGGCTTCAGGGATACCTGGGGAAGGAAAACGTTCATGGGCACCAGCTGGAAAGAAAGGCAGAAGTGGCAGCCAGGAGAGGAGCCCCTGGCTGCCCCAGATTTGGCCTACCTACAGGCCCAATTGGAGACTTAAGACCCACCCTCTTGGAGCAGATGGGTACAGAATGGTGGAGCAAGAACAGGAGAATGGGGGATTGAGATGGAGAAGGAGCCGGATGTTCTGTAGCAATGGGGTGTGCTCCTAAACACAAGCCCTCGGGCAAAAATGACCCCCAAAACACACCCTATCCCTTGCCTCCCACTAGGGGGCAGTAATGCGCCCATGCAGCCTCCAGACTCCCTGGGCATGGAACGGACCAACTTGACTCATCCGTGGGATAAGTGCGTGACTGAGCTGGGGCTGGATGAAGAGAGATTGGTCTTCTCAAGGGAGAGTCATATGGGTTTCCCCCCACAGATCCACCCCCAAGATCCCAAGCCCCAGAGCTTAAGCCCTGACAAACCCTTCCCTAGAGACAACCGCACCCCAAAATGAGTTATTGCATCTGGCCCAGGAGTCCACATTACCTGCAAGGAGCACCAGCCGGGGCAAAAGCTGCAAAGTGGCTGAAAGAGAGAGGAGATGCTGAGTGATAGTTCTGGGGCCAGGGCAGAGCCAGGGGAGGGGGGATGGACGAACATGCTGGGAGTTAGGGATGCTAGGAAAAAGGTGGGGAGGGAGGGGAGAGTAAGAGTGGACCACGGGATAGTGCAGCTCAAGAAAGAAAGAATGCAGAGAGAGGACACAGAAGGACAGACTGCCAGACAGAGAGAGAGAGCCAGAAAACAAGCCAGCAAGAAAAGAAAGAGAAAGCATAAGAGTAGAACGATCTGGAAAGAAAAAAAAAGAAAGAGGAAAAGCAGAAAAGCAAGTTCAGGAAAGAAAAGTGCAGAGTCCTGCCCTTGCGGCGCAAGAATCCCAAGCATTGCTACAGGCTGGGGACCGACTGGCTAAGTAGCAGTTCAGCAGAAAAGGCCCTGGAGACTGCAGTGGATGAGAAGCTGGAGATGAGGCAACAGGGTGCCGTTGTAGCCAAGAAGGCGAATGGCATATTGGGGTGCATTAGGAGGAGCATTGCCAGCAGATCCAGAGATGTCATTATTCCCCTTTATTTTGCTCTGGTGAGGCCACATCTGGAGTATTGTGTCCAGTTCGGGGCCCCCCGCTACAGAAAGGATGTGGACGCATTGGAGAGGGCCCAGCGGGGGCCGACCAACATGATTCGGGGGCTGGAGCACACGACCCACGAGGAGATGCTGAAGGATTTGGGTTTGTTTAGTCTTCAGAAGAGAAGAGTGAGGGGGGATTTGAGAGCAGCCTGCAACTCCCTGAAGGGGGTTCCAAAGAGGCTGGAGAGAGGCTGTTCTCAGGGGTGGCAAATGGCAGAACAAGGGTCAATGGTTTCATGTTGCAGTGGGGGACGTCTAGGCTGGAGATTAGGAAAAATGATTTCCCTAGGTGGGTGGGGAAGCACTGGGCTGGGTTCCCTAGGGAGGGGGTGGAATCTCCATCCCTAGAGGTGTGTAAGTCCCAGCTTGACCAAGCCCTGGCTGGGATGATTGAGTTGGGGTTGGTCCTGCTTTGGGCGGGGGGGGTGGACTCGGTGCCTCCCGAGGTCCCCACCCGCCCTGGGGTTCTGGGATACTCGGAAAACCAAGCACGCAGCATGGAGAAGCAGAAGCACCAGTAGAAGGAGACACCCTTGAAAGCAAAAGCAAGGCAGAGACCGAAATACAAGAGATGTGAAGCAGAGGAAAGCCAGGGGGGAGGACGAGAAAGCAAGCAAGCCAGCAGGAGAGACTCGAGACCACTCAAGAGAAAGCAGCAGAAGAACCAGATGGCGATAACAGAGGCAAGCAAGCAAGAAAAACAATAGAAAGAGAAAGCCAATGGCAGGGAGAGAGAAAAGAGGGAAAGAAAGGGGGGAGTGAGAAAGGCCGAAGGAAGGAGGGGAGCCGGCTGGCCAGGCGGGTCGGAGGAGAAGTAGGACCAAGCAAGAAAGGACACAGGTCGAAGGGGGAACTTACCCAGCAGAAGTAGAGTCTGCACCATGCTGAGGCAGTCGCTTCGGGCTGGGAGCTGGGTTCCCTCTCAGCCTCCGGCCCCAGCTCTGCCCGGGGGGAGGAGCGTCACCCTTCTTGAGATGTGGTGTGGACGTGCTTCCCAGCCTCTGTTTCCTCCGTGAGGCGAGAGGCATCACGTCATCCCAGCCAGGCTCTTGTGAAATCTCACCACACACTGGACACCCGCTCGGGGTGTTTCTCCGCCCCCCCCCCCTCCTCCACCACCTTGCAAGAGCAGCTCGGCTCAGCAGGGCGTGACCCACCCCAAAGGCCTCCACCCACTGCATGGAGAAAATAAGGTGCGGCCCAGGCCAGGCTAGCAGCCTGAGGGAAGATGGGAGGGGAAAACGCCTCCCAGGGTCATTACGCTTGGGTATCAAAACGGAAGGGAGGTCATGGAAGGCCTGTCCCTGGAGGTCCCAAGGGAGAGACACCTGCTGGGGTGTGGAGGGAGGGAGAGTGCAGGAGCAGGGGGCAGAAGGTCTACAAGGCCCTATCTCAGGCAGGGGCTGGCTTTCTTGGCTCTCGAGGTCCCTTCCAGCCCCAAATAGTTCTGTGTAGGGTGAAAGGGAGGTAAAGGGACTATAGGATGGGGTGCGGAGGACCCCAGTTCGGGCCTTGCCTTGATGGGCACCATTAGACGTGTTACCTACCAGCCCTGTGCTCTTGGGGAACAGGCAGTGACACTCACGGAAAACCATCCTCCGCCTCCCCCCTTCTCCTAGGCCTCTGCTAGAATCAAAGACAAAGCAATGAAAAGGCCAGGGAAGACACCCCTAAACTAATCAAGGAAACACCCCAGCCTCATCGGCAGTGAAGATAGAACAGAGGGACATCTCAGTAGCATACAGAATTTAGACCAGCTCTTCCAAGGCAGGAACTGCAGTGAACTCTGGGATACCGCAAGCAGAGAAGCACAGCCTGATGGGAAATCTCTGCTCCAGATGCTAATGCTCACCCCCAAATTAGTTGTAATGATCCTATTGACATCTAAAATACTGCCACTGCCCAGTTGCACTGTGAGCTCGGTCAAGGAACATCCCCCATCACCAGGGGCGCTCAGTCTCTATTGTCTCACCGGTTTCTGTTTGGACTATTGTCCTAGCCCTATTAAAACTCCTGCCCTTGCCCAAGAAAACCTGTTCTGATACCTGGACTTAAACTGCATCAGTTCCATTGAGACTTCTTCATCTCCTGTCTGATCATGCTGGGGGCTCTGATCTGCTCCTATCCTGCCCTCTGGACCCCCAGCTCCCATCACCATCTGGGAACCCCGATCAGTGCAAGCTCCACGGAGTGGTGAGGTCTCTCTCTCTCTTTCTCTCTCTTTCTTCCCCCCCCAAATACCCCTCTAAGCATAGCCTCCTGACCCTGCCCTATGTAAACTGTTATAACATTTATAACCAGTTTCAATTTAGATTTAATATTGTAACTTAGATTTAATAGTGTAACGGTTTTCACTAGGCAGAAATAAATAACGGTCATTGTTAAGCTGGTTGCTTCTCTCTTTCTCTTTCTCTCGCTCTTCCTCAAGGGGGGTTGTTCTGGCTTCCCCATTCGCTCTGCAGCAACGCTTCTTGTCCCCAAGCGAAAGATCCCTGCAGGGCCCAAACGCCTGTGGGGTTTGCTCATCCTGTGGTTTCCCAGGGAATGACTGTGGGGTGAGAGTGGGGATCGGGAGGTGCTGAACCTGGGGGCGTCTGAGGATGGCAGCGTAAAGTGCTGTTCAGTCCAGCCCACAGAGCCCGAAGGCACATGAGGGTGCAGTGGGGCATTGCTGTTAAACCAGCCTGCTGAGCCCAGGGACGTAGGAGGGGTCAGCGTGTGAGTGCTGTTTCCCCAGTTCCCCCCAGGGGTGCTCTGGTAGTGGGGGTGAGTGTCTAAGTGGGAAGACGCCCATCCTGAGGAACCTAGTTCCTGCAGGGGCGCTCCAGTGGGAGGGGGGATTGGCAGCAGGGAGAATTCAGCCCCATATGAGAGCACAGAGAAGCACAAGCAGCACCCGGATAGAATTGATAACCTCCCTCCCGCCCCGTAAGTGTAATCCTAATAAATGAGCACACCCCAGAGTATTGGACAAATCTGGTAACAGATGCGGGGCTCATCCCCCCACCCCGCAGCAGCATGAGCGACCCCTCAGCTCCCTATAGCAGTAGACCTCTGCTAGGGGGCAGGAAACGGCTCTGTGTGGTGCAGGAAAGTGCTCTCATACTCCCCTCCCCTTCCCATAGACCCCGCCCACATTCCCACCCTGCTCCTGCCTGCTCCTCCCACCCAGGCCCTGCACCCTCCTCTCGCCCAGACCCTGCCCACACCTCCACCCTGCTCCTGCACCCTCCTCCCACCCAGACCCCGCCCACACCTCCACCCCACTCCTGCACCCTCCTCCCACCCAGACCCTGCCCCCACATTCACCCTGCTCCTGCACCCTCCTCCCACCCAGACCCCGCCCTCACCTCCACCCCACTCCCGCAGCCTCCTCCCGCCCAGACCCTGCCCCCACATTCACCCTGCTCCTGCACCCTACTCCCGCCCAGACCCTGCCCACACCTCCACCCCGCTCCTGCACCCTTCTCCTGCCCAGATCCTGCCCACACCTCCACCCCGCTCCTGCACCCTCCTCCCACCCAGACCCCGCCCACACTTCCACCCCGCTCCCACACCATCCTCCCACCCAGACCCCACCCACACCTCCATCCTGCTCCCACACCCTCCTCCTTCCCACACTTCCATTCCATTCCCACATCCTCCTCTCACCCAGACCCCCCCTACACCTCCACCCCTCTCCTGCATCCTCTTCCCACCTGGACCCTGCCAACAGCTCCACCTGCTCCTCTACCTTCCTCCTTCCCAGACCCTGCCCACACATTCACCCTGCTCCCGCACCCTCCTCCTGCCCAGACCCTACCCACACCTGCACCCCACTCCCACCCCCTCCTCCTGCCCAGACACCACCCACACCTCCACCCAACTCCTGCACCCTGTCATGCCCAGACCTTGCCCACACCTGCACCCCACTCCCGCAGCCTCCTACCACCCAGACCCTGCCCTCACCTCCACCCCGCTCCCGCAGCCTCCTCCCGCCCAGACCCTGCCCCCACATTCACCCTGCTCCTGCACCCTACTCCTGCCCAGACCCTGCCCACACCTCCACCCAGCTCCCACACCATCCTCCCACCCAGACCCCGCCCACACCTCCACCCCGCTCCCACACCATCCTCCCACCCAGACCCCACCCACACCTCCACCCTGCTCCCACACCCTCCTCCTTCCCACACTTCCACTCCATTCCCACATCTTCCTCTCACCCAGACCCCCCCTACACCTCCACCCCTCTCCTGCATCCTCTTCCCACCTGGACCCTGCCAACAGCTCCACCTGCTCCTCTACCTTCCTCCTTCCCAGACCCTGCCCACACCTTCACCCTGCTCCCGCACCCTCCTCCTGCCCAGACCCTACCCACACCTGCACCCCACTCCCACCCCCTCCTCCTGCCCAGACACCACCCACACCTCCACCCAACTCCTGCACCCTGTCATGCCCAGACCTTGCCCACACCTGCACCCCACTCCCGCACCCTCCTCCCACCCAGACCCTGCCCCCACCTCCATCCAACTCCTGCACACTCCTCCCTCCCAGACCCCACCCACACCTCCACCCCTCTCCCACACCCTCCTCCCACACAGAACCTGCTCACACCTCTGCCCACTCCCGCACCTTCCTCCTGCCCAGACCCTGCCCACACCTCCACCCCTCTCCCGCAGCCTCCTCCCACCCAGACCTTGCCCACACCTCCACCCCGCTCCCACACCATCCTCCTGCCCAGACCTTACTCACACCTCCACTAGTTCCTGCAACCTCCTCCTGCCCAGACACTGCCCACACCTCTGCCTGCTCCCACACCCTCCTCCTGTCCACACTTCCACTCCGCTCCCACACCCTCCTCTCTCCCAGACCCCGCCTACACCACCACCCCTCTCCTGCATCCTCTTCCCACCCAGACCCTGCCAACAGCTCCACCTGCTCCTCTACCTTCCTCCTTCCCAGACCCTGCCCACATCTCCACCCCACTCCCATGTCCTCCTCCCACCCAGACTCTGTCAACACCTGCACCCTGTTTCCACACCCTCCTCCTGCCCAGACCCTACCCACACCTGCACCCCACTCCCACCCCCTCCTCCTGACCAAACACCACCCACACCTCCACCCAACTCCTGCACCCTGTTGTGCCCAGACCCTGCCCACACCTGCACCCCACTCCCGCACGCTCCTCCCACCCAGACCCTGCCCCCACCTCCATCCTGCTCCTGCATGCGCCTCCCTCCCAGACCCTGCCCACACCTCCACCCTGATCCTACACCCTCCTCTTCCCTGCTCCTGCACCCTCCTCCCATCCAGAACCCACCTCCATCCCATTCTTGCAGAGCCTCATGGGACTAGCCCCAGGTCCCAGAAGAGTTAATCCAGCCCTGGGGGTAACCCTGAGCCTCAGCACCTCCCCCCACCCCCATGGGTCTGGAGTTTAAGGGGAGCGAGGGGGAGTCTTTTTCCTCACTTCTCACTTGGTGGTCAGCTCAGCAAGGGTGTTTTATTTCTTGCTTCTTACTAGTGTGTGACCCTGACTAATTTTTCTGTGGCTCCGTGGCCCCCCAGCCCCCAAAAGATCCCCCACCCTGACTTAGGAGATTAGAGGGGTGTTTAATACCAAAGAGGAGACAGGGAATTTACAATGATTCACATCATCTTGACTGTTCATGGCAAAGGGGGGACATCTGATGAAACGTTAGGAGAATTGAAACATCCTCCTTCCTCGCAAACAGTCCCAGACTCTCTGCGACAGGTAAAGAGACGCAATCACATTTCATTGGGCCAGGGATATTTTCGGCACAAGGGGTTCTCCGCTCACCCCGAAGTGGGTGGGAGACCTGGCGCGTGACCACCAGTGAGGTGGAGACCTCGGCAGGATGCACAGCATCGTAAGCTTCAAGGCTCTTCATTAACCTTATGACACGGTGAGGGGAAACTGAGGCAGCAGGGTGTGGAGGAGCAGTGTGGGTTCCCGCAGAGGCTAAAAAGTGTCTGGGTTCATTGATGCCAGAGGTATCGGTGAGTAACTGCTGATGGAGCCATCCTTCTCAGGTCTGTTTATCGACCACCCGGAGCCTGCCAAGGAGGGAATCAACATGACGTCTCATGGAGTGTTCCTGTCCCATGTTAAGGCACTGGAATCCCAAAGAGTAGGTCCCGTTTCCCTTCCTACCATCTCTCCCTTTTGCACCAGCATCGTACAGTTACCAAATTACCCATGATTTCAGCAGAGTCTCCTTCTAGGAAACTCCCCGCTGTCTTTTAGCCCAAATTACCCACTGTCCTTTGCATTGAAATCGTACATTACCAAATCACCCATGATCCTTTGCAAGGCAGTCCTTTGCAATAAGCTTTTGCTAGCCTGTATCAATTGAAGGGGGTGTGTGATTTCTCCAGAATCTCCTTGATATAGAGACTTGAATTTTCATCCTGGATGGCAGACTCCCACTTCCCACCCTCTTCTCTCCTGTGCCCACGCACCTTTCCTTTTCCTCATGCAGAGACAGATGAGGAGTAGCAATAAAACCAGAGCCACCACACCAGCCACGGCCCCTGCCACCAGGGGGATGGGCAGCGACGTGACACCTGGGGGAAGGGGAAAAGGGGAAGAGTTAACAGCCAGGAATCATAGGGAAGGAAGAGTGAATACGGATCTACTAGCTCAACTCCCCCCTCCCCCCCCCGCCACAGGTGCAAAGAATTCCAGGTGCCCTTCCCTTTAAGGGATGGCTTTCTGACTGCCTGTGATGTGATTGGATTTTGATAGGACCGCGCAAAACATAATCACAATAACCATTCTGTGTTGGCACCCAATCTTGTGCAGGGAGAGCCCAAAGCAAAGTGTCTATTGCCAGCTGAGGGCGCTGATTGGGTTTCCACGTGCTGTTTTGGGGTGTGAGGGGATGAGCCCTTGTGTTTCATGGGGTTGTTTCTGGGAAATTAGCAACAGACCTGGTTGAACTGGTGTGGAACTAGTCGAGCGAATCGGAGCACTTGGTTGGCAGGGGATATTAAGTGATGCCAATCCACACCAGAGGAGCTTGGCTGGGAGCATTCAGACCAGCTGGTAAGTCATGACCACTGCCTAAAAAAGGGACTGAGTCGTTCATGGGCAAGTTGAAATCAGGGAGGGCAAGACTGCATATTAGGAAAATGATTTCCCTAGGTGCGTGGGGAAGCACTCGGATGGGTTCCCTAGGGAGGGGGTGGAATCTCCATCTGTCATAACCATGAGGGTTAGTCAGCAGCCTGGGGACGAAGGGGTTAACTATGTCCCTGTACCTAGCCAGGTAGCTGCTCAGCCAAAAGAAATGCAGTTAGGGATTTCAAACTGGGGCAAAGGAATTTTGGGTTTTTTCCCTCCTTTCTCTCTGAGCCTGTTTGCTCTCTAGATACTGAGGGAGACAGAAGACATGTCTCTCCCCAAGAAAAAGACTCTTCATCATGTGTGAGTAGGGTAAAGTTTAAATAAATCCATCAGATTTTATTGTTTTCTGGGTTTGGAATTTGGATCTGATGTCTGTGCTGTCAGAAATGGGCTTTCCTCTCTTTGCAACTAAATTTTGGTCCATGGAGGAATCCTCCATGAGTATATTAATTGGTGGCTCTTACCATCTAGCCATTCCAACTCTTCTTGTAACTGGAGTATTGTTTTAATAATAAAAGTTTGTTCTTTTTTTTCTTAACCTGGTATTGGTTCATTACTGTGTCCTGGAAAATCTGTCTGTGGGATCTGCAGGCCTCTGAAGAGGGGACAGCGATCACAGATGGCAGCTTGTATTTTCTTTTTTCTTTTAAGATTTTTGGAGAAAAGAATTTGTGGGGTTGGTTTCAAGTGTCCACCCCGGACACCATTTTGGGAGGTTTAAAGAGATTCCCTTCACACGGACACGGTCATAAAAAGGGCCCTGGAGGTTACTCCATTGGTCTTCCATTCAGCTCACCACTCCGGCAGCAAGGGGATTGCCTGCTGGACTTCTTGGTGGCTAACGTGGCAAAGACAAGGATTCTGTGGGACAGGTTGGGTGTGCCTTGTAGTACAAGACCCCAGCTTTGGGGCTGTAAGTAATTACAAAGCAATTCAGCCAGCTATGAGCCCATCTGCAAACCCACAATATGACACAGCCCTGGGGACAGGCCAACACCAGCAGGTTACATGGAGGCACTGCAGTAGGATTCCCGAGTCTTGTTAATATCCCCTTTTCAACAGGGCATCTCTTCGGAAGGAGAATGGAGGCTCTGGTGTGATCCGGGGGGTGGGGAGGGGTCTTGTTGGGGATCCGGGACACTCACCTTTCACAGTGACAGTCACGGCCTGGCTCCTAGGGGAGGGGACCCACCGCCCGTTCACCTTCTCCTCATACCCGCAGGTGAATTCCCCGGCCATGTCAAGACCAGCCTGGGGGATGCTCAGCTCAGGCCCTGAGACAGAAGTGTCGATCTTGGTCCCGTTCTTGTAGAAGTGAAACCGCTGCTCACTGGGGACCTCAGGGCCCATGCAGGTGATGTTCAGGGGCAGGCCTTCGTCCACGGCTCCCGATGTGGGATCCACCCTCAGCTCCGGCGGGGGAAGAGGGCCTGAGAGCAGCAGAAAAACAGGGGTGCTCACTAGCAGGACCACGAGTTCCCTGTCATGGAGAGGCAGGGACAGTGTGATGTTCAATAGGGCAGCAGAGGGTGGGGTGGGGGAGGGGTGGCTATACTGTATAATGGGCACTAGGGTAGCAGAGGGTGGGGTGGGGGAGGGGCAGCTATACTGTATAATGGGCACTAGGGCAGCAGAGGGTGGGGGCGGGGAAGGGGCGGCTATACTGTATAATGGGCACTAGAGGCAGCAGAGGTTCTGCAAGATAAGGGGGCTGCGTGTGTGTGTCCAGGCCACACTACATGTTCCATGTGTCTAGGTCTGGTTGTGTGTCCCTACGGCAGCCTCACCTTTCAAGGTAACCATCACAGCCTGGCTCCTGGTGGAGGGAATCCATCTCCCACTGTCCTTCTCCTCGTACCCGCAGGCATATTCCCCAGAGCTGTTGGTATTCATCCGTGGGATGCTCAGCACGGCGATGTTCCTAGGTGTGGTGCTGGGTGCCGTGATGTGGGTCTCGAACCCTGCCTCAATCTCGGCTCCGTCCTGGTAGAAGTGGAACCTCCGCTCTGCAGGGTCCTCAGGGGCCATGCAGGTGACGACAAGGGGGTGCCCTTCGGTCACCTCTCTGGACGGGGGGTCCACACTCAATGTTGGCTCCGCAGGGGGGTCTGAGGAGGACAGTAGCATGTGAGGGGCCACCCAGGCAGGAGAGGGAGGAAAGGGGGAAAGGGAAGATGCGGGGTGGGGAATGGAATGGGCATGGTTTCCATCCCACCATGGCAGTGGAGACACAGTAGAAGCAGAACAGAGACATTCATCCCCCCCAAAGATGGTCATTGAGTTACCCTACGGAGTGGGAAAGAGGCGGGTCTTGGCTTTCCCTGGGTGACCAGATGGATTGCCCCGTTGGCCACTCCTGGGTTTTTCAGTTGGGCAGCCCGTCCGTTGTTGCTAGTTGGGCGGCCACATTTCTCATGTACCCTGTGAGCCACCATATTGGAAGAGCGTCAGTATCTGAGCAGCCATGTTGGGCAGAGACACTGTTGTCTCTGGAGCGGCTGTGTTCACCGTTCCTTAGGCTGAGTGCGGGCTGCCATATTATACAGGCATGTTGACCTGCAGCCACGCAGGTTTCAGGCTGCCAGCCACGTGGGGTGGCCACGAGTAATTGTGGGGAGAATGGCTGGGAAATCCCGTACGACAGAGGAGCCATGGGAGAGATTCCTTTTCCTGAACAACTATGGGGCAGACAGAGCCTCCTCCATCATGGAAACCCATCAAAAGCTATTGACCAACAATAGGTAAAAACGTATGTGTGTGTGTGTGCATGCATGTGTATCTGTGTGTATGCATACATGTGTGTGTGTCTCTGTGTGTGTCTGTGTGTATACCTGCATGTATGTGTGTGTGTGTCTGTGTGTGTGGTCACAACAGTGAGTCCTGCTCTCTGTGAACTAACAGCTGCCTGGAGAACTACATTGGTGACCCCACCTCTGATCTGGTAAGCAAGCAGGCTGCCCTCTGTAGCAGTCGTGATCAGACATGACAGAACACCATGAGCTACAGAACCACAATGAGCAGAACATAATAGAGAAAGGGGTCCCACACTACATGCCTAGCTATTTCCATGTGTACAGGCTAGCGAGGGCACCAGGCAGACACACAATAGATAGATAGATAGATAGATAGAGGGGGTGCATGGGGATGGATAGGTAGATAGATAGATAGGGTGCATGTGGATGGATAGATGTATAGAGGGGGTGCATGGGGATGGATAAATAGATAGGGGTGTGTGGGGATAGATAGATAGACAGAGGGGGTGCATGGGGATGGATAGATAGACAGAGGGGGTGCATGGGGATGGATAGATAGATAGATAGACAGAGGGGTGCATGGGGATGGATAGATAGATAGATAGGTAGAAAGACAGAGAGGTGCATGGGGATGGATAGATAGACAGGTAGATAGACAGAGGGGTGCATGGGGATGGATAGATAGATGTATCTCACCTTTGACTTTGATGGTGATACCAGTGCTGTGCCTGGACTTTGTGAAACGACCAGACCTGCCCGTGTAATAGGCACAGCTGTACTCCCCCGCATCGCGGGGCCCCGTGATGTTGAGTTTGTAGGTCTGCTTCCAGCCGGAGGATGCTCTCGCTGTCACAGCCAACCCCGTGTCGCTGTAGTAGTGGAATTCTGTCACGGGAACCGGCAGGCGGTCAGCAGAGCACGTGAGAGCCACTGTGTCTCCGAGCAGGTACTCGTCCTTCCGGGGGTCTATGGAGAAGGCTGGGGCTGGATGTGGGGCTGGGGATGGAAGGGTCCATTAGCACCAACTCAGAACCCACAGAGACCCGGCAGCAAACAGACCCCCTCGTCTTTCCCCTCCGTCCACCCGCAATGGATGGGAAGAGTCCATGGGAGGTTCCACCTCCCTTTCCTCCGGGCCCTGCATGTGGCGTCCCCTTGCCTGAGTCTGCCCAGAGCCTGAGTCCTAGGCTGGGAGAGGGGGCAGCTGCCCTGCATGCAACAGTCCAGAGGTGAGCACTGGGAAGTTGGGGGGAGTCCCTACACCCCCCACCCCTCAGGGCTGCCCCCTGGCGTGGTAGACGGAGGGCAACGGAGAAAGAGGAACCGGGAGTGCCAGGCTGACGCAGGGCCAGGACTTTTCCTGACTGCGTGGGTGCAGTCAGCCTGAGCAATCTTCCCTCGACCAGGGAAAAATGTTGGGTCAGCCGTTCCCAGAGTGTAGTGCTCCATTTCCCCCCATTCTGAGACACATAGAGAACCTCCCTCCTATGGCTCGGCCCCCTTCTCTGTAAGGGGCAGAGGGATGGTTGGTGACCAGGCCACAGCCTTTAAGTGAAGACCTGGGCTGAGACCCACCCAATTCATCTGACCTGCGCTGGGCTGAGAATGGGGCGAGGTCGGAATGATCCGGGCTGGATCGGTGGAAGGAGCATAGGAGTCGGAGATTTCTGGGCTCACACACACACACACGCCACCCCCGAACTGCCCCGCCACATCTCGCGGCTTCAGTGGAAGGAAATACCCGACCCCAGCTTCCGAGACATCCCCACCCCCATCTCAGCAGGGACAGCAGGGTGTAAGGAGCAAAGTGAAGGAGAGAGATAGCTGGGCTCACATCCTCCCCGACCTTTCCTGCCACATCCCACAGCTGCAATGGGAGGAAGTACCCCACCCTGGCTTCCGAGACATCCCCACCCCAAGCAGTAGCATCTTGGCATGGCCAGCCATGGGCATTACCTGTAGGGGACACCGGCTGGGGAAGGAACTGGAGAGAGGCTGGAAGAGAGAAGAGAGTTGATGAGCTCTCCATGGACATGGGCTCTGGGATGCCGGGAGGAAATGGAGAAGAGGGTCAACAGGAGAAAGAAAGAAAGACATAACTTACCCAACAGAGGGAGGAGGTGAGTTAGTGCCATGTTGAGCCGGTCCCTCGGGCTGGGAGCTGGGTTCTCACCTCCACCACTCACCCTGTCTTCCTCGGAAGGGTGATTGACCCTTCTGTGCAGATCCCACGAGAAGAACAATCCCATGACAGGGTGCATTGCTCATCCCTCGGCGCTCCCTGCCTCCCCCGCTCCGTCACATGGCCTGGGAGAAGTCACAGCCCCCCTCCCAGCACACAGGAAATCCTGCCGAGACCACAAACTCAACATCTTCTCCTCCATGGCCCAGCTGTTCGCTGCTGACCACAGACGTCATCTGTTCGCTGCCGCTTTTGGAGCGAGCTGCCCAACTTTTCCTGCTGCCCCCTCCCAGTCCAGGGCAAGGGCTCTTCTCCCTCCCCTGCTGATGTCCCCCAAACCCCCTGATCCTGGTTCCCAGCTCCTCCACCGTCACTTCTCAGAGGCAGTGTGATGAAGTGGGGGGGCACTGGAGGGGTTTTGAGGGGTTGCATGTAGAGGGGAGGCCCTCCATGTCCCAGAACAGAACCAGGGACCCCAGCGAACGGTGCCCGGCAGACCCGGCCAGAGGGAGGCCAGCGGGCTGCAGAGGGGACACCGCAGTGCCTGACCCAGCTGGTCCCAGCCAGGGGAGAAAAATGGACAGAGGAGAGGGGAGGCGGAGAAGAGAAGGGCCCAGGTGACCCTATTTACCTGGACAGAAGACAATGGACAGGGGAGGGGCTGCTGTTGGAGGGGGATTGGAGGCTGGGCTGGAAGGCAGGGGTTGCGGGATGGGGCAGGGGGGCAGGCCGAGCCCACCCAGCTGCAGGAGAGACTCAGATGGGCTGGGCTGAGGGGGGAGCAGGCCAACAGGCCAGAGGGTTCCTGTGCCAGGTTCAAAGCTCAGTATACCCTCCTGTGGGATGCTGGCTGGGAGTTGCTCTGGGCTGGAGAACAGGGCTGTGCTACCCCTTCTGGGGGTGGAGGCCACAGGGTCCTGAGGGAGTGGACTCCCTGAGAAGGGGCTGGCTCACTGTTGGGGGTTCCACCCAGAGACCACAGGGGCCCTGAGCTGTGGGACGGTAACAGGTGGACACCCACTTTTCTCATCCACCTGGGAGACGGGTTTCTGTCCTGAACTGTTTCCTGCCTTTGCTGGGAGTTCATCAGGGAATCAGTCCATCCTCACCGGCCTCCTTCGCCTTCCCCTCGGCGCCTGTAAACAATCACATCATCTGTGGTTCCTAGTCACCATGCAGCATTTTCTAGCCAGCCACAGCGAGTCCCACAGGGGAAGCCCAGCTGGGAAAACATTCACACGGAAGCAGGAACTGAAGGATGCTTCCCCCACAACCGGCTGGAAGCAAGAGACCCTGGGCGTGTCTACGCAAACACAGTTTGATCCTACTTGGCTTGGGTTTGCTGGATATCCAGTTGAGGGGCCCAGGTTTGCTCAGGGCAATTGCTGCGTTCACTGGCGGTAGAGCTGCCCATTGAGAATTCAGACCACTAGGGGCTGAGATGGGGCAGGTTTTCTCTCCATCCCGCAAAAGAGTTGAAAGTGACTAAAAGGCCGGTTGGCAGAGGTCACAGCTGAGAGGTGGAGGGCAGCGGATGGAGACCGAGCACCAGCCGGGAAAACAAGCAGCCAACTGAGTGGCAGCCGAGAGGTGCGAGGAGTGGCCATCAGGGCAGGGCAGCCAGCCTGGGTTATACTATAGGGTCACCCCAACACACTCCTAATCCCGGAACTTCCTGCGCAGCCATTTTCTGCCCAGTGCAAATATTTTACACCCACTCCATCTTTAACTAGCCAGACACATCATCTTCCACACCCTGAATTAGATAAAACCGCCCAATGGGATTCTCGACTAGAGTGGGACAAGTTTCAAGCGAGGACGAGCAATGAGGCACCCCAGTCAGAAAGGGAGCCAAAAAGAGAAAAGATGAAATACTTCCAAGCCTCTCCTTAAGGACTTATCTGAGTTTCGCAGCCACCTTTTCCACCCCAGGCTCCAGCACATCTGCACCGGAGTCGGACGCCTGTTTCCTTTGGTCATCTCAGCTGCAGAGAATGAATGAGCCAGGGGAGAGAGGTCAGGGTCTTTGGGAGGAGAGGGGGTTCCTCCTTTTGGTAGTTTGGTAGTCCCTCGCTTGCATAATGTTACCAGCGAAGACCCAGTGTTACCTGCACAAATTTCTCTATCCCTTCCACATTGTAGGGGCACACACCTCTACCCAATTCCTAGGGCTCAGGGCGCATCTCCCTATGGGTTGGCAGGATGTTTAGCCACCGAAAGAGCCTCACACAGTAATATCCGTATCCTCTATTTATTGACAATTCCCAAAGAAGCAGAATACACATGCTAAGCACACAGTGTTATGCTCACCAATCCTGGTACAGGTAGACTTCCCCTGTTGGCCAGGCAGTATCAGTCTCTCTAGTCTTACGCGGTGTCTCAAAGGTGTTTCCAGGTCTTAATATAATATATATGGAGATATACCTATGTCAGAGAACTGGAAGGGACCTCAAAAGAGCCTCAAATCCAGTCCTCTGACTTCACAGCAGGACCAAACACCATCCCTGACAGATTTGCCCCACATCCCTAAATGGCTCCCTTAAGGATTGAACTCACAACCCTGGGTTTAGCAGGCGCATGGACAAATCACTGAGCTTTCCATCCCCCTTCTTCTTGGTGCACCTGGTCTTTTTCCAGCCTGTTCTTCTTTCCTTCTGCTTCTGTTACTTCCGATCTTCCTGGTCTCCTTCTTGGACCCCAGTTTATATAATGAAATCTGAGTCTTGCTTAGCTATTCCTTAACCAATTATTTTAGTATAATTTTACTAACCAATCATAACAAAATTATCTAACCAATCATACCCCATCACCTTAATTGATTTACACCTAGCAAAATTAATTATCCAGCAGACAGAAAGAGTTACAAACCAGACAGAGATTGCACAGTCCAACAATAGGAAAGTGTAACGACAATGCTCATAGAATGAGTATTCCACAACCTTCTCTA
Organism: Pelochelys cantorii; assembly: GCA_032595735.1. Classification (NCBI taxonomy): domain Eukaryota; kingdom Metazoa; phylum Chordata; order Testudines; family Trionychidae; genus Pelochelys; species Pelochelys cantorii. Next base: position 7,377,910 of record CM064351.1, on the reverse strand, counting down.
TGGATAAGCAGTTTCCTGCCAGACAGAATGGTGTGACTTACGTTTTCTTTACCCATCTTGAGATCTGTTTCCTTATCTGGTGGCAGTGGGGAGCTATCAGGACAAAGTCCCCTCCTCACAGCCTGGTGTGACACTATTTTAATACAATGTAGATGAAATGTGAGGATGTGACTCTAGACGTTACAGCTAATGGCCACTGCTCTTCAGTCTGGATGCACAAGAAGGCTTTGGCTGCCAAGATGGCTTCAGGCCTTCCATCGTGGTTACAGAAAAACCATATTGTTACACCAGGAGATGGAGCGTCTATGTTGGGGTGAGAAAAGGTTTTGACCTGAGGGACATACTTCCATAATTGTATGGGTGGCTGGGTAGGCTTTGCCTCCTGTAGCCAGACATGAACCCCATCTTGTTTTCTCCCCCCAGAGAGCAAGAGAAAGGCAGTCAGCCTTTGATGCCCTGGGAACGCAGGTGTGCTGCCTGTCCCTGACTCTACCATAAACAGAAACCAGACAGTAAATGGGCTAGCTGATGACCCGGGGGCCTCCTGCTGCCCTGATGGCTAGTACCAGTAATTGACACGCCTGCACTGTCCCAGGAGAGGAATCTTTGCCCATCACATACCAGCGGTGCCCATTGTCTGCATTTTCCCAGGTGTGAATTATGCTTTGCACCCTTCGTGGGAAACTTGGCATTCAAAGCCATTTTTCCTAATTGGCCACTTGAGACTAGGAAGAAGCCGACATGACCCAAGGGGTATAAAGAGGGGTTTAGTAGCCCACCCCATTTGAGCTCCAATCATCTACACCTGCTGGCAGGTATTGGTTGTCTCCCAAGGTCTGTGGGACGCCCAGCCTCGCCCTACTTCTTCCCGAGGGATTGAGAGAAAGACGCTGGCCACGGCAAGTCTGGAACGCAGGGGTGAGAATATATACCTGCTAGGTGTCTATTTTGCATGCATTTAATAAGAGCTCAGAGAACCAAAAGGGTTTCATGGTACCTGTAAGTGACTTATTAGTGTAATTTCTGTCCTGTCCTTTGTAGTGGCTGTGTTATCTGTAACACAGTAGTAGCATTTAACAGCTAAGTTTACCCTGTAACAATAAAATAGTAACTGTTTAAGCTGTGACCTGACTCCTTCAGTTGCTGTAACAGAACCAAGCACAATTTTAAAAGAACTCCAGCCGGTCATAAGGGACAGATATAGGGAGAGCTTGAGCGTTGGATCGTGTCGCTTCCAGGGGATAGATCCGTTGGGGCATCTCTCAGCCTCCCCAGGCTGCCCGCTGCAAAGGGATTGTGTATCCTAGCAGTCAAAATCTGAGGTGTAATAAGCTCTCCCTGTAAACTCTGGGGCATCTGTCGGCCTGTTGGCTGCCCGCCGCGAAAGGATCCCGATCCTAGCGGTAAAGACACGGACGTTAAACTCCTCGGGGCACCCGTCAGTCTCACCTAGACTGCCCACTGCGACGGGGCCTTGTGTCTCAGCAGTTGAAGACTCGGATGTAACATACACACTTGCACTGCCCGACCATCGGCTGACACCTCCCCAAACTGCCAGGCATGGACTGGCTCCCACCCCCTTTCTGACCCCTCGCTCCCCACTTCTGAGCACTTCCTCTGCCCCGGAACAGCCACCTCCTATCTACTCCTGCCCCCTGATCCCTATCTCCTGACCACCTATCCGGAATCCTCCACTAACAACCGCCATTTTGCTCATGGACACCATTCTGGGTTGCAAACAACAACAGGAATCCATATTGGTGCTCCTTCTTCCCCCTCCTTTTCCCGCTCTTTCCGTACAGCAGCGGGAAACCCTGGTATGGTCTGCCCAGCAACTGGAGATCACATGGGAAGAGACTGAATGGTTACAATGAAGTCTGCGCAACAACGGCAGAAACTATATAGGGCCGCCTCTGGATCTGAGTGGCAGAGTGTTGCTGTCTCACAAAGCGGGTACGTCGGTCTCACGCCTAGGGTAGCTGGGTGGGAATAGGCTCACTTGCAAGCAAGGAGTGGGCGGCTATCCACTGCTCCTTATCATCCTCCTCACACTTACAGCCACACTGATGTAGGAGAGGGGAGGAGAAATTAGGGCTTGTCATTGCCTGCGGTGGTTAGACACCACCCCTGCTCCAGCTGCTACTGTTCCTGGTTGCTGGTTCTGACCCCTCCCGACCATCTGGAGCTGTGTTGCAAAATTGAGGGAGAAAGCTGAAAGACATGGTACAGTGTTGGAGGCTTTCTATCCAGCCGCCTTCCTGTCCTTTTGTGTCTATCTTGTGTCACAGTTCAGCTCAGTGTATTCTGTTTCCTATATTCCTTTGTAACAGTGGGGTCCTTATAGACCTGTATGTGTATCAGTTGTATAGTTAATACTTTCCCGTCATAACTTGTTTATCTCCCTTTTTCCTCTTAATAAAATCCCTTTAGTTTACCACTCTTGGTCTGTCTTCTTCCCTTTAGAGTAAGCTATTAACAACCAATGATAGATGAGGGGTGGGGACAGGCCTGACCGTTGAGATTCCTTGCGGCCAAGGTTTCTCGGCAAACACCACTTCCTATCCAACTCCACTGCTCTCCACTCCTGATGGCACCCAGGACCTCTCACCCCCTATCCAACCCCATTCCTGCCTGCCCTCTCACTGCCTCAGCATTATCCTCTGTCTCCGAGTCAACATCACCCCAACCCATCCAACCCTCCTCCCCCAACTTCCTGACCATGTTGCAAAAACATCCAAATTGGTAGTACAGCCAGCTGAGGCTGTGGGGGAGGGGTAGGAAATGTAGGGGGGGGGAACTGGGGGGTGAACCTACATGGTCTGGAACTTGGTGACCAGACAGAGGGATCCCCTGACTTAGATGTGGTCTGCAGACTCTCATTTGGCTCCCTCTGGTCTATGTGGAAGGATGTTCCTAGCTGGTTTTTCTGTCATCCGTTGAATCTTCCTTTATTCTCCTTCCCCGCTTGTGGATTCTGTTTCCTGATAAAGTGCAAGTTAAGGCAAGCATGTGTTCCCCCCTTTGGCTAAGATAGACCTGCCTGAGCACAGCTGTGGGGTGTGGAGCAGGTGTAAATGTCACTTCACAGACAACAATGCCAGACATATTTCACCAGAACAATAATGATCAGAAAATTATGAGTTTTCAAATGATTCCTTATAAGGCATACTTTGTACCAAGATTGTAACAATAGTGCGTAGGATGGCAATACAGGGGTGTATTCTGTCACAGACACCCCACTCCAAAAGACAGGATAAAACCTGAGAGTCCTGGCTCCCAGCCTCCTGCTGTAGCCCTAGTCCAGGGGTCTCCAACCTTTTTAAGCATGAGATCACTTTTTGAATTTAAGTGCAATCCAGGATCTACCTCAAACCCAAACACCCTGCCCACCTCCTTCCTGCCCCTTCTCCAAGGCCCTGCCCTTGCTCACTCCATCCTCCCTACCCCATCCTCACTCACTTTTCAGGCTGGGGGCACGGGGGTGGGGTGCAGGATGGGTTCAGGACTGGGGCTGGGGTTCAGAATGTGGGCTCCAGCGGGGCACCGCTTACCACAGGTGGCTTCTGGGTGGTAGTACAGGGGGCTAAGGCAGGTTCACCCTGACCCTCTGGCCCTGCACCACTCCCAAAAGCAGCCAGAAAACTCTCTCCATCCCTGCCCCCCTCTGCTCTGTGGAGATGGGGTACAGGGTGGAGGGAGTGGCACCCTGACATGAGCATCCCCACTTCCTCTTCTTCCCATGCCCTGCACAGCAAGCAGAAGGCTCCCAGAGGTGAGGGGCACCTCCAAAGTAGAGGGCAGGAGCTTCATGGCAGTGCTGAGAGGGGTAGATGAAATGCTGGCACTTCATAGCCTCCTGACCAAACCTTTCAGGATCACCTGTTGAAGGTTCCAAGATCTACCAGTAGATCCTGATCTACTGGTTGGTGACCACTGCACTAGTACATACTCCCCTCCAAGGTAATGAATAGGAGCTGCAAAGGAGAGTCTGGCAAACCTGGAGAACGAGGGAAGGGTTATGCTAACTGTGGAGATGCACCGGAAGTCCACCAGGTTTTATTGTTTTCCTTGTTTGGGGATTTGGAAATCATGTCTGAGCTGGTTGATTGTTTTTCTCTTTTGCAACTAAGGATTCCAGCCCAGGGATTCTCCCTGAGTCTATGTCACTTCATGGCATTTAACACCCAGTCATTCATTATGTTTGCAACAGTCATCTTGTTCTACTAAGAAGGGTGTTTTCTTTTTGTTTTGGTTAACCAGCATTGGTTGATTTTTGTGTCCTTAAATGTACATGTCTAAGAAAAATCATGTTACCCTGGAGAAGCAGAGGCCCATTGTTCTCTGTGGATTATCTCAGTTTTCCCACCTCCAAGCAAAAAGGAGGTTGGGGCAGGGGGGACAGCTTTGCCAGTTTTCTTTCTTTCTTTCTTTCTTTTTCTCTCAATTTGGGACCATCTCCTATATCAGCAGTGAAGCCAAAAACAATGACATGACATGGAAGATTTCAAGAGCTGGCTAAAATGTATGTCTTGTTGCATTTCCACTGCCACTCAGGGTGTGTCTAGACTACATCCCTTTGTCGACAGAGGGATGTAGTCGAGACACACCCGTAGGGATTCAATGCTCATGGCCAGGGAAGAGACCTGCAGAATGTTCACAGGAAATACGTCAAGTTTCACACCATGGCACACGGAAGAGGGAGATCATGTGTCCTGTTGGTCAGCTGGGGACTGAGGCTGGAGGTGTAGAAAGTTCACTGGGGCTCGGCAGCACAGAAGGATCGATGGTTGAGTAGATTGGAGGTTTTCCTTCAGGCTTGGCTCTCTACAAGCTCTGTGTTGTGGTTCTCCTAGAATCTGCAAACAAAAAATGATGAGTTTGGTGTTTATACCACCCTTCCGACTCACCTCTGAGGTGGACTGGCCCTGGGGAAGGAGGGATGAAATGAAAGAACCAGTAGAGGGTGGTGTGGCAGACTAACAGATGCTCTCCGTGGTGCTAGCGGATGCTATGTGGCATAAAACAGGCTGAATGGGTCACGAGGGCTACGTCTAGACGATGGAGTTTTAGTGGGATACTGGAGGCATCCCACAAAAACCCTGCTGCATCCAAGGAGTACGTTTACTCTTCTGCTTTTTTTTTGCGGAAGAGCAGACGTGCTCTTTCGGGGAGCCCTGTCTACCTCCTTTCGTGAGGCATAAAGGCGCCGCCAAAAGAGGAGGCTTTTCCACCATTTGGCCCCATCTAGACGGGGCCAAATGGCAGAAAAGCAACTTCCGGAAACGCAATCGGAAAAAGCAACTCAAATTGCAGAGCATAGTTTGTGGCACTTTTTCCGACAGAAGGCGATAGTCTAGAGCAGTGTTTCTTAAACTGTGTTTTGCAGCTCACCGGTGTGCCGCGAGTCAGTCGGGGTGTGCCACGGAGAACAACAGTGTTCAAAATGGCCGCCCTTAAAGGGGCAGGCAACCTTTTTTTCTCAATAATTTTCCCCCGATACCTTCTTTTTTTTGCTCTATAACTTCCCCCCCCTGCCCTTTTTCTCCCCCCTTTTATTTTTTTTCTCAACAAAAAATCCTTGGTGTTCCCCATAAAAAAAATTATTGTTTGGTGTTCCTTGGTCTTAAAAAGTTTCAGAAACACTGGTCTCGACCTCGTCTCGGGGTTGCTCTGCCCTGTAGAGCCAGAGTGACCCCAATTGCCCAGAACTGCACTAGGGGTTCAGGGCCGCAGGGAGCAGGGTGAGGAGGCTCCATAGGGGTGCTCTCTCCTGGTCTTCAGGGCTGCCCCCCATGTCCCAGTGAGGCTCTCAGGCTGGCGTGTGACCCCCAAAAGTCAATCCTGCCATGACTGACTCCACTTCACCCCCCTCCTTCCTGGCCCTGCCATTCCAATGCCGTTTGGGAGTCTCCTTGGCTCCCCGTCCAAAATGCTTGGGCATCCACCCCACGGGCCCCACCCCAGAGGTGGCTGTATGCCAGCGGACGGCCGAAGACATCCCAATGGGAACAGGTCTAATGACAAGCACAATGCCCAGTGAACTAAGGGGCACAACCACGGTAGGGCAACTAGACCTGGTGGGTCCCCACATCCCTGCCACTCAGGACTCCCTGCCTCCATAAAAAAACAGTTACCTTGGCGCTTCATCAGGAAGTAGGTGGTGAGGAAGATGAGGCCATTGAGAGTGAGGAAAGCACCGCTCACAGCCAGCTCCCGGGACAAGCTGCCTGCCACAGTGCGCTCTGTCAGGGAGAGGCAGGAGAGAAGAGGAGGGATGGAGATGGCGGTACAAAGTAGGGGGTTTCTGCTGCCCCTTGCTGTCAGGAGAGACTGGTCCTGCTGCCCCCTGCTGGAGTGTCTGAAACCTGCACCATGTGTGTGTGAAATGCTGGCACCAGGAGGACAAACAGGGATGTTTAAAAAGAAAGGGGCGGCTATACGGTATAATGGGCACTAGGGCAGAAGAGGGTTGGGGTTGGGACGGGGCCGCTATACTGTATAATGGGCACTAGGGCAACAGAGGGTGGGGTGGGGAATGGGTGACCATGGTGGGTGTTTGGAAGTTGAATGCTTTGTTGCATTACTAAGTAGTTGGTTGTTCCGTGAGTGTGTGTGTGTGCGTGTGTGTGTGTTTGTGTGTCCAGGCTGTACTAAGCATTCAGTGTGTCTAGGGCTGGTTGTGTGTCCCTACGGCAGCCTCACCTTTCAAGGTGACCGTCACAGCCTGGCTCCTGGTGGAGGGAATCCATCTCCCGCTCTCCTTCTCCTCATACCCACAGGTGTATTCCCCAGAGCTGTTGGTATCCACCCATGGGATGCTCAGCATGGAGACATTCCTAGATGTGGTGCCGGGTGCCATGATGTGGGTCTCAGACCCTGCATCCCCAGGGATGATCTTGGCTCCGTCCTGGTAGAAGTGGAACCTCCGCTCTGTGGCGTCCCCGGGGGCCGTGCAGGTGATGACAAGGCGGTGCCCTTCATTCACCTCTTTGGGAAGGGGATTCACACTCAATGTTGGCTGCGGAGGGGGGTCTGAGGAGGACAGGAAAGTGCATGGGTCCGCCAGGGCAGAAGAGGGAGGAAAGTGGAGATGTGGTTTGGATAATCCACCTTCCATCCCTTCAGGCCTGTGAACAACTTTTTTCAGCTGGAATAGGGAAGTGTTCTCTCAAAGATTCCCAAGGGGAGAGTAAGCAATTGGGTTACCATGTTAGCTGGGGAAGAGGCGGGTCCAGATTATTAATCATCTTGGGCAATCACATTCTGTTCAGTTGGGTGGCCAGTCAGTTGACCATGTTGTTGCTAGTTGGGCAGCCATCTTTGTTATGTGCCCTGTGAGCCACCATTTTGGAAGGGATCCGTGTCTGTATTTGGATCACCATGCTGGGAGGGAAAGCTGATGTCCACTGAGCGGCTTATTGACTGGCCATTTGGTTGTGTGTGAGTGTTGTTATTGGGAGGGTGCATCAATATTTGGGTGGCCATGTTGGACAAAGAAGCTGCCACCAATTGACTAGCCCTATATACCAGCCATTAACTTGAGTGTGAGTGGCCATATTGAACGGACATGGTTGCCAATACTGGGTAGCCATGCAGGTGAAATATGGCCATGTTCAATAACTATGAATAATTTTAATGAGAAAGGCTGGGAAATACCCCATGGCATTAAACCATGTCATAGATTCCTTGCACCAACTATGGGACAAATAGTGTGTATGGGGATAGATAGATAGATAGATTGATAGATATATAGATAGAGGGGTGTGTGGGGATAGATAGATAGATAGATAGATAGATAGAGGGGGTGTGTGGGGATAGATAGATAGATAGATAGATAGAGGGGTGTGTGGGGATAGATAGATAGATAGATAGAGGGGGTGTATGGAGATAGATAGATAGATAGATAGATAGATAGATAGATGTGGTATATGGGGATGGATAGATGGATCTATCTCACCTTTGACTTTGATGGTGATACGGTTGCTCTCCATGGACTTGTTGAAAGGACGCTTCTCGCCCGTGTAATAGACACAGCTGTACTCCCCCGCGTCATGTGGTCCTGTGATGTTGAGGTTGTAGGTTTCTTTCCAGCCGGAGGACACTTTGGACGTAATAGCTGATCCCATGTTGCTGTAGTACTGGAATTGTGTCACGGGATCCCTCAGATGGGGAGCAGTGCACGTGAGAGCCACGGTGTCTCCGAGCAGGTACTCATCCTTCCGTGGGTCTGTGGAGAAGGCTGGGGCTGGATGTGGGTCTGGGGAGGGAGGGGTCCATTAGCACCAACTCAGAACCCACAGAAACCCGGCAGCAAACAGGCACCCTCGGATTTCTCCTGCATCCACCCCCCAAAGGTGGGAAGAGCCGGTGGGAGGTTCCGCAGCCCTTTCCCCAGGGAGCTGGCATGTGGAGTCCCCTTTCCTGAATCTGCCCAGAGCCTGAGCCCTTGGCTGGGAGAGGGGGGCAGCTGCCCTGCATGCAACAGGCCAGAGGTGAGCACTGGGAAGTTGGGGGGGGAGTCCCTGCACCCCCTCCCTTCAGGGCTGCTCTTGGCATGGTGGATGGTTGATAAAGGAGAAAGAGGAATTGGAGAATATGGGGGCAGGGAATTTCTTCTCTGAACGGGTGTGGTCAAAATGTGTCATTTCACTTGACGGGGGAAAAGTGCGACATCAGCAGTTCCCAGAACTTAGCTCTTCATGCGCACTGAGGTCCTCCCCACTCACATAGACGTAGAAACCCCCCTTGCCCCTCCAATCAACGACCCCCTCTCTATAAGGGGCAGAGGGGTATTTGCTATCCAGGCCACAGCCCGGCCTCAGCCTTCCTGCTAAGGCTTGGTCTGAGACCCACCCAATTCATCTCACCTGCCCTGGGCTGAGAATGGAGTGAGGTGGGAATGAACCAGGGCTGGATCGGTGGAAGGAGCAAAGGAGTCGGAGATCTCTTTGCTCACACACACCCCTCCCCCCCGCCACCACCGACCTGCCCCGCCACATCCCACAGCTTCAGTGGAAGGTAATACCCCCACCCCAGATTCCAAGACATCCCCACCAACATCTCAGCAGGGACAGCAGGGTGTAAGGAGCAAAGTAAGGGACGGAGATCTCTGAGCTCACATCCCCCTGACCTTTCCTGCCACATCCCACAACTTCATAGGGAGGAAGTACCCCACCCTGGCTTTGGACACCGTCCCTTCCCCAGGTAGTAGCATCTCAGCATGCAGAGCCATGGGCATTACCTGTGGGGGAGACCAGCTGGGGAAGTAGCTGGAGACAGGCTGGAAGAGAGAAGAGAGTTGATGAGACTTCCATGGACATGGGCTACGGGGTGCCGGGAGCAAATGGAGAAGGTGGTCAACAGGAAAAGAAAGAAAGAAAAGAGGACATAACTTACCCAGCACAGGCAGAAGGTGAGTTAGCTCCATGGTCTCTGGGGCAGGGAGCTGGGTTCTCCCTCCCTTCATCACATGGCCTCTGAAAAGTCACAGCCCCCACCATTCCACCAGCTCACAGGAAATCCTGCAGAGACCATAATCTTTCCCATTTCCCCTCCACAGCCTAACTGTGAGCTTCTGACCACAAATGCCACCCGCCCCTGGTCTCTGAACCATGCACCCACCTTTTCCTGTTGTCCCTTCCAGTGCAGAGCAAGCACAGTTCTACCTCCCCTCCTGTGGCCCACCAAAGCCCCCTCATCTGGGCTGCTCAGCCATCACTGCTCAGAGGTGGACTCCCACATTCCTCACCCTCCTGGGAGACGGGTTTCCCTGCTGCCCCGGTGCCTCCCTTTCCTGGGAGTTCATGGGGGATCCAGCCGTCCACACTGGCCTCCTTCGCCTTCTCCTCGGTGCCTGTAAATAATCACATCGCCTGTGGTTCCTAGTCACCACGCAGCACTTTCTAACCAGCCACAGCAAGTCCCACAAGGGAAGCCCAGTTGGGAAAACATTCACACGGAAGCAGGGACTGAAGGATGCTTCCCCCACAACCAGGTAGAGGCGAGAAACCCTGGGGGTGTCTATGCAAACACAGTTTGCTCCTGCTGTGCGTGGATTTGCTGGATAGTCAGCAGTGGGAGCAGAGTTTGCTCATTGCAATCAGCTGAATTCATGCCTGTGGGACAGCTAGGTTTGTTGTGAATGCAGGGATTGTGACATACGGTGGCCAGTGTCTGTCTTTTTGGTCTGTGCTTCATCTGCTCTGAAAGCAGCTTGCTCAGCAGGGGCTGGGCAGGCAGTAGGGAGGGTAACTAGGGAGTGGGCAGATATGCTGAACTACAGACTACACACGTTCCCAGGAATACTTCCTGGGCTGCTCTGACCTGTTGAGCCCCACTGTACACAGAACAGAGCCAAGCAGGTTTCCACCAGAGCCTCCTTCTGATTTCAGTTGTGGTACAGCTGCGTGTCTACCTAGTAAAAATCCCTAGGGGCTGAAATCATGAGAGATGGGGCAGTTTTCTGTCCAGCCTCAAAAGAGTTGAAATTTACTAAGAGCCTGATGGGCAGAAGTCACAGCTGAGAGATGGAGGGCAGCAGAGGGTGACTGAGAGACTGCAGGGTGGCAGTAGACCGGGGCAATACGCAGCCAGAAGGATGGTGGCCAAGAGGTGTGAGAGTGACCTCCACAGTGGTGGTAGAGAGACATGACAAGGGGCTAGCAGGGCGGTGATAGGGAGGCGACGGGAGTGCCCAGCAGGGTGGCAATAGAGAGGCATGACGAGGGGCCAGCAGGGTGGCAGGAAAGAGGTGTGACGAGCAGGGAGCAGGGCAGCGGTAGAGAGGCGTGAGGAGGAGCCAGCAGGGCGGCAGTAGAGAGGCGTGAGGAGTGGCCAGTAGGGCGGCAGTAGAGAGGCGTGAGGAGTGGCCAGTAGGGCAGCAGTAGAGAGGCGTGAGGAGTGGCCAGTAGGGCGGCGGTAGAGAGGTGTGAGGAGTGGCCAGTAGGGCGGCAGTAGATAGGCGTGAGGAGTGGCCAGTAGGGCGGCGGTACAGAGGAGTGAAGAGGGGCCAGTAGGGCAGCGGTAGAGAGGACGTGAGGAGTGGCCAGTAGGGCAGCAATAGAGAGGCGTGAGGAGTGGCCAGTAGGGCGGCAGTAGAGAGGCATGACGAGTGGCTGGCAGAGAGGCGTGAGGAGTGGCCAGTAGGGCAGCAGTAAAGAGGCATGAGGAGTGGCCAGTAGGGCGGCGGTAGAGAGGCGTGAGGAGTGGCCAGTAGGGCGGCAGTAGAGAGGCGTGAGGAGTGGCCAGTAGGGCGGCAGTAGAGAGGGCGTGAGGAGTGGCCAGTAAAAAAAAAAAAAAAAAAAAAAAAAAAAAAAAAAAAAAAAAAAAAAAAAAAAAACCCCCCCCCCCCCCCCCCCCCCCCCCCCCCCCAGTAGGGCAGCAGTAGAGAGCTGAGGAGTGGCAGGGGCGGCAGTAGAGAGGGTGAGGAGTGGCAGTAGGGCGGCATAGAGAGGCAGGAGTGGTGGCAGAGAGGGTGAGGAGTGGCCGAGGGCGGTAAAGAGGCATGAGAGGGCCAGTAGGGCGGCATTTTAGAGAGGCTGAGGAGGGCCAGAGGGGGCGGAAGAGGATGAAGAGGGCAGAGGGCAGCGGTAGAGAGGCGTGAGGAGGGCCAGAGGGCGGCAGTAGAGAGGCGTGAGGAGTGGCCAGTAGGGCGGCAGTAGAGAGGCTGAGGAGTGGCCTGGGCAGAGAGGGCGTGAGGAGTGGCCAGTAGGGCGGCGTAGAGAGGGTGAGGAGTGGCCAGTAGGGCGGCGGTAGAAGGCGTGAGGAGTGGCCAGTAGGGCGGCGGTAAAGGGTGAGGAGGGCCAGTAGGGCGGCGGTAGAGAGGAGTGAGGAGGGCCAGTAGGGCACATAGAGAGGGTGAGGAGTGGCCAGTAGGGCGGCAGTAGAGAGGCATGAGAGTGGCTGGCAGAGAGGCGTGAGGAGTGGCCAGTAGGGCAGCAGTAAAGAGGCATGAGGAGTGGCCAGTAGGGCGGCGGTAGAGAGGCGTGAGGAGTGGCCAGTAGGGGGCGTAGAGAGGCTGAGGAGTGGCCAGTAGGGCGGCAGTAGAGAGGCGTGGGAGGAGGTGGGGCCAGTAGGGCGGCGTAAGAGGCTGAGGAGTGGCCAGTAGGGCGGCGGTAGAGAGGCGTGAGGAGTGGCCTGGGCGAGAGAGGGCTGAGGAGTGGCCAGTAGGGCGGCAGTAGAGAGGCATGAGAGTGGCGCAGGTAGGGGCCGGGGCGGTAAAGAGGCTGAGGAGTGGCCAGTAGGGCGGCAGTAGAGAGGCGTGAGGAGTGGCCAGTAGGGCGGCAGTAGATAGGCGTGAGGAGTGGCCAGTAGGGCAGCAGTAAAGAGGCATGAGGAGTGGCCAGTAGGGCGGCAGTAGATAGGCGTGAGGAGTGGCCAGTAGGGCGGCGGTAGAGAGGCGTGAGGAGTGGCCAGTAGGGCGGCGGTAGAGAGGAGTGAAGAGGGGCCAGTAGGGCAGCAGTAGAGAGCTGGATGGCCAGTAGGGCGGCAGTAGAGAGGCATGAGGAGTGGCCAGTAGGGCGGCAGTAGAGAGGCATGACGAGTGGCTGGCAGAGAGGCGTGAGGAGTGGCCAGTAGGGCAGCAGTAAAGAGGCATGAGGAGTGGCCAGTAGGGCGGCAGTAGAGAGGCGTGAGGAGTGGCCAGTAGGGCGGCGGTAGAGAGGCGTGAGGAGTGGCCAGTAGGGCGGCGGTAGAGAGGAATGAAGAGGGGCCAGTAGGGCAGCAGTAGAGAGACGTGAGGAGTGGCCAGTAGGGCGGCAGTAGAGAGGCGTGAGGAGTGGCCAGTAGGGCGGCAGTAGAGAGGCATGACGAGTGGCTGGCAGAGAGGCGTGAGGAGTGGCCAGTAGGGCAGCAGTAGAGAGGCGTGAGGAGTGGCCAGTAGGGCGGCGGTAGAGAGGCGTGAGGAGTGGCCAGTAGGGCGGCATAGAGGCGAGGAGTGGCCAGGTAGGGCCGGGGTAGAGAGGATGAAAGGGGCCAGAGGGCAGTAGGAGGGAGGAGTGGCCAGAGGGGCAGAGAGGCATGAGAGGGCGGTGGCAGAAGAGGGTGAGGAGGGCAGAGGGCAGCGTAAGAGGCTGAGGAGGGCCAGAGGGCGGCGTAGAGAGGCGTGAGGAGTGGCCAGTAGGGCGGCAGTAGAAGGCTGAGGAGTGGCCAGTAGGGCGCAGTAGAGAGGCGTGAGGAGTGGCCAGTAGGCGCGTAAGAGGCTGAGGAGTGGCCAGTAGGGGGCGTAGAAGGCTGAGGAGTGGCCAGTAGGGCGGCGTAAGAGGTGAGAGGGCCAGTAGGGCGGGTAGAGAGGCGTGAGGAGTGGCCAGTAGGGCGCGTAAGAGGCTGAGGAGTGGCCAGTAGGCGGCGTAGAGAGGCTGAGAGTGGCTGCAGAGAGGCGTGAGGAGTGGCCAGTAGGGCAGCAGTAAAGAGGCATGAGGAGTGGCCAGTAGGGGGCGTAGAAGGCGTGAGGAGTGGCCAGTAGGGCGGCGTAGAAGGCGTGAGGAGTGCCAGTAGGGCGCGTAAGAGGATGAGAGGGCCAGTAGGCGCAGTAGAAGCGTGAGGAGTGGCCAGTAGGGCGGCGTAGAGAGGCGTGAGGATGGCCAGGGGGCGTAGAGGATGAGAGGGCTGGCAAGAGGGTGAGGAGTGGCCAAGGGGGTAAGAGGCTGAGAGGGCCAGAGGGCGGGTAGGAGGCGGAGGGCGCAGGAGGGGCGGGCTAAGAGGCTGAGGAGGGCCAGAGGGGGCGAAGAGGTGAGAGGCAGTAGGGCGCGTAGAGAGTGAGGAGTGGCCAGTAGGGCGGCAGTAGAGAGGCGTGAGGAGTGGCCAGTAGGGGCAGTAGAGAGGCTGACGAGTGGCTGGCAGAGAGGCGTGAGGAGTGGCCAGTAGGGCAGCGTAGAGAGGGTGAGGAGTGGCCAGTAGGGCGGCGGTAGAGAGGCGTGAGGAGTGGCCAGTAGGGCGGCGTAGAAGGCGTGAGGAGTGGCCAGTAGGGCGGCGGTAGAGAGGAGTGAAGAGGGGCCAGTAGGGCAACAGTAGAGAGATGTGAGGAGTGGCCAGTAGGGCGGCAGTAGAGAGGCATGACGAGTGGCTGGCAGAGAGGCGTGAGGAGTGGCCAGTAGGGCAGCAGTAAAGAGGCATGAGGAGTGGCCAGTAGGGCGGCAGTAGAGAGGCGTGAGGAGTGGCCAGTAGGGTGGCGGTAGAGAGGCGTGAGGAGTGGCCAGTAGGGCGGCAGTAGAGAGGCGTGAGGAGTGGCCAGTAGGGCGGCGGTAGAGAGGCGTGAGGAGTGGCCAGTAGGGCGGCAGTAGAGAGGCGTGAGGAGTGGCTGGCAGAGAGGCGTGAGGAGTGGCCAGTAGGGCAGCAATAAAGAGGCATGAGGAGTGGCCAGTAGGGCGGCGGTAGAGAGGCGTGAGGAGTGGCCAGTAGGGCGGCAGTAGAGAGTTGTGAGGAGTGGCCAGTAGGGCGGCAGTAGAGAGGCGTGATGAGCGGCCGGGAGGGCGGCGGTAGAGAGGCGTGAGGAGTGGCCAGTAGGGCAGCAGTAGAGAGGCATGACGAGCAGCTGGCAGGGTGGCGGTAGAGAGGTGTGAGGAGTGGCCAGTTGGGCGGCAGTAGAGAGGAGTGAAGAGGGGCCAGTAGGGCAGCAGTAGAGAGGCATGACGAGCAGCTGGCAGGGCGGCAGTAGAGAGGAGTGAAGAGGGGCCAGCAGGGCAGCGGTAGAGAGGTGTGAGGACGGGCCTGCAGGGCGGTGGTAGAGAGGCGTGATGAGCGGCCGGGAGGGCGGCGGTAGAGAGGCGAGAGGAGTGCCCAGCAGGGCAGCAGTAGGGGGATGTGACGAGGGGCCAGCAGGGTGGTGGTAGAGAGGCGTGATTAGTGTGCTTTTGGTGCCACTGCTGAGATAGGAAGAGAAAGAAAGAAAGAAAGAAGGCAGAGGTGGTATTAGCAATAAAATCGTTAGATGCTGAGACAAGACCATCCCTCAAGTCTGTTTTTTGTACAATCTGAACCATGGAAATCAGCCTGGGAGGGGTATTGTGCATCTGATAAGGCAGGGGATAGGAAGTGCTTAATATAGCCCCAAACTGACAGAGGCGCACGAGTTAGGCAGAGAACCCATATTCTCACGGCAGAGGAACCAGCTCATCATGGTATTGAGTCTCCTTCTGCTTGCGCTAGGTGAGTGACCTGTGCCTTCTTCTTTCTTTCTTTCTTTCTTTCTTTTCCTGAGTTTTCACTCCCTCTTTTCCCTTTTTCAGCTGCTCTCCAGATGTTTCCCAGCCCAGTGTCTCCTTCAGGTAAAGGCAGCGAGAGGTAGCCAAAGGTCCTGTATCTGCCATAGAGCTTGATGGCAGGATGGAATGGCTTATGGGATGGGTGGGGTCTATGTCCGGGTCTCATCCACCCATGTCTTCTCCCTCTCTCTCCCTGGATATCTCCCCCTCTGCAGTAATCCCCATTTCCATTCCAGCCCCTCTATCAGCCCCCAAACTCTCTCTGCACCCCCTACGCCGACAGTTCATCGAGGGCGAGCATCTTACCCTCCAGTGCTCAGCTCTGGGGGCCGAGGGGGTGACAAGGTACCGGTTCTTTGACCCAAGTGGAAAGCAGCTCTTTGCGATGCCCCACAAAGCCTACAGAGAAGCATGGCTCCATCTCACAGCTAACCAGTCCACCGCCGGGGTGTACAGCTGCGCCTACTGGAGGGAGGTATCTGGGAAAGAAGCCCCATCTGAGAAGAGCTCCCCCGTCTCCATTAGAGTGCAGGGTATGTTGCTGCTTCCTCAGATTTTGTGTTCCCTTCTCCATCCCCCACCCCCTTGAGTCTCCTACCTCTGCTGCCTTCTCCGAGCCGTGTTGACCTAGAGGCAAAAGGTGGGTGGGGTGATGTCTTTGTTTGGAGCAACATCTGTGGGTGCCAGGAACACCCTGTGGTGCCCAGATCTCCCCTTTGGGTCAGAAGTATTCCTGGAGGTTTCATTCCAGACTTTAATTCCTGGAGACCCCCAGGACTACCCTGGACTCTTTTATGTCCAAGTGCCCCACGATGGAGGTTCCATACCACATCACACACATCAATCTGTAGGTGGATGGTGGGTGGTGGGGATGGAGGCCAAGATTTGGATAGGGCACCAGGTAGCTGGGGTGTGGGAGGGCTCCGGCTGGGGGGGAGGCAGGCTCCTGTGAGGGACTGGAGGTGAGGGGTTTGGGGTGCAGGTGCAGGGACCAGGCTGGGAGTGGTGCTGAGGGATTTGGAATGCAGGAGGGGGGATACAGATTGAAGTGGGAATTGGGGTGCAGGAAGGGCTGAGGGGCCGGGGTTGGCCTGGAGATGAGGAGTTTGGGGTGCCCGAGGGGGCTCCAGATTTGGGGAGGGGCTCAGGGCTGTGGTGTGAGGTGCAGAGGTTCAGGTTCTGGGTTGGGGTGCAGCAGGAGATACCGGATTTGTTCTGGGGGGTGAGTGTTTGGGGGCAGGGACAGAGATGAGGGGTTTAGGGTGAGGGAGGTCCAGGTTTGGGGAGGGACTCAGGGTGGGGCAGGGATTTGGAACTCAGGTTTCCCTGGGCATCTCCTGGAGGGGGCATGAGGCTTTGTGGTGCACTACCCTCTGGTAGTTGGCTACATCTCCGCCAGCACCTGCCCAAAGCCCCCCAGCTCCATGCTGGGGTCAACGGGGAGGGGACCCTCTCGCCTGGCTGTGGGAGCTTCATGGCTCGGGGAGTTGCATCTCTTCCCACTGCAGCCCCGAGCCCTTGCAGGGGGCTCAACAGCCAGTGTGTGGGGTTCAATAGAAAGTCATATCACCATATGGCCACGCTGGTTAGAAGGAATTTGGGTGGAAACTCTCCTTCCAGCTACACATGGCTCAACTGGGGTGGGGAAATTTCTTGGGGTGTCCCAGCTCCATCCAAAGCGGAGATGATTATCTAGAGCAAAGACTTGACACACGTTTCAAGTGACTGTTCAGGATGAAGGGGGCCAGCACATAACCTCTGGAGGGTTAGAGATCATTGAAACAAGCCAGAAATCCAAGGTCTCCATGGAGTCCATGAACTGGGGGGTCTAGCAGTCATGAATTTAAGCACTTGAAGGCATTTCTTTTCCTCTTAGTTCTTGTCCTCAATGAGAACATTCCTCATTCCTCCAAGAGGGCGCTTAAATTCTTAATGCAGTTTGGTCTTTTCTATATGAGCAACCCCCTTGTTTTCGAGTTCCTGCTCCTTCAGCCACCATCAGATTTCTAAAAATATTGGGCTCTTCAAAAGCACAGAAGAACCCAGCCTTCGCAGAAAAGAACATTAGCCACACATTTGGACACTAGAAAGGGGACCCTGGCAACACAAAGGGAAGGGATTAAAAATGCTGGTTCTCTGTTCTCCAATATGGGGAGGTGCCAACGGAAATTGATGTTTCCCAGATGCGCCCCAGGCCCCGTCCCTCTCTGTGCATCCTCAGCACAAGGAATATCGCCCCGGCACCTCCGTGGAACTTGCATGTTCTGCGCCACCTCTGGCAGACAACATTAAAGGCTTCCAGTACTTTGGAGATAGAATCGCTGTCTCAGCCCTGGCTTCATTCCGGAGAAACTACACCTACAAGCTGAGCATCACGGGGCCAGAGGTATCTGGGTTGTTCACCTGCTCCTACTGGGTGCGTCTGTTGGGCCGGAATGTCCTATCCAAGAGGAGCGAGCCAGTGGACATCTATGTGAAAGGTGAGAGCTGCACTGTCCGTCATACCCCAAGGGAGAAAGAGTAGTACCACTCTACATGCCATTCGTCATATATATTTTGACAGGTCACCACACCCCCTTTTTGTGTTGTGACCTGCTCTCTGGTTTCATTGATAGATATGTACACTTTGGCCACAGCGGGCATTTTGCGGGGGGGGGAGGGGGAATGAACATTTTTTTTCCTTTTTGGGTCAAACTAGCTCCTGTGTGGTTTTTTTTCATGTGTTTAAGTTAGAAGATTTGCGGATGAAAAGAGGTCTTTCACACATTTTCTAAAAATGATTCTTTATTGGAGGATGAGCCCCTTTAAACTTTGCAAATGAAAGTGGATTCTCACTCAGTGAACAAGGAAGGAACAAGAGTCAGAGACCGAGATATTGTAAATTGCAGGACAAGAAAATGACATTGGGAAGTTTTAGAACTGCCTCGCCAACAACTTATAAATCAACAATAAAGAGGCCAGGACAATTCTACCATTACCATTTTCCCTAGGATCATCCATTTCTGTCTTTCCCAGCAGTTTCTGGGACATCTGATCCTCAGCCTTTACACACACACACACACACACACACACACAGAGTGAACAGTGTGTTATAACACACACACACATACACACACATACAGAGTGAACAGTGCATTATAACACACAAACAGAGAGTGTGTCTAGACTACAGGGGTTTGTTGACGAAAGTGGATTTTTGTCGACAAAACTATACCTGCATCTACACTGCCACATAACGTCGACAGAACTCAGCAGTTTTGTCGACGGCTGTAAACCTCATTCTGCGAGGAATAACACCTTTTGTCAACAGAGTTCTGCTGACAGCAGGTGTTATTGCATCTACACTGACCTTTGCGTCTACACTGTCATGTCAACAAAGCGGCTTGCTTTGTCGGCAGAACTGGATGTAGTCTAGACGCTCTTTGTCGACAGAAGCTTTGTCGACAGTATCTGTCAACAAAGCTTCTGTCGACAAAAGCCTGTAGTCTAGACGTACCCAGAGTGAACAGTGCATTATAACACACACATACACACAGTGAACAGTGTATTATAACACACACACACACAGAACAGGGCATTATATTCACACACACACACACACACACTGAACAGTGCATTATATCACACACACACACACACACACTGAACAGTGCATTAGATCACACACATGGAACAGGGCATTGTACCTCCAACTCCATCATGTCTCTTCCCTCCACCACAGGCAACTTGTCCCGGGAGTTGGCTGTGGGCGGCTCCTTCTTCACCCTCAATGGCCTCATCTTCCTCACCACCTACTTCCTGATGAAGCGCCAAGGTAACTGGTTTTTGTGGGGGCAGGAAGCCCTGATTCACAGGGTCTTGAGGACTCATCCTCGCACCCTAAATGACCCACCAAGGCTGAAATGTCTCCCCCTTTCTGTCTCTGCCTGCTCATGCCCCTTAGCTCGCTGGGTATTGTGTTTGTCATAAGCCCTGTTCCCACAGGGAGTTCTTCGGCCATTAGCTGACATGCAGCCATCTCTGGGGTGGGGCGCATTGGGTGAATGACCAACCATTCTGGACAGGGGTCTAAAGCGGCTCTGGAATGACACTGAAATGGCAGGGGTGGGAATGAGCTGCTGAAGCGTGTTAGGACTGAAAGTTGGAGGTCACACGCCTCTCTCACTGACACATCGAGGCCAGCCCTGAAAGTTAGGAGACAGCCCCCAACTGAGCCTCCTCACACTGCTCCCTGGAGGACAGCACCCCCTAGTGCAGCTCTGGGAAACAGGGGTCACCCCAACTCTAAGGGGGAGATCATCCCCTATGGACCTGCTCACCTTGCTGTCTGAGCACAGCGTCCGCTAGCACCATGGAGAGCATCCGTGAGTCTACCACAGAGCCCTCTACTGGTTCTCCCACCTGCCATTTCATCCCTCCTTCCCCAGGGCCAGTCCAACGGTGAGAGGTGGGTTGGAAGTGTGATAAAAACTCCAAAGTTGTGACTTTTTGTGTGCAGACTCTAGGAGAATCGCAACACATAGATCGCGGCGAGCCAAGGCTGAAGAAGATCCGATCTACATGAGCATTGATCCCTCTGTGCTGCTGAGCACCGATGAACCTTCCACACCTCCAGGCTCAGTTTCCCCAGCTGACCAACAGGACACATGATTCCCCTCTTCCGCGTACCATGCTGTAAAGCTCGCCATATTTGCTCTGAATATTTTGCAGGTCTCTTCCCTGGTCCTGAGCTTTGAATCGCTAAGTGGCACTAGAAATGCTACGCAACATATAAATTAGTCTGCTCTGTAAATCTTCCAAGTCATGCCATTGCTTTGGGTTCCACTGCTGATGTAGGAGCTGGTCCTCAATAGAAAAAAATAAAGAAACATCCCATCTTTTCCGGATTCCATTTTCCATTTTTCCCCACGCTGCATGAATCAGCTCCCCACCTTTCTGGCTTCAGAATTAAAATTCTCTCAAACCCACTGTACTTTCTGTCTCATTGATGGTTGTGGTATTTGTGTGCTTCCTCACCTAGCGTGTGTCATATCCTCTGCATTGTCAACAGATGGCATAATGTGCTGCCAATTTACATTGGCAAAGTTTTATCCTCATAGATTCCAAGCCCAGAAGGGGCTGCTGTGATGAACTACTCTAACCTCATGTATCACATAAGCCCTAGCGCTTTCCAGAAATAATGGCTTGAGCAGATCTTCTAGATCACCATCCAATGAAGTCCTGTGAGCTCCTCAGCCAGGTCTTTTAAAACTCTTAGAGGCAAGTTCTCCGGATTTCCTGATTTAAAAATCTCTAAATTTAGTAGCTTCTGGTTAAGACCCGCCTGAGACATTGACTGTGTTTGTTGCCTGTTGGAAGATCTGTACCATCATGGGTGCACGTCAGTCACATGTATAGTCCAGGGGCCACAGGAGAGATTTTATCTTGGCTCTTGGAAGGGAGTAGGGGCCAGATGATTAAAAGGTCCTGGGAGCCAGGGTGTTTTGTTTTTACCCTGGCTCGTGGAGGGAAGTGTCTATGACAGACTACACCTCAGTATTTACATTTGACACCCTATTGTACTAATCTTAGTACAAAATATGCCATGTAAGGTGTCATTGGAAAAATCATAAGTTGCTGATCATTATTGTCCTCCTGTATATGATACAACAAAATTAACACCTGCTCCCCACCCCACAGCCATGTCCAGGCAGGTCTATCTCAGCCAAAGGGGGGAACACATGCTTGCCTTAACTTGCACTTAAGCAAGAAACAGAATCAACAAGCAGGGAGGGAAAACAAAGCAAGATTAAATGGATGAGAGAAAAAACAACCAGCAACATCGTTCCGCATCGATCACAGGGAGTGAAATTACAGCCACATCTGGGCTTTCCTGTCTACACACCTAGGGCTCATAACAGTCCCTGCCCAAGTAAGTTGGGCAAAGTCCTTTACCTCCCAGGTTCTGGTCCAGCCATGGAAATGTCCCTCCACATACCTGCACCTTTCTGTGACCCTACACACAGTCACTGTCCTGGTCAGCGCAGACTTAGACTTCAGAGGGGCAGATACAAAGTCACCTCCCAGCCTGAATGTGGGAATGTAAAGAGCCATCCTACTCCACTGGGCACTTACAATCAGCTGCCTCGATATTATCTAGTGTCACCCTGCTGGCCCCACATCACAATCCCCCACCGCCACCCTGCTGGCCCCTTGTCACATCCCCCATTGCCGCCCTCCTGGTCCCGCCTCACATTCCCCAACCGCCACCCTTCAGGCCCCTCGTCAAATCCAACCAGCACCACCGTGCTGGCCCCTCGTCACATCCCCCCACCGCCGCCCTGCTGGCCCCTCATCACATCCCCCCACCGCCGCCCTCCTGGTCCCTCCTCACATCCCCCCACCGCCACCCGGCTGGCCCCTCGTCACATCCCCCCACCGCCGCCCTGCTGGCCCCTCGTCACATCCCCCCCACCGCCGCCCTGCTGGCCCCTCATCACATCCCCCCCACCGCTGCCCTGCTGGCCCCTCGTCACATCCCTCGACCGCCGCCCTGCTGGCCCCTCCTCACATCCGCCCACCTTTGTTCTGCTGGCCCTTCGTCATATCCCCCCACAACTACACTGCTTGCCCTATGTCACATCCCCCCACCGCCACCCTTCTGGCCCCTCTCCACATCCCCCCACCATTGCCCTGCTGGCCCCTCGTCACACCACTCTACCGCCACCCTGGTGACTCTTAGCCACCATCTGCTTCCTTGCACCTCTCAGATGCAACCTCTGCCCATCAACCTCTTAGTCATTTTCAACTCTTTTGCAGGCTGGACAGGAACACTGCCCCATCTCACGTGATTTGCGCCCTGCTGAGCAAGCTCTTTTTTGCTCCATGGTAGCTTTTTCCTTTGGAGCAGATGAAGCACGGACCAGAATGACATTGGTCACCGTATTTCGTAATCCCTGCATTCACTACAAACCTAGCCGGCCCACAGGCACGAATTCAGCTGATTGCAATGAGCAAACTCTGCTCCCACTGCTGACTATCCAGCTACTCCAAGCAGAGCAGGAGCAGACTGTGTTTGCATAGACACCCCCAGGGTCTCTCGCCTCCACTTGTTTGTGGGGGAAGCATCCTTCAGTCCCTGCTTCCGCTTGAATGTTTTCCCAGCAGGGCTTCCTCTGTGGGGCTTGCTGTGGCTGGTTAGAAAGTGCTACGTAGTCACCAGGAACCACAGGCGAATGTGATTGTTTACAGGCGAAGGTGAAATAGGCCGTTGTGGATTGACGGATTCCCCCATGAACTCCCAGGAAAGGGAGGCACCAGGGCAGCAGGGAAACCTGTCTCCCAGGAGAGTGAGAACTCTGGGAGACCACCTCTGAGCAGTGACAGCTGAGCAGCCCAGATGAGGGGGCTTTGGTGGGCCACAGGAGGGGAGGTAGAACTGCGCTTGCTCCGAACTGGGAGGGGACAACAGGAAAAGGTGGGTGCATGGTTCAGAGACCCAGGGCGGGCAGCATTTGTGGTCAGAAGCTCACAGTTAGGCTGTGGAGGGGAAATGGTTGAGATTATGGTCTCTGCAGGATTTCCTGTGAGCTGGGCGGGAGGGGAGGGGGCTGTGACTTCTCTGAGGCCATGTGATGGAGGGAGGGAGAACCCAGCTCCCTGCCCCAGAGACCATGGAGCTAACTCACCTTCTGCCTGCGCTGGGTAAGTTATTTCCCCCTTTCTTTCGTCCTTTCTTTCTATTCCACTTTTTAACCCTTTCTCTTTCTTTCTTTCTTTCTTTCTTTCTATTCCACTTTTTAACCCTTTCTCTTTCTTTCTTTCTTTCTTTCTTTCTTTCTATTCCATTTTTTTAACCCTTTCTCTTTCTTTCTTTCTTTCTATTCCACTTTTTAACCCTTTCTCTTTCTTTCTTTCTTTCTTTCTTGCTATTCCACTTTTTAACCCTTTCTTTCTTCCTTTCTTTCTCCTGTTACCCACCTCCCCCATTTCCTCCCAGCGCCTCATAGCCCATGTCAAGTCTATTCTCTCCTCCAGCCTGTCTCCAGTTGCTTCCCCAGCCGGTGTCCCCTTCAGGTAATGCCCATGCCTGTCCGTGCCGAGATACCACTGCTTGGGGTAGGGACGTCTCTGAAGACAAGGTGCAGGTACTTCCTCCCATTTCAGCTGTGGGGATGTGGCAGGAAAGGTCAGGGGAATGTGAGCCCAGTGATCTCTGTCTCCCCCTTTGCTCCTTACACCCAGCCAGCCCCAGTTTATTCTGACCTCACCCCATTCTCAGCCCAGGTCAGGTGAGATGAATTGGGTGGGTCTCAGCCCAGGTCTTGGCAGGAAGGCTGAGGCCGGGCTGGGGCCTGGATATCAAATACCCCTCTGCCCCTTGTAGAGAAAGGGCTCTGCATTGGAGGGGCAAGGGGGTTTCTATGTCTATGTGAGTGGGGAGGACCTCAGTGCGCATGAAGAGCTAAGTTCTGGGAACTGCTGATTTCGCACATTTCCTCAGTAGAATGAAACGGCACCTTTTGACCCACCCACTCAGACAGGAAATGCCCTGCCCCCATGTCCACCAGTTCTTTCTCTTTTACTCCCCGTCCATGAAACCATGGGGCATGAGGGGATGAGATGCAGGGATGTCCCTCAGCTTCCAAAGAGGCAGAATTTGCACCGTGTTCACCTCCTGCCCCTCTCAGATCAAAGGGCTCAGGCTGTGAGCAGACTCAGGCAAGGGGGCAATCCGGTCCCTATCTTGAGATTTCCTCCTTCGCCTGGCCTATGAGGTGCTCCCAGATTGATTCTCCTTCAACTCTGTCACCCCACATGCCAAAGCCCTTAGCAACGATCTGCGGTAGCTTCCATGGATTTTGGAGGTTTGGATGCAGGTGAAGATGAGGGTGGCTATTTGCTGCTGCATCTGGGTTGGTTATGACTTGGTACAATAGACCCTTGGATATGTTAAAAATCAGGAAATCTGGAGAACGTTCATCCAAGAGTTTTAAAAGACCTGGCTGAGGAGCTCAAGGGAGTTGATTGGATGGTTTTCTAAAAGATCTGCTTTCACCATTATTTTTAGTTCATCCTATGTCCTCTGTTTTACGTGAGGTCAGATTAGTTTATCACAATGGTCCCTGGTGGCTTTGGAATCCATGGCTACATCTAAACTGAAGGCTTCTTTCGGAAGAACCTTTTTTCGGAAGAGATCTGCCTGAAAAACTTCTTCCAAAAGAGAGCGTCCACACTGTAAAAGCACATTGAAAAAGTGATCTGCTTTTTCAAGAGTATCCTGACTGAATGGACGCTCTCTCGCATGTAAGCTGCGATTGCTTTGGATGGAATGGCCACCAGGGCACCTGTGCTTTTTCCTCTTCCCTCTTCTTCCAAAAGAACTCCCTCTTCCCCATCCACACACATCTTTTTCCGAAAGAGCTCTTTCAGAAAAAGGCTTCTTCCTTGTAGAATGAGGATTACCAATGTTGGAAAAACCCCTCTGTTCTTTTGATTCAATTTCAAAACGCAATTGCAGTGTGGACGTAACTCGAGTTTTTTTTTTTTTTCAGAAAAACAGCCATTTTTCTGGAAAAAACCTCTGCAGTGTAGACATAGCCTATGAGGGATAGGAATTGCCTGTGAAAATGGGCAGCAAAACATGCCATCTGGTAGCAATGCAGAGGATAGGACACAACCTGTGGGAGGAAGCATACTAATACCATAACTGAGTCAGATAGTACAGTGGGATGGAGAGAATTTTTATTCTGAAGCCAGAAGGGTGGGAGCTGACAGGGATTCATGCAGCTTGGGAAAAAAGCTTTCTTTTTCTTTCTTTCTTTCTTCCTTTCTTTCTTGTCCACTGCTGCGCTGGGATCCAAAGCTCATGACCAGGAACGAGACCTGCAGAATATTCTAAGCAAATATGGCAAGCTTCATGGCATGGCAAATGAAAGATGGCAATCACGTGTCCTGTTTGTCCGCTGGGGAAACTGAGGCTGGTGGCGTGGCAGGTTCATCAGTCGGCATCCCAGCCAGATCAATGCTCAAGGACTTTGGGGATCCTTCTACAGGTTTGGTTCTCCGCGATCTCCGTTTTGTAATTGTCCTAGAATCTGCAAACCAAAAGTGACAACTCTGGAGTTTATCCCACACTTCCGACCCACCTCTCACCGCTGAACCGGCCCTGGGGAAGGAGGGAAAGGGGGCTGAAGAAGTGGGTGGGACAACCAGTAGAGGGCGGTGTAGCTCTCCATGGTGCTAGTGCACGGTGTACTGTAATACTAGGTCATGAGGGGATGATCTCCCCCTTGGGGTTGGGGTGACCCCTGTTTCCCAGAGCTGCACTAGGGGGTGCTGTCCTCCAGGGAGCAGTGTGAGGAGGCTCAGTTGGGGGCTGTCTCCTAACTTTCAGGGCTGGCCTCGATGTGTCAGTGAGAGAGGAGTGTGACCTCCAACTTTCAGTCCTAACATGCTTCAGCAGCTCATTCCCACCCCTGCCATTTCAGTGTCATTCCAGAGCCGCTTTAGACCCCTGTCCAGAATGGTTGGTCATTCACCCAATGCGCCCCACCCCAGAGATGGCTGCATGTCAGCTAATGGCCGAAGAACTCCCTGTGGGAACAGGGCTTATGACAAACACAATACCCAGCGAGCTAAGGGGCATGAGCAGGCAGAGACAGAAAGGGGGAGACATTTCAGCCTTGGTGGGTCATTTAGGGTGCGAGGATGAGTCCTCAAGACCCTGTGAATCAGGGCTCCCTGCCCCCACAAAAACCAGTTACCTTGGCGCTTCATCAGGAAGTAGGTGGTGAGGAAGATGAGGCCATTGAGGGTGAAGAAGGAGCCGCCCACAGCCAACTCCCGGGACAAGTTGCCTGTGGTGGAGGGAAGAGACATGATGGAGTTGGAGGTACAATGCCCTGTTCTCTGTGTGTGTGTGTGTGTGTTTGTGGTGTAATGCCCTGTTCACTGTGTGTGTGTGTGTGTGTGTGTGTGTGTGTGTGTGTGTGGTGTAATGCCCTGTTCACTGTGTGTGTGTGTGTGTGTGTGTGTGTTGTAATGCCCTGTTCACTCTGTGTGTGTGTGTGTGTGTGTGTGTGTTGTAATGCCCTGTTCACTGTGTGTGTGTTATAATGCCCTGTTCAGTGTGCGTGTGTGGTATAATGCCCTGTTCACTTTGTGTGTGTGTGTGTGTGTGCGTGTGCATGGTGTAATGCCCTGTTCAGTGTGTGTGTGTGTGTGTGTGCGTGTGCGTGGTGTAATGCCCTGTTCAGTGTGTGTGTGTGTGTGTGTGTGTGTGTGTGCGTGGTGTAATGCCCTGTTCAGTGTGTGTGTGTGTGTGTGTGCGTGGTGTAATGCCCTGTTCAGTGTGTGTGTGTGTGTGTGTGTGCGTGGTGTAATGCCCTGTTCAGTGTGTGTGTGTGTGTGTGTAATGCCCTGTTCAGTGTGTGTGTGTGTGTGTGTGTGTGTGTTGTAATGCCCTGTTCACTCTGTGTGTGTGTGTGTGTGTGTGTGTGTGTGTGTGTTGTAATGCCCTGTTCACTGTGTGTGTGTTATAATGCCCTGTTCAGTGTGCGTGTGTGGTATAATGCCCTGTTCACTTTGTGTGTGTGTGTGTGTGTGTGCGTGTGCATGGTGTAATGCCCTGTTCAGTGTGTGTGTGTGTGTCGTGTGCGTGTGCGTGGTGTAATGCCCTGTTCAGTGTGTGTGTGTGTGTGTGCGTGGTGTAATGCCCTGTTCAGTGTGTGTGTGTGTGTGTGTGTGTGTGTGTGTGTGCGCGCGTGGTGTAATGCCCTGTTCAGTGTGTGTGTGTGTGTGTGGTGTAATGCCCTGTTCAGTGTGTGTGTGTGTGTGTGTGTGTGTGTGTGTGTGTGGTGGTGTAATGCCCTGTTCAGTGTGTGTGTGTGTGTGTGTGTGGTGTAATGCCCTGTTCAGTGTGTGTGTGTGTGTGTGTGTGTGTGTGTGTGTGTGTGTGTAAGGGCTGAGGATCAGATGTCCCAGCAACTGCTGGGAAAGACAGAAACTGAAGATCCTAGCTATGAAACAAAATAATGTAATAATGGTTTGGGGTTCCTTGGTTGTAATAACAAACCCAAACAGCCACACAAAATTGAATGGCTGCTCCTGCACAAAATGTGGTCGGCAAACTCTCCCATGGAACCTCTCAGACACAGCACGCGTGCAATGGAGGCTGCTTGACTCATCTTACTGCAAACGATCTGTCCGGCTCGCTGAAAAAAAATCTCTACAAAGGGGAAGTGATATTAACGCATTGGCCTCATTCTGTATGTTGCTTGCAGTTTCAGGGTGAAACAGGGTGAGATTCGAAACCTGTCTTGTTAACAGAACTAGTTCTGTAAACTTGTTTTATTTGTTGCGTAATGAACGTGGAACAATTATTTATAATCACTCAAAACCTCACTGGTATTCATAAAAATCTGCTTTGTATTTTGTATCTAAAACGGTGCTGTTTGAAATGTTAATTGACATCTGCAGAGGAACAAGAGTGAATGCATGTTCTTTCCACACTGAGGAAGGGTGGATTGTACAAACATTCCCTGGTCAGGCTGCAAGAGCTCTGGGGTGTTCATATGTGGGGCTGATATAATTGGCACTTGCTTGTTGATTCATGAATGCTTGGCGAGGCAGTTCTAAAGCTTGCTCCATGCCAATTTCCTGTCCTGCAATTTACACACTCTCGGTCTCTGACCTTGTTCCTTTTTCGTTCACTGAGTGAGAATCTTCTTTCATTTGTAAATTTAAAAAGGGGGTTCCTCCTTCATTTGTGAATTTATTTAAATGTGCACAAACCTCTTTTTATGCAAAGTGTCTCCAACTAAAACACATTAAAAAAAGCACATGAGCTATGGCGATTAAACCCACAAAGAAAAAAAAATTACATGGCCATTTTTTCCAAATGCTCACAGTGACCAAAGTGTACATATCTATAAATCAAACCAGAGAGCAGGACTTAAAGAAAAAAGGAGGCGTGGCAACCTGTCAAAATATATATGACGAATGGCATATAGAGTGGTACTGTTCTTTCTCCCTGCCTTGGGGTATGACGGACAGTGCAGTGCTCACCTCTCACACAGATGTCCACTGGCTTGCTCCTCTTGGATTGGACATTCCGGCCCAACAGATGTACCCAGTAGCAACAGCTGAACGACCCAGATATCTCTCGCCCGGTGATGGTCATGTTGTAGGTGTGGTTTCTCTGGGATGAAATCATGGTTGAGACAGCGATTCTATCCCCAAAGTACTGGAATCCTTCAATGTCATCTGCCAGAGCTGGCGCAGAACACTCAAGTTCTACGGAGGTGCCGGGGTGATATTCCTTGTGCCAGGGGTGCACAGAGAGGGTCGGAGCCTCGGGTGCACCTGGGAACCATCAATTTCCATTGGCACCTCCCCATATTGGAGAACAGACGAGCAGCATTTTTAACCCCATCGCCCTGTGGCTCACCATGACCTCTCCTGAAGCTCTCAAATCTGAGCTCCGAAACTTGTTCCTTTCGCCCACAGAGGTTGCGCCAAGCAAAGACATGACCCCACCCACTTCCTGCAGGTGATACCAAATGGCTCAAGATAGTTAAGATGAAAGCAGACTGCAAAGAGCTTCAAAAAGATCTCCCCAAACTAAGTGACTGGGCAACAAAATGGCAAATGAAAGTGAATGTGGATAATTGTAAAGTAATGCACTTTGGAAAAAAATAGTCCGAACGATGCATGCAATATGATGAGGACTAATTTAGCTACAACTACTGAAGAGAGAGATCTTGGAGTCATTGTGGATAGTTCCCTGAAAACATCCACTCAGTGTGCATCGGCAGTAAAAAAACCCAAAAAACCAGCATGTTAGGAATCATTAAAAAGGGGATAGAAAATAAGACAGAGAATATTTTATTGCCTCTATATAAAACCATGGGAGGCCCACGTCTTGAATACTGCGTACAGATGTGGTCGCCTCATCACAAAAAAGATCTCTTGGCATTGGAAAATGTTCAGAGAAAGGCAACAAAAACGATGCAGGGTTTGGAACGGGTTCCATAGGAAGAGAGATTAAAAAGATTTGGATTTTTCAGCTTCGAAAAGAGGAAACTAAGGAGAGAGACTGGTGTGGAAAAGGTGAATAAGGAAAAGTTATTAACTTATTCCCACAATATAAGAACTAGGGGTCACCCAATGAAATGAAGAGGCAGTAAGTTGCAAACAAACCAAAGAAAGTTTTTCTTTGTGTTAACCTGTGGAACTCCTCAACAGAGAATATGGTGAAGGCTAGGACTTTAACAGGATTTGGAAAAGAGCTAGATAGATTCATGGAGGTTAGGTCCGTCCGTGGCGATTAACCAGGAGGAACTTAAAAAGCAACGAACGGTCTGGAAGCACTTATATGACCAAGAGGGGTAGGAATGGTGTCCCGGGTCTTTGTTTGTTTGGCCGATCGTATGTTCTGTCACTGATAATCTGCGGTCAACACGGCTCAGAGAAGGCAACAGAGGTAGGAGACTCAAGAGGATGGGGGGGTGGAGAGGGGAACACAAAATCTGAGGAAGCAACGACATACCCTTCACTTGAATAAAGATGGGGGAACTCTTGATAGATGGGGCTTCTTTCCCAGATTCCTCCCTCCAGTAGGCACAGCTGTACGTCCCGATGATGGAGTTGTTAGCCGTGAGATGGAGCCATGCTTCTCTGTAGGCATTGGGGGGCGTTGCGGAGAGCTGTTTCCCACTTGGGTCAAAGAACTGGTACCTTGTCACCCCCGCGACCCCCTGAGCTGAGCACCGGAGGGTGAGACGTTCACCCTCGATGAACTCTTGGTGTCGGGGGTGCAGAGAGAGGTTGGGGGCCGGTGGAGGGTCTGGAATGGAAACACGGAAATTACGGCAGAGGGGGAGATATCCAGGGGGCAAGAGGGAGAAGACACGGGGGGGAAAGAGATGCGGACACAGACCCCACCCATCCCGTCAGCCATTCTCTCCCACTCCACGGCAGATACAGCACCTTTGGCTACCACTCGCTCCCTTTACCTGAAGGAGACACCAGGCTGGGGAACATCTCGAGAGCGGCTGAAAAAGGGAAGAGAGGGAGTGAAAACTCTGGGAAAGCAAGAACAAAGGAACAAAAGCAAAGGAGAACTATTGGAAAGAAAGTCTCTCACCCAGCACCGGCAGAAGGAGACTCAATTCCATGTTGTGCTTGTTTCTCTGTTCTTAGCATCTGGGATCTCTGCCTATCTCCTATGCCTGCTTGTGGTTATATCAAGCACTTCCTTTCTGCCGGCCTATCAGCTGCACAATACCCCTCGGCTGCACAATACCCTTTGGAGACAGTGTTCTGGGGTTCAGCTTGTACAAACATCAAGTTTGTGGTCCAGTCTTGTGTTGGCATCTAAGGATATTTCCACCAATACTTCTGCTTTGCTTGCTTGCTCTCCAGCTCCTCATAAATTTAAAAATTACTTTCAACAAGGGTGAAAATAGCACCTTCAAATTGCTTTCCTTTCTGCTGTGGGGGAGGGCTGTAAAGTAGTTAAAATTAAATGTGATGAATCACGCGATTGAAGACAATTAGTGATTAATTGATGTATTAACCAGTCATCTCATACCAATTATCTATTTCTTTCTTGCTGTTTTCTACATTTTCAAATATATAGATTTCAATTGCAACACAGACTACAAAATATGCAGGGCTCACTCTATACGCATCTTTGACTAGAAGATTTACCTAGTATCGCTCGGGTCCTTCATGGCAGTGGGCAGGGGGTTCAGGCGTCAGGGCAGGGTCTTGGGGATGTGGGGGGCTCAGGGAAAGGAGCCATGAGGGTCACAAGAGGGCACTGTTGTACAGGTGATCACACCGCACACCAGGCATTTAATTAGGGTCACAGAATAAAGACCCAAAGTATCTCAAATATACCTTTAACAAGTTTTATTTCAAGCAATTCAGGAGCAGTTTTACAAGTGATAGATAGATAGATAGATAGAGGGGGTGTATGGTGATGGATAGATAGATAGATAGATAGATAGAGGGGGTGTATGGTGATGGATAGATAGATAGATAGATAGATAGAGGGGTGTATGGTGATGGATAGATAGATAGAGGGGGTATGTGGTGATGGATAGATAGATAGATAGAGGGGGTGTATGGTGATGGATAGATAGATAGAGGGGGTATGTGGGGATAGATAGATAGAGGGGTGTGTGGGGATAGATAGATAGAGAGATAGAGTAATTATCAATTAAAAGGCATTAAAAGCAATATTTAAATTGACTAATTAACAGTCTAACTCTAATCCTTAACCCAATTTAGCAGCCTAATTCTTAATCCAATTTAACACACACAGACTCTCACACACATTCCACTCACCATCTGGGGCTGGCCAAACCCCAGGCAATGTTGGTTAATTTGGTTGAGGTGGAAGTCCGACGTGCACGTCACCCCAATATGCCAGACTGATGGACCCCGCTCTGTCGGGCAAATTGGTGTGGTATATAACCCCTCGGGGGAGGGGAAATCAGACCATGCGGACTGATATCCACCGGTTGCACACGGTCCAGGTCCGGGTGGGGTGGTGTCCGTAGGTTGCACCCCCCCTTCTTCTGCAGGTGTTCTCATGACTGATCTTGGGGCGTCCTGCTTACACCACCCAATTCTGCTTGCCTCGCCACAAGTGATAAACAACAGAATGTCCTTGACGAGGTCTCTCCTTATTATTCCTTCCTATCTGGGAACGTTGCCTCCTTCTGTACTGTTTTGTCTCAGCACACAGACACAGTTCTCTTGTTTCACACAGTCTTTTTCTCAAAGTTGTAAACAAGTCCAAACTCCTCCGGGGCACTGGCTTGAACCTCAGTACGGCCTCTCTTCAGCTCACTTACTGTTAATTCACTCATGCCAACTGTTCACGCTAGCCATGATTCGTGACATGGATGGGGGAGGTGTAGGAGTCAAGGCAGAGGATGGGAGGCTCAGGGAAGGGGTGGGGGTGCATAAGTCAGGACAGGAGGTTTGGGGCTCAGACAGTTGTCAGCCCCCCCGGCACAAAAAAGTTAAGCATCCGAGAAACTGTTACCAGATTTGCCCTATACTCTGGGGTGTGTTCATTTATCAGGGTTACTCTTATGGGACTGGAGGGAGGTTCTCAATTCTATCCGGGTGCTGCTTGTGCTTACTTGTGCTCTCATATGGGGCTGAATTCTCCTTGCTGCCAATTCCCCCTCCCACTGGAGCTCTCCTGCAGGAACTAGGTTCCTCAGGACGGGGATCTCCCCACCTGAGCAACACACAGAAACTCACACCCACCTCCAGAGCACGTCTGAGAGGAAGGTACTCAGCACTCACAAGGTGACCCCCTCCTATGTCCCTGGACTCAGCAGGCTGGTTTAACAGCAATGTCCCACTGCACCCTCATGTGCCTTTGGACTCCATGGGCTGGACTGAACAGCACTTTAAGCTGCCATCCTCATACGCCCCCAGGTTCAGCACCTCCCGATCCCCACTCTCACCCCACAGTCATTCGCTGGGGAACCACAGGATGAGCAAACCCCACAGGATTTTGGGCACAACAGGGATCCTTCGCTTGGGAACAAGAAGCGTTGCTGCAGAGCGAACGGGGAAGCCAAAACAAGCCCCCTTGAGGAAGAGTGAGCAAAAGAGAGAGAAGCAACCAGCTTAACAATGGAAGTGATAGGAAGCCAAACACACAAAACAGTTACAATATTAAATCTAAATTGAAACTGATTACAAGTGTTAGGGCTAGCTAACCATATAACAGTTTATGTAGGGCAGAGTCAGGACGATATGCTTGGGGGGCGGGGGAGAAAGAGAGAGAGAGAGAGAGAGAGAGAGAGACACCTCACCACTCCATGGAGCTTGCACTGATCAGGGTTCCCAGATGATGATGGTAGCCGGGGGTCCAGAGGGCAGGAGAGGAGCAGATCAGAGGCCCCAGCATGATCAGACAGGAGGGCTGCGTCTAGACTGTCATGATTTTCCACAAATGCTTTTAACGGAAAAGTTTCCGTTAAAAGCTTTTGTGGAAAAGAGTGTCTAGATTGGCACGGACGCTTTTCCGCAAAAGCACTTTTTGCGGAAAAGCGTCCCTGGCCAACCTAGACGCGCTTTTGCACAAGAAAGCCCCGATCGCCATTTTAGCCATCGGGGTTTTTTTGCGTAAAACAATTCTGGGTTGTCTACACTGGCCCTCTTGCGCAAAAGCATTTGCGCAAGAGGGCTTTTGCCCGAACGGGAGCGTCATAGTATTTGCGCAAGAACACTGACGATCATACATGAGATCGTCAGTGTTCTTGCGGAAATTCAAGCGGCCAGTGTCGACAGCTGGCAAGTTTTTCCGGAAAAGCGGCTGATTTTCTGGAAAAACTGGCCGGTCTAGACACAGCCGAGATGAAGAAGTCTCAGTGGTACTGAGGCAGTTTAAATCCAGGCATCAGAACAGTTTTTCATGGGCAAGGGTAGGAGTTCTTATAGGGACAGGACAATAGTTCGAAGCGGACACTGGATTTGTTTCTGGGTAAACAGAGGTGAGACAAGAGTGACTGATCACACCTGGTGATGGGAGGTGTTCCTGGAAGGAGCTCATAATGCAACTAGGCAGTGTGAGTAGTTTGGAGGTCAATAGGAGCCGTTACTAGAATTGGTGTGATAATGACTAATTTCGGTGGGAACAGGCCTGGGCTCATTAGCATCTGGAGCAGAGATTTCCCATCAGACCGTGCTTCTCTGCTTTCGGTATCCCATAGTTCAGTGCGGTTCCTGCTTTGGAGGAGCTGGTCTCCATTCTGTGTGCTAACGGAGAGGTCTCTCTGTGCTATCTTCCATGCAGATAAGACTGGGGCACTTCCTTAATCCTATCACCCTTGTCTGAAGCAATTTAGGTGGGTCTTCCCCAGCCTTTTCCCTGCTTTCTCTTTGATTCTGGCAGAGGCCTGGGGGAGGGGGATGGTTTTCCATGAGTGTCACTCCCTGGCTCCCCAAGAGCACAGGGCAGGTAGGTAACAAAACACTGGGCACATCGGCTAGTCTACTATATATTTGAGAGAGTTTGTGCATCTGTCTGTCTGTCCGTCTGCCTGTGAGCCTGTTCGGTCGAGAAGTCCTCCTAAACGGGAAGACCACAAAAGTCCTCTCATCATAACGTAAAGCAAGGCCAGGGGTTGGTCACACCAGGAAGATGGGCGGTGCCTGGAATGGGCTTGTTTCTCATAAAATGGAAAGGGAGGGATCTGGTAAGAGGAACAGTTGTACCGTGGAATGACCACAAGGGGCAGCCACCGCAGTACGAACACCAGTGGGGCCCTTTACAATTGCCCGGGCCCCTGGACAATTGCCCCTTTGTGCCCCTTGTCGGAGGGTCTGCCCGCCAAGGGGTGAAACCGGGCGGCACCTTTTCCCAGGAAGCAGGACAAGACCGGAGGAGGAGCAGCAGGCATGGTTGGGGCCAGGCAGCTGGAAATGGGTTGGGTGCATCCGGCTCGGGGTGCAAGGGGGAGACCCAGAGCCCTAGCTCTCAGCTCATCCCACCTTGGTGGATTTCACAGAATAGTCCTGTTTTCTGTGCTCCCAAGCTCGGTTCTGTCGACCGAGGAACCTTCTGCTTCACACGCCAGCTGTGGGACGGGGGGAGGGGCAGCGCCCTTCAAGTCCCTCGGGACTCAGGGCGGGGGAGCACACAACCCAGACGGGGATGCTGACGGCTCCGAATTCACCCAGGAAGGCAGAAGCGGCGGGCTCAGAGAGAGGAGGCCGCTGCCCCGGGCCCCCGGCTGGCCTCTCCAAGCAGTTCTAGTGCGTTGTCCCCACGGCTCCGTGCCTGGGAGCCCAGGGCGGAGCTGGGTAAAGGACGGGTTTTTCCGTTTGGCACGGGTGCTGAAGAAAGCAGGGAAGGGGGAAATTCATTGTGGCTTGAGCCAAGGGATGCATTGGGGAAGGAGGGGGCTAACGGAGATGTTGGGGAGGGACTCCCATGCAATGTGGAATTTCCTTCAAAAGAAATGTGAAATGTAACTCCCAGCAGTGGGGTGGGGTGCAATCTGGTTCATTATTTGCCCCAGAGGCAGGGGGAGGTGGGTCTTTAAGAAGCATTGTGGTAGCTGTCTTGGCCCAGCGTACGTCAGAGACACGGTGTGGGGAGGTGACAACTTTTATTCCTAACGGGGATTGGTCCAATCTAAGCAATTACAGTCCGCGCCTGGTTGCTGTAGTTCAGAAGTCAGGTAAAGGGGGGAAAACTACCCAGAAAACCTCAGTGGTGTTACTGCCCCCTGCTGGAGGGAAGAGCCCTGTGTGTGTGTGTGTGTGTGTGTGTGTGTGTGTGTATGCGCGCGCACGCAAACATCCCTGCTGCCCCCTGGTGGGACAAACCCTGTCCAACACGCAGTAAGCAACTAACATCCCTGGCTTTACCAGGGTACCTCCATCGTGTCAGCCTGCCCGTGCCTCAGTTTGCCCTCCCAGGCCTCCCCTCCCTCACATCCCTGCTTCCTGACAGTCTGGGCCTTGCCCCTGTGATCATAGCGGTGCATCGGCCCAGTGTGGGGGGGGCGTGGAGAGAGGATTTTAATTGCATTTTATTTTCTGTTCTGGGGCCTGCTTGCTTTTTCCCCGAACAACAAGCAGATGGAACCAGAAAAGAGAAGTCCTGCAAATTGTGCTGAGGTCAGGCACAGGGAGCCAGGCTGGGCACAAGCCAGCAGTCCAGGCGCCTTCCATGGAACTGGTGACATCAGGCCTGCTGAAAAGCCCCGGCAACTCAGCAAAATTACCCGGTGCAGCTGCCAGAGGGACTGGAACCGTGTGTGTGTGTGTGTGTGTGTGTGTGTGCTGCCCCCTGCAGGAGGAGATGGACCCTGTTCTCTGTGTGTGTGTGTGTGTGTGTGTGTGTGTGTGTGTGCTGCCCCCTGCAGGAGGAGATGGACCCTGTTCTGTGTGTGTGTGTGTGTGTGTGTGTGTGTGTGTGTGTGTGTGTGTGCTGCCCCCTGCAGGAGGAGATGGACCCTGTTCTGTGTGTGTGTGTGTGTGTGTGTGTGGTGCTGCCCCTGCAGGAGGAGATGGACCCTGTTCTGTGTGTGTGTGTGTGTGTGTGTGTGTGTGCTGCCCCCTGCAGGAGGAGATGGACCCTGTTCTGTGTGTGTGTGTGTGTGTGTGTGTGTGTGTGTGCGTGTGCTGCCCCCTGCAGGAGGAGATGGACCCTGTTCTCTGTGTGTGTGTGTGTGCTGCCCCCTGCAGGAGGAGATGGACCCTGTTCTCTGTGTGTGTGTGTGTGTGTGTGTGTGTGTGCTGCCCCCTGCAGGAGGAGATGGACCCTGTTCTCTGTGTGTGTGTGTGTGCTGCCCCCTGCAGGAGGAGATGGACCCTGTTCTCTGTGTGTGTGTGTGCTGCCCCCTGCAGGAGGAGATGGACCCTGTTCTCTGTGTGTGTGTGTGTGCTGCCCCCTGCAGGAGGAGATGGACCCTGTTCTCTGTGTGTGTGTGTGTGCTGCCCCCTGCAGGAGGAGATGGACCCTGTTCTCTGTGTGTGTGTGTGTGTGTGTGTGTTGTGTGTGAGTGAGTGAGAGAGAGAGACTGTGTGTTGCTGTCCTCCCCCCTGCAGGAGGAGATGGACCCTGTTCTCTCTGTGTGTGTGTGGTGTGTGTGTGTGTGTGTGAGTGAGTGAGAGAGAGAGACTGTGTGTTGCTGTCCTCCCCCCTGCAGGAGGAGATGGACCCTGTTCTCTCTGTGTGAGTGTGCGCGTGCATGTGAGAGATGGGATATGGTCACAGATGACCCCTCCGGGGGCCCTCCCGGGGGACTGACACAGCCACTGCCACTCGCCTTCCCGCTCTCTGGGGCTCCTCACCACCTGGTCCTGCTGGGCCAGCTCCTCTGGTCTCCCTCATCCAAGGCCCCGGGCTGAGGTCCCTGCCCCGAGAAGCAGCACAGACACTGACCCTTGTCAGGTCCGAGGAGAGGGCAGCTTGGGGCCCAGCTTCCCGGGATACTCCTCCCCCGATGGGATCACACCCCACAGAATGAGGTGAGCCCCCTTTAGCAATACAAGGGGGATATGCACACTGGTTGCCCCCCTGGTAACAATTATTGACACTGGGCTTGATAGAAAATAAAAATGATTGTGTGAGGTACAGGCAGTGGGATCGCAGTGGAGATGAGTGAGAACAGGCAGAGCCAGGCGGTTACAAATCAAAAGGAACAGAATCGCTTGGCTGATTTGACACTGAAACCTCAGCCCAAACTTACTTGAACTCGCCCTCACCCCTCTGTTCCAGCTGCCCCTCCAAACCAGGGCTATCTCCCCACCCTGGGGTCTTCGGCACCTTCCCTCAGGGGCAGCCCGACACAAAGAACCAGGCCTCTGCTTTCCTCTTCTTTTTGTTAAAGAATTGAGGCCGCGCCCGCCCAACCCCTGCTCAGATGGAAGGACCAAAGAGACGGTTTAACAGTAGCTCATCACAACTTTGAGGGTAACACCCTCCATGTCTCTTATTCACACATTTGACACCCACGCAAGTATTTCCCCTCTGTATATGTCTAATGTTACACCCCAACATGATACACACACCAAAGTGAGAGAAACAGAACCGGCGGAGCATGACACAAAGGTTGAGGGTTACACAAAATAATTCGCTCAAAGCGCCTTTGAGTTACCCAAATTCATGTCCATTTCATAAAGTGGGGGGTGGGGTCCGTCACACTGTGTGTGTCTGCTGCCCCCTGCTGGAGAAGACTGACCATGTATGTGTGTGTGTGAGAGACAGTTTCCTTCCCACACTCGTCCTGCAAACACGGCTTACCTTATCATCAGCCAAGTCCAGGAACCTTCCTGAATAATCAGATCACTTTCTGCTGGGAAGTTGAGCCCTGGTGTGTGTGTGTGTGTGTGTGTGTGTGTTTCTGCTGCCCCCTTCTGGAGAAGACTGACCATGCTGTGTGCGCGTGTCTGTCTGTCTTTCTGCTGCCTCCTGGTGGAGAAGACTGACCATGCTCTCTGTGTGTGTGTGTCTTTCTGCTGTCCTTGCTGGAGAAGACTGACCATGCTGTGTGTGTGTGTGTGTGTGTGTGTGTGTGTGTGTGTGTGTTTCTGCTGCCCCCTGCTGGAGAAGACTGACCATGCTGTGTGCGTCTGTCTGTCTGTCTGTCTTTCTGCTGCCTCCTGGTGGAGAAGACTGACCATGCTCTCTGTGTGTGTGTGTCTTTCTGCTGTCCTTGCTGGAGAAGACTGACCATGCTGTGTGTGTGTGTGTGTGTCTGTGTGTGTGTGTTTCTGCTGCCCCCTGCTGGAGAAGGCTGACCATGCTCTTTGTGTGTGTGTGTGTGTGTGTGTGTGTGTGTGTGTTTCTGCTGCCCCCTGCTGGAGAAGACTGACCATGCTGTGTGCGTCTGTCTGTCTGTCTTTCTGCTGCCTCCTGGTGGAGAAGACTGACCATGCTCTGTGTGTGTGTGTGTGTGTGTGTGTGTGTGTGTTTCTGCTGCCCCCTGCTGGAGAAGGCTGACCATGCTCTTTTTGTGTGTGTGTCTTTCTGCTGTCCTTGCTGGAGAAGACTGACCATGCTGTGTGTGTGTGTGTGTGTGTGTGTGTGTGTGTGTGTGTGCATGTGGCTCTGCTGCCCCCTGCTGGAGAAGACTGACCATGCCCTGTGTCTGTTTCCATCTTTGCTGTCCCAGGTGGAGGAGATAAGCCCTGCTCTGTGTGAGCAGGTTTCCCTGCTGATTCCTGCTGGGAAATTGAGCCCTGGGGTGTTTGTGTGTGTGTCCTTGCTGCCTCCTACTGGAAGAGATGAACCTACTGTGCGCCTTTACACACTCTGCCCCACACTGGATAAGCACAGGGCATGTTACTGAGACCGTGGGACAAACTCGAGCGGCGTCACCACAGTTTTCATCCTGCTGCCCAGAGACACCTACACGTGCAGAGGAACCGAAATCTACCACCTCCAGCCGGTCCCCTGTGATTTCTTGCCTAGCCTGTCAGCCTTTGTGGTTTGTAGTCAAACCACATGTAAACACCTGTCTGAGTCAGAGAAGAAACCGCTGGGCGTGTGGCTGCTGGTTGTGTCTGGGACCGAAGCCAGAGAAGAGAAGCATTGGGGATGAAAATGGGAGTGGAGGGGGTGCTGGACATCCCCCAAAGCCAATTTTCCCTGGGTGGGACTTGAAGAGAAGTAGGGAGGAAGGAGAACATGGTGTATGCCACCAGGAGTTGGTGTCGAAGTAAAAACTTCACTCTGTTTACGCGGCTAAAATATATGGTTTTATTGGCCAATAAAAGCAAAGTGAGCCAAACGTGGACCCAGCAAAGTCAGGCCCAGTAAGGCTGGCTAATACAATCAATCCTAGTATTTTATACCCTTAACCAAACAGCCTAACGTCAGGGCATCCAATTACAAAAATCATCAATTAAACTTGGAAAAGCAAAGCCTTATCAACAAGATGGCGGACAGGTACGAGGGAGTACACCTCCTGTTCCAACCAGCCCAATTAACACATACCAATAGCCCATCCTGTAGGCCTCTTCTCACGGGGTGACAGAGAGTTCACTCTGGTCTACGTGCTTGAGAGAAAAGCTGAAATGGTTTCTGTTATACAAGATGGCTTCTAGCTAAATATAAAATGGTTACGGCAGTCTCGGCAGTCTCTACAACTCCCCCCTTTTAGCCTTTTAAAGGCTAACCATGAAACCATTTTATATCTCCATTTCCATTAAAGTATTAATATACATTTCCTGTTCCTTTCTCTGCTCATCATATTTTAACATCATTACTTCCACATTCTCTCTAGTAAGGGTCTGTCTTGTGCTTTTTAGAATACAAGCAATACAGCATTTGATTAACAAGAAACAAAAATAAACACAAAAGAATATAACCAAGACTAAAACTACACCTTGAAGAATCCAAGTTCCCACATGTCCAAGCCAGCCTCCCAACGAACCCCAGAGAGTCCTGTCTTCCTCCTCCCCTAGGCGTTCCACAGTTCTTTCAATCTCTGAGGCATCTTCCTCCACTTCCTTGCTGGTGTCAGTAATATACACACAGCATTCTTTTCCCACTAAGGCACAAACCCCGCCCTTACTAGCTAGGACATAGTCTAGGGCCATCCGGTTTGGGCTTTTTCCCCACTCTGGCTCCTGAACCATTACATGTCCAGCAGTACTTTCCAATTGGGGTCAGGTCTAGGTGGATATACCCTGGGTTAGTAAACCCTTTATCCTGCCAAGTATCATTTGGCTTCAGTTCACTAAACAGTGGGCCATTCATTTGAGTGTTGTTCAGTGGGACTGGAATCATTGGAATGCCTCCTTCTGAGTGTACAGGACTGTGAGCACATATCCAGCAACCTGTGGAATTAAATTCTTGGGAAACTTGGTTCATTAAAAGCATAAACACATTTGAACCATACAGGTTATAACTACTAGGTATTAAAAAACAAGATTAAGCATAAGCTCAACAGGAATTGTTTGTCCAGCCTCATGCTGGCTGTTCTTCAGGACTTCGTAGATTGCTTCACCTATCGCTGGCAGGTTCTTCTGGGTCGCAGCTGGTACCTTGGCCTCGGTTCCTCAGGATCGTCTGCTTCTGGGCTTGGATTGCCGGTACCAAGCCTGCGCTGATCCTCGTCTACTTCTGGACCTGGGTTTCCGGTACCAGGTCTGCGGTGCTCCTGGTTAGGGCTAACCTCTGTAGGGGCTGGAACCGCTTTGCAGTGGGACGCGTGAATCCAGGTGGGGAATCCCTTGCACTTTACAGCAGTATGAGTGGTCAGAAGGACTTGGTAGGGACCCTTCCACCTGGGTTCCAGGGCAGTCTTCCGCTGGTGAACTTTCACGCAAACCCAGTCTCCTGGTTGTAGTTTATGGCACGGCTCAGTCGGGGCCTCCTGGAAGGCGTCCTTAACCTGTGAATGATAGGACTGTACACACCTCATAAGTTCCTGACAATACTTGACTATGCTTCCTTTAATAAGTGTGACATCAGCCAGGTCAATTTCTGGGCTGCTTAACAGTCTTATAGGTCGGCCACATGCAATCTCATGTGGACTGAGTCCAGTTTTCCGATTAGGAGTGGCTCTCGTGCTCATTAGGGCAATCGGGAGTGCTTCTACCCATGTTAAGCCAGAATCTTCACATATCTTAGCAAGTTTGTTCTTTAAAATCCCGTTGCGTCTCTCTACTGCTCCTGCGCTCTCCGGGTGTCGCGGGCAGTGCAGTGCTTGTCTGATAGAGTAGTACTTTGCCAGGTTTTGAACAATTTGTCCAGTAAAGTGGGTACCTCTATCACTGGAGATCACAACGTGTATTCCCCATGATGGGATGTAATGATTTAAAAGTTTCTTAGCTACTGTGATGGCATCTGCTTTCCTGCAGGGATAAGCTTCTACTCATCTCAAAAACAAACAAACAATAATCAGCACATATTCAAAAGATTGACATTTAGGCAATTGAATAAAGTCCATCTGTAAATTTAGAAATGGTTCCAAAGGCAGAGGTCTGGTTGCCGGAACTGTCTTTACAGGTTTTCCCACGTTGTGGGCTTGGCAGACAGGGCAAGCCAGACAGTAATCTTTAGCTGCTTGGGAGAATTTAGGAGCAAACCAATTTTGCTTTAGGATTGCTACCATCCCCCCTTTGCCAACGTGTGACAGCCCATGGAGCACGGAGGCAAGGTGAGGTAGCAAGACCACTGGGGCAACAATGCGGCCATCAGAGCTGCACCACAAATGGTCTGGGTGCAAGGTGCACCCTGCCAGTCTCCACTCCTGCTTTTCCGATTCTGGGGCTTGGTCCTGCAGGAGGGCCAGTTCTGACAGGGATGGCATTGGAGCTGGTGATGGTAGGAGAGAAGGAAAAATGGCAGGTAGAGGAGCAGATTTCACTACATTCCAGACAGTACAAACTGCATAGTCTACTACTAAAACTTCACCAGAATTATAAAAGCAAAAAACCGTTTGTGTAAAGCACAAAGTTAAGATTATTCAAGGTACTTAAATTATTTTTTTTTTCTCATTAAAACAACAATATTGTACACACAACAATGTCTGAAATACATATATCACAATTAAGACACACAAGACAAATCTGGACAGAACACAGAACACAAACTTATTATGTCATGACACAGAACCATGGTTTTTCTTCAGTTAATTTTCAGCTGATATTAGCGCTTTTTGATGATCTGAAAGACAAGAAAACATTTCTACCCCCATCGGGGTGGCCCATTATAACTTAAAATACTGCCTAAGATCTGCTAGGGGAACCGGTTACAGCTAGTTCCCTACCACTTCCATGGGCGAGTGAGCTGCAACTTTCCGAGAACAAGGGTGCTTCATCGGTACTCGTGACCTTCCACTCCCTTGAATTACCTCAGAGTTGCTAGCCCTACCC
Organism: Pelochelys cantorii; assembly: GCA_032595735.1. NCBI lineage: Eukaryota > Metazoa > Chordata > Testudines > Trionychidae > Pelochelys > Pelochelys cantorii. The sequence goes on along the minus strand of CM064351.1, from coordinate 7,335,353 downwards.
AACAGTGGCATGCCTCAGTTTCCCTCTTGTACTGCAGACCAGGTTGTTGTGGGGTTTTTTTTTTTTTTTTTTAAATGTGTGAAGCTTCAAATGATTTACTGCCTCAGAAACTCTTTCTTAGAACAAGGTGCTTGCTAGTTACTATTCCTGCAAGCAAAAAGGTTTTCTTTTCCTGAAAAGAATCATATACAATGTTACAGGCTTGCTTATGGGGGACAGTGCCCCCCCCCTTCCTCTTCCAAAACAGACAGGCAGTTTGCAGACACACACAACCTTGGATCTGAAAGCAAGCCAAAAGTGCTATCAACTCAGCCTTGAACAGAAACACCGTGAAGTTTCTGGGCTTGGATTTTTAAAACAATAATTAGTTTCCTTGAAAGACACATTTAACCCTTAGGGTGCAGGTTTTACAAATTTACAATGTATAGATTCTATTTTTTTTTTATGCAGTTAACCAATTAAGTTTCAGTAGAATTCCTTATTTTCCCTGTAATAGATTTAACAAAGTGTCTGTAGCCAAATGTTTAAACTTGATTGTTTCTTCGCGTAGATGATTAAAAGAGGCTGCAAGAAACAAGGAGTCATTTCTAAAGCAGTTTTTTTTCCTTACACATTACAATATTGCTTAATTTCTTTTCCTTAGAATTTGGAGGAACACTTCCCTTAAACTGTTAAACTTATTTTAAACTTGGTGTTTTGCTTTGGATCGGGCAAGTTTGTTACAGGAGCCTGTGTTTTCAAAGGGAAGAGCTAATTCCTTTCAGTTATTTTTTTGTGTTTCCTCTCTATCTGTGTATGCGTTATAAAGAGGGATAGAGGGGTGATGTTGTGCAAAATTTCCCACCCCCCCCATCTTGGTTGATACGGGTGTACCAACTGAGAAATCTCTTTTTTTTTTTTTTTTCCACTTCTTGTGCATTATTTTAGCACAGAGGCTCTGCAGCAAGTTTGTAAGTTACCTATCTTACTGCAGGGCAGATTTTTTTGCTTTTCTGAGCTTCACTTTCATCCCTCAGGGCTTTAATTTTTTTCTCTTTTCCAATTCGTTAAATGCTTACAGGTCCTTGGACCATTATGCACGTACATGTAGTACACAGGGGTGCCTTTCGGCAGTGTGGGGGGATGTTTAGACTAACCCCCACCTAAACTAACTTTTCACACTCTAAAGTAAGAGTCTGCCGGGTCTAGAGTGTCAGACCTTAGCAGCTCATGAAATAAGGGGAGTCGTCACTCCCTCACATATCCGCTGAGTCTTGAGGTTCAGCTGACCCCCTTAAATGTAAGACTTTAGTCATATCGAAAGTCCCTTGCAATGGGAATTGTAATTTGGAGTCATTTTGAGTATACAAATTCCATTTATCTAAAAACTTGCAAGTATTTTTCCCATAGTGGGTATACATAAAGAAAGCCGGACTGTCCTTAGAAGGCACTGGAATTCCTGCGGACTGACCTACCCCCATTTTCTGCGCGCACTCAAACAGATTCTGCAAGGCACCGAACCGAAGTCCGCCTGCTTGCACTACCCCCCCTTTGTATTGCGAGGCACTGGACTCAAAGTCCACCTGGCTCGCAGGGGCTGCGAGTCACCGGATTAAGAGAAATCCGCCTGCCCGCACCGATCCCCCCCCTTTTGTATTGCGAGGCACTGGACTCAAAGTCCACCTGGCTCGCAGGGGTTTCCGGCACCCGTCCCAGCCCGGCAGAACACCACGTCCTGGCGCCTGGAGACAGCCTGGCGGAGTGGGGAAATACTATGGCCTGGGGTTAGCCTCAGAGGTCAGTACTACGTCCACAAATAACAGAGAGAGACAACAAAGCTTCCCCACAGTTCCGTGTGCCGAGAGAGAGTAATGGCACCACACCAGCCTTTAGCGTCCGAACACAGAGGGTCCAGCGCATGGCTGCCTCACTAGAGACACCGGTGTGCCCTTTTGGAACTGTGACACATAAGACAGGCCTAATAGACAAAGACAGACACAGACAGACAAAAAATGTTAGCCGCTCCACAAAATTGAATTCCGTAGCCCCCCTTACCCCAATGGCCAGCCGTCACTCCAAATCCTAAGCCCTCACCCAGGAGATTTCGTAACAGGTATCCCCTTTACCTTCTATTGAGCGCTCTGAGAGGTTTGGAAGTGGAGTGCCGGTCCGTCCATACAGGCAAGTGGCGCGTTAGGAATCTCGGTGGAACCTCCAAATTGTCGAAGTAAAAACTTCACTCTGTTTACGCGGCTAAAATATATGGTTTTATTGGCCAATAAAAGCAAAGTGAGCCAAACGTGGACCCAGCAAAGTCAGGCCCAGTAAGGCTGGCTAATACAATCAATCCTAGTATTTTATACCCTTAACCAAACAGCCTAACGTCAGGGCATCCAATTACAAAAATCATCAATTAAACTTGGAAAAGCAAAGCCTTATCAACAAGATGGCGGACAGGTACGAGGGAGTACACCTCCTGTTCCAACCAGCCCAATTAACACATACCAATAGCCCATCCTGTAGGCCTCTTCTCACGGGGTGACAGAGAGTTCACTCTGGTCTACGTGCTTGAGAGAAAAGCTGAAATGGTTTCTGTTATACAAGATGGCTTCTAGCTAAATATAAAATGGTTACGGCAGTCTCGGCAGTCTCTACATTGGGGATGTGTGTTGGAATCCCACCGCTGCCACCAAACCCCCCCTGGGGTGAGTGTTGTGTTGAGCTATTTGGACCCTGTCAGAACTGATGGCCAGGATACTGAGCTACATGGATCTTTGATCTGACCCCTGTATGGCTGCTCTTACAACCTGTCCATTGGAACGGGTCCAGAAGATTTCATTCTGATCTTGACCTTCAAAAACCTTTGCCTATCGCAGCCTTTTTATGTCGCTCCCCAAAGGAAAATCAAAGCCATTGGTTTTGAAAGGGTCCCAATGGCTCGTCTTCGATGTGATTCATGTTCGAGATGGGTTTATTTTTAGACTAGGTCTACACTACACCTTTTTCTGATTTTTTTTCGGAGGAGGCTTTTCTGAAATTTGGCCTGTCAACATGGGGCCAAATTTTTCTAAATCCCCCTCTTTTGGAAGATCCCTTCTTTCTCGTAGAGCAAGGAAGACAGGGCTTCCGAAAGAGAGCATTAGCTCTTCAGCAAATGCGTTCCCTGGACGCAGCGTAGTTTTTCTGGGATACCTCTGGGGAAAACCCTGCAGTCTAGACATACCCATAGTGATATTCCGCCAAAATGGATACCATGTTTCTAAATATTCCAATTTCAACCGTTTCCCAGCCAGCTGTTTTGGCTCATGTTACAAACCGGAGTTTTTTGATTTGCTGACCATCCTCATTTGCTAAATCAGGAAGTCCCCTCCCTCTCCCTCCCTTCAGCTGGTTCCCTCTAGAAGGTAAAGGCCTTACATCTCATGCTCCACCCCTCTGACCCAGCCAGTCCCCTATCCTTAAGCCAGATCAGAACCAGCATCCTGAGCAGAACCAGAGCCCCCTAGAGGAGAAAGAACCCCATGTCCTATAAATCCTGGCACACTAGAATGGGCAGGGACCTCGAGAGGTCATCGAGTCCAGTCCCCTGCCTTCACGGCAGGACCATGCACCATCTAGATCAGTGTTTCTCAACCAGTGGTACAAGTACCCTCAGGGGTACTCGAGAGATGTCTGGGGGATACATCAACACAACTGAAATTTGGAGAAAACTGAAGTTTTGTTTTCAGTTTTACTTAATAATAATAATAATAATAATAATAATAATCTTTATTATTTTTGTACTTTTTGCACCCCAAAATTTCATCTCCTGCCCAGCTACGATGAAATTGTTTAAACAAAGGTGTTGCAATGTTAGGGGAAAAAATGTGTTTCTGAAAACTGTAGGTACTGGGGATACTTTATTTAAAAAAAGGTTGAGAAACACTGGTTCAGACCATCCCTGGTAGATGTCTATCTAACCTGCTCTTCAATATCTCCAGTGGTGGAGATTCTACAACCTCCCTAGACAATTTATTCCAGTGTTTCACCACCCGGACAGATAGGAAGTTTTTCCTAAGGTCCAACCTAACCCCCCCTTGCTGCAGTTTAGGCCCACTTCCTTTTGTCCTGTCCTCAGAGGCCAAGGAGAAGAATTTTCCTTCTTCCTCCTTGTGACACCCTTTTAGAGACTTGAAAACCGCTCTCATGCTCCTGAGCAAGCCAGCCTTCTACCCTGAGGTCAGATTGGACACAGCTCCCCGGGTTGGACACAGCTCGCTCTCACCTCAGGGATGGACTGGACTCAGACGAGGATGGGCCCCGATGTCCAGGAAGTCAGCCTGGTCCTGATGGCCTGGTGCACTGGGAGGTCCACCAGACTCCCCGGCATGAAGCATTTTGAGTGCCTTGGCTAGGGGAGGGAGGGTTTGGCAGCTGAGTCAGAGTGAGCGTTGGGGACGGGGTGAAAGCAACCCCAGCTTCCTTCCCACTCTCAGACCACAGAGGACTCACATGACAGAGGCTGCTGCTGCTGAGATCCGCCAGGCAGCCACAGGAAAGCAGGCAGCACCCTGCTGGAGCTGAGCCGCCCCCCGAAACCAACGGCATGGGCTGGTCTGGGGAGAGGGAGCACAGCAGTGCCGACACTGATCACTAGAATAAGCGCTTTTCTCCACCACAAAATGGACACCAATGGGACAGCTTTAGGAATCAGCAGGGCGCCCTTGTAGCCAAGAAGGCTACTGGCCTACTGGGGTGCATTTGGAGGAGCATTGCCAGCAGATCTAGGGAAGTGATTGTTCCCCTTTATCCAGCACTGGGAGGCCACATCTGGAGTAGGACTAATTCTCTCCAGCAGGGATCAGCAGGGACTTACACACACACACATATGCACACACATACATAGATAAGGGATTACCCTTTCCAGGAGGGCGAAAAAGTACACACACACACACACACACACACACACACACACACACACAGAGCAGTACTAATTCTCTCCAGCAGGGGGCAGCAAGGACACACCACACACACACACACACACACACACACACACACACAACCGAGGCCTCCTTCAACACCCCACCCCCAGGGTATCCTTGGGGCTCCCACTTCCACTCAGAACAAGTCCCTGGGCTCAGTGTCCCACTGTGGGCCAGCTCCTTGCGACCGTCCCCAGAGGCCGGCAGCCCCCACCGGACCACGGGCTCCGTCCAGGAGCTGAAAGGCCGCAACCCCGCTGAACAGGGAACGGTTCGCTGACAAACCCTCCCATTGCTTGTAAATTGTCTGAGCTCCCAGACCCAGCCGCTAGGGCACGGTGATGGGCAAGCCAGGTGAGGGAGTAGGCCACACAAGTAGGCCTCCTGCATCTCCGAGGGCCACGAGACTGTTGTAACCATGACGGTCTCCTGTGGTAGGAGGAGGAAGAAAACAATACTGGTGAAAACCAGCAGAATCTGGAAGGCCTGCCCATGGGCAACGATAAAGAAAAGGCCTCGTGGGTTGTCCACCGTAGGTTGCCCACCACTGTTCTAGGCTGTGTCTTCCAAGGGGCTGAAAGCCAGAGCAACTCAATTCCTCCGTCAGGGCAGTGAAACACTGGAATAAGTTGCCCAGGGAGGTTGTGGAATCTCCATCTCTGGAGATATTGAAGAGCAGGTTAGACAGACACCTGTCAGGGATGGTCTAGATGGTGCTTGGTCCTGCCGTGAGGGCAGGGGCCGGGACTTGATGACCCCTCGAGGTCCCTTCCCATTCTACGATTCTATGAAGCCTCTGGAAATGGCCACTGGGCTGGGAGGGCCACCGACCCGACAACCAGGTGTTTGTCAGCGAAGGGGAGGTGGCAAGCACCACTCCTCGGAGGCTATCACATTGACTTTGTCCACGTGAGCTGAACCTGGTGGAGGCCAGACACCTGGTGGCGACCTCAAGGGGAAAGTTTTCTGACATCCCTTCCCCCGGGAAAGCGTGAGCCAAAGGAACAATGCTCAGACAAGACCTGGGGCCACCAGGACTGGCAGGGCGACTGGGAATCCCAAATCCAGAGAGAACCCCTGCCCACAGAAAGGCGAGGTCCCACCAGGGTGCTTGACAAGGTCTCATGATCACCTCCTGGTCACCCGGCAGCTACTGAGGGGAGCTAGCCAGAGGCTCAGATCTGTCACCTGCTTCCCCCCCCCCCCCAAAAGTCTTTCAACATGGCTCTCCCATCTCCAGGAATGACATTTCCACACAATCAAGGGCCACTCGCCTCTGTCCCCCCATGAGTTTTTCCCACCAGGTCCTGATGTGACCTCCACCATGGAAGGTCCTGGGAGACTCCCAAACATCTAGATTTGTCCTCACAGAGCGAGCAGTGACGTGCCACCTTCTCCAAGCAATGTGTGTGGCCATCGACTCATGAGGCCGGAAGAGACCCCCCACGGCCGTCCAGTCTGGTGGCACTACTTTGGGTCTCTGACGGGTTTTAAATGCAGGGTGTACCGTTAAATTGCACTTCTGTGATGGTGTCTTTGAAAACTTTCCATGCAGCCTGCAGGGGTTTTACTTTTGTCACTGTATCTTCTAATTCCCGTGGAACTGTTCTCCTCATTTTTGACTACATAAGAACATAAGAATGGCCGTACTGGGTCAGACCAAAGGTCCATCTAGCCCAGGATCCTGTCTGCCAACAGTGGCCAGTGCCAGGTGCCCCAGAGGGGGTGGATCGAAGACAATGATCAAGCAATTTGTCTTGTGCCATCCATCTCCAACCTTTGACAAACAGAGGCCAGGGACACCGTTCCTACCCCCATTCCTACCTAACCTCCATGAAATTATCTAGCTTCTCTTTAAACTCTGTTATAGTCCTAGCCTTCACAGCCTCCTCTGGCAAGGAGTACCACAGGTTGGCAGTGCGCTGTGTGAAGAAGAACTTTCTTTTATTAGTTTTAAACCTGCTACCCAGAGTAGTTCCCCTTTCTGACATCAAATACCACCAAGTTGGCTGTTACACTATTTTTCCCACCACAACAATGTTACTTTCAATTATATTCTGGTCACTACCTCCAAGTGGTCCGGTAATATTTACCTCCTGGGCAGATCCTGTGCTCTACTGTGGACTTGATCAAGATTTGCCTCTCCCTTTGCGGGGTCCAGAACCAGCTGCTCCAAGAAGTAGTCAGTGAAGGTACCAAGACATTTTATCTCTGCATCCCGGCCTGAGATGACATGAACCCATATGGGGATAGCTGAAATCCCCCGCTATTATCGAGCTTTTTATTTCGATAGCCTCTCTAATATCCCTGTCCTGATCAGGTGGTTGATAATATATCCCTACTGCTCTATTATTACTATCCAGAGAGATTCTGTGGGACAGTTTGGCTCATTTAAGAGTTTTACTGCATAAGAATATAAGAACGGCCGTACTGGTCAGATCAAATATCCATCCACCCCAGTGTCCTGTCTGCCAATAGTGGCCAGTGCCAGATGCCCCAGAGGGAGGGAACAGAACAGGGAATCCTCACGTGATCCCTCCCCTATCACCCACCTCCAGACAAACAGAGGCTAGGGACACCATTCCTACCCATCCTGCTGAATAGCCATTGATGAACGTAACCTCCGTGAATCTATCTAGCTCTTTTTTGAACCCTGTGAAAGTCCTGGCCGTCGGTCCATCTTCTGCAAGGAGTTCCGCAGGTTAACCATGTGCTGAGTTTCTTTGAAACCTGCTGCCTATTCATTTCATTTGGGGACCCCTAGTTCTTTTATTGTGGGAATACATAAATAACTTCATTTGGTCCCACATTTCTTTTTCCACGTAGAGGGCCACCCTTCCTGGGTCATTTTCTTACCCAATCCACATGGTCTCTGGGTCCTCTGGTTCCACAGCGCCAGTCTCCCCTCTGAGGCTCCTCCAACTTGATGCAGTCTCGGGTTTCTGACCGGGGGGGATCTCTGGAGCTCCTGCCGTAGGTCCTTCTCCTCTGGCACCCAGCCCAGACTGAACTGAGCTGCTTCCTTTTATACTGATCCAGCACTTGGAGTATGCCCAGTCTGGGCGGAGGGGCGGGACTTCCTCTGCCTGAAGTCCCAGTGTGCGGGATGCACACCCTGTCACAGCCTCCATCTAGGTACTTACAAACTGGGCTCAGGTCCTCGCCTTCATCTCTTTTGTGCACTGCCAAGCAGTGGACAAATGGGGAAACTGAGTCACGGGGGCATTAAAAAAGCTAAGCACCCCACCCCGCACACACACACGCGTGTGCACACACACATACTGGATTCCCAGTGGAGTCTGCACCAGTACACAGAAACAGATTAAAGAAACACAATGTGGCATTCACCTGTGGAACTCCTGGCCACTGGATTTTGTTCTGAGGCCGGGATCAAAGCAGCAGTCCAAACAGGGCACAACACACCCTGGGGAAAGGCAAGACTGTGACTGCTGTAATGCCTACCAATATAACCAGCAGCTTGGGAAGGCTTCTAAACTCTGCCAACAATGTTTGAGGGTTAATTGACACTTAAGTTCCAGAGGGGTAGGTTTTAAATCAATACACTGTCATGGCTGCGAGAAGGGAGTGTAGTGGTTACAGCTTAGGGAACTAGGATTCTAACTTGGGGGAGGGGGCCCTGGGCTTTCCCCCCAGTGGATGCTGGTTCTGATCCAGCTCTGGGCAGGGAGGCAGATGAGATACAGGATTTGTGGCTGGATTTGCGGGGTGGGGGGAGGGAGATTAGTGTTCACCGGGTCCGTTTGCGGGGGTGTCACAACTCTGGTGTCAGCCTGCAAGGCCTCCTGGGAGATGGTGCATCATGCCCCAGCCTGGGGTTTTGACATTTCCGCAGAGAAACGGAGGGTTTGGTCTCGCCGCAGCCGTCCCTGCATTTCCTGCCACAGGGGCCGAGGGCTCGAATCTCTGCTTTGCGGTGCGGAGACGGTGCCGGGGGGGACAGGTGCAAGTGAGAACCCAGGGTCCCATGGCGCCAACTCTCCTTCTGCCTGTGCTGGGTAAGTCACCCCACCCCCCAGCCCCATCTGTCCGTGCCTCCCCTGCCCCCCATCCGGAGCGCTCACCCCCTCTCTTCTCTCTTCCAGCCTGTCTCCAGATCCTCCCTCGGCCGGTGGCCCCTGCAGGTAATAGCCTCTTCTAGACAGAACAAGGTGCTTTCTACCCACAACCCATGTCCACCCCCGCGGACAGCTCAGGGTGCCCCCTAAAAACCTAGAAACTTACAACTCCGCCGGCTCCTCTTTGATGACCTGGGATTCTTGGAACACGAGGACGGGAAGGGACCTTGAGAGGTCATCAAGTCCTCATGGCAGGACCCAGTACTGTCTAGACCAGTGTTTCTCTACCTTTTTTTATAAAGTACCCCCCTTAAAAAAATTATAAGTACCCCCAGTACCTCCAGTTTTCAGACACACCACATTTTTTCTACCATTGCAACACATTTGTTTAAGCAACTTAGTTGTAGCCAGGCAGGCGATGACATTTTTGGGTGTAAAAAGTACCAAAATAATAAAGCACTGTAAAACTGAAAACAAAGGCTCAGTTTTCTCCAAATTTCAGTTGTGTTGACGTACCCACCCTCCCCCCGACTTCTCTTGAGTACCCCTAAAGGGACTCGTACCGCTGGTTGAGAAACACTGATCTAGACCATCCCTGACAGGTGTGTGTCCAATCTGCTCGTAAATATCTCCACGGATGGAGATTCCACAACCCCCCTCGGCAATTTATTCCAGTGTTTAACCTCCCTGACAGGCAGGAAGTTTTTCCTAATGTCCAACCTCAACCTCCCTCCTCCTTGTGACACCCTTTTAGATACTCGAGGGTCATCACTTGAATCTCTCACCGTGGTCCTTAGTGCGTAGAGATTGGGTTAAGACTTGAAACTTGGTGTTTTGTACCCTGGGCAATGTTTGTTTTGGTGCTATCATTGGTAGCTTCTGGTCAGGTCAACACCCCATCCCTCCTGGGAAGTCCTTCTCAATCCCATCTGGTGGCAGGGAGTTCCACAGGTGCATTTAACTTCCTACTTGTCTAGGTGGGGAAACACTGGAATAAGTTGCTTAGGGAGGTTGTGGAATCTCCATCCCTGGTGATATTTAAGAGCAGGTAGGATAAACATCTACCAGAGATGGTCTAGATAGGGCTTGGTCCTGCCATGAGGGTAAGTGACTGGACTCGATGACCTCTTGAGGTCCCTTCCCGTTCTAGTGTTCTGGGATTCTAGGATTCACCTCTTGCTCTTTCAAAGTGTGGGATAAAAAATCAAACAATTTGCTTCTGTCCATGCTCATGTGGTGGGCCCGGTGGGAGGGTTTCAAGCCCACCTCATGGTTAGAGCTGGAGCCCAGTCCTGTGGCAGTGAGTTCCACCGTCTCTTCTGCCTCTTTCCCTGAATCTCCTAGAGCTGCGTCTGCCCAGCCACGTGGGGGAAATGAGTTAGAGGGTCTCACAATTAGATACCATCAGGAATTGTCCAGTGAAATATTTTTTTCCATTGAGAAATGCCACTTTCTTGACCACCCAAGAGTCTCCTGGGAGGGAAACAAAAGGTCAAACCAGTTCTGAGATGTCGGGTGAAAGTGGTGTCCCTTTTTCGGAGGCAAACTTTCTTTTTTGGAAATGCTACTCAACGTCCACGCTGACAGAGCCCAAGAACCAAAGGGGAGTTGACCAAAGCAATACTTTCACAGCTCGCTTGGGGCTCAGATTTTCCATGGGGGAGAATCTGGATTTTCCTCACCATTTGGGCCTGGAAAAAAGTCTCCCCTCCCCCCCCCCACATCCATGCAATCACTAGGCGTGATTTCTCCACACATGAGTGTGCTCAGTGGCTCATGAGGGGGTCACGTCATTGTTGGCGTGGGGGGTGTCTCTCTGCGTTAGCAGAGAGGTAGATTTCACCAACGGCCGCGTCTCCTGGGGAGGAGAACACTCTGTCCCCCCCCCCGGGGAAGCTGGCATGTGTTGGATGATTTATAAACAACTTCCTGTCCCCGCCCCTGGAGGGAAAATCATTAGTGGATTGCACCGCTCAGCTCAACTTCCGCATTTCGCCAGGCTGTGGTTAGTGGGCTGGATCTCAAACTTCTAGTTGCAGGACTTAAGACGGCTGCTAATTCCTAAGCCACCAAAAAGGAGAGTTCATCCTCCTCCAGCCAGATCATGTAAAGTCTCCTAATAACTGCCGTGTGTGTGCCTCAGTTTCCCTGGGCACTACACCAGTGCCTAGATGGAGATGGGAATTCCAGGCATGACAGCCTCCCTCACCTATAAGACCAAGAGCTCAAGGGGTGAGATTATCCCACACCAGCAAGCTCCTATAATGTTCCATAGTGAACCCACATGTGTGCCTCAGTTTCCCTGGGCACTGCATCAGTGCCTAGATGGTTATGGGAATTTCAGATGTGACAGCCTCCCTCACTTATAAGATCCAGAGCTCAAGAGGAGAGATCATCCCCCAACATCAAGGTTCTATAATGTTCCATAATAACTGCCGTGTGCGTGCCTCAGTTTGCCCGGGCACTGCACCAATGCCTAGATGCTGGTGGCAACCTTGGGTGTGTGAGCCTCCCTCACATAAGAGACCAAGGGCTGAAGAGGCGAGATCATCCCCCAACAGCAAGGTTCTATAACATTCCATAATAATGGCCGTGTGCGTGCCTCAGTTTCCCTGGGTACTGCACCAATGCCTAGATGGTGATGGAAATTTTGGGTGCTACAGCCTCCCTCACCTATAAAATCAAGAGGAGACATTAGCCCGCATCAGCAAAGTTCCATAGTAAACCCACATGCATGCCTCAGTTTCCCTGGGCATTGCACCAATGCCTAAGCAGTGATGGGAATTCCGGGCGTGACAGCCTCCCTCACCTATAAGACCAAGAGCTCAAGAGGAGAAATTATCCCACACCAGCAAGCTCCTATAATGGTTCAGAGTAAACCCACGTGTGCCTCAGTTTCATCAACGATTTAGCTATTGGCATAGAAAGTACGCTTATTAAGTTTGCAGATGATACCAAGCTGGGAGGGGTTGCGACTGCTCTGGACAATCGGGTCGTAATTCAAAATGATCTGGACAAATTGGAGAAATGGTCTGAGGTAAACAGGATGACGTTTAGTAAAGACAAATGCAAAGTACTCCGCTTAGGAAGGAACAATCAGTTTCACACAGAGGGTGTGTCTAGACTACAGGGCTTTGTCGACAAAAGTGGCCTTTTGTCAACAAAAGTATACCTGCGTCTACACTACCTCCGAGTTCTGTCGACGGCGGTAAACCTCATTCTACGAGGAATAACGCCTTTTGCCGACAGAGTTCTGTCGCCAGAAGGCGTTTGCATCTACACTGTCCTTTGCGTCTACACTCTCATGTCGACAAAGCGGCTTGCTTTGTCGACAGAACTGGCCTTAGTCTAGACGCTCGTTGCTGACAGAAGCTTTGTCGACAGTATCTGTCGACAAAGCCTCTGTCAACAAAAGCCTGTAGTCTAGACGTACCCACACACAATGGGAAGCGACTGTCTAGGAAGGAGTACGGCAGAAAGGGAACTAGGGATTATAGTGGACCACAAGCTGAATATGAGTCAGCAGTGTGATGCTGTTGCAAAAAAAGCAAACATGATTCTGGGATGCATTAACAGGTGTGTTGTGAGCAAGACATGAGAAGTCATTCTTCCGCTCTACTCTGCGCTGGTTAGGCCTCAACTGGAGGATTGTGTCCAGTTCTGGGCACTGCATTTCAAGAAAGATGTGGAGAAATTGGAAAAGGTCCAGAGAAGAGCAACGAGAATGATTAAAGGTCTAGAGAACATGACCTCTGAAGGAAGGCTGAAGGAATTGGGTTTGTTTAATTTAGAAAAGAGAAGATTGAGGGGGGACATGATAGCAGTTTTCAGATATCTAAAAGGGTGTCATGAGGAGGAGAGAGAAAACTTGTTCATCTTGGCCTCTGGGGATAGAACAGGAAGCAATGGTCTTAAACTGCAGCAAGGGACGTTTAGGTTGGAGATTAGGAAAAAGTTTCTAACTGTCAGGGTCGTCAAACACTGGAATAAATTGCCCAGGGAGGTTGTGGAATCCCCATCTCTGGAGATATTTAAGAGTAGGTTAGAGAAATGTCTCTCAGGGATGGTCTAGACAGTATTTGGTCCTGCCATGAGGGCAGGGGACTGGACTTGATGACCTCTTGAGGTCCCTTCCTGTCCTAGTATTCTATGATTCCCCTGGTCACTGCACCAATGCCTACACAGTGTTGGGAACTTTGTGTGCAACAGCCTCTCCTCACACACACAGGCTTATGCCTTTTGTAACCTGATCCCAGACAGGGTGCAGCCATAACCACCAGTAGGTAGACCTGAACCTGGGACCACTGGAGCAGCCTCTATAGCTAGAGTGAGAAAGCCAGCTGGTTCTCAGCCTGGGCTGTTGAACTCCCTTGCAGTCAGCTCGTGCTGTGAGTGGTCTTAGTGCTGCGCCGTGGGGCAAGAACCCACACCAGGGGTGTGGGTTACACAGCCAGGTGACACCTTTTGCCAGGGAAGCAGGACAAAGACCCGAGGAGGGAGTCTGGCTGCAGGAGGGAGGGGACCAGGAGCTGAGGATGGGTCCCTACTGGTTGGCTGCAGAGGCAGGGAGAGGGCCAGGGCCCCCCTGGCTCTGGGCCTCCCTCTCCCCACAGAGGGATGGTCCTGGTTCCTGTCACAACAAGTGTGGTCTACGCTGCGTCCCTGTGGGCTAATGAACCTTCTTCTACCTGCCACCTGAGAGTCCCCTTGGGCTGCGGCTGGGGGCACAGGGTCTTGGGGGCTCCCCCACCGGGTGCACTTAGAGTCTGATCCTATCAGCCATCCCTTGGGTCCTCCGGGAATATACCCTGGGGTCCACTGAAGAACTTCACTCCCAGGGCAGGCTAGGAAGCGGGCTGGGGTAAGACCGGTGGACCTCAGCTTTGGTGGGGCTACGGCGTGGATGGACAGCTAGCATTTGCCAAACTTAGCTTAGTGTGATTTGCACTCTTATGGGGGTAGTGAGACCGAGAGGTGCCCTACACATGGCGCTGCACCAGGCCTCAGTTGTCCTCATCTGTAAAACGGGAACAACGACATTGCCCTGGGGAAATGGCGGACGGAAAGTGCTAGTGGGGAATTACACTAAAATGAGGAAGCTAGTTAAACAGAAACTAAAAGGGAGAGTAGTTAAACTAAAATCCCTGGAAGCTGCATGGGAACTGCTTAAAGACACCATACTAGAGGCCCAACTTAAATGTATACCCCAAATAAAAAAACACAGTAAGAGACCTAACAAAGAACCACCATGGCTAAACAACCATGTTAAAAAAGCAGTGAGAGAGAAAAGGGCAGCTTTTAAAAAGTGGAAGTCAAATCCTAGTGAGGAAAATAGAAAGGAACATAAACACTCCCAAATTAAGTGTCATAATGTAGTAAGAAAAGCCAAAAAAGAGTTTGAGGAACAGCTAGCCAAAAATTCAAAAAATGATAGCAAAATGTTTTTTAAATACATTAGAAGCAGGAAGCCCGCTAAAAAAGCAGTGGGGCCCTTGGATGATAAAGATATAAAAGGAGCGATCAAGGAAGACAGTGCCATTGCGGAGCGATTAAATGATTTCTTTGCTTCAGTCTTCACGGCTGAGGATGTTACAGAGGTTCCTAAATCTGAGCCAGCCTTTTTAGGTGACAAATCTGAGGAACTCACTCAGATTGAAGTGACATTAGAGGAGGTTATGGAATTAATTGATAAGCTGAATAGTAACAAGTCTCCGGGACCAGACAGCATTCACCCAAGGGTTCTGAAAGAACTCAAATGTGAAATTGCGGAGTTATTAACAGTGGTTTGTAACCTATCCTTTAAATCCACTTTGGTACCAAATGACTGGAAGATGGCCAATATAACACCAATATTTAAAAAAGGCTCTTGAGGAGATCCTGGCAATTATAGACCGATAAGTTTAACATCAGTACCAGGCAAATTAGTAGAAACACTAGTAAAGAGTAAAATTGCAAGGCACATAGAAGAGCACGAATTGTTGGGCAAAAGTCAGCATGGTTTCTGCAGAGGGAAGTCGTGTCTAACTAATCTGTTAGAATTCTTTGAAGGGGTTAATAAACATGCGGACAAGGGGCACCCAGTGGATATAATATACCTAGATTTCCAGAAAGCCTTTGACACGGTCCCACACCAAAGGCTTTTACGTAAATTAGGTGGTCATGGGATAGGAGGAAAGGTCCTTTCATGGATCAAGAATTGGTTAAAAGACAGAAAACAAAGGGTGGGAATAAATGGTAAATTTTCACAATGGAGGAGGGTAACTAGTGGTGTTCCCCAGGGGTCAGTACTGGGACCAATCCTGTTCAACTTGTTCATCAATGATCTAGAAAATGAGGTAAGCAGTGAGGTGGCCAAGTTTGCAGATGACACAAAGTTGTTCAGGACAGTCAAAAGCAAAAGGGATTGTGAAGAACTACAAAAAGATCTCAGCAAACTGAGTGATTGGGCAGCAAAATGGCAAATGAAATTTAATGTGGGTAAGTGTAAGGTAATGCATGTTGGAAAAAATAACCCAAATTACACGTACTACATGATGGGGTCAAATTTAGCTACGACAGATCAGGAAAGGGATCTTGGAGTTATAGTGGATAGTTCTATGAAGACATCCACGCAGTGTGCAGCGGCAGTTAGTAAGGCAAATAGGATGTTAGGAATTATTAAAAAAGGGATAGATAATAAGACAAAAGATATCATACTTCCCCTATATAAAACTATGGTACGCCCACATCTCGAGTACTGCGTGCAGATGTGGTCTCCTCACTTCAAAAAAGATATATTGGCATTAGAAAAGGTTCAGAAAAGGGCGACTAAGATGATTAGGGGCTTGGAAAGGGTCCCATATGGGGAGAGGCTAGAGAGACTGGGACTTTTCAGTTTGGAAAAAAGGCGATTGAGGGGCGATATGATAGAGGTCTATAAAATCATGAACGGTGTGGAGAAAGTGATTATAGAAAAATTATTTACCTTTTCCCATAATACAAGAACTAGGGGACACCAAATGAAATTGATGGGTAGTAGGTTCAAAACTAATAAAAGGACATTTTTCTTCACACAGCGCACAGTCAACCTGTGGAACTCCTTGCCCGAGGAGGCTGTGAAGGCCAGGACTCTATTAGGGTTTAAAAAAGAGCTTGATAAATTTTTGCAGGTTAGGTCCATAAATGGCTATTAGCCAGGGATAAAGTATGGTGCCCTAGCCTTCATAACAAGGGCAGGAGATGGATGGCAGGAGATAAATCACTTGATCATTGTCTTCTGTTCTCCTTCTCTGGGGCACCTGGCATTGGCCACCGTCGGCAGATGGGATGCTGGGCTCGATGGACCTTTGGTCTGACCCAGTATGGCCATTCTTATGTTCTTCTGTTCTTATTCACCCACTTTCCAGATGGCGCTTCCCCGATGCTGTCGGTGAACCCAATGCAGTCCATGTACCGTGTAGGCCACCCCGTCACCTTCACATGCACCCCACCCAAAGGGCACCAGGCTATACAATTCCAGTTTTTAAAGGATAGTGAAGACGTGACCCCTCCACAGAGCCAGAGTCCACTTCGCCAGACCTACCATCTGCCTCACCTCAACGTGCATGACGCCGGATCCTACCGCTGTCGGTATTGGCCAGCTGGGCTGAAGGTTCCGTCCACACCAAGTGACCCCATCACCCTAATTGTCTATGGTGAGATGTTTCCAGCCACAATGGCCCCCCTCACTCAGTGGTTAGAGCCTGGCTCTGGTAGATGAGATGGTATCACTTCAGTTTTCATGGGGGCTTGGAAGAATATGTTGTTCCTCCACCTCTTCCACCAAATACAGGCTCCGTGGACAATGTCTGTGTGGGACTCCCTAGCCGGGGAATCTTTTGGATTTATGGAGCCCTACACTGGTGTGCCCGGGGGCAGGAGATCTTTGCAGAGCTGTGAGTTTACAATCTTCGGTGGGGGAGGTGTAGGTTGGATATTAGGAAGAACTATTTCCCCAGGCGGGTGGGGAAGCACTGGGATGGGTTCCCTGGGGGGGGGGGGGGTGGAATCTCCATCCCTAGAGGTCTAAGTCCTGGCTTGAAAAAGCCCTGGCTGGGATGATTGAGTTGGGGTTGGTCCTGCTTTGGGCAGGGGGCTGGACCCAATGCCTCCTGAGGTCTCTGCCCGCCCTGGGATTTTAGGATTCTGATCTTGTGTGGACCGGGCTGGCAGAATCTCAGATTCTGGCATTCTAGGATTCTTGAATTCTACCAAAAGATGAGGGGATGGTACACTGGCTTCGGGGTGGGAACCAAAAGACACGGTTGTTTGGACCACCGGGTGCCCCATTGACTCACTCCCTTTTCGCTCTCCCCATGTAGACCGAGCACCTCCCGCCTCGCTCACCATGGACCCGCCTTGCCCAAAATACCTGGTGGGGGAACAGCTGACGCTCACCTGTGTGGATCCCCAAATTGACAAGGTGACGGGATACAGATTCTACAATGAAAAAAATGGGGAGATTTTTTCCCGGGACCCTGACACCAGCAGGGGAGCTCAAGTTTTCTTCCCTTCACTTCGCATGGTGGATGCGGGCTCGTACACATGCAAATACTGGCAAGAACAGTCGGGGCAAGAAATCCTGTCGGTGGGAAGCCAACCGGTCTCTTTTTCCGTGCTGGGTAAGTTCCAGTTCGCACGGGATGGGTAGGGAAAACGGATCCCATTTCCATGGCTCACAATCTGGTTTCCTTCCAACTTGGAATGAAAGCCAAGAATTCAGAAGTTCTCCCTTGAAGGGACTTGACATACAAGGAGAAGCTGAGGGATTTGGGCTTGTTTTGAAGAGAAGAGTGAGAGGGTATTTGGGGGCAGCCTTCAGCTCCCTGAAGGGGGGTTCCAAAGATGCTGGAGAGAGGCTGGTCTCAGTGGTGGCAGATGGCAGAATGAGGAGCAATGGTCTCACGTTGCAGTGGGGGAAGTCTAGGTTGGAGATTAGGCAAAACTATTTTCCTTGGAGGGTGGGGAAGCACTGGGGTGGGTTCCCTAGGTAGGGGGGTGGAATCTCCATACCTAGTTCTGGTTTGACCAAGGCCTGGCTGGGATGATTGAGTTGGGGTTGGTCCTGCTTTGGGCAGGGAGCTGGACTCGATGACCCACCGAGTTATCTTTCAACCCTAGGATTCCACAACCTGTAACTCCAATATCTTCCATAGGGTGAGCTGGATCTTCCGAGTCCTCCCCTTTTCATTTCTCAAGAAGCCAGGGGGCTAGGCTGGGTGGGCAGGCAGCAAGGAAACCAGGACGTTTTGGGAAAGGACTTGGCCTAGGTTCCATCCGAACTTGGCTTAAATCTAACTGGCTCCCTCAAACATGTCAGTTGTGACTAACATTTCAATTGCAACAAGAATGATGAAAGGTCTAGAGAACATGACCTATGAGGGAAGACTGAAGGAACTGGGCTTGTTTAGTTTGGAAAAGAGAAGATTGAGAGGGGACATGATAGTGGTTTTCAGGTATCTAAAAGGGTGTCAGAAGGAGAATGGAGAAAAATTGTTCTCCTGGGCCTCTGAGGATAGAACAAGAAGCAATGGGCTTAAACTGCAGCAAGGGAGGCTTAGATTAGACATGAGGAAAAACTTCCTACCTGTCAGGGTGGTCAAACGCTGGAATAAATTGCCTAGGTACAATTTATTACCTAGGTTCTAATTTATACTGTCGACAAAGCCTCTGTCGAAAAAGAGCGTCACTCTAGACTACAACCAATGCTGTCGAAAAGAGCAAGCCGCTTTCTCGAAAGAGAGTGTAGGTGCTCTCTTTTGAAAAAGCACAGTATGGATGCAATAGCGCCTTTTCTTCGACAGAACTCTGCTGAAAATAGGCGTTGTTCCTCGTAAAACAAGGTTTACCACCGTCGACAAAACCGCCTCATTCTATTGACTTACTGTCGACACAACGCTGCAGCAGTGTAGATGCAGGTACAGTTTTGTCGACAAAAGTCCACTTTTGTTGACAACCCAGTAGTCGAGACACACCCCATCTCTGGAGATACTTCAGGGTGTGTCTAGACTACATGTCTCCATCGGCGGAGCCATGTAAAGTAGTTTTCTCAACATAGTCAATGAAGCGGGGATTTAAATAATCCCCGCTTCATTAAAATAAAAATGGTCGCTGCGCTGTGTCAACAATCAGCTGATCCGGCACAACGTGGCAGTCTAGACGCAGTGCGGTCAACAAGGGAAACCTTTGTCGACAGCTCCGGTATGCCTCGAGGTTTACTGGAGCAGTCGACAAAGGCTTCCCTTGTCGACAGCACCGCGTCTAGACTGCCGCACTGTGCCGGATCAGCTGATTGTCGGCATAGCGCGGCGACCATTTTTATTTTAATGAAGCGGGGATTATTTAAATCCCCGCTTCATTGACTATGTCGAGTAAACTACTTTACATGGCTCCGTTGACAGAGCCATGTAGTCTAGAGACACCCTCAGGGTTTTGTCGACAAAAGTGGACTTTTGTCAACAAAACTATACCTGCATCTAGACGACTGCCGAGTTCTGTCGACATAATGTCGACAGAACGCAGCAGTTTTATCAACGGCGCTAAACCTTATTTTACGAGGAATAACACCTTTTGTCGACAGAGTTCTGTCGACAGAAGGCATTATTGCATTTACACTGTCCTTTGCGTCTACACTCTCATGATGACAAAGCAGCTTGCTTTGTCGATAGAACTGGCTGTAGTCTAGGCGCTCTTTGTCGACAGAAGCTTTGTCGACAGTATCTGTCGACAAAGCCTCTGTCGACAAAAGCCTGTAGTGTAGATGTACCCTCAGAGTAGGTTAGATAAATATCTATCAGGGATGGTCTAGATGGTGCTTGGTCCTGCCATGAGGGCAGGGGACTGGACTCGATGACCTCTCCAGGTCCCTTCCAGTTCTAGTGTTCTCTGATTCTGTGATTTAATCGGCCAATAAATTGCAGGAGTGTGGGGTTGGAGGAGACCTTGGGAGGTCATCGAGTCCAAACCTCCGCCTATGAAACTCATGTTTTGCTGGGATTCTTCCCACCAGCTGTACCCAAGACCTTAGAAATCAATGGCATGTTGACCCTGGTGGTGGCAACAGAAAGTTGGCAACTCAGAAGCGATTGCCATTTGTTTCTAACACCTTGGGTCCACAGGGTCCCAAAGTCTCCCCCAATAAAACCATTTCATCTCTGTGCTCTCCTCCAGGACGGGGATGTCCCATGGGACATGAGATCTGCTCACTTCTCCCCTTTGCTGCTCCCCTCAGATTCACCTTCCCCACCGGCGCTGAGTGTGGATCCCCTGTCTGGAGTGATTAAGGAAGGGCTCCCCCTGCTCCTCACCTGCACGGCCCTCCAGGGCACCGGCGAGCGGAGTTTCCACTTCTACAAGGACGGAATAGAGCTCCTTCCTGAGAATGAACGGTCTCAGATCCACCCCCCAGAGTCTAGGAACGTCTCAGTGCTCCGCATCCCCCAGGCCCGGCTCAGCAGCACCGGGGAGTTTACCTGCGGGTATGAGGAGAACGTGTGCCGGAAATGGGTCCCATCCCCCAGGAGCCAGGCTGTGCATGTCACCGTGACAGGTGAGGAATCTCCCCCCATTTCATCTGCAAGGGACACTGGGAGCATATTGGGAAATGCAGAAGAACATCCGAATGGCCAAATGGGCTCAGATCAAAGGTCCATCCAGCCCAGTGTTCTATCTGCTGGCAGCGGCCAGTGCCAGTTGCCCCAGAGGGAGGGAACAGAACAGGGAACCATCACATGATCCCTCCCCTGTCGCCCATTTCCAGACAAACAGAGGCGAGGGACACCATTCCTACCCATCCTGGTTAATAGCCATTGATGGACCTCACCTCCATGAATTTATCTCGCTCTTTTTTGAACCCTGTTCAAGTCCTGGTCTTCACCACATCCTCTGGCAAGGAGTTCCACAGGTTGACTGTGCGCTGGATGAAGAAAAACTTCCTTTGGTTTGTTTACAACCTGCTGTCTATTTATTCCATTGGGTGACCCCTCGTTCTTATGTTTTGGGAACAAGTAAATAACTTTTCCTTATTCACTTTCTCCACACCAGTCATGATTTTCTAAACCTCCATCCTATCCCCCCTTAGTCTTCTCATTTCTAAACTGAAACATCCCAGTCTTTTTAATATCTCTTCCTCTGGCACCCGTTCCAAACCCCTCATCATTTTAGTGGCCCTTTTCTGAACCTTTTCCAATGCCGAGAAATCTTTTCTGAGATGAGGACACCGCATCTGCATGCAGGATTCAAGCTGTGGGTGTCCCATGGATTGACACAGAGGGCATAAGATATTCTCTGTCTTATTCGCTCCCTTTTGTAATGATTCCTAACATGCGGACACGGCGTGGATGTTTTCAGAGAACGATCCACAATGACATCAAGAGTGTCGGGGAAGAACCACCGGGGTAAGGTCTCAGCTCTTGTGTAACCACCGAAGTCTAGTGTCACTGCTTCATATTCCATGTGGCTAGCCACACAACTCACAAACCCAGACAGCTGGTTGAAATTCCTCCACCAGGGAGCAGCAAATCCCTTCCGAGAGAGATTGTGAGCGAGCAAGCGACTCCATCCGTCCTGCCGGGGGCCGCAGATGGCTGCCTACAAGATCCAGCTGAAACAAAAGAAAGGACGATGCAGCACTTTAAAGACTAACAAGATGGTTTATTAGGTGATGAGCTTTCGTGGGCCACTTCCTCAGATCAGATTCTGGAAGAGAATTGGCATGATCAGGGCTCACCAAGCCATGCAGATTGCCCGAACCCAGCTCTTCTGGGTTGTAATCTACTCGCCACGGGTGAGTAGATTACATAGATTGTCGAGCCCTGGGCATGACCATATATACCAAAGGAATACAATGAAAAAAAGTGAACACATTATAAAACTGACCAATCAGATTTAGAACAGAAGGAGGAAAAGGGGGAGGGCTAGTATCTATGAGATAATGATACTAGGGTGATAAGTGGGAAAGCTATCTTCGTAATGGGTAAGGTAATTAGCATCTTTGTTAAGGCCCATTCATAAAGTGTCAAATTTACGCATGAATGACAGTTTTGAGGTTTCTCTTTGTAGGCTGGTGTTAAAGTCTCTTTGAAGTAAGATACATGTAGTAAGGTCGTTAAGACGGCGCCCAGGTTGGCTGAAATGAAAAGAAACTGGTTTTTCCTTGTGAAGATGTCTGATTTGTGGGCATTAATTCTTTGGTGACGTGTCTGAGAAGTCTGTCCAATATACATAGCTGAAGGACACTGTTGGCACGTGATGGCATAAATGATATTTCTGGATGAACAGGAATATGTGTCCTTGATCTTGTAACTGACAAGGTTAGGTCCAGTGATGGTGTCACCAGAGTAAATATGTGGACAAAGTTGGCCTCGGGGTTTGTTGCAAGGGAAGGTTCCAGGGTTGGTATCAGTGTGGTATGTCCTGCGGTTGTTAGTAAGAATCATCCTGAGGTTAGGTGGTTGTCTATAGGAGACTGTGGGGGACAGACACTTCGCCAAAGAATTAATGCCCATAAATCAGACGGCAGATATCATCACAAGGAAAAACCAGTTTCTTTTCCCCAACCTGGGTATGGATTGATACAGAGGCCATAAGAGATTCTCTGTCTTATTCTCTCTCCCTTTTGTAATGATTCCTAACATGCAGACATGGGTGGATGTTTTCAGAGAACGATCCACAATGATGCCAAGAGGATCGGGGAAGAACCAGCCCTCATCTCACTGGGGTGAGGTCTTGGCTCTTGTGTAACCACCAAAGTCTAGCGTCACTGCTGCATATTCCCTGCAGCTAGCCACAGAACTCACAAACCCAGACAGCTGGTTGAATTTCCTCCACCAAGGGGCAGCAAATCCCTTCCGAGAGAGATTGTAAGAGAGCAAGCGACTCCATCTGTCCTGAAGGGGGCAGCAGATAGCTGCCTACAAGACCCAGTGCATCCTTTCAGGAGGGAATCCTTTTCTCTTCTGTCTGTGCAGGGAATCATGCTTTTCTGGTTCGGTTCCTGGCCGTGGGTGGCTCCTTCTTCCTCATCAACGGCCTCATCTTCCTGGTCTCCCACCGCTGTTTGTAGCACACAGGTAACCGGCACCAGCTGCGGCTCTGATGCATGGACCTTTCCCAGGAAAATAACCCGTTCGGGCCGTGTTTCTTAAACTGTTTAAGACCGAGGAACCCCAAACAATAATTTTTTTTATGCAGAACCCCAAGGATTTTTTGTTAACGAAAAAAAAGGGGGTCTGGGGGGAAAGTTGTTGAGCAAAAAAAAAAAAAAAGGTTGCCTGCTCCTTTAACAGTGGCCATTTTGAACTCTGTTCTCCGCGGCACACCTCCGACTGCCTCGTGGCACACAGTTTAAGAAACACTGCATTAGGGGATCTCAGCCCACAGCTGTGGGGCTTACAGGGGAATTCTGCAACACTGGGGATACCCCCAGCCCTCTCAGCTGCAGACAGCGAGTGAGATGAGGGCAGTTGCATCCAGTGATTAGAGCAGCCGTCAGGGCTCTGAGCCAGAGTCAGGGGTCAAGGAGTGGAGGCAAAGCCGGGAATTGGAGCAGGCCCACTGGGACATGGAGACGCCTCCATGTTTTGGGACCTGGAGGGGTGATCAAAGCGATGAATGAAAAATGCGGGACCCTGAGTCGTAGTGCAGGTGGCTTTGCACCGTGAAGGCGGCCGTGTCAACAGTGCCACGCCCCCTACCTGCACACGCGTGTGTCACGGTCAGGAATGACCACATCCCTTCACGAGCCGTTCCACATCCTCCTCTCCAGTTTTTTTGCCTCCAGATGCAGATGTAGCCAACGAGTGCTTATGAGGTCCCAGCTCTGCGGTAGAAGAACAGTAGCTGAAGGTCATTAGGTGATGGGGCAGAGGGGCTAAATAATGTTCATTGTCCCTTGTGTTTGTGTTCCCAGGGTCTGCAGGATGTTACCAGGCACTGCCCGGTGGGGGATTTGGGATCAATAAAAGGCTCCCCGCTGTGTTATGTTGGTTTTATGACAATCTGTGTATTGGGTGTACGCCGAGGGCCAAGAATTCTCCAGGCTTCCAACTGCATCCTTCTGAAAGTGCTGTTCAGAGGCAGTGTGCCTAGTGGTTAGAGCAGGGGGGGCAAACGAGAGTCAAGATGCTTAGGGGGGTGTCCAGTTCTCTGGTTCTTTTCCCCGCTCTGGGAGAGGGGTGGGGGTCTATCGGGTTAGACCAAGGTGGGTTGGGATGGTGGCAGGGTGTTGTGGGCTAGGACCTCTGGGACAAGCCCTGATGGAGGGAAAGAAGTGGTGCCTTCAGGGGAGGTCTTCCGAGCTCTGTCACTACCCGCTGGCCCCCCCTTGTTTACAACGGCTCGCAGCGAACTATTAATAACCACTGTCACCACAACCACACTGTCATGTGGGCTACACATCCACCACACCGCCGGGGGCTGCGGGTCTTCCACCATCTGGCAAGAAACCTCGCTGCTAGCAACACCCGCCTTCCCCCACCATGCGGCCACACGCCGCTCAGGGCCTGTGGAACCTCCCGCTGCTTGGCGAGGGGAAAGCCACTCCGTGAGACTCTCTGGCTGCCCCCGATGAACCACTGGGGGCAGCTGAGTGCCAGCCAGCTACACCCATCTGCACCTGCTCATGCTGCGTTCCACCCCCTTGCTGGCCCTAATGGCACCCTCTGGCAGGAAGTGATCCACTTCAAACGGTCTGCTTCAAGGTGTTTGTTTGCTCCAAGGTGTCCGCTGTAAGGTGTTTGTCTGCTTCAAGGTGTCCGCTTCAAGGTGTCTGCTTCAAGGTGTCCGTCTGCTCCAAGGTGTCCACTTCAAGGTATCTACTTCAAGGTGTCCACTTCAAGGTGTTTGTCTGCTCCAAGGCGTCCGCTTCAAGGTGTTTGTCTGCTTCAAGGCGTCCGCTTCAAGGTGTTTGTCTGCTTCAAGGTGTCTGCTTCAAGGTGTCCACTTCAAGGTGTTTGTCTGCTTCAAGGTGTCCACTTCAAGGTGTCCACTTCAAGGTGTTTGTCTGCTCCAAGGCGTCCGCTTCAAGGTGTTTGTCTGCTTCAAGGTGTCCACTTCAAGGTGTCTGCTTCAAGGTGTCTACTTCAAGGTGTCTGCTTCAAGGTGTTTGTCTGCTTCAAGGTGTCCGCTTCAAGGTGTCTGCTTCAAGGTGTTTGTCTGCTTCAAGGTGTCCACTTCAAAGTGTTTGTCTGCTCCAAGGTGTTTTTCTGCTTCAAGGTGTCTACTTCAAGGTGTCCACTTCAAGGTGTTTGTCTGCTCCAAGGTGTTTTTCTGCTTCAAGGTGTCTACTTCAAGGTGTCCACTTCAAGGTGTTTGTCTGCTCCAAGGTGTCCACTTCAAGGTGTTTGTCTGCTCCCAGGTGTCTGCTTCAAGGTGTTTGTCTGCTTCAAGGTGTCTACTTCAAGGTGTCTACTTCAAGGTGTTTGTCTGCTCCAAGGTGTCTGCTTCAAGGTGTTTGTCTGCTTCAAGGTGTCCACTTCAAGGTGTTTGTCTGCTCCCAGGCGTCCGCTTCAAGGTGTTTGTCTGCTTCAAGGTGTCTACATCAAGGCGTCCGCTTCAAGGTGTTTGTCTGCTCCAAGGTGTTTGTCTGCTTCAAGGTGTCCGCTTCAAGGTGTTTGTCTGCTTCAAGGTGTCCATCTGCTTCAAGGTGTCTACTTCAAGGTGTCCACTTCAAGGTGTTTGTCTGCTCCAAGGTGTCCGTCTGCTTCAAGGTGTCTACTTCAAGGTGTCCGCTTCAAGGTGTTTGTCTGCTTCAAGGTGTCCGCTTCAAGGTGTTTGTCTGCTTCAAGGTGTCCGTCTGCTTCAAGGTGTCTACTTCAAGGTGTCCGCTTAAAGGTGTTTGTCTGCTTCAAGGTGTCTGATCCAAAGTGTCCACTTCAAGGTGTCTGCTTCAAGAGACCGTCTACCTGTGGCTACAGCCAGGGTATCTGTGTCAAGCACGTCAGGTCGCATCCTCTCCTCTGAAACCTCTGACTGAGTTTCTGGCTGCACTTTCCCCACTCGATCAACCTGTCTTGACTCACAAAGTTCCGGCACCTTCTCATCAACCTCCCGGTGTTGGCCTAACCGGCCAGCCCTCAAACCAGAAGGGGAGCATACTGGAGGGGTCGCCCTGTAAATATCGGGCTTCTCTCTCATTCCCCATCTCCAGGGAAAGTTCTTCGGGGCAGCGTCCCCTGACCTCAGACACAGTTGGGGCACTGGGGGAATCCAGCTGGCACCTCTTCAGCCTTCAATCCTCTCCTGGTTCATTCATTTCTGGTCCTTCCTCATCACTGACCGGTGGAGTGAAGTGGTTCGCTTAGTCCCGCTTCTCCTCCTGCGGGGACTTGGTCTCCTACATTGGTCTCACATCCCCCCATCTATGAGCCTTCTGGTTCCCAAACGTTCTGACAATGGTCACTCTCATGACCCTTCATCCGACTTCTGTCAGACACCGGGAAATGCTCCCATGGGATCCCCGGCAGCTGGCAATGGGGTGGGGCCAAGACTCCTCTCCCTAGAGGCATGGGGGGTGGGTCTGGTTCCCACGCGCGGGGTCTCCAGAGCTGGGGGAGGGGAGCTGTTAGGTCAGCTCATCAGTGCCCTTCTGGATGGGGCCCTGACACCGTGGGCGCCCCAGTCTCTCCTGTCCTGGATCCGGAGGCCTGGGGGTTCGGGAGTGCCAAGAGGGGGATGGGGCAGGTTTGCTGAACTCCATGACGCCCACTGAGTTTGAGAGCTGGGACCCCTCATCCGGGTCCCAACCGACTGCTCCTTGTTCTCGGCTTTTCTGCCGTTTCCCTGCCGCTGCCCTGGGTTGAAATGAACTCGATGCCTGCTCATTTCCTTTTTCCTGTAGAGGCTGCTCGAGCGGTTAGAACCGAGGGGGCGGGGCTGCGGGTCAGGACTCCTGGGTTCTTTCGCTGGCTCTGAGAAGGGAGTGGGGTCTAGTGGTTAGAGTGGTAGGGCTGAGGGCCAGGACTCCTGGGTTCCCTCCCTGGTTCTGGGAGGGGAGTGGGGTTTAGTGGTTAGAGCAGGAGAGCTGGGAGCCAGGACTCCTACGTTCATTTCCAGGCTCTGGGAGGGGAGTGGAGGCTAGTGGTTAGGGCTGGGAGCCGGGACACCTGGGCTCTTTCCCTGGCTCTGAGAAGGGAGTGGGGTCTAGTGGTTAGAGGGGTGTAGGACTGCAAGACAGAACTCCTGGGTACCCTCCCCAGCTCTGGAAGGGTAGCGGGGGCTAGTGGTGAGAGCTGGGAGCCAGGACTCCTGGGCCCTCTCCCTGGCTCTCAGAAGGGAGTGGAGTTTAGTGGTTAGAGCGGAGGAGCTGGGGGCCAGACCTCCTGGGTTCTCTCCCCTGCTCTGGAAGGGTAGCGGGGCTAGTGGTGAGAGCTGGGAGCCAGGACTCCTGGGCCCTCTCCCTGGCTCTCAGAAGGGAGTGGAGTTTAGTGGTTAGAGCGGAGGAGCTGGGGGCCAGACCTCCTGGGTACCCTCCCCAGCTCTGGAAGGGTAGCGGGGGCTAGTGGTGAGAGCTGGGAGCCAGGACTCCTGGGCCCTCTCCCTGGCTCTCAGAAGGGAGTGGAGTTTAGTGGTTAGAGCGGAGGAGCTGGGGGCCAGACCTCCTGGGTTCTCTCCCCTGCTCTGGAAGGAGGGGGGGGGCTAGTGGTTAGAGTCAGGAGGGGGCTGGGTGTCAGGACTGGGGTGTGTGCAGGGAACCGGTTCCTCATTTCCACTGCTATCAGCAGCGGAGGCCTCCCTGGTGGCTGCGCACTGCGGTTTGTCGCTCTCGGAAACCCGCTTTGCGCGTCAGCCACAGCCTGAGCTCGGCCCTTGTGCGGAACTGCCAGGCATGAAGCCACCCCCCGCCCCGCGGTCCCACTGAGGTGCCTGGGGGGAACCCCCTGCACCTGCTGTTATGCAAGCAGCGCCTCCTCCTGGCTCCCTGGGGCATAGCAGCTGCCTGCCACGCTGGTGCCCCCTGCTGGTGTCTCTTGGCCGGGTGGTGCCATTGAGCTCCGCCCCCCTTTAGGGTGGGTACGTAACAGAACCGGCTGGGGTGGAGCAGCTCCAGGCTCCAGCCTCCCTGGGAGTCAGCTCCCTGCTCCTCCAGCCACTGGCCCAGCCTGGCCTCTCCCAGGCCTGGCATGGGACCTCCCAGAGCGGCTCCGGGAGATCCTGAGCCAGGTCCCCGCACCTGGGGGCTGTTCCAGCTCCTGGCCCATCCCCTCATGCTGGCTGCTGACAGGTCAGTGTTCATGGCTCTGTGGGGACCAGCCACCTCCGCCCTCCAGCCGTCACTGGGTGGAAAGAATGACGCCCCTGGCAGTTTCTGTCACTTCTTCTCGTGGAGGTGAAGAGATGCGTTAGCTGTTGTGGGGACGAACGATGAAACAAAGAGGCAGCAGATTTAAAACAAACCAGAGGACGTTTTTGTCTTCATGCAATGCACAGTCAACCTGTGGAACTCCTCGCCAGAGGAGGTTGTGAAGACAGGGACTTTATCAGTGTTCAGAAAAGAGCTAGATGGATTCATGGAGGTTAGGTCCATCGATGGCAATTAGCCGGGATGGGTAGGGAGGGTGTCAGAGGCTGGAAATGGGCAACAGGGGAGGTATTGCATGATGATTCTCTCTTGTGTTCCCTCCCTCCGGGGCATCTCGCATTGGCCACAGTGGACAGACAGGACACTGGGCTAGATGGACCTTTGGTCTAACCCCATCTGGCCATGAACAGACAGGCAGATTGGTGCTATGGGGATAGACAGACAGGTGGGTGGGTAGGTATGGGGATGGATGGACAGACAGATGGGTGTGTATGGTGATGGCCTGACAGATGTCTGGGTGTACATGCGGGAATAGACAGACAGATGGGTGTGTGTTTTGATAGACAGGCAGAGAGATGGGTGTGTATGGGGATGGACAGACAGATGGGTGTACATGCTGAGAGCTAGGCAGGGGACAAACAGACAGATGGACAGATGGGTGTGTATGGTGATAGACAGACAGGGGATGGACAGATGGAGAGACAGACGGGTGCATATGGGGATTATTCCGTCTGTTCCACACTGGCCCTTTAAGGGTTCAAACCCAGCCCTGGGAGAAGGCTGGAGACCTGGGGCTGTGAAGCCAGCAGCTGGGGCAGGAATTAGCCAATCAGGGCCCAGCTGGGGCTGTATAAATCAGGGTTCCTGGTTGGGGGGGTGCACACTGACTCACTCTGGCCCTGGCTGGGGAGCAGCAGGGAGCTGGCTGCTAAGGAAGTTGGAGGTGTCCTGAGCTAGTGTGGAGCTGGAGTGGGCAGGGCAGGGCAGGGTCCCCCCCGCCCCTTTGCCAGTGCTGCATGGCTGTGTCTGGCAGCTGGGTGCCCCTTTGGCAGAGGCTGGCTGACCCCAGCCGTGGGTCACTAAGGCAGGTTGGTGTTGGGGGGCTGGAGGCTCCCAGAGCACAGACCTAGGATGGTACCAGCAGGCGTGACCCCCAGCTGGCAGGGGGCTCTCTGGGGCTGGAGCGCTAACCCCCATGTGCCCAGCAGGAGGCCCCCTGAGCCCATGGCCAAAGCAGGGAGGAAAATGGGGGGGCTATGTCCCCCCAATTGCTCACTGTAATTTAGGCTCTGGGGTAGCGCCTGGCTGGGTCCTGGGGCCCTTTCCCCTATGGGGGGGGGGCTGGCTCTGACCGGAGCCCGGGACGGGGGCCTGGCTGGTGCTGGGGGGAGGGAGGCCAGAGCTGCAGAAGGCCAACGCTTTCCAAACTCCCCTGCCACCCGGAGGAGGCTCCTGCGAAGCCCGGGCTGCACCGCCCGCCCTTCCCGCCCCCTCTTCCTTTCTCAGAAGCCTCTGGAGGCCCAACCCCGCAGAGGGGGGAGGATTGTGGCCGGCGGCGGCTTCCGGCCTCCACCGCCCTCGTGGGGGAGAGCCGAGCCTGAGGCCGCTGGGGGCGGAGAGGTGGGGTGAGCGGAGATGCCGGCTCCCAGGCCGAGGGGGACGGGCACCGCATGGCACTCCCTGCCCATGCTGGGTAAGTGCCCGGCCTCTCTCTCTCTCTCCAACGCCCGCCCGGCTCTGTCCGCAGCGGTTCCCTGGTGCCCTCCCCTCCCCGCGCCTGGCCCCTGCCTCACTCAATTTCCCTTCTCTCCTCCAGCCTGTCTCCAGATCCTTCCTTGCCTGGTGTCTCCAGCAGGTAACGGCGACACGCGGGGGTGCAGGGAGTGGGGGGCGGCTCCCGTGTGCCGGCTGGGCAGGACCCCGCAGGGCGGGACCCCACGACTTCTGCCAGGATCTCCCCCTGGGCCTCCACTGAAGTTCTCCCCTCGTCTGCTGAAACTCACCCCGGCAGGTCCAGCCCAGCCAGGACTGAGGGGCAGGGCAGGAAGTTGGCCCCGCAGCAGGGAAACCCAGAGCCGTGGAGAACGACCCTTCCCCTCTCCCCATCCCACCCATCCCATCCGCAGTTCGCTCCCCTAGCTCTGAGGCGCACCCAGGATATCCCAGCCAGCCCCCCTGCCCGAGGATCGTCTGTTTAGTGCTTGCTTGACCCAACTTTCCTCAATACAATCAAGACACCACACCTCTAATACTAGGTGTATTGTTACTAGCAGGGGAGGCAGGGTGGGGGCATATGACACCAGTTTCCAGGGAGTTGTCTTGGACTTAAGAATGAGCAGGGTCAGACCAATTGTCCAGCGAGGCCAGTATCCTGACGGCCCACACTTCCAGATTATTCAGAGGGATGCCCAACCACTGTATCTAATAGCCATTGACTTCTCCCATTCTTCTGTGAACCGAGTTATACTTTGGGGCTCCAGCCACATCCTGCAGCAGTGAGTTCCACAGGTTGACTGTGCGTTGTGCACTGCCTTTTGTTTGTATTGATTTCATCAAGCACCCCATAGGTCTCGTGGGATGGAAATGGATGAATAATGCTTCTCTGTTTGCTTTCTCCACCCCATTTATGGTTTCTGTAGACCTCTCCACACCAACTTCACCCAATCGTCCTGTTTCTAAGAGCGACATGCCCGGGGGCAGGCCTACACAGCAGGGCAAAACTGGAATGAAGGCGATGCAACTTCGGCTCTGTAGTGGAAGTCAAGAGCTTCCTTTGGCATTTGGCGTGGTCTGCACAGCTGGAAGTCGAAGGATGGGCACTCTTCCTCCGGCTTCCCTTGCTCCCCATGGAATGAGGGTGATGGGAGCTGGAGGAAGAAGTCCTCCGGCGTGCCGCAATTTCAAAGTAGTGGCTTGCTGGGTCGCAGCGCCCTTTGTTCCGAAACAACACTGCTGTGTAGACGCCCCCCTCCACCTGATTGTATTTCTCTGCCTCGAGTTTAGTCAACCTACCGTAGATTGAATTTCTGTGCCAATCACGCAGAAGTTAATTGCAAGGGGGTTATAAACAGATCCCCGTTCACAGAGCAATGTGTGATGTTTCCTGTCCCTCCACCTACACTCCCACACTATTCCTTTTGCTTTAACCCCCTGTCCACCAGGGAACATGAGACACAGAGGGGTTCTGGCCATGGGCTAGGAGGAGACCGACCATCCATCAGTAGGTTTACTCCAAGGGGTTGGCCAAAAGTCACACCTGAGTTTCACATCATGGGGGTGCCGTCCATGGAGCCCCCCTGATCATGCCTCCTCAGACTTTCCACTTCCAAGTAACCTATGCCCTGCACTGCAGGATAAGGTGGAACCTCCCCCGGGGTCTCTGCCCGCCTGACCTGGGACAGATTCCATCCGAGCCCCATAGGGGGGAGCAGGGACACAGTCCGTGTGGTTCCCTCATGCTGGGGGAGATGAAGGTCCAATAAAAATAGCTCAGTGTGGGGCACTCGCCTTGCGTCAAGGGGCAGCCCTCCCCATGGCACTTCCTGCTGGTCCCTTCGGGAATCAGCACACACCTGTCTCAGAGCACCCCTTGCTGGTCGGAGTCCCAGCCTCTGGTACAGGGTACTGCTGGTTCAGTAGATGTCCCGTCACACCTTGGCTGTGTTCCTAAGGGATCTTCTCCAGGACTGGGTTGGGGGGGGGGGGCGTTCTCCCGTGTGCATTCCACAGCACAGGAGGTCCAGCTACGATGGTCCCTTTTGGCTCTGGACCGAGGAAGATTAGGTCTTGTGTTCCTCAAAGGTCATGCTTCCAGGTTGCCTGGCGGGGTCAGGAAGGAATATTTCCCCTCCCCCGTGTGTTCGTGATTTTTTTTTTTTTTAACCATGATCGGAAGCAGCATGGTTGGAGATGGGCTATTGTGGTGTGGGCCGGGAACTGAGGGGCACTCAATAGCCTCACTCTCAGATCGCTGCTGTGTGATCACAGGGTCTCATTGCTCACCCCCTGTGTGTCAGGAAGGAAACATCATCTTCAGCTTCATGGGACGTGGGTCGTTAGAGAAACTGGGGGGAAGGTTTGAGGACTCTACTCTCTGGGCTTAATGCAGGAGCGGGTGGGGAAGGGATGGACTGGGCGTATTGGTCCCTTCTGGGCTTGTAGTCTATAAGCTTTATGGATTGGCACCCAGGCAATCTGGTCTAGTAGTCAGAGCAGGGGTGAGATCCAGAGGGTGGGTCAAGCATCTGGGTGGGGGACAGCCCAGGGTCAGAGACTGCAGCTGAGGTCAGATACCAAACTTTCTCCTTGGCTATGTCTAGACGGCATTGCTTTTCCAGGAGACCGGCAGTCCAAGGAACGCGTCCACTCTTCCAAAATTTTTTTCCAGAAAGCGAACATGCTCTTTTGCCATTCCTAGAAAGGAGGGATAAGGGATGCATCGAAAGAGCACTTGTTTTCAGAAATGTGGTGCCGTGTAGAATGCGCCAAATTTTGGGAAAGCCTCTTTGGAAAGTAATCAGGAAAAGATACACAATCTGCGTACTGCAAATTGTGTTTCTTTTTCTGACTTACCTTAACAAACCTAGCTAGCTCGCGCTCTCTCACTCTCTCACACACACACACGCCCCTAGCCCCTCTCTCACACACGTGCGCACACGCGTGTGCACACACAGACACACACGTCTGTTGTGGCTCCTTCAAGAGTTAGCTTGCAGGACCGAACCCAGGGTACGTCTAGACTGTGGGTTTTGTTTGGGATATTGGAGGTTGTGACGACGTGTTGGGGTTCCTCCAATCCTGCAGCTGCATAGCAGCAAGAACAGATTTCACCAGCCAGTAGAACAGGGAGGGTTTATTGCTTCTTCTGGATACAGCCTAGCATAGATGTGATGTGTCTGCAGGCGTCTGGGCCAGGATGCCTTAGACCCCTTGAGATGGGGTCCCTGGCCCCCAGATTTCAGCCCCCTCCTTAGACTGGTTCCTTCATGATTCCAGCCCCAGACTGCTCCTTCCCCCAACACTCACTTCCTACTTCCCTCGCTGCCCTCAACCGGTCAGACTGGTTGGGTCTTAGGCAGCCCACCTGCTGGGCAGTGCTCCCGACACCGGCCAGTAGGGGTCACCCACAGCCTAAGCATAGCGATAGGCAAGGTACTGACAGTACATCACAGCGGTATCCCGGAAAACCTCTGCCACATCCAGGGAATGTCTGTTCTTCTGCATTTTTTTTTTCCACGAGGAAGAAGGGCTCTTCCGAAAGAGGGCTTTTTTCTGAAATTTGGCCTAATTTTGGAAAAGCTTCTTGAGGGGGAAAAAAAGGCGGAAAAAGCTACGCAAAATGCGGAGCACATTTTGCGTACCTTTTTCCGAAAACAATTTGTAGTCTAGACATAGCCCCGCCCCCCCGTGCCATGTCCAGAACTCTCCATCTCATACTTCTGAGATCCCATTGGAATCGATGCATTTTGCAGTGTCAGACTGCAGTCCTTGCTGTGTTCATCTTGGGGTTTTCCTACCATTATCGTTTGATGTTTAGAGTTGGGCTGCGTTAGCTCATGTTTGTGGTCTCCTCTTCGGGAGTGCCTGTCTCCCAGGTTCATCTCGCGGGCGAATTCCTGTAGCCCCGGGCATTATGGATGTTCTCAGATCATCTCCAAGTCCTTCGAGTCTCTCTGACCCTCTGGGTCTTCATGTTGACTTCCACACGCGTTCCTCGTGCACCCCGAGCAATGCTGCAGAGTGTTCCAGACACAGAATGACAAATTTGGGACTGGGGAGGCCACATAGAATCATAGAATACTAGGACTGGAAGGGACCTCGAGAGGTCATCGAGTCCAGTCCCCTGCCCTCATGGCAGGACCCAGTACTGTCTAGACCGTCCCTGACAGACATTTATCGAACCTACTCTTAAATATCTCCAGAGATGGAGATTCCACAACCTCCCTGGGCAATTTATTCCAGTGTTTGACCACCCTGACAGTTAGGAACTTTTTCCTAATGTCCAACCTAAACCTCCCTTACAGCAGTGTAAGCCCATTGCTTCTTGTCCTATCCTCAGAGGCCAAGATGAACAAGTTTTCTCCCTTCTCCTTATGACACCCTTTTAGATACCTGAAAACTGCTATCATGTCCCCCCTCAATCTTCTCTTTTCTAAAGTAAACAAACCCAATTCTTTCAGCCTTCCTTCATAGGTCATGTTCTCTAGACGTTTCATCATTCTTGTTGCTCTTCTCTGGACACTCTCCAATTTCTCCACATCTTTCTTGAAATGCGGTGTCCAGAACTGGACACAATACTCCAAGTGAGGCCTAACCAGCACAGAGTAGAGCGGAAGAATGACTTCTCGTGTCTTGCTCACAAAACACCTGTTAATGCATCCCAGAATCATGTTGGCTTTTTTTGCAACAGCATCACACTGCTGACTCATATTTAGCTTGTGGTCCACTATAACCCCTAGATCCCTTTCTGCCATACTCCTTCCCAGTAGCTTCCAATTCTGTATGTCTGAAACTGATTGTTCCTTCCAAAGTGGAGCACTTTGCACTTGTCTTTATTAAACTTCATCCTATTTACCTCCGACCATTTCTCCAATTTGTCCAGGTCATTTTGAATTATGACCCTATCCTCCAGATTAGTCGCAACCCCTCCCAGCTTCATATCATCTGCAAACTTAATAAGCGTACTTTCTATACCAATATCTAAATCTTTGATGAAGATATTGAACAGAGCCGGTCCCAAAACAGACCCCTGCGGAACCCCACTTGTTATACCTTTCCAGCAGGATTGTGAACCATTAATAACTACTCTCTGAGTACGGTTATCCAGCCAGTTATGCACCCACCTTATAGTAGCTCTATCTAAGTTGTATTTACCTAATTTATTGATAAGAATATCATGCAAGACCGTATCAAACGCCTTACTAAAGTCTAGGTATACCACATCCACCGCTTCTCCCTTATCCACAAGACTCGTTATCCGATCAAAGAAAGCTATCAGATTGGATTGACATGATTTATTCTTTACAAATCCATGCTGGCTGTTCCCTATCACCCTGCTGCCTTCCAAGTGTTTACAGATGATTTCCTTTATTACTTGCTCCATTATCTTCCCTGGCACAGAAGTTAAACTGACTGGTCTGTAGTTTCCTGGGTTGTTCTTATTTCCTTTTTATAGATGGGCCCTAAATTTGCCCTTTTCCAGTCTTCTGGAATCTCTCCTGTCTCCCATGATTTTCCAAAGATAATAGCTAGAGGCTCAGATACCTCCTCTATCAGCTCCTTGAGTATTCTAGGATGCATTTCATCAGGCCCTGGTGTCTTGCAGGCATCTAACTTTTCTAGGTGATTTTTGACTTGTTCTTTTTTTATTTTACCTTCTAAAACTACCCTCTTCCCACTAGCATTCCCTATGTTAGGCATTCCTACAGACTTCTTGGTGAAGACCGAAACAAAGAAGTCATTGAACATCTCTGCCATTTCCAAGTTTCCTGTTACTGTTTCTCCCTCCTCACTGACCAGTGGGCCTACCCTCTCCTTGGTCTTCCTCTTGCTTCTAATGTGTTTATAAAAAATCATCTTGTTTCCCTTTATTCCCGTAGCTAGTTTGAGCTCATTCTGTGCCTTTGCCTTTCTAATCTTGCCCCTGCATTCCTGTGCTGTTTGCCTATATTCATCCTTTGTAATTTGTCCTACTTTCCATTTTTTATATGACTCCTTTTTTATTTTTAGATCATGCAAGATCTCATGGTTAAGCCAAGGTGGTCTTTTGCCATATTTTCTATGGAGAAATACATATTACATCTGGTGAATTGCATCCTGTTCTGGACCCCTCACTACAGAAAGGATGTGGACGCATTGGAGAGGGTCCAGTGGAGGGCAACCAAAATGATTCGGGCGCTGGAGCATATGACCTACAAGGAGAGACTGAGGCAGGCACACTATCCCAGCATCCCTGTAACTCTCGTTCCACGAGGGTTAAGGGATTTGTTGGAATAGGTCCTGATTTTGAAATATAGCTCTGGCTACACAGCGCCAAATTTCAAAATAAGCCTCTTTCAACCTAGACCCGGAATAAGCTACATACTTTGCCTCGCTTATTCCGACAAATTGTGTCACTTATTCCGACAGAAGGGCGCACCCTTCGTTTGCAACGCTGGCATCGTCTAATCATGAGAAGCAGGGTGAAACTGAAGTCTGTGGAACATAGAAGCAGGTCATTAGATAGGACTACTTACCATCCTCATGGTTATATTCTTAGCCCCACGCTACAGCACTACGTTTTGGCTCCCGTGAGGTCTATGGGCAGGTGCTGGAGGAGAAGTAAGAATCAAACAGAGAAGCGAACTGGGAGCAGGAGCAGAAGAGGACGACGGTTGGGAGCCGAAAGCAACCACAACAGGAAATCACACAACTGCTCAGCCAACTTCCTGTGCTGCCTTCGGACTTAAAATAGCGAGGTCGGGCCAATCAGGAGGGGCTGGGTTACCCCCCAATCAGGGCTTTGGCTGATGTTTGGGCTCACCTCACTTTGGGTCCCTGCAGTGATGAGGACACCACTGTCCTTGAGATATGGGGAGCCCCCAGACCCTTCGCCCCCCCCGCCCCCCCAAGCCAGATGTGACACTCAGTCAGCAGGTAGAAGAAGGTTTATTTGTTTACAGGGACACAGCGTAGCACAGACTTATCAGCACAGGGCCCAGGAGTGGCCCGTGCAGCCCAGCTTGGGTAGCAGGGAGTCAGCCCTAAGGGCCTTGCCCCACTCCTTGCATCCAACTCCCCAAGCACCCTGACTCCAAATCCGTCCTTTGTTCCCCTTCCTGGGCAAAAGGAATCACTCCTCCTAAGCTCAGGTGATGAAGGACATAGGCCAGTGTGCATGTGCTGGATGCTGGGGTAGTCACACCTGAAATCCCCATCTAAGTATTAGTGCAGTTCCTGGGGAAACTGAGACACATCCACAGGCCTACTGCAGGGCAGTAGAACTCACATGCAACACAACAAAACCAATACAGGCCCCATTTCATCATAGCTTTCCCCGGCCTGCGTTGACCCCCCGGCCTGCGTTGACCCCCCCGCCTCTCTTCCAGATCCACCGCCAGCCCCCCCACTAATGTTGCACCCACTTCACTCAGCTTACCACCCCCAGGAGCTGGTCACCCTCAAATGCATGGCCCCTGGAGCCCTGGGGATGACGAGGTACCGGTTCTACAAGGAGAAAGGGGAGTAGGACCTGGGCAGAGTCCCAAATCCAACCCACCAGGACCTGGTGGAGTTCCCGGCTGCCCCTAGACAATATACTTGTGATTACATCACCAAGCCATCCACACAGGAAGCTGCATCTTTGCGGAGTCGCCCTGTTTTCATACCATTGAGGCGTGAGTCTTTCTCCTCCTAATACGTAATATTGAGGGGGGCAGGAGTTGTGGGGGAGCCCTTAAGCTAGCCCAGGGCACCAGGAGGGAGGAGGACCTCAATCTGACCCTGTGAAAATGGGAAGCAAGGGGACTTAGACCAGCCCCACTTGGGAATGGGGGCTTGGGCCCACCAAGGGGTGTCCTGTTTTCCCTTTGGGAAAATATCATAGAACCAGAGCACACTAGAACGGGAAGGGACCTCGACAGGTCATCATGGTCAGTCCTTTGCCCTTACAGCAGGACCCAGCACTGTCTAGATCATCCCCGACACGTCCAACCTGCTCTTCAATATCTCTAGGGATGGAGATTCCACAACCCCCCTAGGCAATTTATTCCAGTGTTTCACTCCCCGGACAGATAGGAAGTTTTTCCTCATGCTCAACCTAAACCTCTCTTGCTGCAATTTCAGCCCTCTGCTTCACACGGTCACCTCCTTCCAATGACAGAGGAATTCCATTCCTACCAGGACGGGGCGGACCCCATGTGGGGTAGAGAACTGGGGTGTATTGACATAAAAAACAACAACAAATAGTCTAGTAGCACCTTAAAGATTAACAAAACATGAAGATGGCATCATGAGCTTTTGTGGGCATAACCCATTTCTTCAGATGACTGGAACATTAAAAGTCCAGATCCAAGAATAAATAAGGGAAGGAGTGGGGAGAAGGAGGGAAAAAAGGAGAAAAAAGACAGTGAATAGATGGTTCAAGTAGTTACCAGAGGCTGATAAGAACAATTAGCAGCTCCATTGGTTGGTTTGTTGATTAAGTCATTAGGGTGGGGAATGTCGTGTCCGAACCAGCCGGTAACCCTGTTCATTCCGCTCGGATAAGAATCAAACTTGTAAATGAAGTGAAGTTCCCACCCTTTTGTACTGAGACATTCTCATATAGGGTTGGCATTCCATCTGGGAGAGAAATGGGACATTTTCAGCCCGTTTTCGGTCAAAATTCTTCTGGTCTGTTTTTTTGGGGGGGACGCAGTTCTAAATTTGGCGGGCAATGTTACATCCGGGTCTAGAAGCAGAAAACATTTCTCCTCCATGTTCCCTTCCCCCTCACCCCTCTGCCTCTATTCCAGATGCCCTAAAGGCCCCCACTCTCTCACTCCACCCCTCTAGCAGGGATCTGCCAGGGGAGCGTGTGACACTCCGGTGCTCGGCTCCAGAGGGCTTGGAGGTGATGGACTACAGGTTATTCAACCCGGAAGGGCAGCAGATCTTCAGACAGGTCCCAGACACAAATGGAGAGGCCCGGCTGGAGATTGCTGCAGAGACAAGAAATGCACAGGTGTAAGCTCCGGCCTATCGGGCAAAGGAGAACATGCGAGTCATCTCTTCTAGGGACAGCAACTCTGTCTCCATCACTGTGCGATGGGAGAACCTCTAGGACAGTGTTTCTTAAACTGTGTTCCGTGGCACACCAGTGTGCTGCGAGGCCGTTGGAGGTGTACTGCGGAGAACAACAGAGTTCAAAATGGCTGCCTTAAAGGGGCAGATGACTTTTTTTTGTTGTTCAACAACTTCTCCCCGATCCCCCCCCTTTTTTTCTCAACAAAAAATCCTTGGTGTTCGTCATAAAAAAAATATTGTTTGGTGTTCCTCGGTCTTAAAAAGTTTAAGAAACACTGCTCTAGGAACTCTCAGCCTCCCCACTGTTCCCCCACTAACTTCAGCCCGGTCTCTGGTCCGTGTCAATCTCTGGATCTCAGACACTCGGTGCGGAGTCAGGGGAGCCCATGAGCACCGAGGCATGAAATGGGAGGAGCCTACAGGGAGAAACCACAGTTCAGTGCTCCTGATGGCTGACCATAGACAGGGCAGCTCACACGGCTGTTGGAGGAGAAGCCGACCGGGGAGGGACAGACACTCGGACAGGAAGGATCGGGGTTAGGGCCCACCAGTCAGGCAGGGAAGGGCTGGGGGGGGGGGTTGGGTTTCACATTTTAGGCTACATCTAGACTGCATGGCATCTCCGGGATACCAGAGGAATCCCGGAAAAGCAACGCCACGTCCAAGGAATGCGTCCACTTTTCCAAAAAAAAAATTTGGAAAAGCCGACGTGCTTTTCCCCAACCTTGTTCTACAAGGTAAAAGGGATGTGTCACAAAAGTAGCTTTTTTCCCCCAAAACTTGGCGCCGTGTAGATGCACCGAATTTCGGAAAAGCCTCTCTTGAAAGTAAATTGGGGAAAAAGGTATGCAATTAAAGAGAGTAGGGCTTTTCTGCGGGAAAAGAGGACACTGAGGGGGGCATAGGAACGAGGTCTATAAAATCATGAGTAGGGTGGAGAAAGCGAATAGGGAAAAGTTATTTCCTTGTTCCCATAATATAAGAACTAGGGGTCACCAAATGAAATGATTGGGCAGCAGGTTTAAAACAAACAAAAGAATGTTCTTTTTCACACAGCGCACAGTCAACCTGTGGAACTCCTTGCCTGAGGAGGTTGTGAAGGCTAGGACTATAACAGGGTTTAAAAGAGAACTAGATACATTCATGGAGGTTTGGTCCTGGTCCTTAGCCAGGATGGGTAAGGAATGGTGTCCCTGGCCTCTGTCTGTCAGAGAGTGGAGATGGATGGTAGGAGAGAGATCACTTGATCATTACCTGTTCAATTCACTCCTTCTGGGACACCCGGCGTTGGCCACTGTTGGCAGACAGGAGACTGGGCTGGGTGGACCTTTCATCTGACCCAGTCTGGCCGTTCTGATGTTCTTATGTTCCTCTTGTTCCACGCCTGACTCTCCTCTCTCTGCAGCTCGTAGTTTCCCCTGGGCCCGGGAGCTGGCCGTGGGTGGCTCCTTCTTCCTCCTCAACGGCCTCATCTTCCTCCTCTCCCACTGCTGCTCCTAGAGCCAGGTCCGCAGCCCTTCGTTGTGCATCTCCCAGAAAAGTGACCCGCGTGGGCAGAAAACCCTCCCAACAGTTCTCATCCAGGAAAGGCTGGTTGGTGACGGGGACATTTTGATCCATCTGCCATTGACACCAGCTGATCTAGAGATGGTGTCATCAGCCCGGTGGGACAGAAGTTAATCGATGGCGCCATTTGAAAGCCGCTGGAAGGGGAGTAATGATATTGCTCACAAAGTCATTTAATGGCTCCCTTTCCATGTTGCCGTCCAAGTGCCTTTTCTTCCCTAGTGGGTCTCAGGCAAGCACAATCCGGCAGCCCATGGTGTGAGGTAGCACAGAGATTTCTGATGACGGTTCCCTGCTCCTTCTGGCTGTCATTTCCAGAGCATGCCGGAGTACCAGGCACAGTGCAATGACATGGCCGAGCACGTCCCCTGCCACAGCCCACCCATGTGTTATGAAATTGGACTTATGAGTATGAGAATGTACAACCCGAAGAGGCTTTATGCAAAAGAGATGGCACGACATGTCATGTTAAAGGTTGTAATCTGCTGAATGTGTATAGAACATAAGACTGGCCAGGCGGGGTCAGAACAAAGGTCCATCTCGCCCAGGGTTCTGTAGGCCCAATGCCAGGTGTCCCAGAGCGGGGGTTCACAACAGGGAATCCTCACATGATCTGTCCCCAGTCACCCACCTCCAGAGAAACAGAGGCTAGGGACACCATTCCTACCCTGTCTAATCGCCATTGATGGACCTAACCTCCATGAATCTATCCAGCTCTTTTTTGAATCCTGTGTAAGTCCTGGCCTTCACACCAGGCAAGAAAAGTTTGAACTGAGCACAAAGAATTCTCGCCTTGGGTAAAAAGTATGTAAGGATGGGGAGGGTAAACAAGACGGTAGATGCCAGGAGACCCTCCTCTTACCAGTGAATGCCTGCTGGAAACATCTAAAATGGAGCATGGGGGAGGATTGGGTCCAACCTAGGAGACTGCCGGGCTTGTGAAAGAATGATGTAACACAACTGTGTAAGGTAAGAATTTGCATGCAGCATGTTTCTGGGTGGATGAGAACTAGCTATGCATTTTTGGTTGATTTTAACTTCATAACTTACGTGGATCTGACTGTTCTCACCTGCAACCACTTAATCCCTACTTTTTGTACTTAATTTAAAAAACCCTTTTGTGTATTGTCAAGCCTGGTGAAAATAATTGTCTCCTGGGAGAGGGGGAGCAACCACTGTGCATGTCTCTCTTTCATGGATAGAGAACTTATAAGGCAACCACTGTGCATGTCTCTCTCTCACCGATAGAGACCTTCTAAGGCAAGCACTGTGCATGTCTCTCTTTCACTGATAGAGACCTTCTAAGACAGTGGTCCCCAACCTTTTGGGGCTGCCAGGCCAGGCAGGGGCAGGGCCGTGCTTGAGCCATGCTCCCACGGCGGGGGCCATGCATGCGCCGTGCGCCCGGGACCCAGGGCGCAAGAATGGCTCGGGCCGGCCCTGGTCACTAGGCAGGCACCCATAAATGCCCTGGCGGGCGCCATGGCACCCACAGGCACCACGTTGGGGACCACTGTTCTAAGGCAACTACTGTGCATCTCTCTCTTTCACCGATAGAGACCTTCTAAGACAACCACAGTGCATGTCTCTCTTTCATTGATAGGCTATGTCTACACTACGAGTTTTCTCGGCAAAAAATATGCTAATGAGGGACTCATTTGCTTGAGTCATGATCTCATTTGCATATTTTCTGCCAATCCGTTTTTGTGCAAAAACAAGCAGTGTGGACCGTTTTCTTTGCACAAAAACCTGTTTTTTCTGCAAGATCCTTATGCCCCCAAAAAGGAGCGTTGTGGAAAAGGGATCTTTCTGATCTTACATAAAAAAGGGTTTTGGCACAAAAAGGAAACATCCACACTGCTTGTTTTTGCGCAAACACACCCAGCGCGAAAATGGATCAGCAGAAACTATGCAGATGAGATTGTGACTCATGCAAATGAGTCCCTCATTAGCATATTTTTTGCTGAGAAAACTCATAGTGTGGACGTAGCCATAAAGACCTTATAAGGCAACCACTGTGCATGTCTCTCTTTCACCAATAGAGACCTTATAAGGGTTGGGGGTCGGTTTTCCTGGCTGCTGAATCCTTGTAGCCGAGCCCTCTTGGAGTTTAACTGGTGTCTGTGTTGCTGCGTAGGTGGGGGGTAACCCTAACTCCATGCTTTCTCTGAGGATCTGGCCCAGCAGGATAGGGTGGTGGGAAGCCCAGGAGGACAGGAAAAGATCAGGGAGGAAGTCCATGAAGCAGCCAATCGGGGCCCAGCTCCCCCCAGAAGAGAGTGGACTACCCCAGTAGTGGCTGTCGCACCGGAGGTGTCAGTCACGTGGTGCTGCTGGTCTAGCCCCTCCCACCCGTGTCAGCTGTGGGAAGCATCCAGCTGCTCTTCCTGTGCCCTGCACGGCAGGTGCCCGTGTCAGACAAGCCACGGACCTCAGCGGCACCTGAGACAGACTGGGACTTCCTCTGTCTCCGTCAGAGGTGAGGGGGCCACCCCCCTCCAGGCCGGAGGCTGAGAACACAGCTCAGAGCAACCAGCTCTGCATGGAGCTAACTCGCCTTCTTCCTCTGCTGGGTAAGTGCCTCCCTCAGCCCCCAGCTCCTCTGTGTGTCTGTCTGGAAACTGCCCCCTTCCTGCCCCTCACCGCCTCTCTGCTCTTCTCTTCCAGCCTCGCTCCAGAGTCTCCCCTGGCTGGCATCCCCCACAGGTAATAAGATCTCCTACTTCCTAAGATGCTGCTGGTGGGGCTGGCGGTGTCTTGGGCAGTAAGGGGACATTCTCCTCCTCCCACACTGTAATTGCAAGGAAGGGAGGGTCTCTGAGTGCCCCTGTGTTCTGCCCTCGGTCTACAAGGGTGCCCTGTTCACCAGTGTCCCTTTGAACCTGCCCCAGCAGCAGCTGCTCCGGCCCAGAGCCACATCCGTGGGGGAGGAAAAGCAACTCCGAGTGATGACTCTTTGGGGGTCCCAGCCCAGACCACAATGAGGAAGCAGCCTCCATCCCCATGGGTGCTCCCCAGCCCCTCACAGGCAGTCCCGGCAGAAAGAAAAAGGTTTGGAGAGGACACAGAGACTGTCCACCTTCCCCTCAGTGTGGGGCTGTGTGCAGAGCAGGCGGGTTTCTCTGCCCCATCTCTGGGCTCCCCTAGACGCAGCACTTTCTAGTGAGGCAATAAAAAGAGGTTTTTGCAGAGATGCCGCAGGAAACAGGATATGAGGAAACTCTACCCCTATCTCCCCTATGTCTCCCAGACATCCTCCTTTCTCTGATGTTGGGCTGACGGTTCTCCCTCCTCTCCCACCACTGCCCCCCATGGGGAATAGGGGGTCAGTGCCCTGATGGGAACAGCGCTCTTGGGGCTGGACCATTTGTATCAACAACCCTTCCCCCATTTTTCCTCCCACTTCTTCCCCCCAGGAGGGAGAGTCTGACACTCTTGGGGGGGCACCAGGAGGAAGAAGGAGCCACCCACAAGCCACATGCCCTCCCCTGCTCTCCCTGCATGGATTCCTGAGCTCCCACCTCCCTGTTACACTGAGTGCCCCTGGGCAGGGCCCATCGCTGTCGGGCTGTGTGTGGAGGGGGGGGGCGTCTCTCTGCCCCAGCTCTGGGCTCCCACGCCAGGGGCACAGA
Organism: Pelochelys cantorii; assembly: GCA_032595735.1. NCBI lineage: Eukaryota > Metazoa > Chordata > Testudines > Trionychidae > Pelochelys > Pelochelys cantorii. Next base: position 7,291,060 of record CM064351.1, on the reverse strand, counting down.
CGCAGGCCTGCCCAGCAGGGCAGTAAAAGCAGGTTCTGCAGAGTCCCCAGAGGAAACTTGATGGGTGGAAAAACTTCCTCCTCCTTCCCCCACATCCGCCTGAGCTTCCTCATTTCTGCTTAGTGCCTGCTAGCCACTGCTGGGCAGTTTGGGTGTCAGCTCCTGGGATTCCCCCCCTCCTCTGCTCCTGCCCCTGGATGGAGACCCTGGGGTGAATTCCCTGTTGAAAATGTGGGTGTCGGGACTGATCCATTTGCAACAAGTTCCCTTCCCCTCTTTTGCACCCCACTTTCCCCAGAATAGGGAGTGTTGGGATCTTGGGGTTCCAGGTGGAGAAAGGACCCTGGCACCCTCAGAATGAGCTCACCCACTGTCTCTGCATGAAGCAAGGAGGGATCTGGGGGGCTGGCACACATGAAGGCTCCTTCCTGTCCTTGCTCCGCTCCCAATCCCCTTTGTCCCTAGTGAGAAAGGCAGACCCTCACCAGGGCTTTCTGTGAATTGCCCCTCAGCACAGTCTGGGTCCCACCCACCCTGCCATCTCCTGCCTGCAAGAGAAGGGGAGGAATTTGTCCAGCCGTGCAGAATGCGGGTCCGTCCTAGAGAAGAAAGTCCAGGAGCTGGAGCTGAGCCGGTCTAGGGGGGACTTGAGCCCAGTCAAGCAGCTCCCATCCAGGGAACAGAAACTGCACAACCAACAGCTCAATTGCACTAGGACCAGAAACAACCCAACAGCTGGGGGCTGGAGCCAGACGCTCAGGCTGGAAATCAGGGGCAGATTTTGCTTGTGGGGGGATTAACTTCAGGGACGCTCCCCCAGAGTCTGTGGGGGATTCTCCAGCGCGGGCAATTTCTCAATGAAGCCGCATTAGTTTTCTCAGAGATCTGCTTTAGGTCACAGAGGAACCAATTCAGGGACATCTCCAGACTCAGGAAACCCAGGAGGTGGGTTTCTATGAGCACAATGGGCCCTTCTGGCCTGGGGAGCTAGGACAAGGGACCAGAATGAGAGGGGTCTGTGGTTTATTTGTGTTGGTGCATGGAGGTGGGGACAGGGCAGTGAGGTGAATCTGGTCTGTGTTCACGTCTGTCCAGGGCTAATCTCTTGCCCCTTCTCCCTTCTCCTCATCCCATCCTGGGCTCTCCCTCCCCACTGACCCCCTGTCTCTGTTGTAGATTCTCTGCCGGCCCCCACGCTCTCCCTGGACTCCAGCTACCGAGTCTATCTCCCAGGGGAGCGGGCGATCCTCACCTGTGCTGCTCCTAGGGGTGAATTGGTTTCGGGATACAGATTCTACTTTCAAAATGAAGAGCAGGGGCCCAGCACGGTCCTCGGCACTAATGCAGGAGCCTGGCTGGAGGTCACTGCTGAGAAGGGAAGGGCTGGGCCCTACACCTGTGCATACTGGAGATGGGAATCCAGCAGAGAGATCTCCTCCAGGAACAGCAGCTCTGTCTCCATTGCAGTGGCAGGTGAGCCTCTTTTCCTGCCCCTGTTGGGTGGGAGGTGTTTTTGGGAACCTGAAACCCACCTCAGCTGCACCCCCTGCCTGGCCAGCTTCGCTCCCTGCATCTCTGACACTCCATGGTGCAACCGGAGTTCCCAGCTGTTGACTAGACACTGAACACTGTCAGGGCACTGCTGCAGAGAAGTTCATAGCACCAGGTACTGGCTGGGCACTGTTATGTTGCCTTGTCCCCTGCCTGACTAATATGCCTGGATCCTTCATGGCCCCCATGTGTAGGAGGGGCAGGAGCTGCACTGGTGTCCTCAGCCCCGGGGGTAAAATCCCCGGTGGACACCCCAGATAGAATCCCCAGAGAGGTCCCTGGTGCTACGGCTGGTGCTCACATCTGAGACAGAGACACCCCCATCCCTCCCCCTTGCTGTGTCCTGGGCAGCCCAGCCCAGCCAGCAGCTCCCACAGAGGCCCTGCCCCTCCAGGGGACCACAGGCCCAAAGCAGGGTGGGGATCAGTGTGGTTTTCCCTGGATACTCCACCCCCAGTAATCCCTGGAATCAATTTGGCCTGGTAACCTCTGCCCTTCTGCTCCTTCCACGGATCCCTGCCAGGTGGGCCGCTTTCTCTGTATCTAACCCTGACCCCCTGGTTTAGAGACCCTTATGGATGCTTGTCCCTCTCCCGGAGCCCAGATCACCCCGGTACCTCCCCAGGGACTCAGCTAGAGACATTCATGGAGGTTAGGTCCATCAATGGCTATTAGCCAGGAGAGGTAGGGAGGGTGTCCCTGGCCTCTGTGTGTCTGGGAATGGGGGACAGGGGAGGGATCATGTGAGGATTCCCTGTTCTGTTCCCTCCCCTGGGGCATCTGGGATTGGTGACTGTCGGCAGACAGGACACTGGTCTGGATGGACCTTTGGTCTGACTCAGTCTTGCTGCTCTGACACTCAGTCTCTCTCAAGCCTTGGAGGAGGAAGGATGGAGCTGGCAGCGGTACCTTGAACAGCACCATATTGGGGGCAGGCAGGGGGAGCCAGGGAACAGCAGTACCTTGGACAGTGCCATGCTGGGGGCAGGGAGGGGGAACCAGGGAGCAGTGGTACCTTGGACAGCACCATGCTGGGGGCAGGGAGGGGGAGGTGGGGAGCAGCGGTACCTTGGACAGCACCAAGTTGGGGGCAGGCAGGGGGAGCCAGGAAGCAGTGGTATCTTGGACAGTGCCATGTTGGGGGCAGGCAGGGGGAGCTGGGGCACCTCTGGGAGTTAAGGAAGTCTGGATTGGATACATAGACTGTTAGGTGGATAGAAAGCTGGCTAGATTGTCAGGCCCAATGGGTAGTGATCAATGGCTCAATGTTTAGTTGGTGGGTCGGCTTCAAGCGGAGTGTCTCTGGGGCCATATTTGTTCAACATCTTTATGAATGACCTGGAGGAGGGGATGGATTGTACCCTCAGCAAGTTTGCAGATGACACTAAGGTAGGGGGAGAGGTAGATATGTAGGAGGAGAGGGATAAAGTCCAGAGTGACCTAGACAAATTGGATAATTGGGCCAAAAGAAATCTGAGGAGGTTCAACAAGGACAAGTGCAGAGTCCTGCCCTTGGGACAGAAGAATCACAAACATTGTTACAGGCTGGGGACCGACTGCTTAAGTAGCAACTGTGCAGAAAAGGACCTGTGGGATTCCAGTGGATGAGAAGCTGGAGATGAGTCAACAGGGCACTCTTGTAGCCAGGAAGGCTAATGGCATATTAGGGAGCATTTGGAGGAGCATTTCCAGACGATCTAAAGAGGTGATTATTTCCCTTTATTCAGCCCTGGGGAGGCCACATCTGGAGTACTGTGTCCAGTTCTGGGCCCCCACTACAGAAAGGATGTGGACACATTGGAGAGGGTCCAGCAGAGGGCAATCAAAATGGTTAGGGAGCTGGAGCACATGACCTACGAGGAGAGGCTGAGGGATTTGGGCTTGTTTAGTCTGCAGAAGAGAAGAGTGAGGGGGGATTTGAGAGCAGCCTTCAACTCCCTGAATGGAGGTTCCAAAGAGGATAGAGAGAGGCTGTTCTCAGTGGTGGCAGGTGGCAGAACAAGGAGCAATGGTCTCAAGTTACAATGGGGAAGTCTAGGTTGGAGAGTAGGAAAAACGAGTTCCCTAGGAGGTGGGGAAGCACTGGGCTGGCTTCCCTAGGGAGGGGGGTGTAATCTCCATCCCTGGAGGTGTTTAAGTCCCAGCTTGACCAAGCCATGACTGAGATGATTGGGTTGGGGTTGGTCCTGCTTTGGGCAGAGGGCTGGACTCGATGCCTCTTGAGGTTTCTGCCCGCCCTGGGGTTCTAAGATTCTACCAAAAGATGAGGGGATGGCTTCAGGGTAGGACCCAAAATGTGGGGTTGTTTGGACCGGTGTTGGAGTACCCCTTTGACTCACTCCCTTTCCACTCTCCCCTTGTGCTCCTATGCAGACCGAGCACCTCCCGCCTCGCTCACCGTGGAGCCACCTTGCCCCAAATACCTGGTGGGGGAGCAGCTGACGCTCACCTGTGTGGCTCCTCAAACTGATAACGTGACGGGATATCGATTCTACATTGAAAGAAATGGGGAAATTGTTTCCCGGGACCCTGATGCCAGCGGGGAAACCCAACTTTTCTTCCCTTCACTTCGCATGGTGGATGCGGGCTCGTACACATGCAAATACTGGCATGACCAATCGGGGCAAGAGATCCTGTCGGTGGGAAGCCAACCGGTCTCTGTTTCCGTGCTAGGTAAGTCCCCAGTTTGCACTGGATGGGTAGGGAGAGTGGATCCCAATTTCCTGGAGGATCTCCATGGCTCACAATCTGGTTTCGTTCCAATTTGGAATGAAAGCCAAGAATTTAGAAGTTCTCCCTTGAAGGGACTTGACGTACAAGGAGAAGCTGAGGGATTTGGGCTTGTTTAGAAGAGAGGAGTGAGGGGGGATTTGAGAGCAGCCTTCAACTCCCTGAAGGGAAGTTCCAAAGAGGATGGAGAGAGGCTGTTCTCAGTGGGGGCAGATGGCAGAACGAGAAGCAATGGTCTCACATTGCAGTGGGGGAGGCCTAGGTTGGAGATTAGGCAAAACTATTTCCCTTGGAGAGTGGGGAAGCCCTGGGATGAGTTCCCTAGGGAGGAGGTAGAATCTCTATCCCTAGTTCTGGCTTGACCAAGCCCTGGCTGGGATGACTGAGTTGGGGTTCATCCTGCTTTGGGCAGGGGGCTGGACTCGATGACCTACCGAGGTCTCTTTCAACCCTAGGATTCCACGATCTGTAACTCCAGGATATTCCATGGAGTGAGCTGCATCTTCTGAGTCCTCCCCTTTTCATTTCTCAGGAAGCCAGGAGGCCAGTCTGGGTGGGTAGGCTGAAAGGAAACCAGGACGTTTTGGGCAGGACTTGGCCCAGGTTCCATCTGAACTTGGCTGAAATCTAACTGGCTCCCTGAAACACGTCAGTTGTGACTAACATTTCAATTGCAAGAAGAATGATGAAAGGTCTAGAGAACATGACCTATGAGGGAAGAGTGAAGGAATTGGGCTTGTTTAGTTTGAAAAAGAGAAGACCGAGAGGGGACATGAGAACAGTTTTCAGGTATCTAAAAGGGTGTCACAAGGAGGAGGGAGAAAAATTGTTCTTCCTGGCCTCTGAGGATAGAACAAGAAGCAATGGGTGGAAACTGCATCAAGGGAGGTTTAGGTTGAAGATTAGGAAAAACTTCCTAACTGTCAGGGTAGTCAAACACTGGAATAAATTGCCCAAGGAGGTTGTGGAATCCCCATCTCTGGAGATATTTAAGAGTAGATTAGATAAATGTCTGTCAGGGATGGTCTAGACGGTGCTTGGTCCTGCCGTAAGGGCAGAGGACTGGACTCGATGACCTTTCAAGGTCCCTCTCAGTTCTATCTTCTATGATTCATTTGGCCAATGAATCGCAGGAGTGCAGGGTTGGAAGAGACCTTGGGAGATCGTCGAGTCCAACCCTCCACCCACGAAACTCATGTTTTGTTGGGATTCTTCCCACCAGCTGTACCCAAGACCTGAGAAATCAATGGCACGTTAGACTGTGGTGGTAGCAACAGAAAGTTGACAACTCAGAAATGATGGCCATTTGTTTCTAAAGCCTTGGGTCCACAGGGTCCCAAAGTCTCCCCCAATAAAACCATTTCATGTCTGCGCTCTCCTCCAGGAAAGTGATGTCCCATTGGACATGAGATCTGCTCACCCGTCCCATTTGCTGCTCCCCTCAGATTTTCTTTCCCCGCCGGCGCTGAGCGTGGATCCCCCATCTGGCGTGATTAAGAAATGGCTCCCTCTGCTCCTCACCTGCATGGCCCCCCAGGGCACGGGTGAGCGGAGGTTCCACTTCTACAAGGATGGAATCACATTCCTCCCTCAGAACGTGAGGTCTCAGATCCACCCTCCGGGATCCAGGAACGACTCGGTGCTCGGCATCCCCCAGGCCCGGCTCAGCAGCGCCGGGAAGTTCACCTGTGGGTACGAGGAGAAAGTGTGCCGGAAATGGGGCCCATCCCCCAGGAGTCAGGCTGTGCACATCACCGTGACAGGTGAGGAAACTCCCTGTGTCCTGTCAGCTAGGGACACCGTGGGCATACTGGGAAATGCAGAAGAACATGTGAACGGCAAGATGGGGTCACACGAAAGGTCCATCCTGCCCAATGTCCTTTCTCCCAGAAGTGGCTAAAGCCAGGTGCTCCAGAGGGAGGTAACAGAACAGGGAAACATCACGTAATCCCTCCCCCATCACCCATTTCCAGACAAACAGAGACTAGGAACACCGTTCCTACCTATCCTGGCTGATAGCCATTGATGGACCTAACCTCCATGAATTTATCTAGCTCTTTTTTGAACCTTGTTCAAGTCCTGGCCTTCACCACATCCTCTGGCAAGGAGTTCCACAGGTTGACTGTGCATTGGGAGAAGAAACACTTTCTTTGGTTTTGTTTGAGACCTGCTGCCTATTCATTCCATTGAGTGACTCCTCGTTCTTATGTTCTGGGAACAAGTAAATAACTTTTCCTTATTCACTTTCTCCACACCAGTCATGATTTTATAGACCTCCATCCTATCACCCCTTAGTCTCCTTGTTTCTAAACTGAAACATCCCGATCTTTTTAATCTCTCTTCATATAGGACGTGTTCCAAACCCCTCATCATTTTAGTGGCCCTTTTCTGAACCTTTTCCAATGCCGAGAAATCTTTTCTGAGACGAGGAGACCGCATCTGCATGCAGGATTCAAGCTGTGGGTGTCCCATGGATTGATACAGAGGCCATAAGAGATTCTCTGTCTTATTCTCTCTCCCTTTTGTAATGATTCCTAACATGCGAACACGGCATGGATGTTTTCGGAGAATGATCCACAATGACGCCAAGAGTATCAGGGAAGAACCAGCCCTCATCTCACCGGGGTGAGGTCTTGGCTCTTGTGTAACCACCGAAGTCTAGTCTCACTGCCGCATATTCCATGCGGCTAGCCACACAACTCACAAATCCAGGCAGCTGGTTGCATTTCCTCCACCAGGGGGCAGAGAATCCCTTCTGAGAGAGATTATGAGACAGAAAGAGACTCTTTCCATCCTGTAGGAGGCAACAGATAGGTGCCTACAAGACCCAGTGCATCCTTTCAGGAGGGAATTCTTTTCTCTTCTGTCTCTGCAGAGAATAATGCTTTCCTGGTTCGGTTCCTGGTGGTGGGCGGCTCCTTCTTCCTCATCAACGGCCTCATCTTCCTGGTCTCCCACCACTGCTTGTAGCACACAGGTAACCAGCACTGGCTGCGGCTCTGACACATGGACCGTTCCCAGGAAAATAACCCTTTAGGGCAGTGTTTCTTAAACTTTTTAAGACTTAGGAACACCAAAAAATAAATTTTTTTGTATGCGGAACACCAAGAATTTTTTCTTGAGGGGAAAAAAAAGGGTCGGGGGGAAAGTTGTTGAGCAAAAAAAAAAAAGGGCCATTTTGAACTCTGTTCTCTGTGGCACACCTCCGACTGCCTTGCGGCACACAGTTTTAAGAAACACTACATTAGAGGTCTCAGAAGATTCCCACCCTCCCCAGCCCTGAAATCTCAGCTCTGAGCTATGGGGCTTACAGGGGAATTCTGCAACTTGGAGGACACCCCCAGCCCTCTCAGCTGCAGACAGTGAGTGAGATGAGGGCAGTTGTGTGCAATGGTTAGAGCAGACATCAGGGCTCAGTGCTGGAGTCAGAGATCAAAGAGTGCAGGCAAAGTCGGTAATTGGAGCAGGGCCATTGGGACATGGGGACACCTGCATGTTTTGGTACCTGGAGGGGTGACCAAAGCGATGAATGAAAAAGTGGGACCCTGAAAAACATGGGCACAGGTGGCTTTGCACGGTGAAGGCAGCCGTGTCAACAGTGCCGCGTCCCCTAGCAGCACACGTGTGTGTCATGGTCAGGAATGACCGCATCTGTTCATGAGTCCTCTCCCAATGCACCACACTGCCCTCTAGCCCTGCCTGTAGGTGCGGGAGTCAGCCCTGACTCGAACTTGGGCAGCACCCTCTCACATTGATCTTGGAAGCCAGATGCCCCCTAGAGCTGCCCAGGGGAACTGGGGTCTGAATAGACCCAAGGAGTAGAGCGCCCCCTAGTGAATCATTCCACATCCTCCTCTTCAGTTTCCATGCCTCCAGATGCCAGATGGGTGCTTAGGACGTCCGAGCCCTGGGGCAGGAGAACAGTAGCTGAAGGTCATTAGGTGATGGGGCAGAGGGGCTACATAATGTTCATTGTCCCTTGTGTTTGTGTCCCCAGGGTCTGCAGGATGCCCCCAGGAGCAGCCCGGTGGGGGATTGGGGATCAATAAAAGGCTCCCAGCTGTGCTCTGTTGGTTTTATGACAATCTGTTGATTGGGTGTACACCAAGGGCCAAGAATTCTCCAGGCTCCCAACTGCATCATTCCATGGGTGAAAGTGCTGTTCATGCCTAGTGGTTAGAGCGGAGAGGGACAAGTGAAAGTCAAGAAACTTAGGGGCTGTATCCAGTTCTGTGGCAGAGCTGGGGCCAACTGGGTTAGGGCAAGCTGGGAGCCAGGACTCCTGGGTTCGTTTCCCCGCTCTGGGTGAGGAGTGGAGGGTCAATTGACTTAGACCAAGGTGGGTTGGGATGGGGGGGGCTGTGAGCTAGGACTTCTGGGTTCAAGCCCTGATGGAGAGAAAGAAGCAGTGCTTTCAGGGGAGGTCTTCCTAGCTCTGTCACTACTCTCTGGCCCCTGTGTTTACAGCTGCTCGCAGCGAACTTTTCTTAACCACCGTCACCGCAACGACTCGGGTTCCTATCATGTGGGCTATGCGTTCACCACACCGCTGGGGGCTGCTGGGGTTCTGCCGTCTGGCAAGAAACCTCGCTGCTAGTGACACCCGCCTTCCCCCACCTTCCAGCCACGCGCCGCTCAGGGCCTGTGGAACCTCCCGCTGCTTGGCGAGGGAAAAGGCCCTTCCCCTGTGAGCCTCTCTGGCTGCCCCCGACGCACCACCCAGGGTGGCCGAGTGCCGGCCAGCTAGACCCTCTGCCAAGCAAAGACCACACCTGTCTGCACCTGCTCATGCTGCGTTCCACCCCCTTTCTGGCCCTAATGGCCCCCTCCAGCAGGAAGGGGTTGGCTTCAAGGTGTTTGTTTGCTTCAAGGTGTCCGCTTCAAGGTGTCCACTTCAAGATGATCATTTGCTTCAAGGTATTTACTTCAAGGTGTCCACTTCAAGGTGTTTGTTTGCTTCAAGGTGTCTGATCCAAGGTGTCCACTTCAAGGGGTTTTCTTCAAGGTGTTTGTTTGCTTCAAGGTGTCTGGTCCAAGGTGTCCCCTTCAAGGTGTCTGCTTCAAGAGACCATCTACCTGTGGCTACATCCAGGGTGTCTGTGTCAAGCATGTCAGGTTGCATCCTCTCCTCCGGAACCTCTGACTGAGTTTCTGGCTGCACTTTCCCCACTCGATTAACTTGTCTTGCCTCAGGAAGTTCTGGCAACTTCTCATCAACCTCCTGGTGTTGGCCAAGCTGGCCAGCCCTCGAACTAGAAAGGGGAGCACACTGGAGGGGTCGCCCTGTAAATATTGGGCTTCTCTCCTCTTCCCCTCTCCAGGGAAAGTTCTTTCGGGCAGTGTCCCCTGACCTCAGACACTGTTGGGATACCAGGGGAATCTCTGATCGGTGCCTCTTCGACCTTCAATCCTCTCCTGGTTCACTCATTTCTGGTCCTTCCTTGTCACTGTCCGGTGGAGTGAAGTGCTTTGCTTAGTCCTGCTTCTCCTCCTTTGAGGACTTGGTCACCTACATTGGCCTCACACGGCCCCAGCTATGAGCCTTCTGGTTCCCAAACTTTCTGACAACAGTCGCTCCAGTGACACTTCATACGACCTCTGTCAGATGCTGGGAAATGCTCCCACGGGAACCCCACGTGCAGGATCTCCAGAGCTGGGGCGGGGAGATGTTAGGTCAGCTAATCAATACCCTGTCAGATGGGGCCCTGGCACCTGGGGCATCCCAGTGTCTCCTATCCTGCCTCCAGAGGCATGGGTGTGTGGGGGTGCCAGAGAGGGGGATGGGGCAGGTTCAGTGAACTCCATGGCACCCGCTGAGTTTGAGAGCTGGGATCCCTCATCCGGGTCCCAACCTTGTTCTCCTTGTTCTCGGCTTTTCTGCCGTTTCCCTGGGTTGAAATGAACTCGATGCCTGCTCATTTCCTTTTTCCTGTAGAGGCTGCTCGAGTGGTTAGAACCAAGGGGGGGGGGGGCTGCAGGTCAGGACTTCTAGGTTCTTTCCCTGGCCCATAGAAAGGAGTGAGATTTAGTGGTTAGAGCAGGACGGCTGGGGGCCAGGACTCCTGGGTTCTCTCCCTGGCTCTGAGAAGGGGGTGGTGTCTAGTGGTTAGAGGGATGTGGGACTGCGAGCCACAACTCCTGAGTTCTCTCCCCAGCTCTGGAAGGGTAGCAGGGCTATTGGTGAGAGCTGGGAGCCAGGACTCCTGGGCCCTCTCCCTGGCTCTGAGAAGGGAGTGGGGTTTAGTGGTTACAGCAGAGAGGGTGGGGGCCAGGTCTCCTGGGTTCTCTCCCCTGGTCTGGAAGGTGAGTGGGGGATGGTGGTTAGAGCAGGAGGGCTGGAAGCCAGGACTCCTGGGTTCTCTCCCTGGCTCTGGGAAGGGGGTGGTGTCTATTGGTTAGGGGGGTGTGGGATGGTGAGCCAGAACTCCTGGGTTCCCTCCCCAGCTCTGGAATGGTAGTGGGGTTTAGTGGTGACAGTAGAGGGGCTGAAGGCTAGTATTCCTGGGTTCCCTCCCCGGCTCTGGAAGGGTAGTGGGGTTTAGTGGTGAGAGCAGAGGGGCTGAGGGCCAGGATTCCTGGGTTCCCTCCTTAACTGTGGAAGGGTAGTGGGGCTAGTGGTGAGAGCTGGGAGACAGGACTCCTGGCTCTGAAAAGGGAGTGGAGTTTAGTGGTTATAGTGGAGGAGCTGGGGGCCAGGTCTCCTGGGTTCTCTCCCCTGCTCTGGAAGGTGAGTGGTTAGAGCCAGGAGGGGGCTGGATGTCAGGACTGGGGTGTGTGCAGGGAACCAGTTCCTCATTTCTGCTGCCATCAGCGGGGGGGGGCGGCGGCTCCCTGGTGGCTGCGCACGGTGGTTTGTCACTCTCAGAAACCCGCTTTGCGCATCAGCCGCAGACCTAGCTCGGCCCTTGCATGGAGCTGCCAGGCATGAATCAGCCCCCACGGTCCCACTAAGGTGTCTGGGGACCCCTCCACATCTTCTGTTCTGTGAGATGTGCCTCCTCCTGGCTCCCTGGGGCGTAGCAGCTGCCTGCCGCCCTGGCGCCCCCTGCTGGTGTCTCTTGGCCGGGTGACGCCATTGAGCTCCGCCCCCTCGTGGGGGGGGGCAGGCAGGCTGCTCCTGGCTCCAACCTCCCTGAGGGTCGGCTCCCAGCTCCTCCAGCCTGACATAGGACCTCCCAGAGTGGCTCCGAGAGATGCTAAGCCGGGTCCCCATACCTGGGGGCCTTTCAGGCTCCTGGCCCATCCCCTCATGCTGGCTGCTGACACGTCCGTGTGTTCATGGCTCTGTGGGGACCGGCCGCCTCCTTCCTCCAGCCCTCGTCAGGTGGAAATAAAGACGCCACTGAGCAGTTTCTATCACTTCCTCTCTTGGAGATGAAGAGATGCGATAGCTGTTATGGAGACGAACAATGAAATGAAGCAGCAGCAGATTTAAAACACACCAAGGGAAGTTTTTACTTCACGCAGCGCACAGTCAACCCGTGGAACTCCTCGCCAGAGAAGGCGGTGAAGGCGAGGACTTCCACAGGGTTCAAAAAAGAGCTAGATGGATTCATAGAGGTTAGGTCCATCAATGGCCATTAGACAGGATGGGTAGGGAGGATGTCACAGGCTGGAAATGGGTGACAGGAGAGGGATCGCATGATGATTAACTGTTGTGTTCCCTCCCTCTGAGGCACCTAGAATTGGCTACTGTGGGCAGACAGGGCACTGGGCTAGATGGACCTTTGGTCTGACCCCATCTGGCCATGAACAGACAGACAGATTGGTACTATGGGGATAGGCAGACAGCTGGGCGGGTAGGTATGGGGAAGGATGGACAGAGAGATAGGCAGGAACTTGGGAGTTTTCTCCCCCACCTTCCAAGGAAAATTCCCTGGGCAGACCCTCCCCGTTGGGGTGATCACGTGACTTCCAAAGACCAATCACTGTGTCGATTTAAAGGAGAAAGGAGGCTCTTTACCGGGGATCATCCAGTCTGTCAGGGAAACGCCCTGGATGGCTTCCCCGTGCACATGTCAAACCATAAACCATTCCAGACTCCGTATCTCTAGCGTGTCACACATGAGTGACACCTGCCCCAAAGTAAGAATCGATGGCACTATTCACATTGACAGGTTCCAGGGGGATGTTATCCAAAGCCTCGTGGAGTTATGCATATTTGTGCCCACACAACAATGTCGTACTTGTCGTTCTTGGGGGCAGGGCAAGGAAAGAGAAGGTGGATCCTGGTCACGGGGCGAATGGGAACCTCTGTGTCATGTGGGGGATTGAGGCTCACCGCGCTCAGACCGGAGAACAGGGAACCCAAGTCACAGCGAGGACAAGGAGGTCACTGAATGGCAGTTTCACAATGACCAGAAAATGTCAGAGTCTTTCCCTCTGGAGATGTGAAAATTGAACCCGGGTCAGAAGGTCGGGGCCCAGAGGAAGGATCTGGCTGGTGGGACAGAGGGGAGTCGTGGCTGGGGCGCCCCCTCAGGTTACAGAATCTCTCCTGTGGGGTTCAAAGTGGAGGCTAGGCCCGTCGCTATCAGCCCAGGAAATGGGCACCCTGCGCACCACACATCGGTGTCTCTCCAGCCCCTGAGCAGAGCGGTGACCACACCTGAGCCTGTGGCTTCCTTGGCCTCTCTCAGAACGGAGGTGACTCTTCCCCTCCCTGTGCGCAGCTGGTGGCTGAGCTGAGAAGCCAGCTCCCCACCCAGAGCGACCGGCTCAGCATGGCGCTGCCTCTGCTCCTGCCTCTGCTGGGTGAGTGTCCCCCTCGGCCCCCAGCCCCTCTGTGTGTGTGTCTGGAGACTCGCCCAGCCCTTCCCTGTGTCCCCATTCCCTCCCCAGAGCCCTCACCCCTCTCTGCTCCTCTCTTCCAGCCTTGCTCCAGAGTCTCCCCAGGCCGGCATCCACCACAGGTAACCAGGTCTCCTGGCCTCCCTGGGATGCTGGCGGTGGGTGGGGGAGGGGAGAGGGGTTCTGGCAGTGGGGCTGGGGTCCTGCTCCTCTCACACCAGGGTGCTGGGAATTGTAAGAAAGGGGGGAGCATCCATGGGGGTGGAAGAGCGACTCCCCTTGCTGGGAGGGTCTGTTTGGTGGGTCCCAGCCAAGGCCTCGGGGGGGGGGGGGAAGCTGCTCCCATCCCCATGGGTGCTACCCAGCCCCTCATGGGCAGACCCAGGAGAGAGAGCGAGGGCTGGACGGGCCATGGAGACCAAGCTCCCCACTCCCCATGACAATGAGTGCCCCTGGGTGTGGTCCATTCATATGCGGCTGTGGGGGATCTCTGTGTGGTCTCTCTGCCCCAGCTCTGGGCTCCCACAAAGGGCTCAGGGCCAAGGGCACAGACCCAGCCCTGACCAGCAGGGCAGTAACAGCAGGTGCTGCAGAAACCCCAGAGGAAATGTGATGGGTTGAAAAACTCCCCCCTCCCTCCCCCACATCTGCCAGAGTTTCCTCATTTCTGCTCAGTGCCTGCTCGCCACTGCTGGGCAGGTCGGCTCAGCTGGCCCAGGCACAGTCTGGGTCTGCTGGACAAGGGCAGTGGAGCAGCTCCTGGGGGCAGCAGGCTGTGGGGTGGAGCAGGAATTTGCCTGGCTCTGTGAGGAATGAGTCCATCTTGTCGTGGGAGCTTGAGCTATTTGGCGTAACAAAGAACTAACCTTAGAGCCGAACACAAATAAATGTACCGTGAGCTTCTGTGGGCAGAGAACACTTCTTCCGATGACATGAGGTTGAGTGGGAGGAAGAAGGAGGGAACCCTCCAAATGAGAAGGGAGAGAGGGTAGAAAAAACTACTTGGGAACAAGTGAGGGATGGGGCAGGCGCGGGCTGGGGGGCGGGGAAGATGCAGGCTGGGAGTGGGGGCAGGCGCAGGCTGGATGCTGATGGCAGGAGCCAGGCATGGAGCAGGGCCCCTCACACCAGTAGGACATCACAGCTGCTCATCCAGGTCCCAGCTGGGTCATTTCCTGGCTTCAGCCGCTTACGCCTGCCAGTCATGTGACCCGAGTGCTGGGTGTCCCGACAGGCCGTCCTATGGGCCTGACACCCCAGGATCACTGAGGAGCTGGTTCATCCTCTGCCTTGGGATGAGGGGGGAACATCAGAGACCCTGGTTCCCTCCTGGCCCTGCCTTCCAGTCCTGCCCCTCCCAAGGGCCTTCAGCTCCTCACGCTGGGTCCCTGGTCACCTGTACAGGGCTCAGTCCATCCACCCTGGTACCCTCCAGTGGCAGAGCTGCCAAACTTTGGCAGGGCCCAGAGTTGTGCAGAGGGGCTGTGCTTCTAGGGGTAAAGGGGGGGCTGGGAGAATTTCTGGATGGGACTGGCAGAGGGGTAAGAGGTGTCTGTTTACATGATTCTTAAGAGAGTTCTCTGCTTCCTCTCTCTTCCTTCCAGCCCAGCCATCTGCCCCCGAACTCACTGTGAGCCCACACTATCGCATCTTCCTATGTGGGGAATCTGTGACCCTGACGTGCTCAGCTCCCAGCACTGCCACCCTGTCCGGGATCCGGTTCTTCAGGGATGGCCAGAGAATTGGCTCCAGTGGTCTCAGTACGGTGGTGTCAGCGCCTCCTTCCTGCTGTTGAGTGTGTCTGAGTCAGAAGCCGGAGAGTACAGTTGTGTTTACTGGAGGACAGAGTCTGGGCGAGAGATCCTACTGGGAAGAAGCCAAACAATCCTTATCACAGTGATTGGTGAGATCCCCTGTTGCCTACTGTTGGCTGGCCCTATGGCCGGGTGTCTCCCCTCCATGAACTGTGTGATACAGCAGGATAACTCGGCTCCAGACAGGCTCACCTTGGGCTCAGTTTTACCCCCGTCTCTGGTCAGTGTCAGTCCCTGTGTCCCTGGAGCACCCGGCACTTTGGGGTTATGGGGAAGGGGAGCTGGCAGGGAGAAGGGGATGGGGGGGTCCCAGGCAACCAACAGAAGCAGCTTCACTTTATAACAGTAGTTGAGTAGCTGGGTGTTTAACTGAAACCCAGCTTTGGGTCCAGGCCTGTAACATGTGTCAGTGTCACATAAACATTGACTCTGAGGCCAGAAGACTTCAGAGAACCTGGTTCTCTCCCGGCCCTGCCTTCTACCCCTGCTCCAGAGCTGCGCAGAGGGGCTGGGCTGGAAGGAGGAAATGTGGGGGAGCTGGGAGAAGCTCTGGGCAGGACTAGCTGAGGAGTGGGGGGGGGGGGTGTTAGTGTTTATGTGAGTGGGGCGCTGCTTCTATAGAGAGTTCTCTGCTTCCTCCCTCTCCGCTTCCAGCCCGGCCGTCTGCCCCCCAACTCACTGTGAGCCCACAACACTGCATCTTCCTACATGGGGAATCTGTGACCCTGACGTGCTCAACTCCCAACACTGCCACCATATCCGGGATCCGGTTCTTCAGGGGTGGCCAGAGAATCCACTCCGGAGAGTTCCAGCGGTTTCAGCACAGTGGCAGATGGCTTCAGCTGTCACGAGTGTTGGACTCACAGGCCGGCATGTACAGCTGTGGTTACTGGGAGACAGAGTCTGGGCGAGAGATCCCATCAGAGAGGAGCCGACCCGTCTCCATCACAGTGACTGGTGAGACCTGCTGTCTCCTGCTCTTTCCTGGCTCCACGGCCAGATGTCTCTTCCCCCATGCACTGAGCGATACAGCCAAGTCACTCAGCTCCAGACGGGGTCCCCATGGGGTCAGTTTTACCCCCGTGTCTGGTCAGCATCTGTCCCTGGAGCACCCGGCACTGGGTGAGACAGCTCGATCACTCAACCCCAGACAGGGTCACCATGGGGTCAGTTTTCCCCCCATGCCTGGTCAGTTTCAGTCCCTGAGTCCCTGGAACACCAGCAATTTGAGTTTAGGGGGAAGAGGTGCTGGGTATGGGGGATGAAGATGGGTCCCAGACAAACCATAAAAGTTGCTTGAATTCAGAGCAGGCTTTGATCAGACGGGGTGTTTAATTGGAACCCAGATTTGGGGCCAGGCCTGTAACATGCGTCAGTGTCACAGAAACATGGACTCTGAGGCCAGAGGGGCCAAGTGATGATCTGCTCTGACCCCCCAAGCTCAGGGAACAGCCCTGAGTGAGCCCTGCCTGGCACAGGGCAGATCCTTTAGAAAACACCACAGTGCTGTGGAAAATTGCCAGAGATGGTGCAGCCCTGTGCCCTGCTCTGGGTGCTGGAGGCCGAGATAGAGGCAGTCTGGCCTGATGGTTACAGCAGGGCAGCAACAGGCTGGGGGGTGGGGTCAGGGCAGGGTCCATCACAGCAGCAGGATGTCACAGCTGTTCAGCCGGGTCCCAGATGGGTCATTTCCTCGTTTCAGCAGCGTGTGACCCCAGTCATGTGACTTGAGTACTGAGTGTCCTGACAGGCCATCCTATGGGCCTGACCCACCAGGATCACTGAGGGGCTGGTTCATCCTCTGCCTTCAGGGCAAGGGAGGAACATCAGAGACCCTGGTTCCCTTCCGGCCCTGCCTTCCAGCCTTGCCCCTCCCAAGGGCCCTCAGCTCTTCACGCTGGGTCCCTGTCACCTGTACAGGGCTCAGTGCATCCACCCTGGCACCCTCCAATGGTGCAGCTGCCGAGCTTTGTCAGGGGCCCAGAGCTGTGCAGAGGGGCTGGACAGCAAGGGGCAAAGGGGGGGGGGAGTTGAGAGAAACTCTGGGTGGGACTGGCTGAGGGGTGGGGGGTTATTGTTCATCTGAGTGGGTCGATGGCTCTGGGCTGCCCCACATGGATTTACCTGGCTGGGGGAGGGGCACCTCTCCCCAGCTGTAGCAGCTCCCTTCGAGGGGCAGGGGAATGCGCCTCCCCAAGCCTGTGGGTAGGGAACAGAAGGAGGAGGGAGAGAGTGGCTGGGAGCAGCATCAGGGGCTGGGAGAGTCATCTGAGACGTCCTGGCTCCAAGGATCCAGGCTTTGGTGGATGAACACTGGAGCAAGAACCTCTGCATAAGCCTCACACATGACATTTGCGTGATTACATTCAAAATTTGCATAGTTGTTAATGGGTGAAGGTAAGAAAGAAAAGGATTCTTCAGCAGAATTTTTGGAGCATTCTTAGTTACATGAAAACTCTGATCCTAACAACTTTTTTTAAATCCAGTGTTACCAATGCATTAATACGCGGTCAACTGTTCAATCTGGGTCCTGTGTATTGGTTTGGCCTTTTGCTGAGAGCTGGGTTCCAGACAAGGGGCTTCCTTTAAATGTTGAATTTGTCTGAAGAGGTGCACTGACATTGAGGCCAGATTTTGCTCTCTGGTATCGTTCTGGCTTTTAGGAGTCGTCATGGCTGTTCCCCACTCTGGCACTTGGAGTGTAGAAGGTGGAGGTTTGTGAGACCCCTTACAAATACCCAGCCTCTGAAGACATCTGCTTAATAGCTCCCAAAGGTCACAAAGTCCCTGGCCTTGGGAGGTAACTGCCACCAGCAACTGAGAAACGATTCCCTTTCTTCTTCAACCCAGGAAAAAATCACTTAGGCTCCATCTAGACTTCAATGTTCTATCGGAAAAAGGTACGCAAATTGTGCTTTTGTTGGAAGAGCCTTTTCTGAAATTTGACTTGTCTACGCTGGGCAAAATTTTGGAAAAACCTCCTCTTTCAGAAGAGACCTTTTTGCTCATTGAACAAGAAAGACAAGGCTTCCGAAAGAGCACATCTGCTCTTCCAACAAAAATGTGTGGAGTTTTTTGGGGATACCTCTGGTATCCCCAAAAAACTCCATAGTAGTAGATGTAGTCTCAGTAACTTGTTCCAGAGGGGTACCCCAACTCCTCTACCACAAGAGAGCTTGAAGAAAATAAACGGCCATCTCTATCTGACCTCTCAGTCTTGGGCACGTGCACACAGACCTCCTGTTGCCTTCTAGGACACAAGAATCAGATCATGGCCTTAAAAAAGGAGCTTTTATTAACAAAACAAAAAGATCTACTTGGCAAAACATACTTGGTTGCCAGGTGTTTTAAGAAAAGAACAAATTAATACACAGAATTTCATCCTTAGCATTCAGCATAAAGTTATAATGTGTGTGGGGCACAGGGATGTAGCACAGAGAAGTTTAATCAAACAACAAGACAAAGAGAATAACCTGATCACGTCTAACTAGACATACCCTATCTTCTCACAGATCTGTACTTCAAGGTCCAGTCCATTTTCGTACCCGATATTCTTTGTAGGCCTGGTGTTCCTGCTTGGTTCGATTCCTATTGTTCCCCCAGCTCCCACGTTAAAAAAACTCCCACAAGGAAAAGCAGCAGGAGGGTTCCCTTTGCATTCAAATCTCAGCACTTCCTTTCCATTGGTTCTCCTGGCTCCCAGCCAACACTTTCTACCCATCTGGGTTTTACCCTTTGGTTGGGATGGTTAGAAAAGGCAGCGCCTCTCCCATCCGTCAGTGGATGGATCCATGTCTGATGTTTCCTTCACCCCTTACCAGCTCACCAGGATCCCCATCCCTCTCTCATCTCTGACTTATTATTATCTGCCCCTCACCTGGCAGAGCTCTAACGGTCTCTGCTGGATACACCCATCCAGACCAGAGACCCAGGGTGAATAGAACCAACCTGTGTCACTCAGAGGGGATGGGTTTCTGTGCATTTGCATGGAGCATTGGCAGTGGAGGGGGGACACAGAACCAGAGATGTCCAGTTGCCCTTGCCCACTTTTGATCCCCTCCCCCCGTATCTCAGCCCCACATTGCATGGGAAGGAAGCTGTCCCTAGCGCAGCTCCTTCTCATTTCTGCAAGGAGCCCCTGGGGACCCAGCAGTGAGACCAGAGGCTCTGGAGAGAGAACAAAGTTCAGCTGTGAATGGACCAAATTCTGAGCTCCATTTTCTCACCCTGCTAATTTCTCCCTTTTCCTGCTCCTCACAGATCCCCCTCCCCAGCCGGAGCTGAGCACGATTCCCCCTTCTGCAGTGGTGAGCAGAGGGTTTCCCCTGAACATCACCTGCATGGCCTCCGGGGGTGCCCGTGAGCGAAGGTTTCACTTCTACAAGGACGGAGTCAAGCTTGTTCCTGGGGATCTGGGGTCTGAGATCAGCACTAAGGAGCCCGGCACTGGTTCTGTGAATGTCTCTGTGCTCAGCATCCCACGGGCTGGTCTGAACATCACTGGGGAATTTACCTGCGGGTACGAGGAGAACATGTCTGGGAGGTGGGTCCTTTCCCCTAGGAGCCAGGTTGTGACTGTCACTGGGAACTTCACAGTGTCAGGTGAGTCGGCTGCTGCCTGCTAACATCTCCCCCAAGGTTCCCTTCCCAAAGCACCACACTTCCCCACTGCTTTGGCTGGACAAGCAAGGACAGGGAAAGTTGCAGCAGTGTTACAGGACAGGCAGGCAGGAGAGGGACAGACACGCAGACAGGAAGGATCAGGGGTCAGTGTCCACATGTCAGACTGGGAAGCGCTGGGGGTCGGTTTCCCGATGGGCTCCTGAGATCCACGGGAGTTTGCCACAAATTCTAGAGGCACAAAAACTTTGATACCACAGGCAGGATGCTCAACAGTGACATTAACCGACTTGTTCCATTCATGATTCTCCATCTCTGCAGTTCACGACTTCCACTTGGTCTTGGAGTTGGTGGTGGGAGGCTCCTTCTTCCTCATCAATGGCCTCATCTTCCTCGTCTGCTACCGATGCTTCTAGATCGAGGTATCTGGCTAGTTCTGCTCAGCGGTCCTTCATCCTGTGCCCTGGATTCTTCCCACAAGGTGGCCCATTTACTGCAATTGCTGGAGGGAAAAGTTCTGGTGGAAAATCAAAGAGTGAGACCTTGGAAACATCCACAGGGTATGAAAGGGCTTTGGGCACCATGAACATTTCAGCCCCCAACTGAACTGCAGCTGCGTCTGGAGCGGGGCATGGCCAGTTTTTCCAGCTGCATAACTCCTGTATGCAGAGATTGCTTCTTCAGTATGAACCCAGCTACCTAGTATTCACCCCCCACCTGCGACTGTGAAAATGTGGGTCCGTACTCTGCTGTGTGAGGAATAACCTCCCAAACCGCAGTGGCAAACAATATCACAGGGGAGTGTATGTGAGAGCAACACAGGCAGAGATACGACTGTTCTCTAAGTCCCTGTGAAATCCATATTTAAACAGAGCATGATGGGACGTGCCTGGAATGGGATAGCTTCTCCTAAAACCAACCAGGAAAGAGACAATATTACCAAATCGAGGACAGTCCTCACCACGGACAGAACTGAGCGACTAGTGAAAGAGACTGAACCAAGATGAGCCAGAGACATAAGCTGAACCTGGAATAGGTTTGCTTCTCCATACACCTTGCATCAAAGAAGTCAAACGGAGACAGTGGAGGAGGGCTCTGTTTTGGCCCAGCTCAATCAATGCTTAAGGTTTGAAAACTACAAGACACTGTTGTTGGAAATTGACCGTGACCCTTTTCGTTAAAATACAAGGAACGATCAGAGTTTATAGAGATTGTGATGTGGGTGGTGCCCTGCATTAGACTGTAAAGGGTTAAAGCAGCACTGACAGCAAGCTGTGGGTGGCAGCCAATTAGGAGTGAGCTTGTAGCAGCCAATCAGAGCCCAGCAGGGCTGTATAAAAGGGCTGGCTGGCCAGGAGGGGCTCACTCTTGATCCAGCTTTGGAAGAACAAAAGGAAAAACTATGTAGTACTTTAAAGCCTAACAAGATGGTTTAACAGGTGATGGGCTTGGTACCTTGGACAGCGCCATCCTGGGGGAGGGGAAGGGATGCCTGGGAGATCAACCCTGAACAAGGGCTGATGGGTGTTTATGTCCTGTTGTTTTTGTTCTGCCAGGCTAAGCTGGTTTCTATCAGAAATACTTTGCCCCGATGGATAAATGCTTGTCTTTTTTCAGAGCCCTCCATCTGCTCACTGCTTCCACCTCGATGGGGAGGTACAGCATCTTCGGCGTTGTTACATCTCTTCCCGGCATCTTCCTAGATGGTTTGGCATTCGCATGTCTCTCTCCCCTGTTCCTCACTCTCTCACACAGAACCAGGTTGATTTCTTGGTTACAGGGAAGCCAGATGCACATTTGAACAAGGATGTCAAATTACAATTAACCCTCCCCCCCCAACCATCACACCTTTCACTTATTTCTCAAGACTCCTTCTAAAACTTAAAATAAGAGTCTGTCCCTGCCTTTGGATCAGCTTCAGACTGGCTGGTGCCCTGTGACCGATGGAAAAGAGAAGGGCATTTCTGCTTTCAGAAGGTGGGGAGGGCGGGGGAGTGGAGAGCAGCAGGGTACCATGAGGCATGTACCAAAGGATGAATATAGGCAAACAACACAGGAGTGCAGGGGCAAGATTAGTAAGGCAAAGGCACAAAATGAGCTCAAACTAGCTACAGGAATAAAGGGAAACAAGAAGACTTTTTATAAATATATCAGAAGCAAGAGGAAGACCAAGGACAGGGTAGGCCCACTGCTCAATGAGAAGGGATAAACAGTATCAGGAAACTTGGAAATGGCAGAGATGCTTAATGATTTCTTTGTTTTGGTCTTCACCGAGATGATGAAGGAATGCCTCACATAGTGAATGCTAGTGGGAAGTGGGTAGGTTTAGAAGATAAAATAAAAAAAAAGAATAGGTTTAAAATCACTTAGAAAAGTTAGATGTCTGCAAGTCACCAGGGCCTGATGAAATGCATCCTAGATACTCAAGGAGCTGATAGAGGAGATATCTGAGCTTCTAGCTATCATCTTTGGAAAATCATGGGAGACAAGAGAGATTCCAGAAGACTGGAAAAGGGCAAATTTAGGGCCCATCTATAAAAAGGGAAATAAGAACAACCCAGGAAACTACAGACCAGGTAGTTTAACTTCTGTGCCAGGGAAGATAATGGAGCAAGTAATTAAGGAAATCATCTGCAAAAAATTGGAAGGTGGTAAGGTGATAGGGAATAGCCAGCATGGATTTGTAAAGAACAAATCATGTCAAACCAGTCTGATAGCTTTCTTTGATAGTATAACGAGTCTTGTGGATAAGGGAGAAGCAGTGGATGTGGTATACCTAGACTTTAGTAAGGCATTTGACACAGTCTCTCATGATCTTCTTATCAATAAAGAGGGAAATATAACCTAGATGGGGCTACTATGAGGTGGGTGCATAACTGGCTGGATAACTGTACTCAGAGAGTAGTTATTAATGGTTCTCAATCCTGCTGGAAAGGTACAATAAGTGGGGTTTCGCAGGGGTCTGTTTTGGGACCGGTTTGTTCAATATCTTCATCAACGATTTAGATATTGGCATAGAAAGTACTCTTATAAAGTTTACAGATGATACCAAGCTGGGAGGGGTTGCAACTGCTTTGGAGGATAGGGTCATAATTTGAAATGATCTGGACAAATTGGAGAAATGGTCTGAGGTAAACAGGATGAAGTTTAATAAAGACAAATGCAAAGTGCTCCACTTTGGAAGGGACAATCAGTTTCACACACAGAGATTGGGAAGCGACTGTCTAGGAAGGAGTACGGCAGAAAGGGATCTAGGGATTATAGTGGACCACAAGCTGAATATGAGTTAGCAGTGTGATGCTGTTGCAAAAAAAGCAAACATGATTCTGGGATGCATTAACAGGTGTGTTGTGAGCAAGACACAAGAAGTCATTCTTCCGCTCTACTCTGCACTAGTTAGGCCTCAGTTGGACTATTGTGTCCAGTTCTGGGCACCGCATTTCAAGAAAGATGTGGAGAAATTGGAGGGTCCAGAGAAGAGCAACAAGAATGATTAATTGGGTTTGTTTAATTTAGAAAAGAGAAGATTGAGGGGGGACATGATAGCCGTTTTCAGGTATCTAAAAGGGTGTCATAAGGAGGAGGGAGAAAACTTGTTCATCTTGGCCTCTGAGGATAGAACAAGAAGCAATGGGCTTAAACTGCAGCAAGGGAGGTTTAGGTTGGACATTAGGAAAAAGTTCCTAACTGTCAGGGTGGTGAAACACTGGAATAAATTGCCCAGGGAGGTTGTGGAATCTCCATCTCTGGAGATATTGAAGAGCAGGTTAGATAGACATCTATCAGGGATGATCTAGATGGTGCTGGGTCCTGCCATGAGGGCAGGGGACTGGACTCGATGACCTCTCGAGGTCCCTTCCAGTCCTAGTATTCTATGATTCTATATCACTGTGCATAAAATTACAATTTTAGCTATGGTACTGTGATGGACATCCCACCGACTCTATTATTAAACAGGGCTCATCCCATGAGCCACCCCCTATGAAGCCACCCCCCTCCCCAAGGTTATGTGAGGGCAGGACTGCAGAACCCCATGGCGATGGGGCTAGGACTTCACACACCCCACCCAGCCCATTTCCCACGCCCTCAATCCACCCTTTCCCTTGGGACCCCCTTTCCAGTACTCCCCCCCCCCGACCAGAGACTGCAGTCCAAGAGTGCCATACCTACATGAGGAGGGCCCCAACAGTCAACTTTCCCATGCCAAACTGATTTCCAACAGACCAGTAAGTGGTGTGGACAGATTCTAGAGGATGATGGCAACCTCTTCTCCATGGGGGTGGCGGGTCACGTCTGGGCATCTTTTCATGGGAGGGCAGGGGTGAGCCAGGCACAGAGCTCCAAGAATTCCTCCTCCCTCATATGGAAGTTGGGGAGTCACTGCTGATCATTCCACTGCTCCATCACCAGCCAGTCCCAGCAGTCGGAACTGGTGTCCAGCCTCCAGAACCATCACTCCACTCAGAGTTGAGCTCATGCAGGACCATGAAGGTAGGCTGTAGAAACTGCATCATGGCAACCAGAGCACGCAGAGGAAATGCTTTGCTGTCCCTCAGAGATCATGCAGCAGAAACAGAGAAACAGCTGTCCGGAGGAGGGTGGGGGGCAGAGAAGGTCCCTTTAACATGTGTGTCAGATAGCCTTAGGCAGCAGCATCTGCAAGCAAATGCTGACCTAATGCCCTGCATGAACTGGTTCTGGGTGGCCTTAAATGTGAGAGAGCGTCCAATCAATGTGGACGCTCTGTTTCGAAATAGCACATCGCTATTTCATTGCGCTTTTTATGTATAGACGCGCTGTTTTGAAATAAGCTTTTCAGGGAAACCTTTTCTGCAAAACCTTATTCCACAAGAAGCTTGCAGTGTAGATGTACCCTCAAATGTAGGGCCAAGAGGGGACCTCAAGAGTTCATGAGTTCTTCTGCCTATGATAGTGTAACTTCAACCTGAAACAGCCCAAGGGGTGTCTGGCTTATGACGGAGGTTTCCCAATGTCTCCAGGTCACCTGGTGCAGAGCCTCACTGCCCTTAGAAGTAGAACATTTCTTGTAAAGCCTCATCTAAATCTCCCTTGCCACAGACTACAACCATTCTGCCTTACCTCAGTGGACTTAGAGAAGGGTTGACCAACTGCCCTCTTTATAACATTGGCTTAGCAGTTGGCTATCATGTCCGCCATCAGCCGTGTCATCTCCAGACTGAACATGCTCTGCTCTGGACCCTCCCCAATTTGCCCCCATGTTCCTTAATGTGGGATTCACAGAACTGGACACAAAACTCCAGCTGTAGGCTCCCCAGTGCAGAGTAGAGCAGGACAATTATCTCCCAGGTCTCTTCCTGTTCAGACAACCAAGAATCTAAGTAGCCTCTTTCTCATCAGCTCTGCTCCCCCTCACATTTCTCTTTTCTCCCCCAACAGGAGTCACTTACGCGCTCTTAGTTCTCCCAACTTCACAGGCCCACACGACCCAGTCGAAAAACAAAGTCAAATCTGCTGAAGTTCAACATGTTGTAGTCGGCAAGAGCAAGTCTAAGGTCCAACACTGGGTTCTCAAAGCGCAAAGGACGCTACACAGGTATCTGTCAAACACAAGTAGTTTATTTCCTGACAGCTAACAGCTGTGCCCCATAACTGGAAGAACAATATAACAAAGAAGCGGCATATCTTATGTCTCTTCCTGCAAGCCTGGAACCCCCGGTAGGCTGCGGATGAAGTGGGAGGTTGTCTCAGCTTCCGAGGAGCCAGTACCCAAAGTCCATCGGTGAGGTCCAATTTGCTAGGCTTTGAGGCAGCCTTAAATACAGTTTTTCCTGCCTTGGTTTGCAGCTTGGAAATTTCCAGGGGTTACTTATTAAGTGCTGATGTAGGGCTTAGCTGTTAGTTATCGATCTGGTTCTGATCTAGTTGTACTTGTTCTTTGGCCTTGTTTACATGATCGGTACATTAGGGTAAATAGAATTGTTTATGCATTCTTGCCCTTTACCCTTATCTTATACTTGTTCTTGCTATACTGGCAACAATGCTTATCTTAAATGGCGTATGTTCCCGAAGACTGGCGTCTGGCTCATCAGTAGTAGGGAAAGTGGGGGCGATAGGAAAGGGGGGAGAATGCAGGCCTCACCACCCCTAAACTAGCACGTACAAAGTTCTTCCACAATTGACCCCTACATTCCACCCCTGGGTGGTGTGGCATGCACCATACCCCGATATATCCATTCTAGGGTGTCAGTTGTTCCAGGATGACCTGGTGTTTTACTTGCTGAGCCAGTAACATGCTAGTAATAATACAAATAGCTACAAAACCTAATAATACAATAACAATAGGATGGAGGGGATTATATGGAGACTGGATGCTTTCAATGTCCTATTTAGCCCTTGTTTTGCAACAACTTAGTAGTGGAAAGTCACATTGTGGGAAGCATGGAGAACATGGATGCCTTGATGAGTTTGTCCCCAAATGGCAGATCCGGGCCCTCCCATGGTGTTGAACCATACACACCAATGGACGCTGTAGTCAGTGGTGATGTTGTCTTGCTTGGTCCAAGGTCCCGACTGAGTACTGGCGTTCACACTGAGGACTGAAGGGTCAGGCGTTCAGACACGAATCCCACCTGCACGAACTGGGGGCATGATCCATTCAGCCAGGTCTGGGAGGATCTTTCCATCTGGGAAGTCGATTGCCACCATCCCGAAGGGTTAACTGACAGCACACTTGGAATCAGGAGCGCCCACCGCATCAGCTGCATGCTGGAGGGCTATTCTCATTTACGCAAGTGTGCCTGAGGAAAACATTGCAAAGTAACATCGTTAGCAGGGAGGACCCACCACGTGGCCCCTGGGCGATGGTTTCTGCAGCCACTATAGGAGCAGAATCTCCCGGGCGGGGTAGTATCCAGACCCTCTGCCCGACCTCCTCCACACCTTTTAGGTGTCCTTTCAGCAGGAGGCGGGCTGCTAGGGCCAACCTGACCCTTAAATGCTCGTGAGGGGTACCGCCTGCTATTAAGCGAGAGTTCAGATTACTACAGGTTTGCCCCAACACTGGCTTCCACACCCACGAAGTGTGGGTGGGGGTGAGTTGTCTGATTTGTTCCTTGAGGAGGCCATTAGTGCGCTCCACTAATCCTGCCGCCTGGGGGTGGTATGGGATATGAAATATCCATTTGATGCTGGCTTCACGGGCCCACTCCTGTACTGTGGTCCCAGTGAAGTGGGGACCTCTACCAGAGTGGATCTGCACCACCGGATCATATAGTTGCAGTAGCTGGTGCAGCCCCATGATGGTACTGTGCTGTGTTGCACGTCGGCAGGGGTGTACCCAGGTGAGGCCACTGTAGGTATCCACAGCAACCAAGACATACTCGCAGCCCCCAGACTCGGGTAGCGGGCCAATGTAATCTACCTGCCAGGTGTGCCCAGGTGTATCTCCTTGTGGAATGTGACCTGGAGGCAGTTCAGGCAACAGTCGTTGTTTTACATGCTGACAGATACTGCAGTGCGAGCTTGATCTTTAGTACAAGGAATACCGTGCCTGCTTGCCCACTGGTGGATTCAGTCCACCCCTCCATGCTCTGCCTGTTGATGTGTCCAGGTAGCTTGGAGAGACAGCTCAGTTCGATCGGGCGCAGTTGTCACTGAGCCTACGGCTGCTAAAGCATCTACAGCCACATTCAGTTTCACATTCTCCCTGGGCTTTCGTGTGTGGGCATCTACATGGGACACCTGTATCTGTATGTGGTGGCGGAGGTCCCACAATTCTTGCCAAATAGGGGCACCCAAGACTGGGCGTTCATGAATTTGCCAATTACTCTGAGCCCAGTGCCCTGACCAAACTGCTAGGCCATTGGCCACTGCCCAGGAATCTGTGTAAAGGAGGCATGTTTTGTCCCCAGGCTCTATTGCCTGCTTGCATGCCAGGTGTATAGCTGCTAATTCTGCGAGCTGGCTGGACCCTCCTGTGCCACCTTTAATCATCTGTATGCTCCGGGTCTGCCACACATCCAGCAGACCCGTCAGTGAACCAGGCAAACTGTTTCTGCTATGTAGTCAGAGCACTGTAAGGAGAGCCGCACACTGCTATTCCTTGCAGCGGAGGTGGCTGCTGTGGGCTGGGCTGTTCAGCCTTATCTCCTTCTGGAAGCTGTGCTATTAACTCATGCAAGTGGGAAACCCATGAGGGTCCAGGCTTAGCTCTCTCCTGGATGTACCACCTCCACTTTAACAGAGTGCTAGCTATAGCTCGCCCTGACCGGGGAACAGCTGTATCTCACACCCAGCTCATGATAGGGAGCTCGGGGCACAGCAACACCTGCTGGTCCTGAGTGGCATGCTCAGTATCTAATAAGGCCAGATAACAAGCCAGCACCTGCTTCTCAAAGGGAGTGCAATAAGCACTGGCCCCTGGCAGAGTCTTGCTCCAAAATCCTAACGGGACCCGATGCCCTATTCTATTCCTAAAGGCGGGAATAGGAAAGGGGGGAGAATGCAAGCCTCCCCACCCCAAAACTAGCACGTACAAAGTTCTTCTGCAATTAACCCCTTCACATGTGCTGTACAGGAAGGTGGCCACAACGCGCAGCCAGAAAGTTCCTCTTTCCCCCTGCCTCAAGCAGGTCGCATTCTGAACCTTTCATTTCCCCTACACACCTTGTATGGCATGTGGCAAAGGGCTCACTAAAGCCATAGCTGATGGAATATTTAGCCAACAGCATCTTGTCATGTATCATTGAAAAACTGGTGACCCCCTGGTCATGCATATCACTGTGTGATGTGTGTATGGGTTGTGTCAAAAGGGTTACACATGTAGCTGGAAATATGTTGGGAAGATATTTGAAAGACAAGCCAGACTTATACCCAGGGGTGTGGATTTATGAGTTCTTGTGCGTCTCAAGTGAACTGACCACAAGGAAACACACATGGCTTGGGTGCTCCTGCAAGTCTGAGGCCAGCTGTTGCTTAAGCTGCAGGTGTTAACTTAGAGCTGACAACCTCATCACTGGAGATTGGGCCAAGCCACCTGGGTGTTACTTTTGTTCGATATCAGAATTAGACATATAAGAATGTATTCAGTGTTTCTTAATATAAATATTAAATTTGCAAAAATGTCTTTAATGCTTAGAATCTATAAAATACTCGTGTGTTGTTGCTGCCAGCATTAATCTTACTGATCATGGCTGCACATCATGTTATCAGCTGATATTTAACTGCTTCCTCTGTAACTGTGAACACCCACACAGCCTGGAGAAAAGTATGACCAACTGTGAAATACAGGTTTGCCACAGGAGGGGCTATTTCCTGCCCAGTGAGAGAAGGGCCCTCGACATCAGATTAACCAGTGTGGATCATCAGAGCACAAAACACTTGGCTGTTTGCTCCCCAGACCCGTGAACTGGAGACTTGCATGTGAACTGGTCCCGTCCTCCCAATCTCTGGGGTAAGGGAATAAAAATCCCTGACAAGAAGAATCTGGTTTTTGGCTGTGTGAATGCTGAAGGGCCAGAAACTCTGAACTGAAGCCAGAGATGCCCAGGGCGGCCTTGTGGGTCTGCCTACAAAACCCATTTGAATAACAGACGACTGTAGTTCTGTCACTCAACAGATTTAGATGGGTACTACTTGGGGTGTCTCTTTCTGGCTGTAACCTGCAGAGACCTCTCGTATTCCATTTTTAACAAACCTTTAGGCTTTGTCTACACTGCTGGCTTTTGCTGGCAGAGAGTATGTAAATGAAGCACTGATTAGCATTTTATCATGCTTCATTTGCATAATTTATTTGCGCTGTTTTAGCGCAAGATCCTTTTGCCTCTTGGGGAGAATTGGAGTGGTCTGGGAGGTGGAGTGGGGGGCTGAGGGGCTGGGGGATTTGGCTGCCTGAGTTTAGGAGGCAGAGTGGGAGGCTGGGGTTTTGGGTTGCTGGCACTGGGGTACTTCCCAGCCAGGGCAGCTCTGTGGTTGTCTTGGGTCTGGGCAGCATGATCCACTGAGGGCTGGCTGCCCCTAGCCGCACCCCTTCTGCCCCACCTTTTCCAGTGTGCCCAGAGGAAAGCCCCCCCCCCACTTTACCCAGGACCTGGCGAAGACTGTGACCAGCCCTGCTGTGAGCGATCAACTCACTTCCCCTTCACCGGTGCGTTTCTCCAGCACAACCACATCCCTGTGTGTGTCTTGGCCCCAGTTTGGGTTTTACTTTCGCCTTCCCAACGTCGCGCTCAGACGGAACAGGAACCTGCGCTGCTGGGCCCAGTGTCCGTGGGATAAATGCTCTAGTCCCTACAGGAGCCAGTCCCTCGCATGCTCGATCCCAGTGTGTCTGAGAAACTCCTCACCCACCTTGTCTGTCTTTGAGAGAGCTTGAATTTTCTGTGTGTGGGATCTGCAGCCTTGAGCAAAGTGTTTATTTCCGCACATTTAGGACCGAATTTCCCAGAGGGAACTCGCTGTTCAGGGCCAGGCTGTGATCCGACCTTCACATCTAGCCTCCCTGCTCGCAGGGATTTCCATGCAGAGAGGTTCTTTATTGGGTTGGAGCTGTTCTGGCTCTTATCTCTTGTAAGCAGCTCACAGAACGTCCCTTCTAGGAAACTCAGTGTTCTCGCTTCTGCTTTCTGAGTTTCAGAGATCAGAGGGGCATTTTCAAACGTGAGCTCCCTTCACAGAGCAGTTTCCCTCTTCACACATCGGCCTTAACGCCGCCCGTGAGTCTATCTCTGGCCACAGGCTCCACCAGCTCACCCAGGGTGCATCTCTCTCTTTCACTGATGAAGGAGCAAACAGCTTCTGAGCTCAGTGTGCATAAACAGTTTACAAGAGTGGGACAGCTTTATTTGGGGTTCTGGTCCCATTGTCCCGGCCTCCAGCTCCTGCTCCCCAGAGAGGGGTCAGTTCCATCCCACGGGGCCAGGGATTGCGGACTGGAAACCGCCCCCCTGTCCTGTCACTGACCATCTGCACTAAGGCTCCCGGTGCTGCAGCAGAGCCTCTGAGCATTAGTGTAACCAACGCCTGCTGGCCCAGCAGGGTCAGGGGGCAATTCCCAAGTCTGCAGCTCCCAGTGGGTGTCAATAGACCCCAGTCCCCGGGCCAGTTCCCCAGATGTTATAAGAGCCACTGAAACTTATTCCAGGTTCGCTTGTACCAATGGAGTCCCCGCCCCACCGGAGGTGTCAATCAGCTGCAGGAGCAGCCCCTCCCACCTCCGTGAGATGTGGAAATGGTGAGCTCCCCTCCTCCCGCCCTGCGCACCAGGCCCCGCTGTCTGTCCAGCCCCCAAGCTGAGCGGTGACCACGCCTGAGCCTGTGACTTCCTCTGTCAGAGCAGAGGGGCCCGTCCCCCTCCCTGCACTCACATTTGTCAAGCAGCGGAGCCGAGAACCCAGCTCCCAGCCCAGAGCCACCAGCTCAGCATGGAGCCAACTCACCTCCTGCCTCTGCTTGGTAAGTGCCCTGCCTGGACCCCCAGCCCCTGTGTACTTCTTTTGTCCAGCAAACCCCCACCCCAATGCTTGAATCTCAGTGCACCCCCTTCCTTTCTCCTGCCCAGAGCTCTCACCCCCTCTCTTCTCTTCTCCTCCAGCCTCGCTCCAGATGCTTCCCAGGCCAGTGTCCCCTGCAGGTAACGGCATCTCCTGTCCTTATCCAGGTGCTCATGGTACGGAGGGGGAAGTTCTGCCCATGGGGCTTAGGATCTTCTGTGGAGTTTTGAATTGCAACTTGGGGTCCCTGGGTGCCCCTGTGCCAAGCCTTCCCTGTGTCAGGCTGCCCCCGGTCAAAGCCACGTCCAAGAAGCTGGGAGAGTGACCCTGGCTGATAACTGCTTGGTGAGTTGCTGCCAAGGCCACAGGAGGGAAGCTGCCCCATCCCCATGGGCTCTCCCCAGCCCCTCATGGGCAGTCCCAGCAGAGAGAGCGAGGGCTGGATGGACCATGGAGACCGAGCTCCCACTTCCCCATGACACTGAGTGCCCCTGGGCAGGGCCCATCGCTGTGGGGCTGTGTGTGGGGGTTTCTCTGCCCCAGCTGTGGGCTCCCACAGAGGGCTCAGGGGCAGAGCCCCAGCCCTGTGCAGCAGCAGATTAACAGCTGGTTCTGTAGAGACCCCAGAGGAAACGTGATGGGTTGATAAGCTCCCCCTTCTCTCCCCCCACACACATCCGCCAGAGCTTCCTCATTTCTGCTCAGTTTCTTCTAGCTACTGCTGGGCAGGCTGGCTGGTCGGCTCAACCTCCCCAGAAACCCCACAGGACACTTCCCCCCGCAGATGCACTCCATGTCCCTGGTGGATCTTGGCCTGGTCCCTGAATTGCTTCTTGGCTCGGTCTGGGTCTGCTGGACACAGGCAGTGGGGTAACTCCTGGTGGCAGCAGGCTGTGGGGTGAGGGGTATGAAGTTGCCCAGACCAGGAGCTGGTATGTGCCCAGCCTCATGAGGGATGAGTCCACCTTGTAGTGGGAGCTTGAGCTATTTAGCATAGAAAGAGCCAACTTTTTAAACGAGTTGTCCTGTGGCCCCTTAGAGATTAAAAAAAATCTAACTTAAAAAACAACAAATACTCTAGTAGCGCTTGCAAGACAAACAGAACATGTAGATCAGGGCTACTCAACACACAGCCTGTAGCCCATTTGTTTGCGGCCCGCGGTGAGGTTTGGGTTTACATGGGACTCAACACATGGCCTGAGGGTGGGAGCCAACACAAAAAAGTAGTCAATGGTGTTCTCTTGAGATGCATTTTAGTAGTTAAATTTCTGGACTGTCATTGCTCATTGAAAGTGCTGCCTTATGGGTGGAAATTGGATAAATATTGCATTTTATTAATATCACCCGCACTGACTTCAATGTATGTTGTGTAGTCTTGCCTTAACGTTTGCATATATTTGCATGTATATGCATCCACACTTAAGTTGCGGCTCTCGGCATGTTCTGTGATTGTCATTGTGGCCTCTGGGGCTTCAAAAGTTGAGGAGCCCTGATGTAGATGGGAGAAGGAGCTTTTATGGGCACAACCCACTTCTTCAGATGACCAGAGTGTTGGAAGTCCAAATCCAGGACTCAATAACAGAAGAGGAGCAGAAGGAAAAAAATTGAAGGGGAGAAAGAAAAAAAGAGAGTGAGTAGATAAGCTTCAGAGGGATAGCCGAGTGAGTCTGTAACAGGGAAAACTTTGAAAACAGTCTAGTAGCATCTTTGCCTATGTCTAAACTACCTGTGGCTTCTGAAAAAAGATATGCAAATTAGGTGCAAATTTGCACATCTTCTTCCGATCCCTTTTTAGGAAGAGTTTTAAAGAACAAAAGCAGTCTAGATAGGGGTTTCATGCAAAAAACTACTTTTAAAAAAATCTTCTGAAAAAGGGATTGGAAGAAGATATGCAAATTTGCCCCTAATTTGTGTATCTTCTTTCGGAAGCCGTGGATAGTCTACACATGCCCTTAAACACTAAATAGTTACATGAGGCTGATAAGAATCATTCGTTTGCACTTGGAAAGGAGGATGACCAACACCAGATTCTACACAGACATCAGGAATCATTAGCACCTTCATTGTTCGGTTGGTTGATAACAAGTGAGCCATCCGAGGTTCCCATTCAAACCATTAGCATGAGACTTAAACTCGTGAATGAAGTTAAGCTCCAATCCCTCTCTGTATATTTGGCTTCTGGAATTGGTCTGAAACAAAACAGCGACTTGGAGATCCATTAATGAGCATCTAGGCAGGTTAAAGTGTCTCCAACAGATTTCTGTGTGTTGCCTTTTCAGAGATCTGATTTGTGTCCATTCATTCTTTCCTGTTCGGACTGTCCAGTTTGGCCGATACCCATGGCAGTGGGACATTGCTGGTATTTGATGGACCACACCGCATTCATGGAGGTGCAGTTAATTGAAGTCCAGTATTGTGAGCCCACTTCTTCAGATGAGATGAGCTTGAGTGGGGAAAAAAGGGGAAACCCTCCAAATAAGAAGAGAGAGAGGGTAGAAAAAACTACTTAGGAACCCTGGAGGGGCAGGGCAGGTGCAGGCTGGGGGGGCAGGACAGGAACAAGCTGGATGCTGATGTCAGGAGCTAGGAAAAGAGAAGTTTTCTCCTTCCTCCCTCCCCCCTTCCAGCCCAACTGTCTGCCCCCGAACTCACTATGAGCCCACAATACCACGTCTTCCCGTGTGGGGAATCCGTGACCCTGACGTGCTCAGCTCCCAGCACTGCCGCTGTGTCCAGGATCCAGTTCTTCAGGAAAAGCCAGAGAATCAGCTACGGAGAGTTCCAGCACTTTCAGTACAATGCCAAATCTCTTCAGTTGTCGAGTGTATCTGACTCACACACCAGCGCGTACAGCTGTGATTACTGGCAGACAGTGTTTGGGCAAGGGATCCAGTCAGAGATGAGCCGACCCATCTCCATCGTAGTGATTAATGAGACCCCTGTCGCCTGCTGTTGTCTGTACTCATGGCTGGGTGTCTCCCCTCCATGCACTGGGTGAGACAGTCTGGTCACTTGTCTCCAGACAGGTCACCATGGGGTCAGTTTCACCCCCCCCCCCCACGTCTCTCCTCACCATCAGTCCCTGTGTCCCTGGATCACCTGGCACTTTGGAGTTATGGGGAAGGGGAGCTGGCAGGGAGACAGGGATGGGGGGTTCCCAGGGAAGCAACAGAAGCGGCTTCAGTTTATAACAAGAGTTGAGCAGTCGGGGTGTTTAACTGAAACCCAGATTTGGGGCCAGGCTTGTAACATGCGTCAGTGTCAGACAAACATCGACTCTGAGGCCAGAGGGGCTGAGTGATCGTCTGCTCAGACCCCACCGAGCGCAGGGAAGAGCTCTGAGTGAGCCCTACCTGGCAAAGGGCAGATCCTTTAGAAAACACCCCAGTGATTGTGGAAAATTACCCGTGATGGTGCAGCCCTATGCCCTGCTCTGGGTGCTGGAACCAGGATGGAGGCAGTCTGGCCTGATGGTGAGAGCGGGGCCAGACATAGGACCAAGGGAGGAGCAGGGCAGGCACAGGCCAGGTGAGACAGGTGCCCCAGAGGGGCGGTAATATATTCTTCGTCTTATTTTCTATCCCATTTTTAATAATTCCTATCATCCTATTTGCTTTTTTCACTGCTGCTGCACACTGCGTGGATGTTTTCAGAGAACTATCCATGATAACTCCAAGATCTCTTTCCTGATTCGTTGTAGCTAAATAAGCCCCCATCAAATGGTATGTATAGTTGGGGTTATTTTTGCAATGTACATTACTTTACACTTATCCACATTCAATTTCATTTGCCATTTTGTTACCCAGTCACTCAGTTTGGTGAGATCTTCTTGAAGTTCTTCACTGTCTGCTTTGGTCTTGACTATCTTGAATAGTTTCGTATTGTCCGCACACTTTGCCACCTCACTGCTTACGCCTTTCTCTAGATCGTTTATAAATCGTTGAACAGGATTGGTCCTAGGACTGAACCTTAGGGAACACCACTAGCTACCCCTCTCCATTCTGAGTTAGGGTATGTCTACACTACAAAGTTAATTCGAACTAACAGCCGTTAGTTTGAATTAACTTTCATAGGCGCTACACATGCAAACCACTAGTTCGAACTTAATTCGAACTAGCGGAGCGCTTAATTCCAACTAGGTAAACCTCATTCTACGAGGACTAACGCCTAGTTCAAATTAAGTAGTTCAAATTAAGGGCTGTGTAGCCACTTAATTCGAACTAGTTGGAGGCTAGCCCTTCCCAGCTTGCCCTGGTGGCCACTCTGGGCCAAGCCAGGGAAACTCTTCTGCCCCCCTCCCGGCCCCGGAGCCCTTAAAGGGCCACGGTCTGGCTACACTGCTCGTGCCAGCTGCAAGCCTGCTAGCACCCAGCCAGCAGACCTGCACCTGGCACGGCATGAGCCAGCCACCCGCTGCCACCCAGCCCTCCGCCTCTTCCCAGGACCAGGCTGGTGGCTCCCAGGAGCCTGCCCGGGGCCACAAGAGGCGGGCGCCCGCCTGCTCTAGTGCAGAGATCGTGGACCTCATCGAGGTTTGGGGGGAAGCCTCCAACGTCCACGATCTCCGCACTAGACACAGGAATGCGGCCGTCTACAGCTGCATGGCTGCCAGCCTGGCCACCAGAGGCCACATGCGGACCCGGGAGCAGGTCAGCTGCAAAATTAAGGACCTGCGGCAGTCCTACTCCAGGGCCTCCCAGCCAGGGGCCGACCTGGAGCCATGCCCTCATTATGAGGCCCTGGACCGCATCCTGGGGGCTCACACAGTCCATGCCCCCTGGGTGGTGATCAACCCCGGGGCAGAGGGACCCGTCCCTGACACCGAGGAGGAGGAGGAGGACGCCGAGAGCCAGGAGCCTGCAGGGAGCCTGCCCAGGACCCAGGACCCCCGAGGCATCCCACAGAGCACATCGGCTGTGTCGTCCGAGGCTGAGGGGGGCTCCACATGTGAGTGCCATCATGCTCCCCTTATGTGTACGGGGAGGTGGGGGGAGAGGGAGCCCAGGGACCATGCGCTTGGGCCTTGCCCACCATGGAGCAGCAGCTGGGTGTCATGCAGGGGCCCTGGCCCGTTCCCCACACGCCGACCTTGCCTTGCACAGGGGGGCTGGGGGGCTGTGTCCCCAGGGTGAACTGACCACTGCTCTTGTTTCACCACAGCCGCAGCACCTGGGACTGCAGGGCGCACCACCCCGCCTGCAACAGCCACCTGCACCCGGGCCAGCAGGCGCACCAGGAACCTGGAGGACTACCACCAGCAGCACCTGCGGCTACTGGAGCACCAGCTCCGCACCCAGGACCACTGAGTCTGGGAGGACCTGCGGCTGTGGCAGCGGAGCTTGGAGGTGCTGGAGGAGCAGGGCCGTGCCCTCAGAGGCCACCTCCAGACCCTGGTGGACAGGTTCCTGCCTCCTCCTGCTCCAGCCCCTGCGGCCGCCCCAGCTCTCGCTCCTTCTCCCACCCCTGCTCCCCTTCCCGCTTCCTCCACACCCCCCGTCCCTCCTGCCCCACCCTCCACACCCAGTCCCCCCCGACGCCCCCGCACCCACAGTGCTGCGAGACGGGAGAGCCAGCAGGACCCCCAACCTTGAGCTCTCCCTTCCCTTCCTCCCCTTCCTCCCCCTTCCAGCTCCCTCCTCCCAGGTTTCCCCCTCCCCTCTCCCACCCTCATTCCCCCCTCCCTCCACCCCAGTTATGTACAATAAAAAGAGATTGTTGTTTGCAAAACAGGTGTCTTTATTTAACATTAGGAAGGGGGGTTAGGGAGGGGAAAGGGGAAGGAGGGGAGGGGAAAGGGGAAGGAGGGGAGGGTGGAAGAAGGCCCCAATGGGGCATGCAGGGAGAGTTCAATCCTCCTCCTCCACCAAGAAGGTCTCCCGCAGGGCTTCCCGGATCTGGACGGCCCCCCACTGGGCCTCCCGGATGGCGGCGGTGTGGGGCTGAGCGTACTGGCCAGCCATGCACTCAGCCTCAGCCATCCAGGCTGGCAGGAAAGCCTCCCCCTTCTGCTCACACAAATTGTGCAGCACGCAACATGCTGCCACCATGGGAGGGATATTGTGCTTGGCGAGGTCGAGGCGGGTGAGGAGGCACCTAAATCTGGCTTTCAGTCATCCGAAGACCCCCTTGACCACAATGCGGGCCCTGGTGAGCCTGGCATTGAAGGCCTGGTGGGAGGGGTAGAGGTGTCCCGTATACAGCTTCATCAGCCAGGGCTGTAGGGGGTAGGCCGCATCCCCCACCAGGCAGACGGGCATGTCCACGTCCCCGACCCTGATGTGGCGGTCGGGGAAGAAGGTCCCGGCGTGCAGCCTCTGGCACACGGAGGAGTTGTGGAACACCCTGGCGTTGTGTGCCTTGCCAGACCAGCCCACATTAATGTCCGTGAACTGGCCCCGGTGGTCAGACACGGCCTGCAGGAGCACGGAGAAGTACCCCTTGCGGTTGATGTACTGGGAGGCCTGGTGTTCCGGGGCACGGATGGGGATGTGCGTCCCGTCGATGGCCCCCCCGCAGTTGGGGAAGCCGAGGGCGCCGAACCCCTGGATGACGGGGTCCGGATCGGCGAGGCGGACCACCCTGCGGAGCAGCACCTGGTTGATGGCCTTGACCACCTGCAGAGAGACACAGCAAACTGCGAATCACTGGGGCGCCCGGGTGGCTGGGAGTGTTCGTTCCCTGGCACTGCCCCGCGCCCCACTCCCAGAAGCAACCCCCGCTGCGATCCTGGCCGCCGCCGGTGGCCTGTAGTACGGCCAGGACAGACCGAACCCTCCCATGAGGGGCACTGTCGCCTCCTCCCCCGCCCCCATTTTCCCTGGGGCGGCCCATTCCCTCCTTGCAGCCCCCTTCCTCCCCGGCCCAGTGGCCAGTGAGTGCCATACCTGCATGAGTACAGCTCCGACGGTGGATCTCCCCACGCCGAACTGGTTCCCAACAGATCGGTAGCTGTCCGGCGTGGAAAGCTTCCAGAGGGCGATGGCCACACGCTTCTGGAGGGGGATGGCAGGCCTCATGCGAGTGTCCCGTCACCGCAGAGCAGGGGCGAGCCACTCACAGAGCTCCAGGAAGGTGTCCTTCGTCATCCTGAAGTTCTGGGTCCACTGTCTGTCTCCCCAGCGCTCCAGGACGATGCGGTCCCACCAGGCACGCTGGCATCCGGGTGCTGCTGCGGCTCCTCCATGGCCCCCAGGGAGGCCAGGGGAAGAGGCAGGGGGTTGACGTGCACCAGGTGGTGCCAGGCAGCCTCCAGCCATTGCTCGCAGGCTTGCAGCAGCAAGTCCAAAAACTGGAGCAGAATGCCCAGGGCGAGCTCTGGCTCCATGGTGCCAACTGCGGCAGCGTCCCCAATGGGAACCACCGACACAGGCAGGCGCAGAGGAAAACGCTTTGCTGTCCCTCGGCGAGGTAGGCAAGCAAGCGGAGAAGCTGAGAACTGGCTGTCCAGGGGGGTCCCTTTAAGCACGAGCCTCAGATAGCCTCAGACAGCAGCCACACAAAGCAACTACTGATCTGATGCCCTGCCGGAACCGGTTTCAGCTGCCCTTAAATGCGACCCAATCAGTGTGGACACGCTAGTCCAATCAGTGTGGACACGCGTCCAATCAGTGTGGACACGCTAGTTCGAATTAGCAAAACGCTAATTCGAATTAGTTTTTGGCTATAGATGCGTTAGTTCGAATTAGCTTAGTTCAAATTAACTAATTCGAACTAAGTTAGTTCGAATTAACTTTGTAGTGTAGACATACCCTTAGTGTTTACATGAGTGGGGTGCTGGCTCTAAAGAGTTTTCTCCCTCCTCCTTCTACCCCCCCAGCTAGGCCGTCTGCCCCCAAACTCACTGTGAGCCCAGAATATCGCGTCTTCCTACGGGGGGAATCTGTGACCCTGACGTGCTCAGCTCCCAGCACCGCCACCACCTCCAGGATCCGGTTCTTCAGGGATAACAAGAGAATCGACTCCGGAAATCTCCAGTGGTCTCAGCAGAATGCCAGATTGCTTCAGCTGTCGAGTGTGTCTGAGTCACAAGCCGGAGCGTACAGCTGTGATTACTTGAAGACAGAATCTTGGCAAGAGATCCCATCGGAGAGGAGCCAAAACATCC
Organism: Pelochelys cantorii; assembly: GCA_032595735.1. Classification (NCBI taxonomy): domain Eukaryota; kingdom Metazoa; phylum Chordata; order Testudines; family Trionychidae; genus Pelochelys; species Pelochelys cantorii. The sequence goes on along the minus strand of CM064351.1, from coordinate 7,251,980 downwards.
AGATTGCAGTGACTGGTGAGACCCTGCTGTTAGCTGGTCCCATGGCCGGGTTTCACCCCTCTATGCACAGGGCAAAACAGGCCGGTCACTTGGCTCCAGACAGGGTCCCCATGGGGTCAGTTTTGCCCCCGTCTCTGGTCAGTGTCAGTCCCTGTGTCCTTGGTGAAAGTGGCACTTTGGAGTTATGGGGAAGGGGAGCTGGCAGGGAGATGGGGATGAGGGGGTCCCAGACAAACAACAGAAGCAGCTTCAGTTTATAGCAGTCTTTGATCAGCCGGGGTGTTTAACTGAAACCCTCATTTGGGGCCAGGCCTGTAACATGCGTCAGTGTCACAGAAACATCGACTCTGAGGCCAGAGGGGCCGAGTGATTGTCTGCTCGGACCCCACCGAGCGCAGGGAACAGCCCTGAGTGAGCCCTGCCTGGCACAGGGCAGATCCTTTAGAAAACATACCCAGGGCTGGTGGAAAACTGCTCATGATGGCGCAGCCCTGTGCCCTGCTCTGGGTGCTGAGAGTCAGGATGGAGGCAGTCTGGCCAGATGGTGAGAGTGGGGCCAGACCTGGGAACAAGGGAGGGGTGGGGCAGGCTGGGGTGCAGGGGGCTGCAAGGGGTTAATGGGGGGGGGCACTGTGAGAAGCTCTGGGTGGGACTGGCTGAGGGGCTAGAGGGGTTACTGTGGGGCACTGCTTCTACGGAGCTCTCACATTCCTCCCTCCTTCCTTCCAGCCTGGTCGTCTGTCCCTGAACTCACTCTGAGCTCACCCTACCAAATCCTCCTACGTGGGGAATCCGTGACCCTGACGTGCTCAGCTCCCCGCACTGCCACCGTGTCCGGGATCCGGTTCTTCAGGGATGGACAGAGAATCAGCTCTGGAAAGCTCCAGTGGTCTTATTACCGTGTCAGCGCCTCCCTCCTGCTGTCGAATGTGTCTGATTTGCACACCAGCGTGTACAGCTGTGAATCATGGAGGACAGAGTTTGGGCAAGAGGTCCCACTGCAGAGGAGCCAAAACATACCCATCTCAGTGACTGGTGAGACGTCCCTGGCTGCCGCTGTTTGCTGGGCTGTGGCGGGGGGTGTCTACTCCATACACTGGGCGATACAGCTCGGTCACTTTGCTCCAGACATGGTCATCATGGGGTCAGTTTTACCCCTGACAGGGAATTTTAATCTGAGGGTTCGGATGGGGATCCAAGCCCCTTCCAGATCAATTTCAGACACCCTTCTTAAGCAACCAGCTTTATTCAGGAATGCATTCCAGGGCAAAAATCTCCAGGGTACTCTCAGGAAACTTTTGCAACTTCCCAAACAAAAGGCAAAGTCTTTTGTACTATCTTACATGGTAATTACCCCTTTCCCACTGACGATTTACAGTTACACACATACACAGGTCATGCCCTCTGCACCAAATTCCCTCCAATCATTACTTATCCCCCCACATTCCCTTCTCAGGCCTTACAACAGGTTCATACAGTTTCACCTATCCCCTTCTGGTCGTATACCTGTGTCCAAGCACGTACCTCTTTACAAAGACCAGGCTTAACATCCAGGTCACACAGAGGTCATACTGACACCAAATTAATTTTATCCTTCACCCCGTCTCTGGTCAGTGTCAGTCCCTGCGTCCCTGGAGCACCCAGCACTTTGGGGTTATGGGGAAGGGGACCTGGCAGGGACACGGGTATGGGTGGGGGGGAGTCCCAGGCAAGCAACAGAAGTCACTTCCATTTATAACAGGAGATGATCAGCCGGGGTGTTTAATTGAAACCCAGATTTGGGGCCAAGCCTGTAACATGCGTCAGTGTCACAGAAACATCGACTCTGAGGCCAGAGGGGCCGAGTGATCGTCTGCTCTGACCCCACCGAGTGCAGGGACCAGCCCTGAGTGAGCCCTCCCTGGCACAGGGCAGATCCTTTAGAAAACACCCCCAGGGCTGGTGAGAAATTGCCAGAGATGGCGCAGCCCTGTGCCCTGTGCTGGGTGCTGGGGGGAGAGATGGAGGCAGCCTTCCCTGGTGGTTAGAGCGGGGCCAGACCTGGGAACAAGGGAGGGGTGGAGCAGGTGCGGGCTGGATGCCAATTGCAGGAACCAGGCACACACCAGGGCCCCTCGCAGCATCAGGTCATCACAGCAGCTCAGACGGGTCATTTCCTGGCTTCAGTAGCGTGTCCCTGCCAGTCATGTGACCCCGAGCGCTGGGTGTCCCAACAGGCCGTCCTATGGGCCTGACCCCCCAGGGTCACTGAGGGGCTGGTTCATCCTCTGCCTTCACGGTGAGGGGGGAACATCAGAGACTCTGGTTCCCTCCCAGCCCAACCTTCTAGCCCTGCCCCTTCCGAGGGCCCTCAGCTCCTCATGCTGGGTCCCCGGTCACCTGTACAGGGCTCAGTGCATCCACCCTGGCACCCTCCAATGGCGCAGCTGCCGACATTTGACAGGGGCCCAGAGCTGTGCAGAGGGGCTGGGCTGCAAGGGGCAAAGGGGGGGGACCTGAGAGAAGCTCTGGGTGGGACTGGCTGAGGGGTGCAGGGTTACATAAGAACATAGGAACGGCCACACTGGGTCAGACCAAAGGCTGATCTAGCCCAGTATCCTGTCTGCCAACAGTGGCCAGTGCCAGGCACCCCAGAAGGGGTGGACCAAAAACAATGATCAAGCGATTTGTTTCCTGCCATCCTTCTCCAGCCTTTGGGAAACAGAGGCCAGGGACACCATTCCTTACCCCCTGGCTAATAGCCTATTATGGACCTAACCTCCATGAAATTATCTAGCTCTTTTTAAAACTCTGTTACAGTCCTAGCCTTCACAGCCTCCTCTGGCAAGGAGTTCCACAGGTTGACTGTGTGCTGTATCATGAAGAACTTTCTTTTATTAGTTTTAAACCTGCTACCCATTAATTTCATTTGGTGTCCTCTAGTTCTTATATTATGGGAACAAGTAAATAACTTTTCTTTATTCACCCTCTCCACACCACTCATGATTTTATAGACCTCTATTATATCTCCCCTCAGTCTCCTCTTTTCTAAACTCAAAAGTCCCATTCTCTTTAGCCTCTCCTCATATGGGACCCGTTCCAAATCCCTATTCATTTTAGTTGCTCTTTCAGAACCTTGTCCAATGCCAAAATATCTTTTTTGAGGTGAGTAGAACACAGCTGTATGCAGTTTTCAAAATGTGGGTGTACCATAGTTTTATACAGGGGCAGCAAGATATTCTTTGTCTTATTTTCTATCCCTTTTTTAATAATTCCTAACATCCTATTTCTTTTTTTGACTGCCACTGCACACTATGTGGATATTTTCAAGGACCCGGGGGTTACAGTGGATGAGAAGCTGGATATGAGTCAACAGGGCGCCCTTGTAGCCAAGAAGGCTCATGGCATATTAAGGTGCTTTAAGAGGAACATTGCCAGCAGATCCAGAGATGTGATTATGCCCCTTTATTCAGCTCTGGTGAGGTCACATCTGGGGTATTGTGTCCAGTTCTGGGCCCCCCAATACAGAAAGAATGTGGACGCATTGGAGAGGTTCCAGCGGAGGGCAACCAAAATGTTTTGGGGTCTGGAGCATATGACCTACGGGGAGAGTCTGAGGGATTTGGGCTTGTTTAGTCTGCAGAAGCGAAGAGTGCGGGGGGATCTGATAGCAGCCTTCAGCTTCCTGAAGGGAGGTTCCAAAGAGGACGGAGAGAGGCTGTTCTCAGTAGTGACAGATGCCAGAACAAGGAGCAATGGTCTCAAGTTGTGGTGGGAGAGGTCCAGGTTGGATATTAGGAAAAACTATTTCACTCAGAGAGTGGTGAAGCACTGGAATGGGTTACCTAGGGAAGTAGTTGAGTCTCCATCCCAAGAGATTTTTAAGTCTCGGCTTGACAAAGCCCTGGCAGGGTTGATTTAGTTGGGATTGGTCCTGCCAAGAGCAGGGGGCTTGATTTGATGACTTTCTGAGGTCTCTTCCAGCTCTATGGTTCTGATTCAATGATACAATAACTCCAAGATCTCTTTCCTGATTCGTTGTAGCTAAATTAGCCCCCATCAAATGGTATGTATAGTTGGGGTTATTTTTGCAATGTATATTACTTTACACTTATCCACATTCAATTTCATTGGCTGTTTTGTTGCCCAGTCACTCAGCTTGGTGAGATCTTCTTGAAGTTCTTCACAGTCTGCTTTGGTCTTGACTATCTTGCACAGTTCAGTATCGTCCGCAAACTTTGCCACCTCGCTGCTTACCCCTTTCTCTAGATCATTTATAAATCATTTGAATAGGATTGGTCCTAGGACTGACCCTTAGAGAACATAACTAGTTACCCCTCTCCATTCTGAGTTAGTGTTTACATGAGTGGGGCGCTGGCTCTAAAGAGTTTTCTCCTTCCTCCTTCTCCCCTTCCAGCCCGGCCGTCTGCCCCCAAACTGACTGTGAGCCCACAATACCGCGTCTTCCAACGGTGGGAATCTGTGATCCTGACGTGCTCAGCTCCCAGCATCGCCACCGCATCTGGGATCCAGTTCTTCAGGGATGACAAGAGAATTGACTCCGGAAATCTCCAGTGGTCTCAGGACAGTGCCAGATTGCTCCAGCTGTCGAGTGTGTCTGAGTCACAAGCCGGAGAGTACAGCTGTGATTACTTGAAGACAGAATCTGGGCGAGAGATCTCATCAGAGAGGAGTGAAAAAATCCTCATCACAGTGACTGGTGAGACCCTGCTGCTAGCTGGCCCCATGGCCGGGTCTCTCCCCTCCATGCACTGGGCGATACAGCCAAGTCACTTGGCTCCAGACAGGGACACCATGGGGTCAGTTTTACCCCATCTCTGGTCAGCGTCAGTCCTTGTGTCCCTGGACCACCCGGCACTTTGGGGTTATGGGGAAGGGGAGCTGGCAGGGAGACGGGGATGAGGGGATCCTAGACTAGCAACAGAAGTGACTTCGGTTTATAACAGGAGTTGCTGATCTGGTTTGTTTAACTGAAACCCAGATTTGGGGCCAGGCCTGTAACATGCGTCAGTGTCACAGAAACATGGACTCTGAGGCCAGAGGGGCTGAGTGATCGTCTGCTCTGACCCCACCAAGCGCAGGGAACAGCCCTGAGTGAGCCCTGCCTGGCACAGGGCAGATCCTTTAGAAAACACCCCCAGTGCTGGTGGGAAATTGCCAGTGATGGCGCAGCCCTGTGCTCTCCTCTGGGTGCTGGGGGCCAGGACAGAGGCAGCCTGGCCTGATGGTGAGAGTGGGGCCAGATCATAGGAACAAGGGAGGGGGCAGGGTAGACATAGGCTGGATGCCAATGGCAGGAGCCAGGCACGAGGCAGGGCTTCTCGCAGTAGCAGGACATCACAGCGGCTCAGCCGGGTCCCAGCCGGGCCATTTCCTGGCTTCAGCAGCGTGTTCTCGCCAGTCAAGTGACCCTGAGCGCTGGGTATCCCGACAGGCCGTCCTATGGGCCTGACCTTCCAGGAGCACTGAGGGGCTGGGTCATCCTCTGCCTTGGGGTGAAAGGGGAACATCAGAGACCTGCTTCCCTCCCAGCCCTGCCCCTCAGCCACCTGTACAGGGCTCAGTGAGTCCACCCTGGTACCCTCCAATGGTGCAGCTGTGGCAGGGGCCCAGAACTATGCAGGGGCTTTTGCCTGGAAGGGGCAAAACTAGGAGTTGAACCCACCACACTGCACTACCCAGGTAGTTATCCTATGCCCTCAGCCACTCCAGAACCCACCTCATTGCTCTACATTGGGACGTCCCTTATCCAGCCTTTTTCTCACTGGAGCCAGGTCTGTCCAGGAGACCACTAGTGCTGGCAGGTGATGAGGGATTCAAACCCACCACGCGGGGGGGGGGGGGGGGGGCTGGCTGGCTGGCTGAAACTGTCTGAGAGGTGGGGGGGGGGAGTCCCTGGGGCACTGCTTCTATAGCGCTCCCACATTTCTCCCTCCTCCCCTTCCAGCCTGGTCATCTGTCCCTAAACTCACACTTAACTCACCCTACCCAATCCTTCTGTGTGGTGAATCTGTGAACCTGACGTGTTCAGCTCCCCACCCTGCCACCGTGTCCAGCATCTGGTTCTTCAGGAACGGCCAGAGAATCGACACCAGAAAGGTCCAGCGGTCTCAGTACAGAGTCAGCGCCTCCCTCCTGCTGTTGAATGTGGCTGAGACACACACTGGAGAGTACAGCTGTGAGTCATGGAAGAGAGAGTCTGGGCGAGAGATCCCATCAGAGAGGAGCCAACCCATCTCCATCGCAGTGACCGGTGAGAACCCCCTGTCTGCTGCTGTTAGCTGGCCCCATGGCCGGGTGTCGCTCTCCCATGCACTGGGAGATACAGCCCAGTCACTCGCCTCCAGATAGGGTCCCCGTGGGGTCACTTTTACCCCTGTCTCTGGTAAATGTCAGTTCCTATGTCCCTGGAACACCCAGCACTTTGGGGTTAAGGGGAAGGGGAGCTGGCAGGGAGACAGGGATGGGGATGGGAGGTTTCATGCACAGGGCAGATCCTTTAGAAAACACCCCTAGTGCTGGTGGAAAGCTGACCATGATGGTGCAGCCCTGTGCTGGGTGCTCGGGGACAAGACGGAGGCAGTCTGGCCTGAAGGTGGAAGCGGGGCCAGACCTGGGAAGAAGGGTGGGTCAGGCACAGGCTGGATGCCAATGGCAGGAGCCAGGTATAGAACAAGGCCCCTCGCAGCAGCAGGACGTCACAGCGGCTCAGCCCGGTCCCAGCCGGGTCATTTCCTGGCTTCAGCTCGTCCCTGCCAGTCACGTGACCGAGCCCTCGGTGTCCCGACAGGCCATCCTATGGGCTGGATCCGCCAGGATCACTGAGGGGCTGGTTCATCCTCTGCCTTGGGGTAAGGGGGGAACATCAGAGACCCTGGTTCTGGGCCCTGCCTTCCAGCCCTCCCCCCCCCAAGGGCCCTCAGCTCCTCATGCTGGGTCCCCAGTCACCTGTACAGGGCTCAGTGCACCTACCCTGGCACCCTCCAATGGCGCAGTTGCTGAGCTTTGGCAGGGGCCCAGCTGTGCAGAGGGGCTGGGCTGCAAGGGGCAAAGTGGTGGGACTGACTAAGGGGGTGGGGTTTGACTGTTTACATTATTGTGGTTCTCTGCTTCCTCCCTTCCCCCCTTACAGACCGGCTGTCTGCCCCTGAACTCACTGTTTGCTCTGTAAATTTGTCCCTACAGGGCACGGCAGTCGGGCAATTTGACCAGGAATCCTTTTTTATGCCCTCTGCCCTTCCACTTCAGAACTATCATCCGAAGCCCCCCTGACTCCTTTCCAGAACCAGTAGATCAGGGTCCCATCATAAGGGGAGGGAGAGAACCTACCCTGACGTGCTGGGCACCACTAATCTTACTCTGAAAGCAGGGATCTGGTCTCCAAAGTGCTCCTGGGCTCAAGGGGGTGACCTTCCACAACATCCCAGCCCAGCTGTTGGACCCCACACAGAGGCCCTGCCCCTGAGGGGTAACATGTGGGCACAGGGCAGGGTGGGGCTCGAGGGATGCAGGGTGTTTCTGAATTCCTCTCTTCTTCCTGAGATGACTCTGAGCTGGTATCGCCTGCCCCTCGACTCCCAGGGCCTGGCAGAGCTCTGGGTGTGCTCTGGGTCATGCATGTGTCCCGACTGTAAACACCGATCCAACTGGGAGAGCCAAGCAGGGAAGAACCAGCCTGGGTCTATCAGCCTGGGGAAGGAAGCTCTGGGCAGGGAGACTGGAGAAGTTTGTGTGAGGGAGTCAGGGACTTGGCTCATCTATCTCCCCCCCTCACTTCTCTCCCTCCCAGCACGTCCACCTCCCCCAGCCTCTCTTTGGACCCTCCTCAGCCCATCTATATCTGAGGGGAGCCAGTCACCCTCAGGTGCTTGGCTCCAATGAGTGTGAAAGCAGCAGGATACAGGTTCTTCAATCAGAGAGGGGAGCAGATCTCCAGCGGGGTCTCAAGCCCAGACACCTGGCAGATCAGCCTACACCTGCCTGTACCTGGGCCCTATCTGCCTGTCAAAGGCTCCATGGAGCATTGGCACTGGAGGGGGGACACAAAATGAGCAATGTCCATTTGCCTTTGTCCACCTTTGACCCCGTATCTCAGCCCCACATTGCGTGGGAAGGAAGCCGTCCCTAGCCCGGCTCCTGTTCATTTCTGTGAGCAGCCCCTGGGGACCCTGTTCTTTCTCCAGAGCCTCTGGTTTCATTGCAAAGTTCAGCTCAATGGGCTGAATTCTGAGCTCCACTTTCTCCCCTCCTGTGGTCCTGCTGACCCCTCTCCTTTCCTGCTCCCCACAGATCCCCCTCCCCAGCCGGAGCTGAGTGTGTATCCCCCATCTGGAGCGGTGAGCAAAGGGTGTTCACTTAACATCACCTGCACGGCCCCCAGGGACGCCCATGAGCGGAGGTTTCACTTCTACAAGGACGGAGTCGAGCTCGTTCCTGGGGATCTGGGGTCTGAGATCAGCACCATGGAAACCGGCACCAGCTCTGTGAAAGTCTCTGTGTTCAGCATCCCACGGGCCGGTCCCAACATCACCGGGGATTACACCTGTGGGTATGAGGAGAACATGTCTGGGAGGTGGATCCCGTCCCCCAGGAGCCGGGCTGGGAATGTGACTGGGAATGTCACAATGCCAGGTGAGTCGGCTGTTGCCTGCTAACATCTCCCCTAAGGTCCCCTTCCCAAATCCCCACACTTCCCCACTGCTCTACCTGGACAAGCAAGGACAGGGCAGGTCACAGTGGTGTTCCAGGACAGGCAGGCAGGAGAGGAACAGACACACAGACAGGAAGCATCTGGGGACAGTGTCCATGTGTCAGACAGGGAAGGGCTGGGAGTGGGATTCTAATCTCAGCATGACGGCCCCTGAGATCCAGGGGAGTTTGTCACAGATCCTAGAGGCAGAAAAATCTTTGATACCACGGGCAGGATGCTCAGCAGTGACATTAACCAGCTGGTTCCATTCATGATTCTCCAGGCTCTGCAGCTCACGGCTTCCGCTGGGTCCGCGAGCTGGCTGTGGGTGGCTCCTTCTTCCTCATCAATGGCCTCATCTTCCACATCTCCTATCGCTGCTTCTAGAGCCAGGTACCAGGCTTGTTCTGCCGAGGGGCCCTTCATCCGGTGCCTTGGATTCTCCCTACAAGTTTTCCCATTTGCTGCAGTCGCTCAGTGTGAATTTCGAACTTGAGGGGGAAGTTTTGGTGGAAAATCAAAGAGTGAGACCTTGGAAACAACCGCAGGGTCTGAAAGGGCTTTGGGCACCATGAGCATTTCAGCCACCAATCGAACTACAGCTACATCCGTGGCAGGGCACGGCCACTTTTTCACAGCTGCATAACTCTTGTGCGCAGAGATTGCTTCTTTGGTGTGAACCCGGCTCCCCAGTATTCATGCCCCACCCGCAGCTGTGAAAATGTGGGTCTGTACTCTGCCTTGGGTGGGATAACTTCCCAAACTGCATGGGAAAACAATAGCACAGTGGAGTATACGTGATTTCAACACAGGCGAAGATACGGCTATTCTCCCCGGGTCCCTGTGAAATCCGTATTTGAACTGAGTGTAATGGAACGTGTCTGGAATGGAATTGCTTCTCCTAACACCAACCAGGAAAGGGACAGAATTACCAAATCGAGGACAGACCTCACCACTGACAGAACCGAGTGATCATGGAAAGAGACTGACCCAAGATGACCCAGAGACACAGGCTGAACCTGGAATAGGCTTGTTTCTCCATACACCTTGCAGAAAAGCCCTGGAGAGGAGGTGATGACTCAGCTATCGATGGGGGTGGAGATGGCCTGCCCAAGCAACCAGCCTGCTTCTTGAGCAAAGTCAAAGCCCATCGAGAGACGTGCTCCCCTGGAGGACAGAGACATTTCAAAGTCTCTTCCCTCTAACACGGCCGCCATGGCCAGATCAGTCTTCCCATATCTCACAACTAACTACTGCAGACCAGTCAAGTCATAAAGTGCTATATGGAATCATCACATTTCCTACGGTTCTGGAAACTTGTTATATAAGAGGTGACCAGACTCAGGGTCTCATCCACCGAGATTTTCAATCTCACTTGTTGATTTTCTTTCCCTTTCTCCCATTCTGCCAGGAACCACCAGCTAGTTTTGACCTCCAAGCTAAGTGCCTGCTTCCCAATTAACTATTGATGCGGTCGTGTTCTCTTTGCTTAATCCATGATGGCTAATGCACATGGTGGCAGTTGATTTGATCACAATATGGAATACAAACACGCACCTTAAATCCAGAGTAATATGCTAAAAACTGGCCAACTCATTGGTGAACACCAGACCAGGTCACATGACTGTTGATTTTGCTCAGAATAGGAATTAGTCTCCTAAGAATGTCTCTTGTGTTCAGATGTTATTACAAAATGCTGGTATGTAGCTGCCTGCAGTCACCTCACCGATAACCCCCGTACCAAATATTACAAGGGGATATTTCAGTGTTTGAACTGAAACAATAAACACACGGAGTGTGGAGAGAACCAGGACCCCGTGTGGAATACGAGTTTGCCAGAGGGGATATTTCCTGCCCTGCCAAAGAAGGCCTCAAGACAAACAATTGTGGAACAGGAGAGGGCAAAACACTTTGTGGATTGTGTCCCCTGCTCCTTGGAAGCAGAGACGAACATGTGAATGAAAGTCTCCTGGGAAAAGAAACTGAATCGTTTTGGCTGTTTGAACACAAAAGGGCCAGAGACTCTGCACTGAAACCAGAGATCCCCATGAGATGCCTCCTGGGTTTGCCCAGAGAGACCTTTTGAATAGGCAGGTCCCTGCAGCTCTGTCGCTCTTTGGATTTAGATGGGAACTCTTTGGGTTGTGTCCCTTTCCTGCCTCTAACCTGCAACTAGCTCTCTTCTTCCTTTTTCCTTGTCAATAAACTCTTATAGCGTTTTCTGCAGACTTGGCTACAGTGGGTCTTTGTAACATCTCTGGGGCCAGTTAATCTGGGGTAGGTGACTGACGGTTTGGCCTGAGTTTTTGACAGAAGGGACCAGTTCTCTGTCTTTGCAAATGGTCCCTGTGATACCTTATACCCTCCAAACACCAGTTTAAATCTCCCCCCAAGGATGCTCCTGCACCAGGAGCTGGATTTGGTGACTTCTCCATGAATGGGTGAGATCACAAGCTGGCATCAATGGGTCAGACTCAGATGGGGTCAGTTCTGTGTCTTTGCAAAGACTCTCTGTGATGCATTAGACCTGCAAACACCAATTTTAATCTCCCCCCAAGGGACATTGCTGCACTAGGGGCTGGTTTTGGTGATTTCTCCATGAATGGGTGAGATCACAAGCTACCATCAATGGGTCAGACCCAGATTAGGTAAATAGACCATAGCTCAACTATTGTGAATGGAGCCAGACCCGCTGAGGTGTTATGCTTCTACGAAGCACACGGGGCCTTTATAGGGGGAACAGGCGATACAGCTTGTTTGAGAATACAATGGCAAAGCAGTTAGCATACACTTATATAGACACATTCCACCAATCACTGTTATAGTTACCAGTCCATGGCCTGTGGTCAGCCTGCTCGATCCTGAGCAGAGAAGCGAGGGGTCTATCAGTCTGGGATGAGGCTCCAGTCATGGTAGGCTGCCCTCACACTCCTTTGATAATAGTTCTTTCCCATCAGGATCAATCGGTTTCCCCTCGTTGTGCTGTTTTTTCCAATGGATGTTTGTTCTCTCTAGTTGTTTCTCTTGCTCCGTATCGTCTTTGTTCTGACTGGCTAAGCTGGTTTTGATCACAAATTCTTTGTCCCAATGGATAATTGTTTGCCTTCTTTCAGAGCCCTCAATTTGCCCACTGCTTCCACCTCCATGGGGAGGTACAGCAATCTTCCCGGTTTCTTCCAAGAACATTTGGCCTTCACACTTATCTCTTCACACTTATCTCTTCCTACGCACACATGTTGGTCCTTCCCAGTGGGTTAAAATGTGTCTTGTGTTCTTATTCTACCAACCCACGATGATCACTTCGACATCTTATCTTTGAAGCCAGTCTATAGTGTATGTGTATTTTATATCTCCTTGAAATCTTTGCAAAGACCTCAGTTGAATTACAGCCTTGGGACTTGGTGCCTTAAAAGTCATCAGCTCCACAGAGCCCAGCACCAGCTCCATGAACGTCTCTGTGCTCGGCATCTCAGAGGCTGGTCCCAACGACACTGGGGAATTCACCTGTGGGTACCAGAAGAACAGGGTGGGAGGTGGGTCCTGTCCCCCAGGAGCCAGACTGTGACTGTGACTGTGACGGGTGAGACGTCCCTAATGCCTTAATCCAGCTCCCTCTGTTGCTCCCACTGGAGGAGATCCATCCCCCAGCAATCTCATGGGAACGGGGGGTTGGATGAGGAGACAGATCTCACTTGGAGATAGAAACCCCCCCATTTCCGACTCCCCCCTCTTTCTAGCTGTGACACTTCAGTGGACTAGAATCTGGGCACCTCACAACACTGTGAATGGAATGAGCCCCTCAGTGCCTGTTTTAGAGATGGAGAAATGAGGCAAGGAGGAGCCAAATCCCACAGGTGACTTGTGGATTATCAGGGAGTTGCCTCCCACAGCCAGTGTCAAAGACCAGCCCCATCACCACAGGACCATCCTTCCTCACTTCAGAAAGAACATCAGGCCGGTACAAACCGAATATGCAATGGCCACCACAGTGAGGGGTTATCACAGGAAATCTCCTGCAAGGCTGGATTCCTCTGAGGGGCTCAGACCTTTTCTGACGGCTGCTGGGCTGTTCTCATTTGCCCTCCTTTCTCTTTCCTTCGCACCAGAAAAAGACTCACAAACGGTCCGTGATATTCTGCTAGGAACTGGTGGCATCGTGCTCCTGATCTCAGCCCTGGCTGCTCTGCTCTGCTACTGCCACAGGAAGAAGAGAGGTGGGTGAAAGGAGGCGAGAGGCTGGGATCTCCCACCTGCGCCTGAGATCTGGTCTGGTCAGAAACTATTCAGTAGTGATCTGGGTAAAGAGTTTAAAATATTCACAACCACAAAGGCACCTACCACCGTGCAGTATGGAAACCAAATAGATCTCTATATTTTACAAATCTTTGTCCGTCAGTTTATGAGTCTTTTTGTTCAAGAACACCTCCTCAACAGGAAGAGCCAAACTTCATATGCAGCTTCCTCTTCTCCTAACTGAAAGCAAGATCAGGGTGTGGCTGTGCCAGGAACAAAGAGAAGTGCTGGGAATGGGACTGTGTCCCAGCAAATGGAAAGGGATGGGTGGAGAGAGGAGGGACATGATACCGAGCGTGGCCGCTGGGGGCAGTGAGCCCACAGGGGAGACCTATATGCAGAGTTACTCTGGGTATGTCTACACTAGCCCCCTAGCTGGAACTAGGGAGGCTAATGTAGGCATTCGAACTTGCAAATGAAGCCCGGGATTTAAATATCCCGGGCTTCATTTGCATGTTCCCGGGCGGGCGCCATTTTTAAATCCCCCTAGTCCGAACTAACTGCCCGCGGCTACACGTGGCAGTCAAACGTTAACTCGAACTAAGTCCTTAGTTTGAATTAACTGTTACACCTCATTCCACAAGGTGTAACAGTTAATTCAAACTAAGGACTTAGTTTGAATTAACTTTTAACTGCCGCGTGTAGCCGTGGGCACGGAGTTCGGACTAGGGGGATTTAAAAATGGCGCCCGCCCGGGAACATGCAAATGAAGCCCGGGATATTTAAATCCCGGGCTTCATTTGCAAGTTCGAATGCCTACATTAGCCTCCCTAGTTCCAACTAGGGGGCTAGTGTAGACATACCCCCTGAGAGTAGCTGCACCGCCAAGACAGTGGCCAATAGGACTGGAACTCTGCCACCTTGCCTGCCATCAGAATGGGTAACTAGCCCCAAACCCCTCCCCCTCCAGCCACTGTCCACAGCACCAGCGGAGTTGAAGGAGTAGGGGGGCAGAAGGACCTAGCGGCCAAGGGGCATGCGGGGAGGCAGTAGGCCCCTGGTAACTGGGGAGGCTACGGGGAGATTGTTTGTGGGGGGAGGAACAGAAAGCCCTTGTTGGACAGGGGCCTGGAAAAGGGGAGACAGAAGCTTCCTTGTGTCTGGGAGGGAGAGAAATCTCTTCCAGAAAGGGGCCACTGCCCTGAGATATTCCTCACCCCCAAACCTTCACTTTCACACCCCCACACCTCATCTTCCAGCCCTGCGATCCCACATCCTCAAGGCCCTGCCCTGAGTCCTGCACACACCACACAACCAGTCTCCTGCTCTGCAGGACCCGTGCAACACTAGGTAAATCTGGTAGTCCACAATAGGCAGGGTAAGTGAGGTATTTAACTTTGAAGGAGAGGACAAAGTACAGGAAGAAGAAAGACACCTAAAGGTATCTTGATAGGCTGTCAAGTGCATATTGGCTTGAATTCAACTTTATAAAAATCCGATGTCAAACAGCCAATGCAACTGAATTTTGGTTTAAGACTCATGATTTCATTGGACATAAGAACATAAGAACATAACATAAGAATGGCCGTACTGGGTCAGACCAAAGGTCTGTCTAGCCCAGTAGCCTGTCGGCCCACAGTGGCCAGCACCAGATGCCCCAGAGAGGGTGGACCGAAGACAATGATCAAGCGATTTGTCTCCTGCCATCCCTCTCCAGCCTCTGACAAACAGAAGCCAGGGACACCGTTTCTATCCCCTGGCTAATAGCCTTTTATGGACCTAACCTCCATGAAATTATCTAGTTTCTCTTTAAACTCTGTTATAGTCCTAGCCTTCACAGCCTCCTCTGGCAAGGAGTTCCACAGGTTGACTACACACTGTGTGAAGAAGAACTTTCTTTTATTAGTTTTAAACCTGCTGACCATTAATTTCATTTGGTGTCCTCTAGTTCTTCTATTATAGGAACTAGTAAATAACTTTTCTTTGTTCACCCTCTCCACACCACTCATGATTTTATAGACCGCTATCATATCCGCCCTCAATCTCCTCTTTTCCAAACTGAAAAGTCCCAGTCGTTGTAACGTCTCTTCATATGGGACCCGTTCCAAACCCCTAATCATTTTAGTTGCCCCTTTCTGAACCCTTTCCAAGGCCAAAATATCTTTTTTGAGGTGAGGAGACCACATCTGTACACAGTATTCAAGATGTGGGCGTACCATAGTTTTATACAGGGGCAGTAAGATATTCTGTGTCTTATTTTCTATCCCTTTCTTAATAATTCCTAACATCCTATTTGCCTTTTTGACCGCCGCTGCACACCGTGTGGAAGTTTTCAGGGAACTATCCAGGATGACTCCAAGATCTCTTTCCTGATTTGTCGTAGCCAAATTAGCCCCCATCATACTATACGTACAGTTGGGGTTATTTTTCCCGATGTGCATTACTTTACACTTATCCACATTCAATTTCATTTGCCATTTTGTTGCCCAATCACTCAGTTTGGTGAGATCTTCTTGGAGTCCCTCACAGTCTGCTTCTGTCTTGACTATCCTAAACAGTTTGGTATCATCCGCAAACTTTACCACCTCACTGCTTACCCCTTTCTCCTGGTCATTTATGAATAAGTTGAACAGGATTGGTCCCAAGACTGACCCTTGGGGGATACCACTAGTTACCCCTCTCCATTCTGAAAATTTACCATTTATTCCTACCCTTTGTTTCCTGTTTTTTAACCAGTTCTCAATCCATGAAAGGACCTTCCCTCTTATCCCATGGCAATGTAATTTACACAAGAGCCTTTGGACGTCAGCACTAAGACTCCTGGTCGTGCTCATGTGAAGTGAGGGTAAAATAATGTCAAAGTTGCCGAAGTCTCCAGGCCTCTGCGCTGAGAAAATACGTATTTAAACAGAATGACCATGGGCACGAAGCTGAGTTTGCGTCATTGGCTCAAGGTCATGCCCTGTAGCTGGGCATTTCCACAGGGTATGTCCCCACCTCAGCTCTGTTCTTCTCTGGTTGTGTGCTAGTTCAAAAGACTCCGAAAAGCACGGATGGATCTGAGCTTGGAGAACACACCAGGAACCTGGATCCAGGCCATGACAGCAAAGGATCAAAAGCCACGGGCGCTGGAGTGGGGCAGACGGAGCAGGTAACATGACTGCATTGATAGCCTAAGGTCAAGAGTCAGCAGAATCCAACCTCTTTGAATCGACAATGGCTGAATTGTTGCCCAGGCCTCAGATATTGCTGCCTCTCTAGGGTGTGACAAACAGAAAACAGCCACAATGAAATACTGCCCAGAGTTTGTTCACACAGAAAGAATGGGCTGGGATTTGGTCTTTCCTTTCTCCAAACCATCATTGAATCACAGACATGTAGGGCTGAGAGTGGACCTCAAGAGGTCATCAGTTCTGGCCCCCTGTGCTGTGGTAGTGTTACTTAAACCTGGACCAGCCCGATGGGTATTTGGTCTTTGACAGAGATTTCCCAACATCCCCAAGTTGCCTGTTCCAGTACTTAACTGCCCTTAGAGGTAGAACATTTCTTTTAACATCTCACCTAGATCTCTCTTGCTTCAGACTATACCCATTCTCCCTTAATTTCAGCAGACATAGAGAACAGTCCTCTTTATAACATTGGCTTAGCAGATGGCTATCATGTCCCCCATCAGCTGTGTCATCTCCAGACTGAACGTGCTCTGCTCTGGACCCTCCCCAATTTCCCCCATGTTCCTAAATATGGGATGCGCAGAACTGGGCACACTACCCTGGCTGTGGCCTCCCCAGTGCATAGCAGTGCAGGACAATTATCTCCCAGGTCTCTTCCTGTTCGTACACGCAAGAATGCCAGTAGCCTCTTTCTCATCAGCAGCATTCCTGCACCCCTCCCCTCTCACCATTTCTCTTTCCTCCCCCAACAGGATTCAGAAGTCACCTACGCGCTCTTAGTTCTCCCAACCTCACAGGCCTACAAGACCCAGTCAAAAAACAAAGCCAAGCCTGCCGAAGATGAACATGTGGTGTACAGCGAGGTGGTGACAACCCGCACCCAGAGAAAAGCTAAATAAGAGGGGAATCCCTCTCTCTGTTCCTCCGCATCTTCTTCCCCTCCTTGAGCATTCACATCCTTAACCCTTTATACCCCAACAGCCCATGTATGGCATGTGGCAATGGGCACACCAAAGTCACCGCTGTCAGAATATTTAGCCAGGAAGCATCTTCTCTGGTATCATGGAAAAGCTGGTGACAACCTGGTCATGAATATCACTGTGTGATGTGTGTACGGGTGTGTCAAAAGGGTTATGCATGTAACTGGAAATGTGTTATGAGGGCATTTGGAAGACTAGCCAGCCATAGACACACAAATTTGGATTTATGAGTTTATGTGGCTGAAGTGAACTGGCAGCTAAAAAACACCATGTGGTTTGCCCAGGCAACAGGTATTAGCTAAGAACTCACAACGTCATCACTGAAGACCAGGCCAAGTCATCTGGGTGTTAATTTTGTTTGATATCGGAATTAGATGTATAAGAATGTGTTTAATGTTTCTTAATATAAATGTTAAGTTTACAAGAATGTGTTTCCTGCTTAGAATCTACAAAATGCTCGTGTGTTGCTGCTGCCTGGGTTAATCTCACTGATTATGGCCGCACCCAACGTTATCAGCTGATATTTAAGTGTTTGCTCTGTAACTGTAAACACCCACACACCCTGGAGAGAAGTATGACCAAGTGTGAAATAACGAGTTTGCCACAGGAGGGGCTATTTCCTGCCCAGTGAGAGAAGGCCCCTAGACATCAGATAAACCATTGTGGAACATCACAGCATAAAACACTTTGCTGTTTGTTCTCCTAACCGATGAACTGGAGATGAGCGTGTGAACTGGTCCCGTCCTCCTGATCCCCGGGGTAAGGGATTAAAAATCCCTGACAACAAGAATCTGGTTTTTGTCTCTTTGAACTGTGAAGGGCTAGAGACTCTGAACTTAAGTCAGAGATTCCCAGGGCGGCTGTGTGCGTCTTCCTGAAAAACCCATTTTCACTAGGAGGGTGGGGAAGCACTGGGATGGGTTACTTAGGGAGTTGGTAGAATCTCCATCTCCAGAATCATTTTGGTTGCCCTCCTCTGGACCCTCTCCAGTGCGTCCACATCCTTTCTGTAGTGGAGGCCCCAGAACTGGACACAATCCTCCAGATATGGCCCCACCTGTGCTGAATAAAGGGGAATAATCACTTCCTTAGATCTGGAAGTGCTCCTCCTAATGCACCCCAATATGCAATTAGCCATCTTCACCACAAGGGCACATCTTGACTCATAAGAGGGCTTAGAAGATAAGGATTATTCCACAAATAAGTTGGAAAGACAAATGGCCTTGGAGGAAGGAAAAGCAACCATCTTTCTGTCGGGTTTGGAAGCAGGGACCTTTTGCATGTTAAGCAACTATGATAACCACTATATCACAGAAACTTGGTACTGGGGACTCTTGTCACAGTTGTTGCCTGAAACTGTGATGGGGCCAGCCAGATCCTGAGGGCCAGAAAAGAGCCATAGACAAATCCTCCATGAAGCTAGAGCAGCAACAGAAGGAACCAGAAGGTGAGGTAGGCTTATAAGAAGAAGCTGCAGAACCAGCATCAACTCACTTTCTCTGGAGCCCTGAGTCAGAGAAGACCAGGTGGCTGGCTGGCTGTGGTTGGCTGGTTGATAATGTGAGAGCCATCCAATGTCCCCATTCAAACCATAAGCATAAGAATTAAACTTGTGAATGAAGTTAAGCTCCAACCCTTCTCTGTTTATTTGGCTTGTGGAATTGGTCTGCAACAAAACAGTGACTTGGAGATCCATTAACGAGTGTCCAGGCAGGGTAAAGTGTCTCCAACAGGTTTCTGTGTGTTGCCTTTTCGGAGATCTGATTTGTGTCCATTCATTCTTTCCCGAAGGGACTGTCCAGTTTGGCTGATACCCATGGCAGGGAGCATTGCTGGCATTTGATAGCATAGATCACATTAGTGGATGCGCCATTAAATGAAGTCTAGTATTGTAAGCCTGTTTCTTTAGATGAGATGAGCTTGAGTGGAAAAAGGGGGAACCCTCCAAATAAGAAGAGAGAGAGGTAGAAAATATACGTCAGAACCCTGGAGGGGTAGGGCAGGTGCGGGCTATGAGGTGTGTCAGGAACATGCTGGATGCTGATCACAAAAGCTAGGACATGAGCAGTTTTCTCCTTCCTTCCTCCCTCCCCTCTTCCAGCTCGGCCGTCTGCCCCCAAACTCACTGTGAGCCCACAACACCACGTCTTCCTACCTGGGGAATCTGTGACCTTGACGTGTTCAGCTCCCAGCACTGCCACCATGTCTGGGATCCGGTTCCTCAGGGACAGCCAGAGAATCGACTCTGGAGAGCTCTAGGGGTCTCAGAACAATGTCAGATCTCTTCAGCTGTCAAGAATGTCTGAGTCGCAAGCCGGCACATACAGCTGTGAGTACTGGAGTACAGCGTTTTGGTGAGAGACCGCATCAGAGAGGAGCCGACCCATCTCCATCGCAGTGACTGGTGAGATCCCCTGTCACCTGCTGTTTGCTGGTGCCATGGCCAGGTGTCTCTCCTCCATACAGTGGTTAAGACAGCCCAGTAACTTGGCTCCAGACAGGGACACCATGGGGTCAGTTTCACTCCCATCTCTGGTCAGTGTCAGTCCCTGTGTACCTGGAGCACCTGGCATTTTGGGGGTGCAGGGGAAGGGGAGCTGGCAGGGAGATGGGGACGAAGGGGGGATACCAGCAAGCAACAGCAGCGGCTTCAGTTGACAGCAGGACTTGATCAGCTGGGGTGTTTAATTACAGCCCAGATTTCAGGTCAGGTCTGTGACATTTGACAATGAGTCAGAAACATTTGTTCTGTGGTCAGAAGGGGCGACCGATCCCCAAGGTTCCTGCCAAGCTGAGTGGTAGCGCGGCCCCGCAGCTGTTTAATGCGCCCTGCCCGATGGCTCTGCGCTGGCTCGCATGGAGCTGCCTGGCTAGGGGAGGGGCACCTCTCCCCAGCTATAGCAGCTCCCTGTGCGGGCAGCAGGGGGACAGGGGAATGCATCTCCCCCAGCTTGTCAGAAGGGGGAGGGAAGGAAGGAGGGGCTGGGAGTAGTGTGGGGAGCTGGGAGAGTCATTTGGGATATCCCGTCTCCAGTGATTCAGGTTTTGGTGGATGAACACTGGAGCAAGAGCCTTGCGCATGACATTTACTTGATTACATTTAAACTTTACATAGTTGTTAATAGCCTTAAAGTAAGAAAGAAAAGGATTCTTCAACAGAATTTTAGGAGTTTTGTAGTTACCTGAAAGCTCCCCAAGGTCACAGAGTCCCTGGCCTTGGGAGGTAGCTGCCACCAGCAACTGAGAAAAGATTCCCTTTCTTCTTCAACCCAGGAAGGAATCACTTAGTGGCTTCTCCCAGAGGGTACCCGAAGCACCTCTACCACGAGAGAGCTTCAAAACACAAACTGCCATTTCTGGTAGCTGCCCTCTCAGTTGTAGGTTCCTGCCAGAACACAAGAATCACAGCATGGCCTTAGAAAAAGTCTCAAACACGCACACACAGACCTCCTGTTCCTGCCAGGACACAAGAATCAGATCATCGCCTCTAAGAACATAAAAACATAAGAATGGCTGTACTGGGTCAGACCAAAGGTCCATCTAGCCCAGTATCCTGTCTGCTGACAGTGGCCAGTGCCAGGTGCCCCAGAGAGGGTGGACCAAAGACAATGATCAAGCGATTTGTTTCCTGCCATCCCTCTCCAGCCTTTGACAAACAGAGGCCAGAAGCACCATTCCTTACCTCCTGGCTAATAGCCTTTTATGGACCTAACCTCCATTAATTTATCTAGTTCTTTTTTAAACTCTGTTACAGTCCTAGTCTTCACAGCCTCCTCTGGCAAGGATTTCTACAGGTTGACTGTGCGCTGTGTGAAGAAGAATTTTCTTTTATTAGTTTTAAACCTGCTGACCATTAACTTCATTTGGTGTCCTCTAGTTCTTATGTTATGGGAACTAATGAATAACTTTTCTTTATTCGCCCTCTCCACACCACTCATGATTTTATAGACCTCTATCGTATCCCCCCTCAGTCTCCTCTTTTCCAAACTGAAAAGTCCCAGTCGCTTTAGCCTCTCCTCATATGGGACCTGTTCCAAACCCCTAATCATTTTCGTTACCTTTTTCTGAACCCTTTCCAAGGCCAAAATATCTTTTTTGAGGTGAGGAGACCACATCTGTACACAGTACTCAAGATGTGGGTGTACCATAGTTTTATACAGGGGCAGTAAGATATTCTGGGTCTTATTTTCTATCCCTTTCTTAATAATTCCTAACATGCTATTTGCCTTTTTAACCACCGCAGCACACTGTGTGGACGTTTTCAGAGAACTATCCAGGATGACTCCAAGATCTCTTTCCTTATTTGTTGTAGCCAAATTAGCCCCCATCATACTATACGTATAGTTGGGGTTATTTTTCCCGATGTGCATTACTTTTCACTTATCCACATTAAATTTCATTTGCCATTTTGTTGCCCAATCACTTAGTTTTGTGAGATGTTTTTGAAGTTCTTCACAGTCTGCTTCTGTCTTGACTATCTTGAACAGTTTAGTATCATCCACAAACTTTACCACCTCACTGCTTACCCCTTTCTCCAGATCATTATGAATAAGTTGAATAGGATTGGTCCTAGGACTGACCCTAGGGGGACACCACTAGTTACCCCTCTCCATTCTGAAAACCGACCATTTATTCCTACCCTTTGTTTCCTGTCTTTTAACCAGTTCTCAATCCAGGAAAGGACTTGCCCTCTTATCCCATGGCAATGTAATTTACACAAGAGCCTTTGGTGAGCCTCTGAAGCACTTTGCTACCACCTGCCCTTACTGCCCAGTCTGTGCTTGCTGGCACCCCTGGCATTAACTGCACAAGCCCCTCCCCCCCCCATGTCCCTGGTGGTTGAGCTACCAAGGCAGGAGCTGTCCCCCGGAGGTACCCAGCAGGGGCGGCTGGTCCCACTGGGTTCTGGCAGGGAGATCTCTGCTGCTCAGGGGTTGTGTGGCCCGGCGGGAACATGGTTCCTGGTCATGGAGCTGGGGCTGGCTGGGGTCTGTGCCCAGGATCCCTCCCTGCTTTGCCCTTCCCTGGCCCCTCCTCTGCCTCTGGATCACCAGCCACCCATGTAGGGACCATCCCCTCCCCCGGCCTCCTTTTCTTTTCCAGCTCACAGCTCACCATGTCCCTGCCATGGCCTGTCTCTGGAGAAGCTCAGGGAAAAAGTGGGAGGAAAAGGGGGCAAGTTGTCAGATGCAAGATCCATTTCTGCTGCCCCCCGACTGCTCACCAGTGCACCAGGGTCCCCTACAGCCCATGGCTAGGACAAGGATGTGCTGGGTGCCTGGTCTTGTAATTTACGAAGTGCCCCTGGTGCCAGTACAGAGACTGGCTGGTGCTCACAGCTAGGACATTGACCACCTATCCCTCCCTCTGCTGAGCTCTGGACAGCCCAACCCAGCCAGCAGATCCAACACAGACAGGCCCTGCCCCTGCAGGGTAACATGTAGGTAACATGTCCAGGTGGGAGGACCAAGTAGGGAAGAACCAGCCTGGGTCTCTCAGCCTGGGGGAGGAAGCTCTGGGCAAGAAGACTGGAGAAGTTTGTGTGAGGGAGTCAGGGACTTGGCTCATCTATCTCTCTCCTCTCTTCTCTCCCTACTAGCACGTCCACCTCCCCCCAGCCTGTCTCTGAACCCTCCTCAGCCCATCTATATCCAAGGAGAGCTGGTCACCCTCAGGTGCTTGGATCAAGTGAATGAGAAGGCAGCAGGATACAGGTTGTTCAATCAGGGAGGGGAGCAGATCTCCAGAGGGGTCTCCAGCCAGGATACCTGGTGGATCAGCACAAGTGATCCACGAGGAGTAACAGTAGTTCGAATTAGGATCTTTAATTCAAACTACCTACTCCGTGCCGTGTGTAGCCGCGGGCACGGAGTTTGGACTAAGGGGGATTTAAAAATGGCGGCGCCTGGGAACATACAAATGAAGCCTGGGATATTTAAATCCTGGGCTTCATTTGCAACTCCGCCTGCCCTCATTACCCTACCTAGCTCGAACTAACGAGCTAGTGTAGACGTAACCTCAGGTGCTTGGATAAACTGAATGAGCAAGCAGCAGGATACAGTTTCTTCAGTCAGGGAGGGAAGCAGATCTCCAGCAGGGTCTCCAGCCAGGATACCCCAGCCTGGCTGTCCTGATACTTTTTTGCAGAGCCTGGGGCTTCCTCCTCCCCTGCCCTCTGCACTGACCCATTTCTCCCAGAGGCTGCTTCCCACAGCACCATCGTCTGCCCTCCCTCTGCTCCCCAGATCTGTTGTTCTAAGTAACACACTCCCTCCCACACACACATTCATGAGGTTTCCATCTCAACCTGGCACAGACACCCCCAGCCCAGGAGGGAAGCTGGTCTCTGACGTGGCTTGGAGGGGCCGCTGCTGGGGCTCAGAGCTGAGAATCCAGAGCCCCAGGCCTGGATCGCCCAGTCCACCCCTTGCATCATAGATCGTACTTCACCAGTTGTCAGGCCAAGGAGGAGCCCGTGTCCATCTCCTCTGCGCTCCTGCCTCGAAGAGGCCAGAGACTTAGAACCCGCCCCAACCTCCCTCTGTCTCATGCTCCCATCTCCTGTTCCAATTCTGCTCATTCTCCTCCTTCTCCTTTGTCCCCTCCCCTCCTTCCCCTGCTTCATTCTTCCACATGCCTCCCACACAATGCTCAACACCAACATGGTTGCATGGTTGCCCAGCTGAGAAAATGGCCTCCCCAAGCCACCAGGGCTGCTATACACAAGGCTGCCATGGACACACCAATCTTCAGAGAGCGGCACAGCAAATGGGCGCTCAAAGCAGCAAAGAACATGGCTGCCCAAGGGACACAGACCTGGGCACCCCCCTTTGACAGGGCTGCCTCGTGCCTCTCTGCTCCAGGATGGTGGATTCTGAGCAGGGCCCCCAAGTCTCAAACAGCCTGGCCAGGGGGAGGGGATCCCCACAGGCCTTGGGCCCTCCCTTTCTGTCAAAGGCTCCCTGAAGCATTGGCAATGGAGGGGTGACACAAAAAAAGTGATGTCCTGTTGCCCTTGTGCACCTTTGACCCCCTCACCCGTATCGTAGCCCAACATTGTATATCACTAGCCCGGCTCTTGCTCATTTCTGTGAGGAGCCCCTGGGCACCCTGCAATGAAACCAGAGGCTCTGGAGAGAGAACAGAGTCCTGCTGTGAATGAACTGAATTTTGGGCTCCACTTTCTCCCCTCCTAGGGCCCTGCTGACCCCTCCCCTTTCCTGCTCCCCACAAATCCCCCTCCCCAGCCGGAGCTGAGTATGGATCCTCCATCTGGAGTGGTGAGCGAAGGGTTTCCCCTGAACATCACCTGCACGGCCTCCGGGGATGCCTGTGAGCGGAGGTTTCACTTCTACAAGGACGGAGTCGAGCTCGTTCCTGGAGATCTGGGCTCTGAGATCAGCACCATGGAGCCTGGCACCGGCTCTGTGAATGTCTCTGTGCTCAGCATCCCACGGGCCAATCCCAACGTTACTGGGGAATTCACCCGTGGATATGAGGAGAACGTGGCTGGGAGGTGGATTCCGTCCCCCAGGAGCTCAGCTGTGAATGTTACTGGGAACGTCATGATGTCAGGTGAGTCGGCTGCTGCCTGCTGATATCTCCCCCAAGGTTCCCTTCCCCAACCTCGACACTTCCCCACTGCTCTGGCTGGACAAGCAAGGACAGGGCAGGTCACAGTGGTGTTACGGAACAGGCAGGCAGGAGAGGGACAGACACACAGAGAGGAAGGATCTGGGGACAATGTCCATGTGTCGGACAGGGAAGGGCTGGGGGTGGGATTCCCAACTCAGCTTGATGGCCCCTGAGATCCAGGGGAGTTTGTCACAGATCGTAGACGAAGAAAAATCTTTGATACCATGGGCAGGGTGCTCAGCAGTGACATTAACCAGCTGGTTCCATTCATGATTCTCCATCTCTGCAGCTCACGGCTTCCGCTGGGTCTGGGAGCTGGCTGTGGGTGGCTCCTTCTTCCTCATCAATGGCCTCATCATCTGCATCTCTCACTGCTGCTTCTAGATCCAGGTACCTGGCTTGTTCTGCTGAGGGGCCCTTCATTCCCTGCCTTGAATTCTCCCCACAAGTTGGCCCATTTTCTGCAATCACTCAGCTTGAATTTCAACCTGGAGGGGGAAGTTCTGGCGGAAAATCAAAGAGTGAGACCTTGGAAACATCCACAGGTTCTGAAAGGGCTTTGGACACCATGAGCATTTCAGCCCCCAACCGAACTACAGCTGCGTCCGTGGTGGGGCACGGTCACTTTTTCACAACTGAATAACTCCTGTGAGCAGAGATTGCTTCTTCACTGTCAACCCGGCTCCCCAGTATTCACCCCCCACATACCGCAGTGAAAATGTGTCCCCACTCTGCCTTGGGGCAAACAATATCACAGGGGAGTATACATGAGAGCGAGATGGGTGGGGATATGGCTGTTCTCTGTGAAATCTGTATTTGAACAGAGAGTAATAGGACATGCCTGGAATAGGATTGCTTCTCCTAAACCAGCCAGGAAAGAGACAGAATCACCCAGTCGAGGACAGTCCTCACCACTGACAGAACCGAGTGATTGTGGAAAGAGACTGAAACAAGGTGAGCCAGAGACATAGGCTGAACATGGAATAGGTTTCCTTCTCCATACATCTTGCAGTAAAGCAGGCAAATGCAGACTGGGCGACTATTGAAAGAGACTGAACTAAGAAGAGCCAGAGACATAGGCTGAACCTGGAAGGGGATTGCTTCTCCATACACCTTGCAGCAAAGAAGTCAGAGGGAGACATTGGGGGAGGGCTCTGGTTTGGCCCAGCTCAATCACTGCTTAAGGTTTGAAAACTAGAAGACGATGTTGTTGGAAACCAAATTGACTGTGGCTCTTTTTGTTAAAATACAGGGAATGATCAGAGTTTAAGGGAATGTGATGGCAGGGGAGGGGAACCGCACTGGACTGTAAACAGTTATAACAGCTCTGGCTGTGGAGGGCTGTGGGTGGCAGCCAATTAGGAGAGGGCTTGTGGTAGCCAATCAGAGCCCAGCAGGGCTATATAGAAGGGCTGGCTGGCCAGGAGGGGCTCACTCTTGCTCCAGCTCCTGGAAGGAGAGGGACCTGGCTCACTGCTTTCAGGGTACCTTGGACAGCGCCCTGCTGGGGGACGGCAGGGGGAGCCAGAGAGCTCAGCACTGAACAAGGGCTGATGGGTGTTTATTTCCAGTTGTTTCTCTTGCTCCTTATTGTCTTTGTTCTGCTAGGCTAAGCTGGTTTCGATCACAAATACTTTGTCCCGATGGATAAATGCTTGTCTTCCTTCAGAGCCCTCGATTTCCCACTGTTTCCACCTCGATGGAGCAGTTCAGCATCTTCGGCATCGTTACGCCTCTTCCCGGTGTCTTCCTAGAACGTTTGGCCTTCTCACGTCTCTCTCCACTGTTCCTCACTCTCTCACACAGAACCGGGTTGATTTCCTGGTTACAGAGAAGCCAGATGCACATTTGAACAGGGACGTCAAATTACAATTAACACCCCCAACCATCGCACCCTCTCACTGATTTCTCAAGACTCCTTGTAAAACTTAAATTTGTAAGAGTCTGTCTCTGCCGTGGGATCAGCTCCAGGTGGCTGGTGCCCAGTGACCCATGGGAGGGGAAAAGCCCTTTCTGCTTTCAGAAGAGGGGGCTGGCAGGGTAAACTGAAGCACACCCCTGTCCATAAAGCTACATTTTTAGCTGGATGGCTAAGTTATCCCCCTTTTGACCCCTCAAGAACAATTCTTGAGTGGGCCACAATGTACTGAAGAGTAATCTGGGCTTCTGCCTAGGGATGGGGCTAGGACCTCCCCACACACATACGCTCCCAGCCCATTTCCCACACCTTCAATCTACCCTTTCTGTGGCGTCCCCCTTTCCAGTACTCACCTCCCCCCCGCAGAGACTGCAGTCCAAAAGTGCCATATCTGCCTGAGGAAGGCCCTGATGGTCCACTTTCCCACGCCAAAGTGGTTTCCCATGGACCCATAAGTGTCTGGAATGGACAGTTTCCAGAGGGTGATGGTGACCCGCTTCTCCAGTGGGATGGCGGGTCGGATCTGGGCATCAATGGAGGTCAGGGTCTGTCTCTTACCTCATATGGAAATTGTGCAGTCACTGCTGGCTGTCCCACCACTTCATGATCAGCCAGTCCTACAAGTCCCACACACAGGCAGAGGTACTCAATGATGAGCTTGGAGTCAAGCTCATGCAGGACCATGGAGGCAGCCTGCAGAAACTGTGGCAGGGCAACCAGAGCATGCAGAGGAAATGCTTTAATGTCTCTCAGAGAGGCAGGCAAGCATGCAGCAGAAGCAGAGAAACACCTGTCCAGGGGGGTCCCTTTAAGCACGTGTCTGGGAGGAGGTCCCTTTAACATGTGTCACAGGTAGCTGTAGGCAGCAGCACCCACAAGTAACTGCTGACCTAATGCCCTTCCTGAACTGGTTCTGAATGGCCTTAAATGCGAGATGCTATTTCATTGCCCTTCTTGTGTGTAGATGCATCATTTCAAAATAAAGTTTTCCAAAACATCACTTCCAGAACAGCATATTCCAAAAAAAGCTTGCAGTGTAGATACACCCTAAAATGTATGGCTGAGAGGGGACCCCTGTGCTGTGGTAGAATTAGGGCAACTTGGACCAGCTTGATGGGTGTTTGGCCTTTGACAGAAATTTCCCAGTGTCCCTAGGTCACATGTTATCTGCTGATATTTAAGTGTTTCCTCTGTATCTGTGAACACCCACACAGCCTGGAGAGAAGTGTGACCAAGAGTGAAATATAAGTTTGCCACAAGCAGGGCTATTTCCTGCCCAGTGAGAGAAGGGCCCTCGACATCAGATTAACCAGTGTGGATCATCAGAGCACAAAATACTTGACTGTTTGCTCCCCAGACACGTGAACTGGAGACTTCCATGTGAACTGGTCCCATCCTCCCAACCTCTGGGGCAAGGGAATAAAAATCCCTGACAACAAGAATCTGCTTTTTGGCTGTTTGAACACTGAAGGGCCAGAAACTCTGAACTGAAGCCAGAGATGCCCAGGGCAGCCTTGTGGGTCTGCCTGCAAAACCCATTTGAATAAGAGATGACTGGATCTCTGTCACTTACCAGATTTAGATGGTTACTACTTGGGGTGTCTCTTTCTGGCTTTAACCTGCAGAGAATTCGCTTGTTCCATTTTTAACAAACCTTTAGGCTTTGTCTGCACTGCTGGCTTTTGCTGGCAGACAGTATGTAAATGAAGCACTGATTAGCATTTTGTCAGGCTTCATTTCCATAACTTATTTGAGCCTTTTTAACACAAGATTCTTATGCCTCTTGGGGAGAATTGGAGTGGTCTGGGAGGTGGAGTGGGGGGCTGAGGGGCTGGGGGTTTTGGCAGACCGAGGTTGGGAGGCAGAGTGGGAGCCTGGGGATTTGGGCTGCTGGCACTGGGGTACTTCCCAGCAAAAGCAGCTTTGTGGGTTGGTTCGGGGCGGAGCAGCATGATCTGCTGAAGGCTGGCTGCCCCTAGACGCACCTCCTCTGCCTCACCTTTTTCAGTGTGCCCAGAGCAAAGCCCCCCCCTCCACTGTACCCAGGGCCTGGTGAAGTCTGTGACCTACCCTGCTGTGCATTAGCAACTCACTTCCCCTTTACCGGTGCATTTCTCCAGCATAACCAAGTCCCTGTGTGTGTCTTGGCACTGGTTTGGTTGTTACTTTTACTTGTGCTCAGACAGAACATGAGCCTGAGCTACTGGGCCCAGTGTCCATGGGATAAATGTTCCATTTGCTGCAGTGTCCATTCCCTCGCCTCTGGCCTGCTCAATCCCAGTGTGTCTGAGAAACTCCTCCCCCACCCTGTCTATCACTGAGAGCCCTTGAATCTTCTGTGTTCGGGATCTGCAGCCTTGGGCAAAGTGTTTATTTCCCCATGTTTAGGACGGAATTTCCCAGAGGGAATCCGCTGTTCGGGGCCAGGCTGTGATCCCACCTTCCTACCCAGTCTCCCTGCCAGCAGGGATTTGCATGCGGAGATGTTCTCTCTTGGGTTGGAGCTGTTCTGGCTCTTCTCTCTTGTAAGCAGCACACAGAACGTCCCTTCTAGGAAACTCTGCGCTCTCGCTTCTGCTGTCCGAGTTCCTGGCAGATCAGAAGGGCATTTTCAAACATGAGCTCCCTTCACAGAGCAGTTGCCCTCTTCACACATCGGCCTTAATGCCGCCCGTGAGTCTATCTCTGGCCACAGGCTCCACCAGCTCACCCAGGGTGAATCTCTCTCTTTCACTGATGAAGGAGCAAACAGCTTCTGAGCTCAGTCTCCATAAACAGTTTACAAGAGCGGGACAGCTTTATGTGGGGTTCTGGTCCTATTGGTCCGGCCTGCAGCTCCTGCTCCCCAGAGAGGGGTCAGTTCCATCCCATGGGGTCAGGGATTGTGGACTGGAAACCTCCCCCCGTCCTGTCACTGACCATCTGCACTAAGGCTCCCGGTGCCGCAGCAGAGCCTCTGAGCATTAGTGTAACCGACGCCTGCCGGCCCAGCAGGGTCCGGGGGCTGTTCCCAAGTCTGCAGCGTGACTGAGCAAGGGCCCAGTGGATGTCAATAGACCCCAGCCCCCAGGCCAGATCCCCAGTGGGTGCAAGCCGGTGTCACTCCTCTGAGCCTCCTGTTCCCCCTCCTCCCTGAGGTGTCAGATTCTGCTCCATACCCACCTCCCCCGCATCCTCAAACCCAGGAAATGGGCAGGTCCGACCTGCTTGCCCTGTGCACTGCACACGAGTGTCTCTCCAGCCCCTGAGCTGAGCGGTGACCACACCTGAGGCTGGGACTTCCTCTGCTGACCCAGCAACCCAGCTCCCAGTCTGGAGCTACCAGCTCAGCATGGTGCTAACTCTGCTCCTGCCTCTGCTGGGTAAGTGCCCTGCCTTGTCCCCCCACCCTCACCTCCTGTCTGTCTGTCTGGACACTCCCCCAGCCCTGCCCCACATCCCCAATCCCTCCCCAGAGGTCTCACCCCTCTGCTCTTCTCTTCCAGCCTTGCTCCAGAGTCTCCCCAGGCCAGCATCCACCACAGGTAACGAGGTCTCCTCGCCTCACTGGGATGCTGGCGGTGGGGTGGGGTAGGGCAGAGGGGTCCTGGCAGTGGGACCGTGATCCTGCTCCTCTCACATGGCATCCCCTGACATCTCTGGGGATGGAAGAGTGACCTCTTCTGTGCCTGCTGGGACGGTCTGTTTGGTGGGTCCCAGCAAAGGCCATAGGGGAGAAGCTTCCCCATCCCCATGGACACTACCCGGCTGCTCATGGGCAGCCCCAACAGAGAGAGTGAGGTCTGGGCAGGTCATGGACACAGAACTCCCCCCTCCCCCCGTATGTGGGGCTGTGGGGAGGGGGTCTGTCTGCCCCAGCTCTGGGCTCCCACTAAGGGCTCAGGGCCACAGACCCAGCCCTGCCCAGCAGGCAGGAAAAGCAGGTGCTGCAGGAAGCCCAGAGGAACCCCCCCCCCAACATCCGCCCGAACTTCCTCATTTCTGCTCAGTGCCTGCTCACCACTGCTGGGCAGATTGGTTGGTCAGCTCAACCTGCCCAGGCACAGGCTGGGTCTGCTGGACACGAGCGGTGGGGCAGCTCCTGGGGGCAGCAGGCTGTGGGGTGAGGGATGTGAAGCTGGACCTGGAATTTTCCCAGCCGGTGAGGGATGAGTCCATCCTGTAGTGGAAGCTTGAGCTATTTGGCATAACAAAGAACCAACCTTAGAGCCTAACACAAATAAATGTACCGTGAGCTTCTCTGGGCAGAGCCCACTTCTTCCAATGAGATGAGGTTGAGTGGGGGGAAAGAAGGAGGGGACCCTCCAAATGAGAAGGGAGAGAGGGTAGAAAAACTACTTGGGAACAAGTGACGGGTGAGGCAGATGCAAGCTGGGGGGTGGGGCAGAAGCAGGCTGGGGGGGGCGGGGCAGGCAAAGTCTGGGGGGGGGCAGGGTAGATGTGTGCTGGGGGTGTTGTGGGAAAAGACAGGATGCCGATGGCAGGAGCCAGGCACGGAGCAGGGCCCCTCACAGCAGCAGGACATCACAGCGGATCAGCTGGGTCCCAGATGGGTCATTTCCTGGCTACAGCAGCGTCTGCCTGCCAGTCATGTGACCAAGCGCTGGGTGTGCTGACAGGCCATTTGATGGGCCTGACCCCACCAGGATCACTGAGGGGCTGGTTCATCCTCTGCCTTGGGATGAGGGGGGGACGTCAGAGACCCTGGTTCCTCCTGGCCCTGCCTTCCAGCCCTGCCCCTCCCAAGGGCCCTCATGCTGGGTCCCCGGTCACCTGTACAGGGCTCAGTGCATCCACCCTTGCACCCTCCAATAGCGCGGCTCCTGAGCTTTGGCAGGGGCCCAGAGCTGTGCACAGGGGCTGGGGTACAAGGGGCAATGGGTGGAGGGAAGCCATGGGGCGGGGAGTCCCCATGACCCTGGATAGGTTCTAGCAACAAGATATGATGAACCAATAAGCCAAAAGTCTAAAAGATTACATAGTAACTCCACCCATAGCTCATGGTTAACACAGTTCGGGTATGTTATTGACCAAAAAAAAAGGGGGGGGGCGGTTGGGGGGAAAGTTATTCAACAAACAACAACAAAAAACCAACCTGCCCCTGTAAGAGCAGCCATTTTGAATTCTATTGTTCTCCACGGCACACCTCCAACTGCCTCGCCATACATTGGTGTGCGGGGGAATACCGTTTAAGAAACACTGATTTAAAGAATACCTTTGATAGATAAGCAAATTGGGCTCACAAAACGGGGGGGGGGGGGCTCTATCTCTAGTTCCTTACCAATGATTCGTGGTTGGCCTTGAGAAGGCGGCTGTTGTTCCTGTCTTAGGAGGATGGCCCAAACTCTGAGGTCCCTTCCAGGACTTTGGCCTTGCATGGGTGTGTGACACTTACGAGATGAGAGTTTAGTTATGGCTCCCTACCTAATATTATGCTTCTTTGGCTCTCTACTTTACGATAAACGGGCAGGGTTGCTTTTTACGTTCATCCTGTTTTCCCACTAAACTCGAGGCTTTGACAAGGCCAGCTGGGCCTTATGGGTCTTAGGCTGACTGAGCAGCCGCCCTCTAGAAAGCTTAGCCAGAGGCCACAGTTTGGAGTTTTAACTATGTATCAAAGGGCTACTGTTTCTTTTTATAGTGGGTTAAAGCCTGTCCCTACAGTGGGTCTGGTTGAGGGGTGGGGGTTACTGTTCACGTGAGTGGGGTGCTGGCTCTGAAGAGTTTTCTCCTTCCTCCCTCCCCCTGTTCCAGACCGGCCGTCTGCCCCCGAACTCACTGTGAGCCCACCACACCGCGTCTTCCTACCTGGGGAATCTGTGACCCTGACGTGCTCAGCTCCCAGCGCTGCCACCGTGTCCGGGACCCAGTTCTTCAGGGATGGCCAGAGAATCGATGTTGGAGAGCTCCAGCAGTCTCAGTACAGGGGCAGCTCCCTTCAGCTGTCGAGAGTGTCTGAATCACACACTGGAGAGTACAGCTGTGAGTACTGGGAGACACATTCTGGGCAAGAGATCTCATCGGAGAGGAGCCGACCCGTCCCCATCGCAGTGACTGGTGAGACCCCTGTCATCTGCTGTTGGCTGGCCCCACGGCTGGGTGTCTCTCCTCCATACACTGGATGATACGGCCCAGTCACTCAGGTCCAGACTAGGTCCCCATGGGGTCAGTTTTACCCTGTCTCTGGTCAGAATCAGTCCCTGTGTCTCTGGAGCACCCAGCCCTTTGGAGTTATGGGGAAGGGGAGCTGGCAGGGAGATGGCTTCCTGGCTTCACCCGTGTGGGCCCACCAACCATGTGACCCCGAGCGCTGGGTGTCCCGACAGGTCATCCCACGAGCCCACCCCACCTGGATCACTAAGGGGCTGGTTCATTCTCTGCCTGGGGGAGAAAAGGGGAAACATCAGAGACCCTAGTTTCTTCTGGCCCTGCCTTCCAGCCCTGCCCCTCTCAAGGGCCCTGAGCTCCTGATCCTGGGTCCCGGTCACCTGTACAGGGCTCATTGCATCCACCCTGGCACCCTCGAGTGGCACAGCTGCCAAGCTTTGACAGGGGTCCAGAGCTGTGCAGAGGGGCTGGGTCCCAGGGGCAAAGGAGGGGCTGGGAGAAGCTCTGGGTGGGACTGGCAGAAGGGTGGGGAGGTAAGTGTTTATATGAGAGGGGTGCTGGCTCTGAAGAGTTTTCTCCTTCCTCCCTCGCCCCTTCCAGCATGGCCGCCTGCCCCCAAACTCACTGTGAGCTCACAACACCGCGTCTTCCTATGTGGGGAATCTGTGACCCTGACGTGCTCAGCTCCCAGCACTGCCAACGTGTCTGGGTTCTGGTTCTTCAGGGATGGCTGGAGAATCAGCTCCAGAAAACTCCAGTGGTCTCAGGACAATGTCAGGTCTCTTCAGCTGTCGAGTGTGTCTGACTCAGAAGCCGGCATGTACAACTGTGGTTACTGGGAGACAGAGTCCGGGCGAAGGATCCCATCAGAGAGGAGCCAAAACATCCCCATAGCTGTGACTGGTGAGACCTCCTGTTTCCTGCTGTTTGCTGGCCCCATGGCCGGATGTCTCTGCTACATGCACTGGGCGATACAGCCCGGTCACTCGGCTCCAGACAGGATCACCCTGGGGTCAGTTTCACCCCATCTCTGGTCAGTTTCTGTCCCTGTGTCCCTGGAACAGCCAGTCATTTTGGTATCATGGGAGAAGATGTGCCCAGAGATGGGTCCCAGACAAGACATAGAAGCTGCTTGAATTCAGAGCAGGCTTTGATCAGCCCCTGTTGCCTGCTGTTGGCTGGCCCCATGGCCAGGTCTCTCCCCTCCATGCACTGGGCAATACAGCCCAATCACTCAGTGCCAGACACGGTCACTATAGAGTCAGTTTTACCCCTGTCTCTGGTCAGTGTCAGTCCTGGTGTCCCTAAAGAACCCGGCACTTTGGGGTTATGCAGAAGGGGAGCTGGCATGGAGAAAGGGATGGGGAGGGGGGTCCCAGACAAGCAACAGAAGCAGCTTCAGTTTATAACAGGAGTTGAGCAGCTGGGGTGTTTAATTGAAACCCTGATTTGGGGCCAGGCCTGTAACATGCATCAGTGTCACATAAAC
Source organism: Pelochelys cantorii (assembly GCA_032595735.1). NCBI lineage: Eukaryota > Metazoa > Chordata > Testudines > Trionychidae > Pelochelys > Pelochelys cantorii. The sequence goes on along the minus strand of CM064351.1, from coordinate 7,217,758 downwards.
ATCAACTCTGAGGCCAGAGGGGCCAAGTGATCATCTGCTCTGACCCCACAGAGCGCAGGGACCAGCCCTGAGTGAGCCCTGCCTGGCACAGGGCAGATCCTTTAGAAAACCACCAGTGATGGTGTAGGCTTCTGCACAGCTATGGGTGCTGGGAGCCAGGATGGTGAGACCAGGGCCAAACTTGGAAACAAGGGTGGAGCAAGGCAGGCGCATTCTGGGGTGCAGGGTAGGAACAGGCTGGATGCCGATCTCAAGAGCAAAGAACAGAGCAGGGCCCCTCGCAGCAGCAGGATGTCACAGTGGTTCAGCCAGGTCCCAGCCGGGCCATTTCCTGGCTTCAGTCGTGTGTCCCTGCCAGTCATGTGACCCGAGCGCTGGGTGTCCCAACAGGCTGTCCTATGGGCCCGACCAGCCAGGTTCACTGAGGGGCTGGTTCATCCTCTGCCGTGGGGGATGAGGAGGAAACATTGGAGACCCTGGTTCCCTCCCAGCCCTGCCTTCCAGCCCTGCCCCTCCCAAGGGCCCTCAGCTCCTCACGCTCGGTATCCAGTCATTTGCCCAGGTCTCATTGCATCCACCCTGGCACCCTCCAATGTTGCACCTGGCTCCCTTTCACAGGGGACCCAGAGCTGTGCAGAGGGGCTGGGCTGCAAGAGGCAAAGGGGGGTCTGTGAGAAGCTCTGGATGGGACCGGCTGAGGGGTGGGGGATGACTGTTTACGTGAGTGGGTCAATGGCTCTGGGCTGCCGCATATGGAGCTGCCGGGCTGGGAAGAGGCACCTGAGCTCTCAGAATTAGGCACACACACACAGATGTTCTGTTGCCTTTCAGGACACAAGAATCAGACCGTGGCCTTAGAAAAGGAGATGTTATTAACAAAACAAAGAGATCAGTTTCCCAAAGCATACTTGGCTGCCAGGTGCCAGAAAAGAACAAATCAAAACAGAATTTATTATCTGCCCCTCACCTGGCAGAGATCTGGGTCATCTAACAGACCAGAGACCCAGGGTGAGTAGAAGCAACCTGTGTCACTTAGAGTGGATCGGTTTCTGTGGATTTCCATGGAGCATTGGCACCGGAGGGGGGACACAAAACCAGCGATGTCCTGTTGCCCTTGCCCACCTTTGACCCCCCATATCTCAGCCCCATGTTTTATGGGAAGGAAGCCATCCCTAGCCCGGCTCCTGCTCATTTGTGTGAGGAACCCCTGGAGACCCTGCAATGAAACCAGAGGCTCTGGAGAGAGAACAAAGTTCAGCTGTGAATGAACCGAATTCTGACCTCCACTTTCTCGCCCTGCTGACCCCTCCCCTTTTCTGCTCCCTGCAGATCTCCCTCCCCAGCCAGAGCTGAGCATGGTTCCGCCGTCTGGAGTGGTGAGCAAAGGGTTTTCTGTGAACATTACCTGTACGGCCCCCGGGGATGTGCATGAGCAGAGATTTCACTTCTACAAGGACGGAGTCAAGCTCATTCCTGGGGATCTGGGATCTGAGATCAGCACCATGGAGCCCAGATCTGTGAATGTCTCTGTGCTCAGCATCCCACGGGCCAGTCCCAACGTCACCGGGGAATTCACCTGCGGGTACGAGGAAATGTGGCCGGGAGGTGGGTCCTGTCCCTAAGGAGCCAGGTTGCGACTGTCACTGGGAACTACAGTGTCAGGTGAGTCAGCTGCTGCCTGCTAACATCTCCCCCAAGGTTCCCTTCCCAAAGCACCACACTTCCCCACTGCTCTGGCTGGACAAGCAAGGACAGGGCTGGTCACAGCGGTGTTACAGGACTGGCAGGCAGGAGAGGGACAGACACAAAGACAGGAAGGATCAGGGGTCAGTGTCCATATGTCAGACAGGGAAGGGCTCGGGGTGGGTTTCACGATGTCTCCTGAGATCCAGGGGAGTTTGTCACAAATTCTAGAGGCACAAAAACTTTGATACCACGGGCAGGATACTCAATAGTGACATTAACCGGCTCGTTCCATTCATGATTCTCCATCTCTGCAGTTCACGACTTCCGCTTGGTCTTGGAGTTGGTGGTGGCAGGCTTCTTGTTCCTCATCAATGGCCTCATCTTCCTCATCTCCTACCGATGATTCTAGATCGAGGTATCTGGCTTGTTCTGCTCAGCGGCCCTTCATCCTGTGCCCTGGATTCTTCCCATAACACGGCCCATTTGCTGCACTTGCTGGAGGGGGAAGTTCTGGTGGAAAGAGCGAGACCTTGGAAACATCCACAGAGTCTGAAAGGGCTTTGAGCACCATGAGCATTTCAGCCACCCGTCATACTACAACTGCGTCCAGTATTCACCCCCCCCACCAGCAACTGTGAAAATGTGGGTCCGTACTCTGCCTTGTGAGGAATAACCTCCCAAACCACACTGGCAAACAATATCACAGGGGAGTGTATGTGAGAGTGACACAGGCGGAGATACGACTTTTCTCTAAGTCCCTGTGAAATCCATATTTGAACAGAGCGTGATAGGAGGTGCCTGGAATGGGATTGCTCCTCCTAAAACCAACCAGAAAAGAGACAGAATCACCCAATCAAGGACAGTCCTCACCACCGACAGAACCGAGTGATTGTGGAAAGAGACTGAACCAAGACAAGCCAAGAGACATAGGCTGAACCTGGCATAGGTTTGCTTCTCCATACACCTTGCAGCAAAGAAGTCTGAGGGAGACACTGGGGTGAGCTCAGTTTTGGCCCAGCTCAGTCACTACTTAGGGTTTGAAAACTACAAGACACTGTTGTTGGAAATTGACCGTGTCCCTTTTTGTTAAAACACAAGGAATGCTCAGAGTTGATAGATATTGTCATGTGGGTGGTGCCCCGAACTGGACTGTAAAGGGTTATAGCAGCACTGGCAGCGGGCTCTGGGTGGCATCCATTTAGGAGTGGGCTTGTGGCAGCCAATCAGAGCCTGGCAGGGCTGTATAACAGGGATGGCTGGCCAGGAGGGGCTCATTCTTGCGCCAGCTCTGGAAGGAGAGGGACCTAGCTGCCTGCCCGCAGGGTACCTTGAACAGCACCATGCTGGGGGAGGGCAGGCGGAACCGGGGAGCTCAACCCTGAACAAGGGCTGATAGGTGTTTATTTTCCATTGTTTCTCTTGCTTTTTGATGTCTTTGTTCTGCTAGGCTAAGCTGGTTTTGATCAGAAATATTGTGCCCCGATGGATAAATGCTTGTCTTCTTTCAGAGCCCTCCATCTGGCCACTGCTTCCGCCTCGATGGGGAGGTACAGTATCTTCGGCATCATTACGTCTCTTCCCAGCATCTTCCTAGATCGTTTGGCCTTTGCACATCTCTCTACTGCATTCCTCGCTCTCTCAGGGTATGTCTACACTACCACCCTAGTTCGAACTAGGGTGGCTAATGTAGGCATTCGAAGTTGCAAATGAAGCCCGGGATTTAAATATCCCGGGCTTCATTTGCATCTTGCTGGGTGGGCGCCATTTTTAAATCCCCTTAGGTCGAACTCCGTGCCCACGGCTACACACGGTACGGAGTAGGTAGTTCGAATTAGGATCTCTAATTCGAACTACCGTTACTCCTCGTGGAACGAGATGTACTGGTAGTTTGAATTAGAGATCCTAATTCAAATTACCTACTCCGTGCCACATGTAGCCGTGGGCACGGAGTTCGACCTAAGGGGATTTAAAAATGGCGCCCGCCCGGCAAGATGCAAATGAAGCCCGGGATATTTAAATCCCGGGCTTCATTTGCAACTTCGAATGCCTACATTAGCCGCCCTAGTTCGAACTAGGGTGGTAGCGTAGACATACCCTCACACATAACCAGGTTCATTTCTTGGTTACAGAGAAGCCAGATCCACATTTGAACAAGGACGTCAAATTACAATTAACTCCCCTGCCCCCAACCATTGCACCTTTCACTTATTTCTCAAGACTCAGTGTAAAAGTTAAAATGATAAGACTCTGTCCCTGCCTTGGGATCAACTTCAGACTGGCTGGTGCCCTGTGACCGATGGAAAAGGGAAGGGCATTTCTTCTTTCAGAAGGTGGGCAGCCGGCAGGGTATAATGAGGCATGTCACTGTGTATAAAGATACAATTTTAGCTGACTACTGAGATGGACACCCCTCCAGGCTCTATGAAATAGACTCATGGGGTATGTCTACACTACAAAGTTAATTCGAACTAACAGCAGTTAGTTCGAATTAACTTTCATAGGCGCTACACACGCAAACCGCTAGTTCGAACTTAATTCGAACTAGCGGAGCGCTTAATTCGAACTAGGTAAACCTCATTCTACGAGGACTAACGCCTAGTTCGAATTAAGTAGTTTGAATTAAGGGCTGTGTAGCCACTTAATTTGAACTAGTGGGAGGCTAGCCCTTCCCAGGTTGCCCTAGTGGCTACACTGGGCCAAGCCAGGGAAGCTCTTCTGCCCCCCCTTCTGGCCCCGGAGCCCTTAAAGGGCCACGGTCTGGCTACAGTGCCCGTGCCAGGTGCAAGCCTGCCAGCACCCAGCCAGCAGACCCTGCACCTGGCACGGCATGAGCCAGCCACCCGCTGCCACCCAGCCCTTCCCCTCTTCCCAGGATCAGGCTGGCGGCTCCCAGGAGCCTGCCCGGGGCCGCAAGAGGTGGGCGCCCGCCTGGTCTAGTGCGGAGATCGTGGACCTCATCGAGGTTTGGGGGGAGGTCTCCAACGTCCACAATCTCCACACTAGGCACAGGAATGCGGCCGTCTAGGGCAGGATAGCTGCCAGCCTGGCCACCAAAGGCCACATGCGAACCCAGGAGCAGGTTTGCATGAAAATCAAGTTGGTCCAGTGAGACCCCCGACCCTGAGCCCTGAGCTTAGAACATAAGAATGGCCGTACTGGGTCAGACCAAAGGTCCATCTCGCCCAGTAGCCTGTCTGCCGACAGCAGCCAACACCAGGTGCCCCGGAGGGGATGGACCGAAGACAATGACCAAGCCATTTGTCTCGTGCCATCCATCTCCAGCCTTCCACAAACAGAGGCCAGGGACACCGTTCCTACCCCCTGGCTAATAGCACTCCATGGACCCAACCTCCATGACTTTATCTAACTTCTCTTTAAACTCTGTTCTAGTTCTCACCTTCACAGCCTCCTGTGGCAAGGAGTTCCACAGGTTGACTATTTGCTTTTTGGAGAAGAACTTTCTTTTATTAGTTTGAAGCCTGCTACCCATTCATTTCATTTGGTGTCCTCTAGTCCTTCTATTATGGGAACTAATGAAGAACTTTTCTTTATGCACCTCTCCACACCACTCATGATTTTATAGACCGCTATCATATCCCCCCTCAGTCTCCTCTTTTCTAAGCTGAAAAGTCCCAGTCTCTTTAGCCTCTCTTCATATGGGACCAGTTCCAAACCCCTAATCATTTTAGTTATCCTTTTCTGAACCCTTTCCAAGGTCAAAATATCTTTTTTGAGGTGAGGAGACCACATCTCTACACAATACTGAAGATATGGCATGCCATAGTTTTATACTTCCCCTCCTCCTTCTTCCCCTGGCTTCCCCCTTCCAGCTCCCTCCTCCCAGGTTTTCACCTCCCCTCTCCCACCCTCTCTCTTCCCCTCTCCCACCTCCTTTTTCCAGTCTCCCCAGAGGTTAATCCCCCCACCCCTACCCTCAGTTTTGTTAAATAAAGAGAGTTTCTATTTTTGAACACGTGTCCTTTATTTTTTACATCAGGAAGGAGGGCTAGGGAAGGGTAAGTGGAAGGAGGTGAGGGAGGAATGGGGCACGAGCCCCCGATGGGGAGGACTGGGGTGGCTCTGCGGGCTCCTCAGGGTGGAAGCTCTCCTGCAGGGCCTCCTGGATCCTGACAGCCCCCCGAATGACCTCCCCCCCTGGATGGCAGCCTGCAGCAAGTGCAGCCGGGCTGATGGCCGAGTGCTCTGATGTGCCAAACATGGGCACTCAGGGCACTCCAAGACAGGACTGCTTTGCTGTCCCTCATCGAGGTAGACAAGCAAGTGGGGAACCCTGAGAACTGTCTGTCTGGGGTGGGGGTCGGGTCCCTTTAAGCACAGCCCTCGGCTAGCCTGAGGCAGCAACTCCATGCTCTAAGCCCTAACCTGATGCCCTGCCGGCACTGGTTCCGGCCAACCTTAACTTCGGTTCAGGGTCCACTCAATGTGGACATGCTCGTTCGAATTAGCGAAACGCTAATTCGAATTAGTTTTTAGGTCTAGATGCACTAGTTCGAATTAGCTTAGTTCGAATTAACTAATTCGAATTAAGTTAGTTCGAATTAGTGCTGTAGTGTAGACATACCCTTAGTCTATAAGGTGCCACAGGACTCCTTTTCACTTATTCCAAAAGAAGCTTGCAGTGTAGACGTACCTTCAAATGTAGGGCACAGAGGGGACCAGTGTGCACATTCCCCTTTTCATTGTTAAAGGGGTCTCACCCCAGGAGACACCCCCATGAAGCCCCCCACCCCCGCCCCCGAGGGCTATGTGAGGGCAGGATTGCAGAACCCCACGGGGATGGGGCTAGGACCTCCCCTACACACACCCAACCCATTTCCCACACCCTCAATCCCCCCTTTTCCTTGGGACCCCCTTTCCAGTACTCCCCTGCCCCTCCCCCCAGAGACTGCAGTCCAAGAGTGCCATACCTACATGAGGAGGGCCCCAATGGTTAACTTTCCCATTGCCAAACTGGTTTCCCAGGGACCGGTAAGTGTCTGGTGTGGACAAATTCCAGAGGATGATGGCAACTCGCTTCTCCAGGGGGGTGGCAGGTTGCATCTGGGCATCATTTCATAGGTGGGCAGGGGCAAGCCTCTTTCGGAAAACCTTATTCATGTTGTCATCATGAACAGGTCCTACTACCAAAAGGAGGCTGCCAGACAACTCTCCAAAACCAAATTCTACAGGCCACTTTCCTCAGATCCCACTGAGGAGTACACTAAGAAATGGTACCATCTGCTCAGGACACTCCCTACACAAGCACAGGAACAAATTTACACAAACACACCCTTTGAGCCCTGACCGGGGTGATTCTATCTACTACCCAAGATTTGGTGACAATATGTACCTCCAAACCAGAGGCACCGCTATGGGCACCCGCATGGCCCCACAATATGGCAATATTTTTATTGCTGACCTGGAACAATGCTTCCTCAGCTCTCGTCCACTAACTCCCCTTCTCTACCTACGCTACATTGATGACATCTTCATCATCTGGACCCATGAGAAGGAGATTCTGGAAGAATTCCACCACTATTTCAACAGCTTCCACCCCACCATCAAACTCAACCTGGACCAGTCTACACAAGAGATCCACTTCCTGGACACCATGGTGCAAATAAGTGACAGTCATAAACACCACCTTATACCGAAAACCTACTGACCGCTATGCCTACCTTCATGCCTCCAGTTTCCATCCCAGACACACCACACGATCCATTGTCTACAGCCAAGCACTGAGATAGAACCGCATTTGCTCCAGCCCCTCAGACAGAGACCAACACCTACAAGATCTTCACCAAGCATTCTTGAAAGTATGATACCCATACGAGGAAGTGAGGAAACAGATTAACAGAGCCAGGCATGTACCCAGAAGCCTCCTACTACAAGACAAGCCCAGGAAAGAAACCAACAGAACACCACTGGCCATCACCTACCATCCTCAGCTAAAACCTAGGCTATGTCTACACGGGCGGGTTCTTGTGCAACAATGACCGTTTACAGTATAGCGTGGTAAGAAAGGGCTCATTGCGCAAGAGCTACACTCTTTTCTAACAGGTGTAAGCTCTCTTCAACAGGAGCTCTTGCGGAAGAGGGAAGTGTGGACGTGCGGCAGGGGTTTCTTGCACAAGAAAGCCCTATGGCTAAAATGGCCATCAGAGCTTTCTTGCTCAAGAGAGCATCCACACTGCCATCGATGCTCTTGCGCAAAAACACATCTCGCACATGGCAGTGTGGATGATCTCTTGTGCAAGACTTCTTGCACAAGAACCGTTGCGCAAGATGTTCTTGTGCAAGAAGCTGCCAGTGTAGACACAGCCCAACATTCCTCAGCTAAATCCTCTCCAACGCATCATCAGTGATCTGCAACCCATCCTGGACAATGATCCCGCACTTTCACAGGCCTTGGGAGGGAGGCCACTCCTCGCCAACAGACAACCCACCAACTTGAAGCAAATTCTCACCAGTAACTATACACCGCACCACAGTAACTCTAACTCAGGAACCAACCCATGCAACAAACCTCGGTGCCAACTCTGCCCACATATCTACACCAGCAACACCATCACAGGACCTAACCAGATCAGCCACACCATCACTGGTTCATTCACCTGCACATCTACAAATGTGATATAAGCCATCCTGTGCCAGCAATGCCCCTCTGCTATATACATCAGCCAAACTGGACAGTCCCTACATAAAAGAATTAATGGACACAAATCAGATACTAGGAATGGCAATATACAAAAACCTGTAGGAGAACACTTCAATCTTCCTGGACACACAGGAGCAGAGTTAAAGGTAGCCATCCTGCAGCAAAAAAACTTCAAGACCAGACTTCAAAGAGAAACTGCTGAGCTACAGTTCATCTGCAAATTTGACACCATCAGTTTAGGATTAAACAAAGACTGTGAATGGCTAGCCAAGTACAAAAGCAGTTTCTCCTCTCTTGGTGTTCACACCTCCAGATCAGCTGCTTGAAGTAGGCCTCATCCTCCCTCACTGATTTAACTTTGTTATCTCTAGCCTTATTCTTGCCTGCATATTTATACTTGCCTCTGGAAATTTCCACTACATGCATGAAATTTTGCCCACGAAAGCTTATGCTCCAGTAAATCTGTTAGTCTATAAGGTGCCACAGGACTCCTTGTCGCTTATTCCAAAAGAAGCTTGCAGTGTAGATGTACCTTCAAACGTAGGGCTCAGAGGGGACCTCAAGAGGTCATCAGTTCTGGCCTCCTCCGCCTGTGGTAGTGTAACTTCAACCTGGAACAGCCCGAAGGGTGTCTGGCTTATGACCAAGATTTCCCAATGTCCCCAGGTCACCTGTTCCAGAGCTTAACTGCCTTTAGAAGTAGAACGTTTCTTGTAAAGCCCCATCTAAATCTCCCTTGCCACAGACTTCCTGTTCAGAAACCCAAGAATGTCAGTCGCCTCTTTCTCATCAGCTACCCTCCCCCTCACATTTCTCTTTCCTCCCCCAACAGGACTCAGAAGTCACCTACATGCACTTAGTTCTCCTGGTCCCACAGGCCCACATGACCCAGGTGAAAAACAAAGTCGAACCTACCAAAGGTCAACATGTGCCGTACAGCGAGGTGGTGAAAACCCACAGCCAGAAAGTAGCTAAATAAGAGAGGAATCCCTCTCTCTGTTCCTTTTTCCCCCTTCCTCAAGCAGCCACAACCTGAAACCTTTATTACCCCTACACACCTTGTACAGCATGTGGTAAAGGGCACACCCAAGTCACCGCAGTCGGAATATTTAGCCAACAGCAACTTATCCCATATCATGGAAAAACTGGTGTCCCCCCTGGTCATGAATATCACTGTGTATTGTGTGTATCGGTTGTGTTTAAAGGGTTACCCATGTAGCTGGAAATACGTTGTGAAGGTATTTGAAAGAAAAGCCAGACTTATACCCCGCAGTGTGGATTTATGAGTTTTTGTGGCTTCAGTGAACTGCCCACAAAGAAACACCACGTGGCTTAGGTGCTCCTAACTGGAGACTGGGCCAAGCCACCTGGGTGTTAGTTTGGTTCGATATCAGAATCAGACGTATGGGAATGTGTTCAATGTTTCTTAATGTAAATATTACATTTGCAAGAATGTGCTTGATGTTTAGAATCTATAAAATGCTCGTGTGTTGCTGCTTCCTATGTTAATCTCACTGATCATGGTCGCACATCATGTTATGAGCTGATATTTAAGTGCTTCCTCTGTACCTGTGAACACCCACCTAGCCTGGAGAGAAGTGTGAACAAGTGTGAAATACGAGTTTGCCTCAAGCAGGGCTATTTCCTGCCCAGTGAGAGAAGCGCCCTCGACATCAGACAAACCAGTGTGGAACATCAGAGCACAAAACACTTGGCTGTTTGCTCCCCAGACCCATGGACTGGAGACTTGCATGTGAACTGGTTCCATCCTCCCAACCTCTGGGGCAAGGGAATAAAAATACCTGACAAGAAGAATCTGCTTTTTGGCTGTTTGAACGCTGAAGGGCCAGAGACTCTGAACTGAAGCCAGAGATGCCCAGGGCGGCCTTGTGGGTCTGCCTACAAAACCCATTTGAATAACAGATGACCGGAGCTCTGTCACTCACCAGATTTAGATGGTTACTACTTGGGGTGTCTCTTTCTGGCTGTAACCTGCAGAGAACTTGCTTATTTCATTTTATACAAACCTTTAGGCTTTGTCAACACTGCTATTGCCGGCAGAGAGTATGTAAATGAAGTGCTGATTAGCATTTTGTCATGCTTCATTTGCATAATCTATTTGAGCCATTTTGGGGCAAGATCCTTATGCCTCTTGGGGAGAATTGGAGTGTGGGGACTGAGGGGCTGGGGATTTGGCTGTCCAAGGCTGAGAGACAGAGCAGGAGGCTGGGGATTTGGGCCACAGGCACTGGGGTACTTTCCAGTTAGGGCAGCTCTGTGGGCTGGCTCTGGGCGGGGCAGCACGATCCACTGAGGGCTGGCTGCCCCTAGCCACACCCCTTCCGCCCCATCTTTTCCAGTGGACCCAGAGCAAAGCCCCCCGCCACTTTACCCAGGGCCTGGCGAAGTCCATGACAAGTTCTTCTGTGACCTACCAACTCATTTCCCCTTCACCAGTGAATTTCTCCAGCACAACCATGTGCCTGTGTCTGTCTTGGCCCCGGTGTTGGTTTCACTTTCACTTTCCCATGATCTTGCTCACACAGAAAGTGAACCTGCGCTGCTGGGCCCAGTGTCCCTGGGATAAATGTTCCAGTCCCTGCACCATCCAGTCCCTCGCCTCTGGCCCGCTTGATCCCGGTGTGTCTGAGAAACCCCTCCCCCACTTTGTCTGTCACTAAGAGCCCTTGAATTTTCTGTGTGTGGGGTCTGCAGCCTTGAGCAAAGTGTTTACTTCCCCCACATTTAGCAATGAATTTCTCAGAGGGAGCTTGCTGTTCGGGGCCAGACTGTGATCCCACCTTCACTCCCAGTCTCCCTACTAGCAGGGATTTCCATGCGGAGAGGTTCTCTCTTGGGTTGGAGCTGTTCTGGCTCTTCTCTCTTGTAAGCAGCACACAGAACGTCCCCTCTAGGAAACTCAGCGCTCTCGTTTCTGCTGTCTGAGTTCCCGGAAGATCAGAGGGGCATTTTCAAAAGTTAGCTCCCTTCAAAGAACAGTTGCCCTCTTTACACATCAGCCTTAACACTGCCCGTGAGTCTATCTATGGCCACAGGCTCCACCAGCTCACCCAGGCGCATCTCTCTCACTCATTGACGAAGGAGCGAACAACTCGTGAGCCCAGTCTGCATGAACTGTTTACAGAGTGAGACAGGATTTCTGTGGAGTTCTGGTCCCATTGGGGCTGCATCAAGTCCCTGTCACTGAGCCTGCCCAAACCAGAGCTACTCTCAGTGTCTATGTTGCTTTGCTGTGGCTGTAGCCCCCAAATCTGTGCCTTTGCTGGGTAGGACTGGAGGGTCTGGATGGGTGGCGCAGAGGGGACTCACTGCTGGCCCCCCCCCTCCCCGTGGCAGGACTTGGCACAGCACCACTAATGAAAGACTCTCAGGCCCTGCGGTGATTTCTCCTCCCATGACGAGTCCCCTCAGCTGGGCCAGTTGAAAGACTCTCCCCTGTTGGGATGAACAGAGAGATGGGAGAGCTTCTCCCCACAACCTCATCTCAGCCGGGCTGCCCCCTTTCTGCTCACCCCCCAGCCCCATCACTGCCTGTCTCACTGAGGCTCCCGGTGCTGTAGCAGAGCCTCCGGCATTAGTGTGACAGACGCCTGCCAGACCCAGAAGGACCAGGGGCCATCACCAAGTCTGCAGCGTGAATGAGCCAGCTCCCCAGCGGGTGTAAGAGCCACCGTGACTTATTCCAGGTTCCTTTGCACCAGTGGAGTCCCGGCCCCACCAGAGGTGTCAGTCACCTGCAGGAGCAGCCCCACTCGCCACTGTGAGATGTGAGCTCCCCATCTCCCGCTCTATGCACCAGGCCCCGCTGTCTGTCCAGCCCCCAAGCTGAGCGGTGACCACGCCTGAGCCTGTGACTTCCTCTGCCACATGCATCAAAGGAGCTGAGCTGAGAACCCAGCTCCCAGCCCAGAGCCACCCGCGCAGCATGGAGCCAACTCGCCTCCTGCCTTTGCTGGGTAAGTGCCTTGCCTAAATCCCCAGATCCTCTGTGTGTCTGTCTGTCTGTCCAGAACCCCCCCCCCAAATTCTTGAATCTCTTTGAACCCTCTTCCCTTCCTTTCTCCTGCTAAGAGCTCTCACCCCCTCTCTTTTTTTCCAGCCTCGCTCCAGATGCTCCCCAGGCCGGTGTCCCCTGCAGGTAACGGCATCTCTCGTCCTTATCTGGGTGCTCATGGTGCAGGAGGGGGGAGTTCTGCCCATGGGGATTAGGATCTTCTGTGGAAGTTGGAATTGCAAGTTGGGGTCCCTGGGTGCCCCTGTGCCAAGCCTTCCCGGGACCAGGCTGCCCCCTTCACGGGCATCTCCCATGAATTTGCCGCAGCAGCAACATTCAAGAAGCTGGGAGAGCGAGTCACTGCCAAGGCCATAGGGGAGAGCAAGGTCTGGATGGGCCTCCAAGATAGGCCTCAGAGACTGAGAGCCCCTGGGCAGGGCCCATCACTGAGGGGCTGTGTCTGGGGGTCTCTCTGCCCCAGCTTTGGGCTCGCACAGGGGGCTCAGGGCTACATCCCCAGCCCTGTGCAGCAGCAGATTCAGCGGGTTCTGCAGAGACCCCAGAGGAAATGTGATGAGTTGATAAAACTCCCTCCCCCCACCCTCTTCCCCACACACATCCACCCGAGCTTCCTCATTTCTGCTCGGTTCCTTCTAACTACTGCTGGGCAGGCTGGCTGGTTGGCTGAATCTCCCGAGGCACAGGCAGGATGCTTCCCCCGCCCCCAAATCCACACCATGTCCGTGCTGAGAAAGGCAGATTGTGTCCCGGGTTCTTGGCCTGGTCCCTGAATTGCTTCTCGGCTCAGTCTGGATGCAGGCGGTGGGGCAGCTCCTGGGGGTAGCAGGCTGTGGGGCGAGAGGTGTGAATCTGCACAGACTGGGGGGAGCTGGAATTTGCCCAATCTCATGAAGGACGAGGCCACCTTGTAGTGGGAGCTTGAGCTGTTTAGTATAACAAAGTACCAACTTTTTAAACAACGAGTTGTCCTGTGGCTCCTTAGGGTACGTCTACACTATAAAGTTAATTCGAAATAACAGCGTCTACACAGGCAAACCGCTATTTTGAAATAAATTCGAAATAGTGGAGTCCTTATTTCGAATTTGGTAAACCTCATTCTACAAGGAGTAATGCCAAATTCGAAATAGCTATTTTGAATTAAGTGCTGTGTAGACACTTAATTCAAAATAGGGGGCCTCCAGCCCAGGGAGCCCTGGTGGCCACTCTGGGCACAACCAGGAAAACTTACTCTCCTCTCCCCCAGCCCTGGAGATATTAAAGAGGTAGACCCTGGCCACAGTGCCTGTGCCAGCTCCAAGCCTGCCAGCCCAGAGCCAGCAGTGGCCACCTGGGCCCCTGACCCAGTGGCCCGAAAACATGAACCAGCAAGCCACTGGCAGGAAGCCCTCCACAGCTCCCCATGAGCAGTCTGCCAGCTCCCAGGAGCCTGACAGGGATCGGAGAAGGCAGGCACCTTCCTGGTCCAGGGTGGAGATCATGGACCTTCTTCAGGTTTGGGGGGGATGCCCCCAACTTCCATGATCTCAGCCCTGGACGGAGGAACACGGCAATCTATGGCAGGATAGCTGCCAGCCTGGCCACCAAAGGCCACATGCGAACCCAGGAGCAGGTTTGCATGAAAGTCAGGTTGGTCCAGTAAGACCCCCAACCCTGAACCCTGAGCTTCCACTCCCCCTTCTTCCCCTTGCTTCCCCCTTCCAGCTCCCTCCTCCCAGGTTTCCCCGTCCCCTCTCCCACCCTCTCTCTTCCCCTCTCCCACCTCCTTTTCCCAGTCTCCCCAGAGGTCCATCCCCCCCCCAGTTTTGTTCAATAAACCCAGTTTCTATTTTTTAACATACGTGTCTTTTATTTGACATCAGGAAGGGGGGCTAGGGAGGGGTAAGTGGAAGGACATGAGGGAGGAATGGGGCACAAGCCCCTGGTGGGGGGGACCGGGGAGGCTGTGAGGGCTCCTCGGGGTGGACGCTCTCCCTCAGGGCCTCCTGGATCCTGAAAGCCCCCCGATGGACCCCCCGGATGGCAGCCTGCGGCAAGTGCAGCTGGGCTGATGGCAACGACCCCACAAGATGGACTGGAATGCCCAGGGGCAGCTCTGGCTCCATGTGGCTCCATGTGGCTGAGTGCTCTGGCTCCATGTCCCGAGTGCGGGCACCCAGGTCACTCCAAGACAGGACTGCTTTGCTGTCCCTCATCGAGGTAGACAAGCAAGCGGGGAACCCTGAGAACTGTCTGTCCAGGGTGGGGGTAGGGTCCCTTCAAGCACAGAGCTCAGTTAGCCTCAGGCAGCAGCCCCACACACTAAGTCCTAACCTGATGCCCTGTCAGCACTGGTTCCGGCTAGCCTTACCTTTGATTCAGGGTTCACTCAGTGTGGACATGCTATTTCGAAATAGTTTTTCTGTATAGATGCGTTATTTCGAATTAGCTTAATTCGAATTAACTATTTCAAATTAAGTTAATTCGAAATAGCACTGTAGTGTAGACATATCCTTTTAAAGTTAATTCGAAATAACTGCTGTTATTTCGAATTAACTTTATAGTGTAGACATACCCTGAGCTCCCATCTCTCCATTATACTGAGTTCCCCATGGTAGGGCCCATCGCTGTGGGGCTGTGTGTGTCTGGGGGCAGCTCTCTGCCCCAGCTCTGGGTTCCCACCAAGGTCTCAGGGCCAGGGTCACAGACCCAGCTGTGCCCAGCAGGGCAGTAAAAGCAGGTTCTGCAGAGCCCCCAGAGGAAATGTGATCGGTGGAAAAACTCCCCACTCCTTCCCCCATATCCGCCCGAGCTTGCTCACTTGTGTTTGGTGCCTGCTCACTACTGCTGGGCTGGGTTGGTGGTCACATGGTGAGTTCTTGGCTCCTCACACGGGGTCCCCGGTCACCGGTACAGAGCTCAGTGTATCCACCCTGGCACCCTTCAATGGTGAAGCTGCTGAGCATTGGCAGGGGCCCAGGGTTGTACAGAGGGGCTGGGCTGCAAAGGGAAAAGGGGTGGGGGCTGAGAGAAGCTCTGGGTGGGATGGGCTGAGGGGTAGTTATTGTTTATGCGCGTGGCAGCTGCTTCCTTAGAGAGTTCTCTGCTTCCTCCCTTCCCCTGTTCCAGATCGTCCCTCTGCCCCCAAACTCACTATGAGCCCACAACACTGCATCTTCCTATGGCATGAATCTCTGACACTGACATGCCCAGATCTCAGCACTGCCACCATGTCCAGCATCTGGTTCCTCAGGGATGGCCAGAGAATCAGCTCTGGAGAGCTCCAGCGGTCTCAGTACAGTGTGAATGCCTCCCTCCTGCTGTCCAATGTGACTGAGTCACACGCCGGTGTGTACAACTGTGATTACTGGGAGACACAGTTGGGGCGACAGATCCCATCGGAAAGGAGCCAAAACATCACTATAAAAGTGACTGGTGAGACCACCCTGGCTGCTCTTCTTTGCGGCCCCGTGGCCGGGTCTCTCTACTCCATAGACCAGCTGTGACACAGCCCAATTTCTCAGGTCTAGGTCAGGACACTGTGTGTTTCAATCCCCATCTCTGGTCAGTGTCACTCCCTTGGTCTCCAATTCCTATTGATCCTTTTGCTGGTCCATTGGGGCTCCCATCCAGCAGCTATATTTGACAATTTGGGGACATTTTGTTAAACCAACCCCCAAATCTGCCCCATCTCTGGTCTCTCTCAGGCCATAGGGGGGTTTGGCACCCCAACTGCGGGGTGAGGCTCCCAGCTGATCCATGAGAGGGCAGCTCTGTGATTAGATCATTTCATTATCTCCAGCCCTGCCACTTCATATATGCTCACCAGGAGATGGAGCAGTTATTGGCATCTTACACCTTTCCCCTGCCACGCGCAGTATGGCAGAAAAGGACAGTCCCCTGTTTCCCACTGGACAACATGTGGGCAGGGGACAGGGTTGGGGTGCAGTGAGGTGCACTGAGGTGCAGGGCATGTTCCAAAAGTCTCCATCCCACTCTAATTCCTAAGATGAATTTGACCTGGTAACATCTGACCTTCCCTCACCACATTCATCCTGAGATCCCTGCTGGATGTGACCCGTCTTATGTTTTCCAGACCCTCTGACACCCCTCCCACCCCCAGGGTCCTGATGTCCCCACGTACTTCCTCCCAGAGCTTTCCTCCCTCACACGCCGGCTGCCCCAGGGGGTCACAATGCGGCAGGATCCAATTCAACAAGGTGAATGGAGGGAGCATCTCAGAGGAGGACTCATTCACTCACCTCCTTGAGGGGGTGGCTCTGTGTCCTACACCTGTCCCACTAGTCAGGACAGCCAAGCAGGGACTAGCCAGCCCCTCTCCACCAGCCTGGCACAGAACTAGGCATCCAACATGGCTTCCCAGCTGCCAGCCCGTCTCCATGGATATTGGGAGGGACGGGGGCAGTGGCAGTGGAGGTGTGAGAGAAAAGGAGTCACATCTTGGTGTTCTTGGCCACCCTCTGACGTGGCATCCCAGCCTGAAAGCAGCAACCAGCACCCCTAGTTTGGCTCTCGCTCATTTCTGTGGGGAGCCCCTCGGCATGATGAGCTGAAGAAAGAGGCTCATAGAGAGATCCCAGCTCAGCTTTAAATAAACTGAATTCTGGGCACCATCTCTGGGCACCATCCCCACTTCCTCCTGCCCCTACTGACCCCTCTCCTTTGCTGCTCCCCACAGATCCCCCTCCTCAGCCAGTGCTGAGCGTGGATCCCCCGTCTGGAGTGGTGAGTGAAAGGCCCCCCCTGCTCCTCACCTGCACAGTCCCCAGGAGTGCGAGAGAGCAGAGGTTCCACTTCTACAAGAATGGAGCCAAATTTGACCCTGGGGACATAGGGTCTGAGCTCAGCACCGTGGAGCCCACCAACAGCTCGATGAACATCTCTGTGCTCAGCATCGCGCGGGCTGGTCCCAACAGCACTGGGGAATTCACCTGTGGGTATGAGCAGAAGGTGGGCAGGAGGTGGATCCCCTCCCCCATGAGCCAGGCTGTGATGGTGACTTTCACAGGTGAGATGTCACTAATGTCTAACTCCAGCTCCTTGTGCTGCTCTCAGTGGAGGAGACCCATCCCCTAAAAGGGGGGTTGGACCGGGGGCAAACCTCACTTGGGATCAGAAGACAAAGTGGAGATGAAAACCCCCCATTTCTGGCCCCCCCCATGTCTTTCCCCACTACAGTACTTCAGTTGCCTAGAATCTGGGCACCTCACTGTGATGGGGGCAGTCACAGAAGATCCCTTGTGGGTGCCCCCTGGAGGGCTGACATGGCCACTCTTTGGGGCTTCTCACCACCGGGTCCTGCTCGACCAGCTCCCAGGTCTCCCCAGTCAAGATACAGAGTTGAGGTCCCTCCCCCCTCTCCTCCAAAAAGCAACACATACACTGAACCTCTTCAGGTCCAAGGAAAATGCAGGTTAAGGCCCAGCTTCTTGGGGTACCACTCCCCAAATGGGATCAGAACCCCACATGAATTACTTGGGTGAGCCCCCTTTAACAATGAAAGGGGGAACATGTACACCGATTACCCCCACTCTCGCAGAACAATTATTTACACTGGGCTTGACGGAAAATACAAGTGATTTTATTAAGTGCAAACAGTAGGATTTCATAGAATAGTAGGACTGGAAGGGAACTTGAGAGGTCATCAAGTCCAGTCCCCTGCCCTCATGCAGGGGGTCTAGACCAAATACTGTCTAGACCATCCCTGATAGACATTTATCTAACCTACTCTTAAATATCTCCAGAGATGGAGATTCCACAACCTCCCTGGGCAATTTATTCCAGTGTTTGACCACCCTGACAGTTAGGAACTTTTTCCTAATGTCCAACCTAAACCTCCCTTGCAGCAGTGTAAGCCCATTGCTTCTTGTTCTATCCTCAGAGGCCAAGATGAACAAGTTTTCTCCCTCCTCCTTATGACACCCTTTTAGATACCTGAAAACTGCTATCATGTCCCCCCTCGATCTTCTCTTTTCTAAACTAAACAAACCCAGTTCTTTCAGCCTTCCTTCATAGGTCATGTTCTCTAGACCTTTAAGTGCTAATGAGTGAGAAGAGGCAGAGCAAAGTAGATTACAATCTGAAAAGAACCAAAAATGCTTCGCTAACTCTAACGCTGAAACCTCAGTACAAACTTATCACAAACTCTTCCGAAAATGGTTCCTTTTCCAGCCAATCCTTGAAACCAGGGTCTCCCTCTCCCTGGGGTCTTTGTTTTGTTTCCTTGGGTGTGCCACACCAGCCAGCCACAGACAAAGCCCTGCTCATTTCCTCTTCTTTTAAAGATGCCACTTTGGGAGGGAATTCTGTTTGGACGTTCCACCCTTCCCTTGCTTGCTCAGCTTCTACCAGGTGGGGTGGACACGTGACTTCCTCAGACCAACCACTGCTAAGACTTAGAGGACAAAGGAGATTGTTTACAGTGAGTCATCTAGACACTGAGGGTAACACTCTTGGTGGGTTTCCCTTGCACATGTGAAACCGTAAAGCAGTCGACGCTCCGTATATCTAATGCTTCAGGGGGTAGCCGAGTTAGTCTGTAATGGGATAAACTTTAAAAACTACAAATGGTCTGGTAGCATCACCAATGGGTCTCCCTTTCTCACTTTGGAGTGAGGATCAGGCTGGTACAGACGGAATGTGCCAGAGCCAACGTAGGGAGGGGTTGTCACAGCCATTTTGTTTCCTTGGTGGATTCCTCTGTCGGTCTCAGAACTTTTAGCAAGGCTGCCGGGCTGTTCTCATTTGCCTATTTCCTTTGAACCAGGGACAGCCTCACACAGAACCCATGATATTCTGCTGGGAACTGGTGGTGTCTTGCTCCTGATTGCAGCGCTGGCTGCTCTGCTTTGCTACTGCCGCAGGAAGAAGAGAGGTGGGTGAAAGGAGGAGAGTGGCTGGGATCTCCCACCTGTGCCTGAGATCTGGTCTCATCAGAAACTATTCAGTAGTGATCAGGGTAAAGAGTTTAAATTATTCACAACCACAAAGGATCCTACCATGATGCAGTATGGAAACCAAAAAGATTTCTATATTTCACAAATGTCTGTCTGTCAGTCTGTGTGTCTTTTTGTTCAAGAACGCCTCCTCAACGGTAAGAGCCAGGACCTTCAAACTTCATATGCAGCTTCCTCTTCTCCTAATTGAAAGCAAGGTCAGGGGTGTGGCTGTGCCAAGAACAGAGGGAAGTGCTGGGAATGGGAAAATACGTATTTAAACAGAGGGACTGTGGGCACGGAGCTGAGTTTGCATCATTTGCTCAAGGTCGTGCCCTGTAGTTGAGCATTTGCTCAGGGTATGTCCCACCTCAGCTCCCTTCTTCTGTGGTTCTCTAGTAGTTCCAAAGACTCCAAAAAGCACGGATGGATTTGCACTTGGAGAACGCTCCAGGAACCTGGATCCAGGCCATGCCAGCATGGGATCAAAAGCCACGGGCACTGGAGTGGAGCAGACGGAGCAGGTAACATGACTGCATTGATAGGCTAAGGTCAAGAGTCAGCAGAATCCAACCTCTATGAATTGCCTGAATCTTTTGCCCAGGCCTGAGATATTGCTGCCTCTCCAGGCTCTGGTTGTCAGAAAACAGCCACTAGGAGATACTGCCCAGAGTTTTCTCACATAGGAGGAAGGGCTGGGAATTGGCCATCCCTTTCCCCAAACCACTGCTGCATCTCAGAAATGTAGGGCTGAGAGGGGACCTGAAGAGGTCATAAGTTCTGCCTCCTGTGCTGTGGTAGCTGTGTTTGGCCTATGACAGAGATTTCCCAATGTCCCCAGGTCACCTGTTCCAGAGCTTCACTGCCCTTAGAGGTAGAACGTTTCTCATAACATCTTACCTAAATCTCCCTTGCCACAGACTACACCCATTCTGCCTTAACTTCAGTGGACTGAGCAACCGTCCTCTTTATAACATTGGCTTAGCAGATATCTATCATGTCCCCCGTCAGCCATGTCATCTCCAGACTGAACGTGCTCTGCTCTGGACCCTCCCCAATTTACCTCCATGTTCCTTTATGTGGGATGTGCAGAACTGGACACGCCACTCCAGCTGTGGCCACCCAGTGCAGAGTGGAGCAGGACAATTATCTCCCAGGTCTCTTCCTGTTCGTACACGCAAGAATGCCAGTAGCCTCTTTCATATGAGCAGTATCCCTACACCCCTCCCCCCTCACCATTTCTCTTTCCTCCCCCAACAGGCCGCAGAAGTCACCTACGCTCTCATAGATTTCCAGGCATTAGAGGCCCACACGACCCAGTCAAAAAACAAAGCCAAACCTGCTGAAGATGAACATGTGCTGTACAGTGAGGTGGTGACAATCCACACCCAGAGAAAAGCTAAATAAGAGGGGAATCCCTCTCTCTGATCCTCCCCATCTTCTTCCCCTCCTTGAGCATTCACTTCCTGAATCCTTTATACCTCAACAGCCCTTGTATGCCATGTGGCAAAGGGCTCACCCAAGTCACCACTGTTGGAATATTTAGCCAGTCAGCATCTTGTCTGGCATCATGGAAAAACTGGTGACCCCCGGTCATGAATATCACTGTGTGATGTGTGTCTGGGTTGTGTCAAAGGGGTTACCCATGTAGCTAGAAATACGTTATGAAGGTATTTGAATGACTAGCCAGACTTATATTTAGGAGAGTGGGTTTACGAGTTTATGTGGCTCAAGTGACCTAGCAGCTAAAAAACACCGTGTGACTTGTGTGCTGTTTCAGTGTCTGATGCCAGCTCTTGCTGAGGTGACAGATTTTACCTAAGAACTGACAACCTCATAACCGGAGTCTGGGCCAAGTCACCTGGGTGTTAGTTTTGTTCGATATTGGAATTAGACATATGAGAATGTGTTTATTATTTCTTAATATAAATGTTAAGTTTGTAAGAATGTGTTTCATGTTTAGAATCTACAAAAGGCTTGTGCATAGGTGCTGCCTGCATTAATCTCACTGATCATAGCCACACACCATGTTATCAGCGGATATTTAAGTGTTTGCTCTGCAACTGTAAACACCTGCTCAGTCTGGAGAGCAACATGACCAAGTGTGAAATACAAGTTTGCCACAGGAGGGGCTATTTCCTGACCAGTGAGAGAAGGCCCCTAGACATCAGACAAACCAGTGTGGAACATCAGAGCACAAAACACTTGGCTGTTTGTTCTCCCAGCCCATGAACTGAAGCCAGAGATTCCCAGGGCTGCCTTATGGGTCTGCCTACAAAGCCCATTTGAATAACAGATGACCGGAGCTGCGTCATACACCAGATTTAGATGGGAATTCCTTGGTTTGTGTCTCTTTGCTGGCTTTAAGCTGCAAAGGATTTGCTTATTCCATTTTTAATAAACCTTTAGAGCCAGGGCTTGGCCAAGCTGGGACTTAAACACCTCTAACGATGGAGATTTCACCCCCTCCCTAGGGAACCCATCCCAGTGCTTTCCTAGGGAAATCATTTTTCCTAATACGCAACCTAGACCTCCCCCACTGCAACGTGAGACCATTGCTCCTTGTTCTGCCGTCTGCCACTACTGTGAACAGCCTCTCTCCATCCTCTTTGGAACTCCCCTTCAGGAAGTTGCAGGCTGCTCTCAAATCCCCCCTCACTCTTCTCTTCTGCAGCTCAAATCCTTCAGCCTCTCCTCGTAGGTCATGTGCTTCAACCCCTGAATTGTTTTTGGTGCCCTTCACTGGACCCTCTCCAATGCATCCATGTCCTTTCCCAGAACTGGGCACAATACTCCAGACGTGGCCTCCCCAGTATTGAATAAAGGGGAATAATCACTTCCCTAGATCTTCTGGCAATGCTCCTCCTAATATGCATCATACGTACCAGCTGCACAAAGACCAGGCTGTTGGTCATATCTGCTGGGCAGTTGGATCCATGTAGATGTGTAAATCCACATTCCTTTGCCCAGGGCCGGTTTGTTTATTTACTCCCTCCAGAATCCATTTCCGGTGTCTCCACTTACATGCTTGCATCCACGCCATCTGTACCCTGTGCACTGACAACCGTAGCCAGGGGTCAGCCATTTTAGATGTCACCTGACAAGACGCTGGAGTGATGGATTAGTGGGGTTCTGAAGGGGCCACATGCAGAGGGGTGGCCCCCAGGGGAGCTGGGTGTTACTGGTTTAACAACAGGGGTTTGCAGAAGAGCAGAATGAGGGGGGATTTGAGAGCAGCCTTCAACTCCCTGAAGGGGGGTTCCAAAGAGGATGGAGAGAGGCTGTTCACAGTGGGGGCAGGCGGCAGAACAAGGAGCAATGGTCTCAAGTTACCATGGGGGAGGTCTAGGTTGGAGATGAGGAAAAACAATTTTCCAGTAGGGTGTTGAAGCACTGGAATGGGTTCCCAATGGAGGGGGTGGAATCTCCATCCCTAGAGGTGTCCCAGCTTGACCAAGCCCTGATTAGGCTGATTGAGTTGGGGTTGGTCCTGCTTTGGGCAGAGGGCTGGACTTCGTGCCTCCTGAGGTCTCTTCCAGCCCTGAGTGTCTATGATTCTGTGAGCTAAGAACCGACACACTTGCAGCTGGAGATAGCCCAGACCACGTGTTACTTTCCCTTTTCTCTAAATAGCGATTCATCTTCTAAGAAAGTTTTTAGTGGTTGGATTCTGTGGGATGCTTGCAAGTTGCTGCCCACGTTAATCTCACCAATACGGGCCGTACCCCCTAGTTTAACGTGGTATTTCAGTGTTTGCTCTGTCAGTGTAAATACATCCTGGAGAGAAGCGTGACTGTCTGAAATAGGCATTTGCTGTAGGAGGGGCTATTTCTTGCCCAGCTAACCACCCCGCAAAGCATCAGACAGACCATGGTGGAACACCTCAGGACAAACACTTGGCTGCTTGTGCCCCCTGCTCATCAAGAGGGGGCATCCAAGTGGGCCCTCTGTGATCCCATGGGAAGGCTGGTGCACTGCATTGGGAGTTCACGTCTGTTGCTATCTTGCTGAAAGTTTGCTACCGTGCCAGCCAGCAAGTGGGGGAGCCTGCCCTGGTTTGGACTGCGCTGAGGGCTTTTATGGCTGATTCTGACTGGGGAGTCTGTTTCCCTGGGGCTGGGGATTTAGGAGGGTCTGGGGCTCTGGGCACTTTAAATCACTGCTGGAGCCACCTTGGGGCAGTGCTGAGGGCTGACTGGGGGAGGGGCAGCATGCTGAGGTCTGGCTGCTGCTGGCCCCGCCCCTTTCAACTGAAGCCCCGCCCTTTCCTTCAGGCCGAGAGTCAAGCCCTGCTCCCATTGCTCAGGGCCGAGCAAAGTCTGTTACCAGCCCTACTGTGAGCTAGCAATGCCCTTCCCCATCACTGGGACATTTGCTCCAGTGTCAGCACATCCGTGTGTCGGTCCCAGGTTTGGTTTTACTGTCAGTTTCTTGTAATTGTCACTTCCTGTGCGGGGCCGTTTTCAGTGTCTGTATTGCTCTACTGGGGGTGGGGAGCAACCCCAACTCTGTGCTCTGCTGGGAGGGGGGACCAGCAGTTCTGGCTCAGCAGGACGGGGGGGGGGCGGGGATCCAGAGGGCAGAGAGGGGAGCTCAATGGGTGATCATGGGCTGACAGCCTCCAGGAGATCCCTGCCCCTGAACCCATAATTCTCACGGACGGACAACTCCAAACATGACTTAAGGCTGGGAGCGGGCCTAGGACCAGTTCAGACAGGAAACCGGGTGCCGATGGTACCAGCGAGGGGAGTGAACCCTGGGGCCAATTCTCTAGGGCTGAGGCAGGATTCTCCAGTGCTGGGGATTTCTGAGTCAGGCCTGGATCTGCTCTTGGCCACAGAGGAACCAATTCAGGGAAATCCAGGTCTCTGGGGGACACTGGAGGTTGGGCTCCACAGCAGAGCCTCGAAGCATTAGTGAAACCAGGGGCCACTCCCAAGTCTGCAGGATGAACGAGTGAGATCCCAGTGGGTGTCAATAGACCCCAGCCCCCGAGCCAGTGTCGCTCTGCTGAGCCTCCTGTTCCCCCTCCCACCAAGGTGTCAGATTATGCTCTGCCCCTTCCTCCCCCGGATCATCAGGCCCAGGAAATGGGCAGGTCCAACCTGTTTACCCTGCGCACCGCACACCAGTGTCTCTCCAGCCCTTGAGCTGAGCGGTGACCACACCTGAGGCTGGGACTTCCTCTGCTCAGCCGAGCACCCAGCTCCCAGCCCAGAGCTACCAGCTCACCATGAAGCTAGCTCTGCTCCTGCCTCTTCTGGGTAAGTGTCCCCCTTTTCCCCCCCCTCCACCCGTGCCTCCTATCTGTCTGTGTGTCTGTCTGTCTGGAGACTCCTCATCCCCAGAGCCCTCAACCCCTCTCATCTCTTCTCTTCCAGCCTTGCTCCAGAGTCTCCCCAGGCCTGTGTCCCCCACAGGTAAAGAAGTCTCCTGGCCTCCCTGGGATGCTGGGGAAGGGTGGGGGAGGGGAGAGGGGTCCTGGCCGTGGGGTTGGGGTCCTGCTCCTTTCACTCCATGGGGCTGGAAATAGCAAGGAAGGGGGGAGCATCCCCTAACATCCGGGAGGGGTGGAAGAGCGATCTCATCTGGTGCCTGCTGGGGGAGGGGGGCTGTTGGGTGGGTCCCAGCCCAGATCATAGGGGGGAAGCTGCCCCCATCTGCATCGGCACTACGCAGCCCCTCACGGACAGCCCCAGAAGAGAGAGCGAGGGCTGGATGAGCCATGAAGACTGAGCTCCTCCCTCCCCATGACAATGAGTGCCCCTGCGTACAGCCCATCACTATGGGGCTGTGTGTGTGTTGGGGGGTTTCTGTGCCCCAGCTCTTGTCTCCCACTAAGGGCTCAGGGCCAGGGCCACGGACCCAGCCCTGCCCAGCAGAACAGTAAAAGCAAATTCTGCCAAGCCCCCAGAGGAAATGTGATGGGTGGAAAACTCCTCACCCCCCTCCTCCTCCACATCTGCCTGAGCTTCCTCACTTCAGTGCCTGCTAGTCACTGCTGGGCAGATTGGATGGTCACATGGTGAATTCTCCCCCTCCCCCCCCACTTCTTCCCCTGGATGGAGACCATGGGGTGAATGCCTTTATGAGAATGGGGGTGCTGGGATTGATCCATTTGAAAGAAGATCCCATCCCCTCATTGGCACCCCACGTTTCCCTGAATAGGGAGTGATGAGTTCTTGGGGTCCCAGGTGGAGGAAGGGCCCTTCCACCCTCAGAATGAGCTCACCCGCTGTCTCTGCACGGAGCGAGGGGGGATCTGAGGGTTCAGAGGCACATGGCGGCTCCTTCCTGTCCCTGCTCTGCTCCGGATGCCCCTTGTCCCGAGTGAGAAAGGCAGATTCTCTCCAGGGCTTTCCATGAATTGCCCCTTGGCAAAGTCTGGGTCCCACCTGCCCTGCCATCACCTGACTGCATGGGAGGGGGAGCAGGGGAGTGTGGACTTGGGGGTGCAGGCAGCAGGCTGTGGGATGGGGGGCAGGAGCTTCGGGTGCTAGTACCATATGATGCTGATTCTTCTCTCAAAGCTGGAATTTCATCCTCTGAGAGGTCCCTGGGGCCAGGCCAGTGATTGGCTGATGGTCCAATTTGTGCCTGAAAACATCTGCCCGCCTCCCCGCTCCCAGACCCCTCCAGAGATTCCGGCCCCTTCCTCTGGACCTAACCCTGACCTCTGGTTTCCTGATCCTCCTGCAGCCCTGCCCCTCTAAATGTGCCTCCCCAGAGACCCCTACTCTGATACAAAGGCAGCAGCACAGAGTGGCAGGGGGCTTCTCTGGAGTAGGTCCAGAGCTGCCGTCCCCACCCCCAGGAACTCTATTTCAGGTGGAGAACTATGTGATAGGGGGGTCAAGTGAGATATGAGATTGGGGTGCAGGGTCACATGGGGGTCTGTGGGATTTTAGGAGATGTTTATGTCTCTGAAGGAATCCCCCTCTTCCTCAATTCAGGAAGTAACGGCCTGCCCCCACCCCTCCCCTGGTATCTCCTCCTCTCAGTTCCCTGAGTCCCTTGTCCTTCAATGAAACATTATCCACAGTGTTTTCCAGATCCCCCAGCAGCCCCCACCTTCTCCCTGAGGCTCCCCTTCCTGCCCCCACTGTACCTCTCTGGGGAGCCTGTTTGGCTCACGTGTTCGACTCCCAGTGGCAATGGGGCAGTTACAAGATTTCAATTCATCAAGGACAGGGAACTGGGGCCGGGCTGCTCCAGGTCGTACACTTTCTGGTACTGAACAAGCCCAGCCAGCCGGGAAATCCAGTCTGTGGAGAGTCCCCCTGTCCCCATCAGTTTGACAGTTGAGCGCTGAGCTGTTCCCAGCTTCTCCTGGTGTTTCTGTGCTATGGAGACACATCTCTCCAGGGCTGATCTCTTGCCCCTTTTCTCTTTTCCTCATCCCATCCTGGCCTCTCCCTCCCCACTTGCTCCCTGCCTCTGTTCCAGATCCCCTGCCGGCCCCCACGCTCTCCCTGGAGCCAAGGTACCAGGCCTATCTCCCAGGGGAGCGGGTGACCCTCACGTGTGCAGCTCCTTTGGGTGAATTGGTTTTGGGATACAGATTCTACTTTGAAAATGAAGAGCAGGGGTCCAGCACGGTCCTCAGCACTAATGTGGAATCGTGGCTGGAGCTCACAGCTGAGAAGGAAATCTCTGGGAACTACACCTGTGTGTACTGGAGGTGGGAATCCAATGGACAGGTTTCTGAGAACAGCAACTCTGTCTCCCTCACAGTGAGAGGTGAGCCCCTGTTTTCCTGCTGTTGGGTGGGAGTTGTCGTTGGGAACCCAAAACCCACTCCAACACCTCAGCTTCACCCTGTGCCTGCCCAGCCTTGCTCCCTGCATCTCCCACACTCCATGGTGGGACTGGGGCTCCCATCTCTTCAGCACAGACTGGGCACTGACAGGGCACTGCTGTGGGGAAGCTCACAGCATGAGGGTCCCGTCTGGGCACTGTCAGGGGGAGCACATCATGCTGGCTGTCAGAAAAGGGATTAGGTTTCTATCGAGTTACCCTGGCCAATAACATGCCAAGGCGCTCCACAGGTGACATGTTTGTGAGGGGCAGGAGCTGCCCTGACGTGCTCACCCCTGTGGGTGAAAGCCCCAGTGGACACAGATTCTTCTCTCCAGGCAGGGATGGAAAACCCAGAGAGATCCCTGGTGCCAGCATAGTTCCCAGCTGTTGCTCACATCTGAGACAAGACACCCCCCCCCCCGTACCTCTCCCCTACTGCTCCCTGGGCAGCCCAGCCCAGCCAGCAGATCCCACACAGGCCTTGGCCCTGAGGAGTAACATGTGGGACAGGGCAGGGTGGGGCTTAGTGAGGAACAGGGGCGCAGCGCGTTTGCCATAGAGACTCCACCCCCCATAATCCATGAGGTGAATTTGGCCTGGTAATATCTAACCCATGTACTCCCAGGTCTCTCCAGCGATCCCTGCCGGGTGGACCCCTTCCTCTGTATCTAACTCTGACCCCTGGTTTCCAGACCCTCCTGCAGCCCTGTCCCTCTCCCTGAGCCCAGCTCACCCCAGTACCTCCCCAGGGTTGGAGAGCTGAGTGATAGAGGGGCCAGGTGAGACATGAGATTGGGGTGCAAGGCCAGATGGGGGGTGGTGGGATTTCAGGATGCATTTATTTCTCTGCGAGAATCCCCCTCTTGCTCCATCCAGACAGTAACAGCCTCCTCCCCCTGTCTCCTCCTCTTGGCTCCCTGAGTCCCTTGTCCTTAAATGAAATATCACCTATTGTCTTTTCCAGACCCCCTAGCAGCTCCCACTCTTTCCCTCAGCACCCACCCTCCCCCCCAGCTGTAGTTCTCTGGGGAGTCCGTTCAGCTCACTTGTTCAGCTCCCAGTTGTGATGGGGCAGTTGCAAGATTTCAATTCACCAAGGACGGGGGAAGCATCTTCCCACCTGCTGTCCCACCGGCCAGGAAATCCAGTCTCTGGAGAGTCCCTCTGTCCCCATCACTGTGACAGGTGAGGCCTGGGCTGTTCCCAGCTTCCCCTGCTGTGTCTGTGCTATGGAGACACATTCCCTGTGGGGATCCAGGACGTGCAGCCCATTGGATGAATCTTGTGCACACAGAGCAGGGCTGGTGACCTCTCGTAACAAACCCATGTGCACAGACACGCACATGGACACACACTCACACACCTGTCTGCTTAATGACAGTGGGATGGGGTGGTTGTCCTTCAATGGCACAGAAGGGATTGAATGATATCCTCCCATAAGGGGAGAGGGCAGGGGTAGGGAGCCAATCAAAAGCAGCCTAGAGTGAGCCAATCAGAGCCCTACTGAGCTGTCTAAAAAGACAGCAGGACAGGGGACACTCAGTCTCTCTCAGGTTCTGCAGGGGGAGGGATGGAGGTGGCTGCTGGTAGTGGTACCCAGCGCCATGTTGGGGGCAGGCAGACAGGGGGAGCTGGGGAGCAGCGGTATCTTGGACAGCGCTATGCTGGGGCAGGCAGGGGGAGTCGGGTGAGGTCTGGAGTGACCCGCTGCCAGGTTGTCATCCCAGACATATGGGACTGAGGAGATACTAGGTCTCCATGGGGGCATCTAGGGCAGGAATGGGCAGCAGGGCGCCCCGACAATGCTGAGTGGCCAGTGCACATTGCCCTTGAGGGAAGGGGCTCATTGCAGAGTGGCAGTGGGTCACTGAGGCCAGGTGGGCTTAGGGGTGATTGGACTCCCCGGGAGGGGAGGACCCCAGAGCGTAGGTGCTGTGAGGCAGTGCCCGGGGAATGGGCACCATTGTCCCATTGACTGAATCAGGTCTCAGTGTTGTCTGCTTAAACGAAGCACACAAGGTCTTTTATAGGGGAAAAGGCAGTACGCCGCATTTATTGAGAATACAACAATTGCATATGCTTTTCAATCATTCACACACAAACATACACACACACACACACACACACACACACACGCACACACACACACACAGTCTTGCCAGACGATGTCATAGTTACCAGTCCAGAGTCTGTATCAATCTAGTGGCCAGCTAGATTGAACACAGAGGGGGAGCCAGGCTCTGTCGGTCGATTGATCCAATGCTCCTGGAATGGCAAGGTGAACCCAAAGTTCCATAGCAAAGCGCCCTGCTTTTATAATCCTTTTCTCTGTTGAAATCCATGGATTCCGCTGTGTCATTCTGTGACTGGAATGTTACCTTGTTGATGTCAATTGTTCGCAAACATCTCTTGAAGGCTCATCCTGTAATCAATCGTCTTTTGTTTCAAGGCTCGTCAATCTGCCAATATCCAATAGTCTAGTGAGTAGGAGTACACATCGATGGTTATAAATGGCTTCTCTGCTGCGCCAGGTCCTCTCGTCTTCACCCACACTTCCTCCCCCTCCTTCTTTGGCCATCTGGTTCTGAGAAATAACTTTGCACCTTATCTTGACACATTCGTTCCCCTTTCACACACACATAAGCAATGTTACAAGGACTTTCAAGGCTATGCAGTACATCAACATTTGTACTGTAAGTCAAGCAATTAAGGCCTCTCAGCCACCAACATTCGGAGAATTCCTCTAATCTCATTAACACAGACACAATATGAGATCCTGTCTCTTTACTTACTAAAACTTTAAAACAAGGAAATATAGGAGATATATACTTAACTAAAGGATTTGACTTACTACAATCTTAAATAGCGGCGAGGAGTCCTGTGGCACCTTATAGACTAACCGAAGTGTTGGAGCATAAGCTTTCGTGGGCAAAGACCCACTTTGTCAGATGCATGTCAATCTTAAATATGATTATATATTACCTTATATTACTACATTACTAAACCTAAGATAAAATATAAAAATAATAAAACTTTCAGTTCCAACATCAGTGCACCCACCCTGGCAACCTCCAATGAAACAGCCGCCGACCTTCACAAGAGGTGTGCAGAGGGGCTGGGGCTGGATGGAGCAAAGGGGGGACTGAGAGAAGCTCTGGGTTGTGCTGCCTGAGGGGGCAGGGGTGGGGCACTGCTGGTAAAGAGAATTCTCCCTCCCCCTGTTCCAGCCCGGCTGCCTGCCCCCCAACTCGCTGTGAGCCCACCACACCGCATCTTCCTATGTGGGGAATCTGTGACCGTCATGTGCTCAGCTCCCCGCACTGCCAATGTGTCCGAGATCCAGTTCTTCAGGAATGGCCTGAGAATTGGCTCTAGAGAGCCCCATCAGTCTCAGTACAATGCCAACACTCTTCAGCTGTTGAGTGTATCTGAGTCACACACCGGCACGTACAGCTGTGAGTACTGGGAGGCAGAGTCGGGGCGAGAGATCCCATCGGAGAGGAGCCAAAACATCACTATAAAAGTGTCTGGTGAGTCCCCCTGGCTGCTTCTGTTTGCTGCCCCGTGGCTGGGTCTCTCTGCTCCATAGACCAGCTGTGACACAGCCCAGATTCTCAGGTCAATCCCCATCTCTGGTGGGGGC